>JAJTUV010000503.1:0-659891 GCA_021653895.1 Mastomys natalensis
AATTAAAAAAACAAGATCTGAGATATCTCGGGACCTTGGGATTTTAGAACTTAAGAGTTGGAGAAACTTCAGCACCAACTTTCGGCTCTATCATTTGCTAGCTGATATCCCTGGGCCCGGGCTGAATCTTTCTGTGCCTCGGTTTCCTTTTCTGCTAAAGGCTACCTGAGAGGGCTCCTGGGAGGAGTGGGTACATAGCCATGTGCAGAGCCAGCGCCAGGCATAAGGTAAGCGGTCTTACAATGAGCCTAGTCCACCTCCCTTATAACCGTGCCAGAGGCCCCCTCAAGCCAGTCTACATTCTCTCCTGACATGAGGCCCCCCATGACTGAAGACACAGCCTTCCACCCCAAGGCTCACTGTTTCTCTGTACTTCCTGCCTCCTGTGCCCCGCTGATTGCTGCCTGGTCTCTTACCCCACTTTCAGCCCTCCACTCCAGCAGCTCTGGGGAGTGAGTTTGTCTTCCCATGTGGCCTGGTGATCTCTCTCCCACTTCCTTTCTTTGTTACCTCTGACCTCCCCCAACTGTCAGTCTTTCTGGGAACTCTAGTCCTGACTCTGTGGACAGAAACATCCTTTATTCTCCAGAGGGGGAAGAGAACACCTGTGGCTCACACAGCATCTGGCCAGTGGCCTTGCCTGGGAGTCCTCCCTGCCTGCCGTTGGCAGTCTGTATTTCTCTTTCCTTGACCTCCAGGCTTCTACCAATGAAACTTAGAGAGTTCACAGGACCGGACTTCTGGAGCCAGGCAGAGGCCAGCACTAAAGACAGCCAGGGGACTCAGAGCCTCTGAGATGCCAGGCCTCAAGCCTAACCCTGGAAGGACAAAACAGGAAATTGGGCTTTCCTACTGGGGAGAAAACACAGGCTCAAGAGTCTCAAGGAGGGAAGAGACAGCCATGATCCAAATCACCTCATCAATGCCGTGCCCACTTTATGTCTCTGTGCCAGGCCCTGGTGAGCTGACCTGCCGATACCCTTCCTTCCATGACCGTCTCCTCCCTCATCCCATTTTCCCATCAATGCCTTCTTCTCTGTGGGCCCCTAAACAAGCTGTCTTTCCCCACCAGCTATGCTGCCTATGTACCCAGGCCAGCTCACACCACGAACAACTCCTTCTACTATCAAACCGTAGATGTGAAAATCTGACATTAAATCTGTTTATGTAACTGTGTAAGAGCCAAGCGGAGCAGAAAGTGACTAGTTGACAATGTTGCATTTTGCAGACATTTAATTGAACATGTACCCGTTTCGGTGTGGCAGCTTTCTGATGGAGCCTGGATCCTGGACTTTTTTTTTTCAGTCTTTAAACACTGCATTGGCCCTTAAATGCTCTGAGACTCTGGCTGCAAGCCCAGTGCAGTATCTAATACAATGACCAGAAGGAGCAGAATGCCCCTCACTCACGCCCTCTCTCTCCGAGGCAGAGTCAGTATCTGCTTGCCCCTTCCCCCCATTTCTAGAACCCCCAGCTGATGTGGTCAGCATCTACCTATCTGCCAAGCTTCTTCAGGGTGTGGGAGGCACAGCATCTTCATCTTGTCATTTTAGATGCGCTATGTGCCCCGCCCAAAGCAAGGCATGGCCAAGGTTTACTCTAGGGGAGTTTTTAGGATGGTCCAGGAGAAATGAGAGAAAGCAGACAAAGACATCTAGACAGAATCTCCCACCCTCCCTAGCCCTCATGTGATCATACACGAGCGCGCGCGCGCACACACACACACACACATCACCTGAGGCTGAGGCGCTCACAGCATCTTCTCACAGAACTGGAAGCCTACAAGTCCAAGGTCAGGGTGGCACATCTGAGGAGGATCTTCTCACCACACATGAGAGGAAGCAGGGGTCAGAGAGAAAACCCACCCCACGAGCCCTCCTAGCAAGGCATGGAACCCGCCTGGGAGGATGTAGCTAGCTCAGCATAGTTACTTTTCAGTCTCATTTCTCAATACCAGTACAGTACATTTCAACACAGGTTTGGGAACGCACAAACCTTCTAACCCCACATGAAGGGGAGTGGACACTTAGCTACAGCTTGGCCGTTGGGACCTGGATTGGGGTGTCCTATGCCCACGTTCTGACTAGCCCTAAGGGTAGCCCCCATTTCCCCCATAGACTAATGTCCTACATGACTTTCTCGCCTATTGGTCGGTCCTGTGACCCTTCCTGATTGCATTTTAGACCCTTCGCTCTCGGTCACTCTACTCTAACCAGGCTGGTTTCAGGACCCTTGAAACCAGCAAGCTGGATCCCTTCCCTCTCCTGTGTGTCACTCCCTGACATCATCTTCATCCTTGATCACGTGTCTCTCTCAGTCATGCTTCTGAAGCAGTGAATCTCAACCTTCCTAGTGCTGCAGCCCTTTCACCCAGTTCCTCATGCTGTGGTGACCCCCAACCCCACAATGATTTCATTGCTACTTCATAACTGTCATTTTACTACTGTTAGGATATCTGATAATGCGACCCCAAAGAGGTAGAGACCCACAGGTTGTAAACCACTGTAATATCTAAAGGAACCTACTTCTCCCTGTGGGATCCACCCAGAATGCTTAAATCAAGGCTTGGGAAGGATCCTGGGCTTAGGAAAAGGTCATGGGAAAGAGACAAGAGTATGCACTGAGCACCTGCTGTATACCAGGCCTCTAACTGGTCGAAGTGCATGTGTAAGTTTCCTGATTGTCACAGTGGCCCCGTAAAGAGGGCAGATGTCATCTTCCCCTTTTACAGGTAAGAAGACTGAGGCTCAGGGAAGAAAAGTGACCAGAAGACACACAAGTCACAGTTGCTAAACCCAGGCTGCCTTCCTGTCTCTGTTTGCTACCCTGGGACTGGAGACTTGGAATGATTAGCATTGGAGGTGCAGCTCTGATTGTTGGGGAGACTGGCTGAGGGCCCAGGGCTACTGAGGATAGTGGCCCATTGTGTGTTCAAGACAGCAAGGAGGTCTAGGAGGAACTTCTCTGGGATGCCAGGGGAGAGCTAGGAAAGAAATCTCCGGGTGAACACGTGTGCACATGTACTCACACATTTACATATGCACACACATACATAAACATACACATATGTAGACATATGCACATAAAACATACACACACACACACACACACACACACACACACACAGAGAGAGAGAGAGAGAGAGAGAATCCTCTGTTCCCTCAAGCACATTGCATGTGTTCCTTCCTCCCTCAGGAGACCAGCCAGTCACAGGGCCTGGGCTCTCTGTCTCCTGCCCCTGGAGGCTAATGGTGTAAGGATGGGCAGGCTGGACTGGTGTGTGGATGAGGCAGGGGGAATCTCTTCTGGCTTGCTAGGAGTGACCCCACAGCAGTCCTGCTCTGAGCCCAGACTCTCTCCCTGATCTAATTAGCATCGGGGAGAATTAAAGCACACAGCCCTGAAGTGAGCCAGCTCCCCTGAGGGCATTCCAGAACTAATACTGATTAAATATGAAACGGCCTCTCTCCTCGCGGCCCAGAGTCTATGAAGCCAGAACCAGAGCTGGGAGTGTAATTGCTAGCTCTGATTATGCAAGGTGCGCTCTCAAACAAGGAGCGGGAAGGAAGGGAGAGTGGAAAAGGAAAAAGGAGGGGAAAGAAAGAGAGGGGAGGGAGGAAGAGGGACAATGGAGGAGGAAACAGGAGGGGGAGGGGAGGGGGGAGGAAGATGCTGAGGAGGGAGAGGAATGGGAGAAGGAAGTGAAGGGGACAGAGGGGTAGGGGAAGGGCATGGCTAGGCAGGAACCTTGGATGGAGCCCACTCTTCACCCTCTCCCCAGAAGCGTCAGCTCCTTCTGCTCAGGGGAAAGAGACAGAGAGAGCCTCTTGATTTCCTCCTTGACTGTCTTGTTCATTTTTCCTCAGGTGATTTGCTGTGCACCTACTGTGCACTGGGCATAGAGTGGCTTTAGGTTGAGAAATAAACAAGCCAAACAAGGTGCTCACAAGGCCCAGGGAGCACAGAGGTTATCCAGTCCTTCAGGAACAAGCCTCCCCCACTGACACTCCAGAACAGTTCACCTGGGGCTGGCACCACACATACCCCGTCCAGAAGCTGGGGGAGAGGAACTCAGCCCGGTGGAGCGGCAGGGTGCAGGGAGAGCTTCAGGGCCTGGGCAAGAATTCCCTCTGCCTAGAATGCTCCCCCTCTAACACCCTTATGGCTCCCTCTTTCACCTGCTTTAAATCTTTGCAAAGACATCAACATTAACTATCCCTGACACCTCCATGTCTTCTGATGCTTATTGCCCAGTTATAAACTGGTAGCATCTGATCTGTCTGCACCCTGTCTTCCTCCAGGGAAGCTCGACTCCCCCAGCCTAGATCCTGTCCTTTCTACTGTTGTCTCATTCTGTCCCCAGCACTTGGCACTAAGCAAGGGCTTATTAAATATCTATCAGACACACAAAGAATGAATGAATGAATGAGTGAATGAATGAATGAGTGAGCGAATGAATGCACAGACTATCTGTGGGACCAATGGAAGTACCACAGGCTTATGAGATGAGAGACAGATTTTGTCACATGACAGGAAGGAGCAAGAGGTGGGGAGGTCCCTCCTTGACCCTGGTGAGTGAAGTAGGTGGTACAGAAGTTGTTACCTGGGAACAATGAAGGAATGAAACAGCGTGGGGTCATGGTACCCTAGGGGGTGAACAGGACTGAGGCATCTGTAGTTCAGGCCCCTCCAGACTGCTGGCCTATAGGAAGAGAGACACAGAGCAGCTTCAGGGCGCACAGGGATTCAGTCTCCTTAGGCTTTGGGGGAGGAAGGTCTGGTCACTGGGCACAAGGCCCTCTGTCAGCCACAGGATGAGGATTAAGCTGGAATATGGCAGCCAGAGAGAGAAGAATGATACATTAAACTTCCGAGAAAGACAAGAAGATCTGCTGTCCTTCACCAAAGCCCCCTTTCTTTCCATCAAAACCCAGTGGGGACAGGGGACGCTCGTCAGTGTGACTGGCTGCCACCTCACCCAGTTTGAGTCTGCCTGCCTGGCTGGCATCACTCTGGCTGGCTTGCCTGGAACAGGGCACAGTCCTGTGGGCAGGCAGCCTTGAGTCTATCTCTTCCAAGTGACAGGCCTAGGCATGGGAGGCTCAGCCCCAGACAGAGGGCTCTGGTTTCTATGGAAACCGGTGGCTGCACAAGACTGGTCCTGAGTAGCATCCCCTGCCAGGATTCAGTATTTATGGATTCATCCACCTGAGCTGGTGTGGTCTCAGCCCCTGTCTGCTTCCTGTTCCTCTGAGTTCATAATGCCCACAGAAGTTGACTCCGCTCCTGTGGACTGCCTTCCTCTCTGTTCAGAACATGAGTTCAGAGGCCTCAGGTGGTTCGAGAGAAGCCAGACCTGGAGCCTGATGAGGCCAGAGAAGCCTAGAGTTCCTGTGACTATTAATAGTGATTGTAATTTGACATGCTCTAGAATCACCTCAGAAACTAGCCTCTGGGCATGTCTGCTGGGGAGAGTCCTTCTTCTTTTTTTTTTTTTTAACATTTTTTTTAATTGAATCTTTAGGAATTTCACATCATGAATCCCAATCCCACTCATCCCCCAGCCCTCTCAGATCTGCTTTTCACCCCTGTAGCCTTTCCCTCCCAAAAGGAAATAAAAATTAAAATTAGAAAGGAAAATACATATATAAAACAACAAAAACCATCCCGATGACCCTTCTGGCCAACGACCTGCTCCTCTATCAACCACAGCTTCCCCACAGCTTCCTGTGCAGGTACCGTTCCACGCCTCCATCTTTCCCAAATCTCCATCACACATTTGCTTATCATAGTGACATTGGAGCCTGCGGTGTGTCACGCAGTTACCACTTTGCCCAAACAGCTTTGCTTGTGAATGTCCATTGCAATGAGTCTTTAAGCTAGTTCACGGTCTCTGAACTATAACATCGATGCCGGAACCCCATAGAAACTCTCGGATATCCTGCTGTTGCCCTGAGTCGTGGGGATCCTGCAGCCATGGATCTGCAGGATGAGCCCCTTCGCGTGCTTCTGCAGCTCACAGCTGGGGTAGATTGGGCCAACTCAAAGCCTGATGATAGTCTGCGGGATTTCTCACGCTTACAGCACCAGGGCCTGCTCTCCCTCACCAGAAGATTCTTGATTAGGTTACCGGAGATGGGAAGACCCACTCTAAGCATGGGGCCCCCAATCCATGGTTGGGGGTCCTGGGAAGAGGAAAGAGAAAGCAATTTGAACACCAGCATCCATCTCACCCTGTTTCGTCACTGTGATAACCACTTCCCGCTCCTGGAACTGCACTTTTCTCTAACGCAGTGGACTGTGGCCTCAGACCCTGAGCCTTCCTTCTTAAAGTTGCTTCTGTCAGGCATTTGGTCACAGCAGTGAGACAATTAACTGTATAGCACCATCTCAACCTCTCACAGGTGACAGCTGAGGCACTTGGAGGGTGAGGGGACTTCATGTTCCCAGCTACAGCTTCCCCTAGTCCCCCAAGCCCCAACCTTTGGCCAAACCTTTAGGCGGTTTGCTGATCTTTGGGAGACTTCAGCTATCCCCGATCTCCAGCCAAGCATGCGACCCCTGTTGGTCATGTCTGCATACCCCAGAGTCTTGTGGCTTCCTAAGGAGCAGTCATGTATGTTCCGGTATCCAGGAAATACAAACCACCTCACCCATGTGTCCAGCTTCACCTTGCCCCCATGCAGACTGTCCACCTTGGTGGTGAGAGGTGTGGGCAGTTCTGTCTGCATAGTCTGGGTTTTCAACAGAGAGTATCTTTGGTACTCAGCCCCTAGATCTCTGCAGGTCATCGCAGCGTGTGGCCACCGTCCCCAACACTGTGGGAGCCACTGGGTGTCGGAGGGAGGCAATATGAACACCCTGTGTCTAGGACATTTCCTCTGTAAGGGACTAGCTGGTGGTGGATCCAGCCCTTCTCAGCCTATGCACAGACCTAGGTCAGAGCCTGATAGAAGCCCACAGGCCATCAGACTCAATAGTACAAACTATACATCAAGCTAACAAAGTGTTAAATTAAGTATTACTCTCTGCCCCGGGGACTCCCAGAGCTCTCTAGCGGAATGTGAGGACAGAGAGAGCTGGCACTGACCCGTTCCTCCCCCTGGGACCCGACTTCTGACCTGGGCAGCCTCCTTTGCCCTGACTCTCTCCACTCAATCACAGTCGTACACAGTGAGCAACCCCCAACCTGCAGGCCCATGCTTTGGGTGGACCTCGTTCCAGCTATGCATCTGGGCTCTAGGATGAACATCTGAGCACTGAAGAGGTCTCATAGGACCAGCAGCAGGCTTGGCAAACAGACAGGAATTCCAGAGCAAGGTTCCTGAATCACAGGTCTAAGCAGGTCCTGGGTTCAGGTCTAAGTATGTAAGGGGTAGACAAGTCCCAGAAGTGTAGCAGGACTGAGCTGCATGGGGGCACAGGGATGCAAGGGGCAGAGACCCAGGTCTGAGCTGAGCAGGGACGAGTCTAGAGGGTCAAAAGGAAGACTGGCAGCAAAGACAAGCCCACAGCTGCCCATCTGGGTGTTAGGGCAATGAGAGATGGGACTGGAGCGAGGGGCAGGCTGACAGGAAGATAAAGGCTTTGCACTTGTCCAGTGGGGAGGCTGTGGCCTCTCAGAGGGCAGCAGCAACAGAAGTACCTAACCAAAGGCCCAGGAGACAGCACAGCCCAAAAGTTCAGCTCTGTGCAGTCTACAGTCAGGCTGCACCAAGCATATCAGGAGCTCAGAAAGATAGACTACAGGTACCTTCCCACAGATAGGAATGGACTGCATAGGGAGAGGGGTGCAAGGCACTGGGGCACAGTGGGGGTCTGCAGACTTGATCTATTCCTGCCACAGACGGTTGAAGAACAAGTGGTAGAGAGAGGCTTGGCGCTCTCACCTTCCACACAGTGACTGCCTGCCACCATCCCTGTCCCACTTGTGATACATAAGACTGGTACATTTCCTTTCCTGGGGAAGAGGGAAGTCTTAGAGGGTCACCAGGGGTTTCCTTTCCAACTCTGATTGGGACTGTGACAAGTGATATAACAGCCATCCAAGTCCACTCACTCTTGTGGGAATGTGGAGGTGGGGTGAGGGCCCTCATACAGGAGGGAGGTGACGACCCATGCTGGAAGGTCAGCATTTCTCGTTTATCGCTATCCTTGGAAGTGGACGATTTCAATGGGCAAAAGCAGAGCTCAGTTGGGAAGGCGGGATGTGGAGAAGACAGAGGCCTGAGCCTGTGTGCGGGTCACACCTCTGGAATGCCACTGGGGCCTGGTTCTCAGAACAAATTGCAAAGTGGGAAGATTGGAATGAGAAAGGGGGGCACCTTGGAGAGGAGTCAAGACTTGGAACAGGCCAAGTTGGGAGGTCTTAATGGAAAGGACGGGAAATGAAAGCACGCACAGCGCTTGTGGCTGGGCGAATGTCGCTGACTGACAACTGAGGGGCTGGTTTAGGATGTGATCTCAAAACCCACAGCCTTGGGCTTCCAGGGAGCTCCAGTAAGAATAACAGTATCTCTCGTAATTCCTTAAAGCTCCAGATTCTAGGGGAATCTTAGAATAATCGAATCATTGACTCTCATTCCCCGGGCTTATAAATGACAGCAATTTTGAATCTCAGATTGCTCAAAGGTGTTATAGCCTGCCCTCCCTCCCTCTCTGAGACTTAACAATACACCCCTTGCTTACTTCTCTGTACAGAGTGCCCTGCCATCTCCATGACAACCCCAAGAAGTAGCGATGATCAGGTTTTCCTGATTTTCCAGATGAAGAAACTGAGGTTCCGTGAAGGCTGAGGTCATACATCCCTCAGGCCTGAAAGCCAGGATCCCACCCAGGTCTCTCACATTCCCTGCTGAGTACTGACCTGTCCTGTGCATACACCCCCAAAAACTGGGGGCTCGTCACCCCTCCTCAGAGCCACCTATCTGTCTCAACTTTGGACACATCTCTCCTGAACAAAGCATCCAAACACTTGTTCCAAGCGTGTCTTGGGAGACGCCTCAGAAAGCAAGCCTTCCCCTGGCCCACTGTGGCTCTCTCACTGAGGTGGGACAGAGACTGCACCAGAAAACCCTGGAGAAAGATGAGTGAGGGTGTGTATCCCGAGGGAGGGAAGCAGCCTGAGGCATGAGGACCAGCCTCTGGAAGACAAATGAGAAGGAGGTCATAATGTCAGGCAGTGGGGGTGGGGAGTAACCCGCTAACTCAGAAATACAATCCCCACAGTCAGAGTTACGGGGTCTAATGAGACTGGAGTCTAAGTGCTGCGCCTTTAATTTCTTGGCTCTTTGCCCTGAGAACTTATTCCACAAAATGTGCCTGGGCCATCCATCCTCCCAGATGGCTTTTTAAGTGAAACTGTTTGTTACAGAGAACAAGAAACAGGGAAGGATGAAAAGAGGGCAACCCCTCTACCCTCATCCCAGGTGACAACAACAAGTGGGAGTGGCAAGAGGGAGGGCCCACAAGGAAAGCTGTGACCCCAAAGAACTTAGCCTCTAGGACAGGGAGGCACAACTCAGGACCAGGATCCCCATGACACTCAGAGGCCTTGCATTAGGCTGCTGGCTGCGGGAGTCAGAGACCCAGGAAACGGGGCATCTAAATGTCTCCATGTATCTAGATTAATAATTTGTTTATTTTCTTATTTAGCTTTCGCAGACTCCTGTTCTCAGCTGCTCTGAGTGTGAAGTGGTAGAGAGCCATTTTGAAGGTGAGTTGGCAGTTTCTCACGGAGTCAGTCGCAATCTTACCACACAATCCAGCAGCCATGTCCCTGGAGCATGCATGTACCCGAGTGGTGTGAATGGCCTTGTGCACTGAAGAAACCACACACGAATGCTGGTGTGGGCTCCATTCAGAATTTGCTAAGAAGAGAAAGCAACCCAAGAATGCAATAGGTGGATGGAGAAACTGGGGTACGCCCACCCACTGGAACATTGCTCAGTAATCAAAAGGAGTGAGCCAGCAAGTCAGCAAAGATGGATTGACTCTCACATGACTTTGTTAAAGGAAAGGAGGCATTCTGCAAATGTTATTTTTCTGTGACATTCAGAAAGAAGGGAAAACCATTGATGGTGAAGGGATCAGTGGTTGCCAGGTACTTGGGAAGTAGGAAAGTTGAAGAGAGGTTAATCTACAGTAAAACTACTGCATAAAAAAACAATGGTGGGTGAATGGTTTTATGTATTTCTTAAAATCCTTGGAATTTCCCAGCAGAAAAAAAAGAACCTTAATATGGGTATGTATACTCATAGATTAAAGATACAATCGGTATCAGAGGACCCCAAGAGGAATGAATACATGCTGGTGGTGACTCTGAGCTGAGAGGACCTGAAAGCAGAGGTGCCCTGGGACCTAAGAGCACATCTGTACTAAAACTTTGGTTTCTCCAATTGGAACTATGAGATGCCAGGATGGGGCTGGGTGTTCCCAAGGTAAGCCTGGGTATCACAGGTGAACAGGACAGCCTCACAAAAGCAGGGAGACACAGGAGTGACCTGTTCATCTCTGGTCACAAGTGTGTGTGAGCTGTTCTTATCTGTGGGGTGCCTTTGAAACCACTGCACGGCACATGGAGAATAACAATGAAGTGCATGGTGGCAGGGGGAGGACTGTTTCCTCACTGCTGGTGTGGAAGTTCCAGATGAGCAAGAACAGAAGGCTAGAAGGATCCATGCAGCCAGTGATGGATCAGTGGACACATCTGTGGCTAGCTGAGCACAGGTGTGAATGCTTGTCTACCTACAGAAACACCTGCAAGGGTGCATGCAGAGGTTAGTGCCTCACTCTGTGAGCTGAGGGAACCCTGAAAGCAACAATGTCCCAGTAGCTAAGAGCACATCTGATACTCAAACCTTGATTCGAGGTGCTAAGATGGGCTGGGCATTCTCAGGGTGAGCCTAGGATATCCTATCATGTCAGGAAACAAGACTATGCAGCCGCAGTAAACACAATGGTGAGGCTGCAGCAGCACCATGAATGAACTAAACAAAAGATCTCTCATTGGCCAAGCCTGGAATGATCTGAACAACAAAGTCAAGTATTATCCAAGACATAGAGTAAACATTCAATACTCAAGAACTGGTGGATAGACAGGAAGTAGATAGAAGATATATGATATGCCAATTGATAGATGACAGATAGAAGATAGATGATTGATAGACAGATAGGTGATTGATATATGGATGGGTAGACAGAAGATAGAAGGATAGATGGATGGATGGATGGATGGATGGATGGATGGATGGATAGATGGATGGATGTGCAGACAGATTGATAAATCAATCAATAGATGATAGATAGATAGATAGATAGATAGATAGACAATAGAAGATAGATATAAATTATGGGTAGATAGAAGATAAGTGAGAGATAGTGGATAGATAATAGATGGGTGATAAATGATCAATAGATGTTAGATAGGCAAGAAAAAGAAGATAGATATACAAATGATAGCTGGATGATAGATAATAGGTGGTAAAGATAGATCACAGATAATGGATAGATGAGAGATGGATGGTAAGTGACTAATAAATGAAAGATCAATGAAAGATGGATAAAGAGGCAATAAGTAGATAGGTAGACACATACATACATATATACATACATACACATATATACAGATAGATGGATGGATGTATATATACATACATACACATGCATACACAGATGGATACATATATACATACATACACAGATAGATGGATACATACACATATACACAGATAGATGGGTGGATGGATAGATACATGCATACACATGCATATACAGATAGATGGATACATACATACATACATACATACATACATATAAACATATATATAGACAGATAGATGGGTGGATGGATAGATACATACATACACATGCATATAGAGATAGATGGATACATACATACATTCATACATACATACATATAAACATATATAGACAGATAGATTGGTGGATGGATAGATACATATATACATATATACACATACATACACAGATGGATAGATAGATACTTGCATATATATATACATACATACATATATACATATACAGATAGATGGATCAATAGGTAGATAGATAGTAGATAGATAGATAGATAGATAGATAGATAGATAGATACATACACACACACACACACATACATATACAGATAGATGAACGGAAGGATAGATAGATAATCTTGCTCACAGAAACACTTCTAATGACCTGTGCAGACTGAAATGTCCCCTCCATCATTCCTCATTGGGATTCCTGTGTCTTCTCCTCAGTCCTATCACTGTTCAGGCAGGAGGCTCCTGGACTATGCTAGTCTCCCTGGCTTCTCCACTGCTTTTCTCCTGACTTCTGTTATGACACTGTCTTTGTTCCTGCTCCCTGCTTGGGATTTCAGACTCTGCTGTCTTTGGGTGACAGCTCAGGTCACTGATCTGAGCTGTGACTTCCTTTCTAACGTGGGCTTTAGTATTCCACGTGTCCCCTAAGAATCACTTTAGCAACCATCTACTAATTTTGATGTGTTGTTCTCATTTTCTTTCTGTTGGAAATACTTTTTAATTCCCCTTTTGATTTACTCAGTAACACATGGGTAATTTAGAAGCCTGCTGCTTAAGTTTCTAAACATGTTGAAATTTGCTTTTTTAGAGATCTTTCTCTTAGTGATTTATAATTCCATTCTGCTGTAGTTGGATCCTTTCTCCAGCTTGACTTTTTTAGACTCACTGAGCTATGGTCCATCTTGTCTACACTGAGCTCTGCCGCTGAGAGGAATGTTCCATAAATGTCAAACTGCTGGTGCTGAGGGCTGAGTCTCCTTTATTCTGTATGATATGTGCAATGGTTAGTGTTAAGTGCTGCCTTGGCAGAAGCTAGAATCATCTGAGAGAGAAACCTTTGGACTTTCATGTAGGGTAACTTTATCTAGGTTATTTCAAGAGAGATGGGAAGACCTGCCCACTATAAGTGGCATCATTCCCTAGCTAGGATTCTGGATTGTATAGGAGGGTTCTGAACAGTGACATGCATTCATCACTCTCTGTTCTGGTGATGGATGCTGTGTGACCATCATACACAGATGGATGGATGGATGGATGGATGGATGGATGGATGGATGGATGGGCAGACAGATTATCTTGCTTACAGAAGTGCTTCTAATGATCTGTGCGGGTCATTATTAGCACATCTAATGAACTGCTTCAGGTTCCTGATGTCTTGACATCTCTACCATGATGGTCTGTCTGTATTGAACTGTGAGTCAAAATAGGCCCGTTCTCCTGTAGGATGCTCTGTTAGGCTATTTTATCACAGCAGCAGGTTGGCTGCCAGGCTTCCCTCCCACTTTTTCCACCAGTGACTGAGGGAGGGGTGTTCCCATCTCCTGTGGTCAGTGTGGTTTTGTGTATTTCTTCTCTCAGGTCTCAGGTCTCAGGTCACTGGGGGTCTGTGAACAGGCAGGATTGTGATATCCCTGGACACATCAGCATCCTAGCCTTCCCTACCTCTGATGATAGTTTGCTCTGAAACCAGCTACTCCTTATCAGCTGCACCAGACACTCTAGCCATCCTTGCCAGAGATAATGAATTTTACCTTGTGGAGTGTTGGGTGTTTTGTTTTGCTAGCTGTGTATTTGCAGGCTGCATTCTGGGATATAGCTAAGCTCCTCGGAAGTACTCAGCTCTACTGAAGCTCTGCCTTAAGAATTTCATACTGGAGACAGGAGCAGTCTGGCTCATCTTTCCCTTCCATGGATTCAGAGTTCTGTTTCCACACAGCTCTCTTCTTTGGTGCTGTGGCTGTGGATTCCAGATACCTTGGCCTCCTGAGATGTCAGCTTTGTCAGCTCACCTCCAGGCCTCAGTAGGCTGGGAGAGCAGTGTTCATCTCAGCCTCGTGGACTGGAAATTCCAGGCTGCATGCCAGGGCAGCTGTGGGTTCACTCCATTTGTTCCCCATCTCTCTTCATTGCCTGATGTCTTGACTTTATAAAGTGCTGTATCATATACCATCAGCCTCCATCCCCACTAGTCCCTCATCCAAGAATAAGGAAAGCTGTGGGAGATTCTGGAGGCTAGCCCAGCTACAGATCTGGAGGCTAGCCCAGCTACAGGCCTGTCACTACATTCCTTGAAGTTTCAGATCTGAAAACATATAAACCTAGCTCCGGATACATGGGATCCCCTTTCTCCCTTGCCAGGCTCTCCTTCCCGGTGCACCCCAAGATGCCAGTGCCTGTGGAGGACCCTGGAACCAAGCTCCTATTGGAGGGCAGTGGTTGGTGGTAACTGTGACAAGGTCTAGAATCAGCTGGAAGACAGGCCTCTGGCACACCTCGATTATATTAATTGATCTGGGAAGATACATCTTAACTGTGGGCAGGACCCTGGCCAGGAGATCCTGGACTGTATAAATGGAGAAAGTTATTAGGCAGCCACGTGCACTCATTCCCCTGGTGCCTGACTGTGGATGTGATGTGACTAGCTGCTTGGACCTCTGCTGCCTTGACTTCCCCTACAGCGACAGACTGTCCCTTGGAGCTGTGCATTAGTTACTTTCTACTGCCGGATGCAACACTATTTCCAAGGCTTATGATTCCAGAGATATGGGTCCATGATGACAAGAACAGAGGCGTCCAGCTGGAGCTGGAAGCTGGGCCTCATAGCCAAATCCTGAGCAGGAAGCAGATAAGGCAGACTTGGAGTGGGTGGGCCATAAACTCTCAAAGCCCGCCCCCTAATGAAGCACCGCCTCCAACAAGGCCACACCTCCTCAGCCTCCCCAAACACAGTGGAGGACAACTTATTCAAACCACTACAAACTGTAGGCTAAAATAAGCCCTTTCTCGCTTGGTTGCTTTTGTCCTGGTATCCTGTCACTGACGTAGTTAAAGAAATCAAGACACAACGAGAAAGTGGCTCTTATCCCTGCCGCTCCATCTCATTGCTGAAAGAAAATCTCTACTGCTGGAGTTCAAAACCATGGAGCTATATCAATTACTTCGTTGTTCAAGTGGGAAAACGGAGGCTCTGAGGTATAGAAATGTTCACTATATCCTACGGCAAGTTGGTATGTCTAGAACCTGCTTCACCCCTCACCCCGTGGGATTCCCCACCCAAAAGATCACTTATGAGGGCAGTTCCCAGAATGCAATTCTGTCCTAGGAATGGAATCCCCCTTGCCACACAGTGCAGCAGAGTGAGGGGTGTGGCAGGTACTTTCCCCCACTCTGCACTCAACTCTTTCTCAGTACAGCTCTGGAGAAGCAGAGATGTCACCTGACACCTCCAGCTACAGGAAGTACTTCAAGAAGCTTACCAATGCATGCATAATTGAGTATATTATGCAGTTGTGGAGATTTTCTTCATTAGTACAGTGGTGAGCATCCCTGCTTGTCATGTGGGAGACTGGAGTTCAATTCCCTGGTGGGGAGGCAAAAGACTTTGTTCGGGGTGGTGTGGTCCAATCAGGAAAGGGCATGCTCTAGAGTAGGAGGACCTGAGCTCCGCCCACTGAAGCCAAGGGGAACCATGAGTGTAGAGGCACATGCTTGTAATCCCAGCTCCGAGGATGGAGACAGGCTGATCATGGGGCTGCTTGATCTAGCTGGATCTGTGGGCTCCAGGCCAGCGAGAGATCCTGAATCAAAGTATAAAGTACAGAGAGGCTATCACGTCTACAAGAAATGCAGGCATGAGAGACAGAGCAGAGACTGTGGGAATAGCTAACCAATAACCGGCCCAACCAGAGACCCATCCCATGGGCAAGCACCAATCCGACACTGTTAATGATACTCTGTTATGCTAGCAGACAGAACCATGGCTGTCCTCTGAGAGGCTTCATCCAGCAGCTGGCTCAGACAGATGCAGACAAATAGTGGATGGAACTTAGGGATTCTTATGGAAGAATTGGAGCAAGGATTGTGGACCCCGAAGGGGATGAGAACTCCACAGGAAGACAGAGTCAACTAACCTGGATCTTTAGAGGCTCTCAGAGTCTGAACCACCAACCAAGAACATACATGGGCTGGACCTAGGCCTCTCCACATATATATAGCAGATGTGCAGCTCGGTCTTCATGTGGGTCCTGAACAACTGGAGCCGGGGCTATCCCAAAAGCTGTTGCCTGTAAATGGGATATGTTCTAGCTGGGCTGCCTTGTCTGGCCTCAATGGGAGAGGATGCACTTAGCCTTGCAGAGACTTGAAGTGTCAGGGTGGGGGGGATACACAGGGGGCTCCCACCCACTCAGAAAAGAAGGGGAGGGGTGAGAAGGGGAAGGATTGTGGGAAGAAGTGACTGGGAGGGGCAGTGAGCAGGATGTAAAGTGAATAAGTAAAAAGAAAGTGCAGTGACTGAGATAGACATCAAGTTTCCACAGGTGCTTACAAATTGTGCTCTTGTACACACACACACACATACACACATACATATACACATATATTCATACATACAGGTATGTATACACATATGTATGCATACACACATACACTCATGCATACACACATACACTCATGCATACACACACATACACACAGACTGTGAGTTATAAGTAAGAAGAGAGGACGAGGAGCCTGGGAGGAGCAGGAGTGCCACAGGAGAAAGCAGCCAGCTTCCTCTGGAGAGCAGCCCAGCTCCAGGCCTTTCATTATATAACTCCAAGTTTCAGATTTGAAGATTCTGGACCTAGCTACATATATAGAATATATAGAATATAGAATTCCTCCCTGGCTCAGTCCTCCTTCCCAAGGCTCCTGGTGGCTTGGTCTAGCTTCTCTGCAGTCTCCAATAAGAGCAAGAACTCCATTGATGATGCCTATTAGATCCCAGGTGACACAAGTGAATGGTCAGAGATCGTCAGGGAAGCCAAAGCCATCGCCTCACTCCTGCCGATGTGGCTCGGGTGTCTGTCTGCTCCAGGTACCTTCTTTCTTTACTCCCAAGTTCCCATCCCAGGGAAATCTATCCAACCGTTCCTCCCCCAGTGCAGATAAAGCAGCAAGAACCCCTGAGGCACTCTCTCCTCATCAAAGGTGAAATCAGTCTTTCTAGCTGTGACCGGTGGATATCTCCTGCCCCTGCCATGGTAGAGCTCATTGGCAGAGGAAACAGGAACAGGAAACTGGAAGAATGTACACTGCGTGTTAAGGGCTGTGCTGGAGACCTGCTGAGCAGGGACTGAACATAAGGGTCAAGAGTACAAAGGCCTGAAGCATGGCGGTCTACTGGTACTGGAGCCCCAGGTTCTCAGTTCTGAATAAGGAGTATCTGGGGACAGAGATAGCCACCAGCTACCCATCCCAGGACCTCTCACTGGACTCCCCTATCTGGGTGCTGTGAGGTGAGACGGTCCCACCCACTCCCTGATGTAAGCGTTCCTGGTACAGACCAGAGCCACTGGGTATCCCCTCCTCCCACCTCCCGTTCCCTGGTCTCACGTGCAAACTCCTCCATGACTTTTGATGGTCTTTTAGGGAACTCCATAAACCAGTTTTATGTCCTTGCGTCTGGGAGCAGACAGTGTGACCCTTAAGACCCTCTTATGAGAAGCCAGGGTGAGGACACATCCCAGATCTCTGTGTGAACAGCACCTCCACCGGGAACAAGTAGAGCATTTCCTACAGTGTCCCTGACAGACTGGCACTTAGATCCAGAGACAGAGGCAGAACTTTGCTTTGGTGGCAGGTGAGCCCCTCTCTCCACCTGTCCTGGGGTTTCTATTGCTGCAATGAAACACCATGACCAAAATGCAAGTTGGGGAGGAAAGGTTTATTTGGCTTACATTTCCATATGGCTGTTCATCATCAAAGGAAGTCAGGGCATGAGATGCTTTGAATGAAAATGGTTCCCATAGGTTCATAAGGAGTGGCGCTATTAGGAGGTGTGGTCTTGCTGGAGTAGGTGTGGCCTTCTTGGAGGATGTGTGCCACTGGAGGTGGACTTTGGGGTTTCAGATGCTCAAGCCAATCCCAATGTCTCTCTCTCTCTTCCTGCTGCCTGCTGTTCTAGCACCATGTCTGCATGTCCTCATGCTTCCTGACATGTTGATAACGGACTGAACCGCTGAACCTGTAAGTCGGCCCCAATTAAATCTTGTCCTTTATAAGAGTTGCCTTGGTCATGGTGTCTCTTCACAGCAATAGAACTTTGACAAAAATAGGTTGGAATCCCAAATAGGGCAGGAGTCTGGTACAGAGACAGGAGCTGGTACAGAGTCCTTGGAGGGGCACTGCTCTGTGGCTTGCTCCTCATGGTTTGCTCTCCATGGCCTGCTCAGCCTGCTTTCTGATAGAGCCCAGGGATGGCCCCACCCACAATGAATTGGGCTCTCCAGCATCAATGCATCAATCACTAATTAAGAAAATGCCTTACAGCTAGATCTTACGGAGGCATTTTCTCAATTGAGGTTCCTACCTTTCAGATAACTCTAGTCTGTGAGTCAAATTGACATATGACCGGTCAGTACATCACCTAGGAAACTAATGACATATAGCCTTTGTGTCCAGAGACCTTTCATGCCTCATGTCCAGAGCGGTGGTAGTCTCCCGCTTTTCTCTTGTATAAATTTGAGAGGAAGTATGAACCCGTTTGTGCCCAGGGCACCAGGGGTGCTGAGTGCTGAGTATCCCCCCAGTGTACCCTGAGCCTTCAATCATCTGGATAGCAAACATGCATGAAAGAAGAAAAGAGCAGACTCCTAAAGTTGTCCCTTGACCTCCAGTGTGTCCCAGGATGTGCTTAGACTCCACCCCACACACAAAATAAGTAAGTAAATAAACAAAACGTGATAAGATAATTTAGAAGAGTACATCACGGAGCCTGAAGACCTGATTTCTTCTCCCATTTCCCATGACTACCTAATCATGCCAGAGCTCCGATGGGCTCAGGAAGAATTTGGGTTTTTGTAAGTTGTCAGTTATCAGACCCTTTTTTTTTCTTCTCACTTTCCAGCTCGGGTGTTTTTCTTATCCTAAGCAGAAGCAGAAATTCATGAGAAGGCAGGAGAATAAACAGGATGCTTGGAGCCTGAGCAAAGGTTGGAGGCCGCATAATGAGGTGGCGGAATCCTCCCTCTTGAAAGGTCACTTTGTCAGCTCGGTCTGTAGCAAATATCAGTGCCGCACATGTGTTCCGCTGCCTGTTCAAGATGGGAGAAGCGGTGGAGGCAGGGAAGCCAACCCAGCGGTGGTTGAAACAGACCGATAAATACCCAAAGGCTCAGAGAGGGAGATATAATATCCCAGGTTGCACAGCCAGTGAGCATAGCTGGAAACTCAGGCCCTCTGTTGCTTGCCTACCCTCCTCTTCCACCGGCTGCCCTTAGAGTATTGCTAGAAGCCGCTGACTCGAATCCCATTATCACCCAGAGCTTCAGGGTCAGTCTGTGCCTGGTGATGATGTATAATTAGCAGAGAGACTAAACAGGAAGGGAATAATTGGTGCTGGTTAGTGGTGTGAGTCAGCCATTCCCCGCAAACAGCTCTGAGGAAGGACATTATAAGTAGGAAGACCCTCATTGTAAAACGGCCAGGTGCTCAAGGGGGCTCAGGAGAGGGCTCAGTTAGGAGGGGACCCAAATTCAACCCCTAGCCCTCCTGTAAAAAAGCCAGCTGTGGTGGCACACCTCTATAATCCCAGTACAGGGGAGGCAGACACAGGCAATTCCCCAGGGCTCACGGGCCAGCCAGCCTAGCTGAATGGGTGAGGTCCAGGTTCAGATAGAGACCCCTTCTCCAAAATAGGGTGATAGAAGACACCAATGTCTACCTCTGGTTTCCACTTGCGTGCCCACACGTGTGCACACACTGACACAAATGCATTTCCCTATAACTCCTCCCTACACACACACATACACACATACACGCACAAGAAGACATCACTTGTCTGCATCCAGGGACTCAGGAGACGCTTGTACTCAGCGATGTTCACTGTGGATGACGAGGGGGTAAAGCTGTGAGGACCCAGTGGTCCAGCAGGATGGTGGGCTCTCGACACCTGGCTTCTGAAGAACTGCCAAGAGGCAGAGTCCACAGCAAAGCCTAGGTGGCACAAACCCACGGGAGGACCGGCAGCTTGCGCCCCCTAGAGGGCAGGTGCTAAAACTGTCCAGAACAGTCACACTTGCAGCAGAGTACCTGCTCATTGCCTCATTTAAACCCCAAATAGATATACGTGGGAGCAAACGGCACTCAACAGTATATCCAGCGCCAGACTGCTGAAAGTGCACGCTGAGATTTGAACTCAGGTCCCAACACTCCCTTCTCTACCATGAACTACCAGAGAGGGGGCAGACATGGTCTTGAGCCATCCCAGCACCCCACTTCCCCACCCCCACCCAGGAATTCGGCAGTTGCTGTGGATGTCTGCTGAGACTCTCCTCAATATCCTGAGGGCTTGAAGCCTAGAGTCCCGCCCCACATAGCCTCAAGCTAGTCAAGGCCCTTCCCTTCTACTGGGTTACATCTCACTCCCATAATGCAACACGCCCACAGTCCCGGTTAATCACTGCACTTCCTCAGGGTCCATGCCCAGCTGCATGGACGTGGATAGCCCTGTTGCTGTCTCCTGGCCTTCAAGCTCACTACAACCTCTTGTACATCTATCACTGTCAGTGAAAAGCTAACCCCAAGGCAGGGGCACCAGGGAATTATTACTTGAGGACATGGAGAATGGGGAGCCAGGACCAGGGATGTTACTATCCCTGGGTTTGGGTTTGGTACTTTCTTTTGAATTCATTCATTTCTGGTACTATTGTCTGGCCTGGGCAGCTAGGCCTTCCTCCCTCCCCAGCCCAGGGATTTTTGGGTAACACAGATGAGGGTATGCCCACAAGCCCCCCAACTCCCAGAATGTGTAGACATCTCAGCTTGCAGCCACCTCTTGTTTGGATAGATCTAGATGTTCTGATATGAAATGTGGCGCAGCAGCTGTGCAGGGGAGTGAGGCTTCCTGGGAGGAGGAGGAGGGAATTAAAGTTGGGAACATTCCACCACACACTCCACCCTTGCTCAGCCCACTGCGCCTGCCATCCGTCCAGCATCCACACGGCCCTTCTGTACTGGGACATCCTGGCACCAGCCTTCCCCCTTCCCCAGAGGCAGGCCTCTTTCCTTTCAGGTCTCATATTTAGCCTGCCCTTCCCCATAGTTCTCAGGCTGCGCCTCAGGCACAGGTATGAGCAGACAGAATTTGAGTTAATGTTGTGTGCTTTCTTTTATCAGGCATTTTCCTATTCTCTCTCTGCGTCCTGCAAGCCTGGGGAATTTATTCTATCCCCTATTGGAGAAGGGGAAGCAGAAGCATAGAAAACGGAGTCGTTTACCGTCCCAAATCACCCAGCTAGTTAAGTAATGGATGTTGGGGCCGCACTCAGGTTTGACTAGTACCAAATTATACAGGCTTCTGCTGAATCACTAAATAGACTATGACGAGGTAGAGACAGAGAAAGGCTTGGGGGGAAAGACAGGAATTAAGAAAACAGCAAGAAGGGGAAAGACAAAGAAGGACCCAGAAAATGCCCTGGTAGGTCTCTGGGGAGGGGGAAGCAGTTTAGAGAGTAGAGAAGTGACAGGCAATAGGTAGAACTGGCTAATCAGACCCTAAGCTGTTCTCTATAGTGCCACCAAGAAGGAGTTAAGAGGCTCACAGAGGGCCTCCTCACAGAGGGCCACCTCACAGAGGGCCTCCTCACAGAGGCCCACCTCACAGAGGGCCTCCTCACAGAGGGCCTCCTCACAGAGGGCCTCCTCACAGAGGGCCTCCTCACAGAGGGCCTCCTCACAGAGGGCCTCCTCACAGAGGGCCTCCTCACAGAGGGCCTCCTCACAGAGGCCCACCTCACAGAGGGCCTCCTCACAGAGGCCCACCTCACAGAGGGCCTCCTCACAGAGGCCCACCTCACAGAGGGCCTCCTCACAGAGGATCTCCTCACTGAGGGCCTCCTCACAGAGGGCCTCCTCACAGAGGCCCACCTCACAGAGGGCCTCCTCACAGAGGATCTCCTCACTGAGGGCCTCCTCACAGAGGATCTCCTCACTGAGGGCCTCCTCACAGAGGGTCTCCTCACAGAGGGTCTCCTCACAGAGAGCATCCATTCACAGCACTCTGTAGTTTGTCAAAGCAAAATGGGTCCTAGGCTCCTAAGTTTGTTTCAGTCTACCCAGGCTCCTCAGCTCTTTTCTGTGTTAATGAAACTCTTGAGAGAGAGGGGCTCTCTTCTGGAGCATTCCAGTGGCTTCACTGTCTTCCAGTAGTTAGAGGTAGGTGGAATTCCTGAATAGAGGCAGGTCCCACTACTTCCCTAAGACTCAAACTCTCCCCATCTACTCAAGCTCTCCCCTTCCTCTGACTATGCCTCCTTGGAAACATGACCCAGTTCCTATTCCACAGGGTGCCTGAGCCCTGGTTATTATGCCCTCCCAGAGAGGACCTGCTCTTTGAAGAGAGCTGGCAAAGTGGCTAGACCAGCTGTGAGCTCTGGGGGTCCACATACTTCTACTTCACCAGATCTGGGGTTATAAGTGAAGACCACCATACTTGTTTGGGGGGGGTGTTTTGTTTCTTTGAAGGTTGGTTGGTTGGCTGGTTTGGTTGGTTTGGTTGGTTGGTTGGTTGGTTGGTTGGCTGGTTTGGTTGGTTTGGTTGATTGATTGGTTGGTTGGGTTGGTTTGTTGATTTGGTTGGTTGGTTGGGTTGGTTTTTTGATTTGGTTGGTTGGTTGATTGGGTTAGTTGGTTGGCTTGATTGGTTGTTTTAGTTGGTTGGGTTTTTTTAAATGTATGTCCAATGGGTGGAACTCCGCATACTTACACAACAAACACTTTACCAACTGAGGAGCCATCTCCCCAGACCCAAGTCCCTGTACTGTTAAGGACAGATCCCCTCAGGAAGTACCAGCATTCTGTGTGTGGAGCATGTCTTGTAGGCTGGAGGACCATCCTCAGAAGTCTTAGTCCAATGTAGCTCTAAACTGAGCTCTCAGAAGGACAGCACATTCCTCTTTGAAGCTGGCAGTTTTCAGGAGGTGCAAATGCTATGCAAATGTCTTGCTCTTTGCTGCCCAAGCCTGCTGCTGCACCTGCTCACACTATCTCAGTCCCCAGCCTGGTGTTCTGCCGGGTAGGAGCAGCGCCAGAGGATCAGACACTTCTAACGCTCTGGATAGTAGAGCAGCCTGGGCCCTGCAGGCAGGAAAGACAACCGCCTACCAGGAACACACATCTATTCCTGGGTAAACAGCCGCTGGGCCTTTCCATGTGGAAGGGAAGCAACATGGTCAGTCTGCCAGCTGGCCTCCTGGAGGAGTGGTGTCCCAGCAGTGGCCAGGCAATGGCCTCTACTGCTAGCAACAGGATGGAGCAGCACTGGCTGTGGAGACCCTCACACAGCCACCCCATCTATCGTTCCACAGAGAAGGCAGTGGCAGGACCAATGTTCATAGTTGTATCTTCTTCTTTATTTAGTGCCTTTGGCCTGGGGCACACTCTATAGTGAGCATGGATATATGGTACAAAGATTGAAGCACTTATTAGATGCCTTCTGTGTACCAGGTGCTTAGTTACTCTAGTATGAGATAAGAATTCTCATCATCCTGTGTTACAGTGGAGCAAGCTGAGCACAGGGGTGTCAAGTATTTTTTCTAAGGTTGCTCAGCTAAGGATACCGAGGCTCTGACATAGATAGGTCTTGGTCCTACTCTTCCCAGAAGGCACCAGCAGTCCAAGGGTTCTCAATAGGTGAAAATGAATACAGAGCATAGAGGGGGTTCAGTCCCTAGCTCTGCACCCCTTGTACCATGTGAGGTTACCGAGGTTTCTGCCACCCCAGCCCCACCCCCATCCTTATCCAGCTTTGTGGGGCAGACTCACTGCAGCAGGCAGTGCATAGGATACACTCATTACACGTGTAGCATACATCATCCCTGCGCTGAGACTCCTCGGTGAGCAATAGGGGATGCCCTCTGCTCCTGTGGGCTTAGGGATGTGGTTGAGGGAGCTCTGATCCAGCTGATGGGCAGGCAGGGTTTCACAAAGGCAAACCCAGAAGCCTCCGATGTCCACTGTGGATCAGTGTGGGTGAGGCCGGATCAGCAGCTGGGTATCTTAGCAAGGTAGTGATGGAAGTTCCCCACCACAAAGCCAAGCTTTCAGTGTCTCAGACCCAGGGACTGACAGGCCGGCGCTGTGCTTCAAGTACAAGGCTAACCTCAGCTTAGAGCATCACAGGCAGAACCTGCTGAGGTAAAAGCTGGCTTTCTCCTCCCTAGGCCCCCAGCCAGGCCCATAATGCCTTGTATACTCAGCTTTTTGTGGCTTCCAGAATGTAAATTTATTCTGTGTGCCGGCGCCAGGCACTCACCTTATCTGCATGTTACAGTCACCAGAATAAATATTAGGGACAAGCCTGTGAGCTTTGCCTGTGTACACGAGTTAAACCCTCTAGCCAGCAGCTCATCCAGGCAGGGATTTCAATGGAAATGCTGTGCTTACATTACCTTGAGGAAAGCTTGGGCCTCTGCTCCATCCAGGAGGAGCAACCCATGGGGAGTGGGTCAGACAGCTAGGATGAGAGAAGAGAGTAAGGACAGGGTGGGGAAGGAAGCACCTGACAGCTTCCTGGGTCTCAGCTGGCTGCTCCCCAACATCTGGGACCATGTGTGACGCCCCATTTTGGCTGATTCATGCTGAGCTACAGGAGCCTCCCAGAGGTGTAGGAGACCTAGAGCCGCCCTAGGTCCAGAGTCACACAGGGACATAGACACAGGTAGGTCTCCATCTCTCCTCAGCAGCTCAGCCATACAAGCTTAAGGAAGCCACTTCGCCTGCCAGAGACTCAGTTTCTTTAATGAGATCCTCTATCCTGACCACTCTACCCTCCAGGTGCTTCTGACATCAGAGGAGAACTCCAAGGCTATCTGTCCCACCCACCTTCATAGGAACCCAATCCAAACTGCCCTTCTGACACTGGCTGGGGCCTGTTCTCTGCAGAAAGTGTGGGGCTCAGATTCCATCCTCAGCCCAATGTTGTGAGGGAGTAATCCCATGGCCTCATTTCACAGATGAGAAAAACCAAGGTTCAGAGAGATTAACTTATCTAGAATCCTGGGTAGAGATAGGAAACAAACAAATAAACAACAAAACAAAACAAAATGTGAGTCAGGATTTACATTCAGAAAGTTGATTTCAAAGTCTGTGAGCCCCAACATGAGATTTAAATCTTCTAGCAGCCTTCCAGGGATGCTCTCCAGGGGAAGCCCTTACAGGTGCCAGCCTCTTCAACATTGGTCCTCCCCATTGGATCCCAGTTCGTCTGTGTCCCTGATGCTCTAGGGAGGACCAGGCAACAATAAAATGTTTTTTATGTCTCACACTGTGATTTCTGTCTTAGACAAGGCCCCTGCCTTGACCAACCAAGGAACTCTTAGCTTCTGTTTCCTGCGGACTTCATGTTCTGCCCACCCAACCTCCACTGTAGCCCTCAGTGGGCAGCAAGCCAGGCAGGGAAAGGAATCGCTCTTCAGTGTGTCTGAGCCTCTCTGGTCATTGCTCTCCCCAGAGGGGCTCCTTCCTGCAGCTCACATCCTCGGAGGAAGAACAGACCCACAACACTGGAACTATTACTCCTAAGTTTCCTTTCCTTTGTTCTTAGAAACCCAGACACACCTAAATAAAGCAGCCTGTGGGTTGACCCCCCAGGCCTCCAAGATCACCTTGGAGAGTTAAGGGACGATCCTAAAATGCCTCGTAGGACCTCCCCCTACTCACGTTGCCTTCTCTCTCTGCCTCCTTACTTCACAGAATCTATGAAGACCCATTCCTGGGGACCAGTGTTGGTTCCATGTAATTTGAAGCTAAGAAAGGCACTTGAGACTTAAGTCTCATTTGGGCTATGGGTAACCAACACCCCACACAGCACTCATGAACTATAGCATAGCAGCCACAGACTTTCTTATCCTTGACATGAGACTCTCTGGTGACTACTGGGTCTGGTAGACTAGCAACCCTTAAAGATGAGTGAAGGATGGACATAACCACATAGTGCTGGGTGAATTTGGCCCAGGCCATGGACTGGGACCCCACTGAGGCAGGTTTAGAATGGAGAAGATGTTAGAATGAGGTGATCCCCACAGGGTCTCTAATAGACAGTTCCCCTTCTTGGGAGAGAGCGATCCCCACCTGCTCAGCTGCTTGCCCAGCATCAGGGCCTCATCCCATGGGCCTCCCATAATTGTTTTGTTCTAATGTGGTCTTCAGCTCAGGATCAGGACAGAGGGGCCAGCTCACTTTGAGAGGAGAAAAAAACCTGTGCTATGGGCAGTAAGAGCTGCGGTGCCTGCCTTGAAATCACGTGGACTCATATTATTCATCATTGTGCCATCATGGTGTCCTGGGCCCTGGAAGGACCCAGAGGGACTTAAGGTCAGTGAACCCCAGAGTGCTAATCCAGATACACACTGGCCAGTGATCCCCGAGGCTTACAGCTAGGGCAGCCAGTTGGATTTGTGCCTGCTCCGTGCAGCTGCAGTGTCCAAAAGCAGATCAGAGGTTACAGACAAAAGGTTGGCTCTCCTCTTGGCTTTTCTGACTCAGTGCAGGATGTAAATTCAGACCCTTTCCACCCCCATGAGCAGGAGGATGGCCCCAGAGGAGTCCACTAGGGATCTACCCTGTTGGTCCATTTCCTATCCTCTTCCTTCTGTGTACCCTCTATGTCAGCCATGTGTCATCCTGTCCCTTTTCTGGAATTGATCACCCAGTAAAAGAAGACTGCTTAAGGCAGACACTGTAGCTGAAGCCGTCGCTTTGTGTCGGTTCTCACCCGGGCTTTTGCCCACCTCCTGTGTCTATGAACGTGCCTGTTTTCCTCTTGTTAGTCTGTCTTTTGTTGTAGACCTCTGTCTCCAAGCTCCCCGAATCTTAAGAATCTTCAGCTTGGTGACAGCTATCAGTGAGGCATATTTTGAGGCAGCACACGTTCTAACACTAGCCTTCTGCTGCCCACCAAGAGGGCAGGGATCGCATTTTGGGTCTAAGACTCAGAATCAGACCTGAGACTTACTAAGTGCTTAACCCCCATGAGCTGAGCACAGAGCAGAGCCACAAGGGGGAGGTCCAGGCAGGCCTAGTGCAGGGGATAGTCAGGACCTCTCCTGCTCCTCCTGCTCCTCCTGCTCCTCCTGCTCCTCCTCCCTGTCCTGTGAGCCTGAGAGCTCTCCTTCTCTGTTAGCCCCTCCCAGGCTGCCTTCCTGATCAAGCGAGCACCCCTGCAGCCCCAAAGTCAGAGCCACTCCCAGCCTGTATGTGTAAAGGAAGAAGGAGCCACCAAGACAGCAATTAAGTGCTCCGTGAACTGGGCGAGCAGAGAGCCCCAGCTTCCTGCAGAGGTGTTTGGGCCTGAAAACATACGACTAACACATCCATTTCTTGGGAGCTTATTAGTCTTTAAACTGTCAAGAAAGACACGACACCCTGCATGCACAAGTGTGGGATCCTGAGCTGCCCTCCTTCAGAATGATGCAGAGCCTAGTGCCAGAAGACCCAGGGACTCCGACCAGCAGCTCAGAAGTCCCAGCACCCTCAGGTCTGGAATGTGGGAATTTATGGACCCCTCTGGGATCATATCCTGGCCCCTCTGGCTCTCATACTTGTGTGTGGCATCCTGGTTCTTGAAATTGAAAGGGGAAAAAAAAAATCAAGAAATAGGAAGCAACAGTGTCAGCTGTCTAGAGAGTAGAAAAATAAATCTGAGAGAGAGAGAGAGGCAGGGGAGGGAGGATCCCAGAGGAGTGAGGCGGATGGACATGGCATGGCTCAGTGGCTGAGACCGTGGGAGTGAGGTGCCCAGACAAATAACTGGTTGGTAATGATGCATCCATCTCTATAGCCACTGACTGAGAGGTCCGGTCTGCAGCAGAGCCCCTGCCCAGATGTGCAGGCAGGGAAATGCTAACAAAGGAAGGAATATCTAGGTGGTACTTCCAAGCATCTTATTTCTCCATCCTTTATCCCCAAAACTGGCAGGACAGGAGACTTCCCCATCCCTCAGTCCCATTTTGTACAATTGAGAAAATTGTGATTCAGTCAAGGATCATCACACCCAAACAGGGCTCCAGGCACAACAATGGGATTTTTGCCTTTCTGATCCTTCAGGCCCTGTTGTAACCTATTCCTGGACTGTCAGTAGGGAGACAGAGGCTGGGTTGACTGGGCAATTGAGGGACCCAGAACTTGGAGGAAGTGGAGTCCCAGTGGGTACTGGTGTGTTCCGTGTAGTACCTACATTAAGAGGTGGGGATCTAACATCACTGTGTCTCTGACTGCAGGAAGGTTTACCACCCCAGATGGCCAAGGAAGAAAGCAGACACAGGCTCATGTGCTTCTGACAGCCTGTGCTGACACTAGGGGCCCACCCAGAGCCATGAGATTTCACTGCTATATTGTGTCCGGTCTTAGACATACTTCCCAATAGTGGGCTTTGAGGGGTGTTATCATCTGGCAAGTTCGTACCAACAACAAGATGGGCCTGGTTCCTCTCGTCTCACCAAACACCCAAGACAATTTCCCTGCTGGCTGGCATGATCTCATGTTCCTTCTAGTCTGTCATCAGCTGATCAAACCACGGAGCCCTCATTCTCTGGTCCCTCCTGAGCCCACAGGATCCCAGCATGAGCCCTGTTCACCATGGGATTGATTCAGCCCAAGCCCATGGCTCCTTCTAGCCCTGCTCTTGTCTGTCCAGCTTTGAGTTACAACCCAGCTTCCCTAGGCCTGGGATTCACACAGATTTAAGAACTAAGTGAGAGAACCAGGGATGGCAGCACACATCTCTGGTCCCAGCACTCAGGGGGCAGAAGCAGATGGATCTCTATGGGTTCAAGGCCAATGCGGTCTACATAGAGAGTTTCAGGACAACCAGAGCTCCATAGCCAGAACCTGTCTCAAAATGAAAACAAAAACTACGGGCTCCATCGGGAGAGCCGAGTCAGTAATGTGCTTGTCTCACAAGCATGAGGGCCTGAGTTCAATTCCCGAACCAACACTTAAAAAAGAAAGTAGACATGGGGCCTGCAGAGACGATCAGCTGTTAAGAGCACACAAGCTGTTCTTCCAGAAGACCTGAGTTTGGTTCCCAGCACCCAATTCTGGAATCTTAAAAGATTATAAGGATACAAGACCCGTAACTCCGGCTCCAACATCCTCTTCTGGCTTCCTCTGATACCTGCACATTCACACATTCACTCACACGCTCACACTTACACACATACACACACACATACACACACAGAGACACACATATACACACAGAGACAGACACAGAGATACACAAACACACACAGAGTCATGCGTGCATGTGTCTGTGTATTACAGTAATAAACAAACAAACCTGAACATGGTGACACATTCCTATGAGTCCAGCCCTGCAGAGGTAGGGACAGGTAGATCCTGGCAACTCACTGACCAGCCATGCCACATGAGTGGATGAGCATCAGGTTAGTAAGAACCTGATCCAAAGAAGATGGGCAATACCTGAAGGACCCCTTAAGTTACATCTGTCCTCCACATATGTGCAATACACATGTGCACCTACACGGACATGCACACACATACACATGCACCCCAAATGAGCTGAGGGAGCCTCAGTATGTCAACAGCCCATGGTGTGTCCTGGACCAACCTGCATCCCTTCCAGGAGCTTCAATTCTCCAAGTATTTTACCTCAGTTAACCAAACACTCTACCTCGCTCCCGCCATTGGTGCATCTGTACAGGAAAGTCCAGCCAGGGTATTTGAAGATACAAATGCTCTGGTGACAATCTGTATTTGGGAGGTGACACTTGTCACATCAGCCAACTGTGAGCCTAACAAAAAATGAAAAAGACACAACCTGATACCAGTTCCACAGATCTAGTGGAGAGTATTTAGTTCACAGAATGACTGGAGCAAGAGGTGGCCCTGCATAATAAAGGCAAGCCTTCCTCTAACTGCTGGGAACGGGACTCCAGAGGTAACATGAAGGAATGAAGGCCTTGCCTGTCTGACTATGGAACAAGTGCAGAAGGATGGAGGGTGGACAGGTAAGTGGATGCACTATGCACCTACTATGCACCTATTATGCAACTATTATGCACCTGTCTTCTCAGTACTTTGTGACAGATGAACCCAAGCCTGGTATACACTAGGTGTCTATGTTGACTGTCCTGATGAGTCCCAAGGCCACCCCAGGGGGCCTATGTGGTGCTGCTGGAGTGGCCCTCAGAGTGGCCACTTACAGCCCAGTTGTTGGCTAATGCTTAATGAGACTGTTGGTGAAAGGTAAGGATTCCCTTGATCCTGGTCATTCAGTGTTGACAGATGCTCATCATGAGCACTAGGCCGCCCCTTTGTGTCACCATGGTGCACTCACATCTAGATTGTGCCCAGAAGGCAGGTTTCTCTGCAAAGCCTGGAATAGGTTTCCCCCCTGCATGTGTCTCTGTCCTTCTCCGGCTTCTCTCAGGTCCCTGCTGTGACAGCTGCACTATTTCCATCGGAATCCAGCTGTTTTAATGGGGACTTTAAATAACTCCCTCCACTGCCAAGAAACTTCTGTCCTGCTGAGGCAAGTGCGCTGTAAGCAGACACTCCACTCCAGAGAGGCTCAGAGCCATGTGGCTGCTGGACAATGACCGTCCTACTTCCCCGCTTGCTCTCTGGCATGTCGGTCTTGAGTGATTTGACAGGTGTCACCACGGAGTGTCAGTTATGTACATACAGTTCAGAGCACAGAAAAAAAACAAAAAACAAACAAAAAAAAAAAACTCCTGTGCTTGCAAACACAGTCAGATGGGGGAGTCAGACCCCTAGGCAACACTAACCATCCACACACCTACCAACCACCAGGTCATAGCACAGTTGTTAGTCTATGAGAACACACTGTGTACAACTTTGCCCACACAGTGGCTACAGGGTGCTGGGACAAGCCAGGTAATTCCTAAGTTTCCTCACAAGGTCTCATGACAGCTCTCCCCTCATCAAGATGGGCCCATCATTCCCAGTTCATCCCTGAGGAAACACAAGGCCTGGGGAAGTTGAAGAGCTTAGTCAGAGTCACACAGATAGGGAAGCCTGCTAAGTCCCCATGTGCATCCTTCCTCAGTAGCAGCACAGGAATAACCACTCTCAGATAGGTCAGGCCTGCCGGGTGGACAGAAAATGGGTGTGGTCACCTGATCCAGGTAGCCAGAGCCCAAAGGGACCCTATGCTGCAGGACTGCTGTCTTCTGGTCAATGTCTGCATTAGTCGAGCATGGACATTGCAAACCCAGGGCAGAGATGGGAATTGAATTTGTCGTGTGCCATGTCCACCTCCCCAACTCCATAACCAGGTGGCTTAGTTGGGGCTTAGTCCACACCCAGATCTAAATGTAAGTGCTTGAACATGTCCAGAGAGTGGATAAGCCTGTGGGAAGAGGCAGGACTGAAGTCCAGGCTCTGCCTCTTTCCAGCCAGGATGTGGGCCAGCTCCACAGCTGGCACGGGAGCAGGAAGGCACAGCTCAGCGAAGACTGAATGTGCACTAAACGGTCCACAGTGCCATCAACCACTCTGCCGTGCACTGAGCTGTCAGCCCCCCTGCTGCACGCCGGGCTCTCTGATCAGTATTCAGATAGAGCGGGGATCTCTGGTGCCCCACATTCTGTCAGGAGCCCAATTCCTGGATGAGAACTCAGGCAGGTCCTAGCATGCTTAGACAACTGCCAGGCTCTGCAGACATATTGAGTATGTGTCTCCTGGAAGGGGCAGGGGGTACGCGTTGGCCAGATGGCCATCCCTTTATGCTCCATCTATGAACATTTCATTATCTATAATGAGGTCGTCGATAGTCTGCCTGTCAATCACCCTACCAGCACACTCACAACCCTACACAATGCTTCATGGGTAAAGAACTGCAGGGCTGAGACTTGTGAACCCCCTGCACACATGTGAGCCAAGCCACTCCAAAAAAAAAAAAAAAGATGCCTCACTGTATCGGCTACTGGGGAGATTACCACACTGACAGGGTAGCAACGAGGTCACTGCATCCGGCCTCTCTCACTCAAGCAGGGAACTGCACATCAGCTCAGCTGCAAGGGCTCTGGGTGTGCGCTAGCTTGGGAAGCCAGGGATATTTTGGGAGCCAGATGCCCTGGTGGGTGGAATCCCACAGCTCAGTTGCCAGATGCTGCCGAGTCAGCAATTCCTGTACATCCCAGCCTCCCTCCGTCTCACCTACCTGTCTCTGGCAAGCATTTTCTGATGTCTGTTAGGTGAGGATCAGATGGGGTGCCTGCCTGGAGGAAGAAAGAATAATGCCAGGTGAGGCCTGACTGGCTCTGAGAACAAGTGCGTTGACAAAGAGAGACCCTACAGCAGGACATCAGTGGCTGTATTATCAATGATCATACCTGGTCTGTCCCCAACATGTGCACACACATACAAACACACACACACACACACACATGCACAACATACAAATACATATGTGCACACATGCACACACACAAATACACACATGTGCACAAACACACCACACACATGTGTACACACATACAGAGACACACATGTGCACAGACACACAATTCATAATATACTTATACACATACGTGCACACACACACACAGACACACACACACACACACACACACAAGCACTGGGCTCTGGAAACCTGGTGGAGGGACTTCTCTTTCTCTGTCCCTGACCTCCCTCCTTAGAAAGACAGTCACCGAGACCTTTCTGGCCTTGGCCATGCCGACTCTGGGTGGAAGAAGAAAAAGAAGCAGTCAAGGACCCAGGGACCCTGCTTCAGAGACATGGATCAAACAAAACTTCAGGCACAGAAGAAAATTGGCCATTAGCAGGTTGTAGAAATGAGAACATCAGAAAGGACACAACATTAAAGATGGCCGCATGGTGACCTGTGGTATGTTGCTTAATCAGGAACAGATAGCCAGGCACCCGACTGGATCTGAGGGTTTCTGGGTAGAGTGTTTCTCATGAGCTGTATCACAACTAGACACACCTAAGGGCAGCAGCCAGGGGCAGGTGTTAGTGTGCTGGCTTGGAGAGATGCTGATGGTCCAGGGAAGGTTTGAAATGCTTCCATCACAATGAAGAACTGACAACAGTGAGCATTCTGTTTAGACTTCCTCCATCTGGGCTATTGCCTGTATCTCTCCCATCTCTGTACTCAGATCCCTAGACCTAGTGCAGAGCTGAGGTGCCTGGGGTGCAGGTACCTGTGGTCTCCCCTGGTTCATGATGTCACCTTTTCATTTATCACACAGTGTACACATTGTTTATTAACCTTTTGCTTGGCTTCCCCAGACCTGTTGTGATGATTCACTCTCGTTGTCAGTGTGACTGGGTTTGGGGTCACCTGGGAAACACGCCTCTGGGTATATCAGTGAGCGTGTGTCCAAAGATGGATAAGCTAAGCACTAGCTACCTCCTCTCTCTCTCTTGCTCTCTCTGTCTCTGTCTCCTTCTCTCTCCTTCTCTCTTGTTCTCTCTCCCTCCCTTTCTCTCTTTCTAGCTCTCACTCGCTCACTCTTTCTCGCTCTCTCTTGCTCTCTTGCCACCCTGTCTGTTCTTTCACTATGGATAGAGTATGATTGGCCAGCAGTATGCCAACTGGATGGAGAGGAGGATGAAGGCAGCTTGTGGCAGTATCTATCAGGGCGAGAGGCACTGTATCAAGCAGTCCTAAGTTGCAGCAACTTTGCCTAAAGCCTTAGTTTCTCTCCCAGACAATCCCAATATGACACTTCTGGCAGTGGCACCTCCCCCATCTTCCCCAGGGTGATCTTTTCCAGGTGTGGTGTAGGGATCTAGCCTCCTTCAATTATGTTGGTATTTGCACTGTGGTCTCTATGGTCCTGAGAAGAGAGAGTGAGCCCAGGGCAGGTGACCCAAAGGGTCTACTCCCTCACCACCCACATGCCACTGGCCAGGTCTGTTCTCTAGGGGCACTCAGATGCCAGAGGACTAAAAATGTCATCCTTGACTGAGCAGCCCCACACTGCAAAGCGGGTATACTAGGAACAGTCTGCCTCTGTCCTCTGGGTGATGGGAACTCTCCTCTCTATCATTCTAGGCCTCCTGATCCTCCCACCAGGGCCCCTCTGAGCTCTGTCTGAGAAATTATCAGGTCAGAAAAGGGGTTCCCACTAGGGAAGGCTGGTTCCAGATCTTCCCTGACCTGGGCTCCAGAGAGGAAATCCTCAATGCGGTGCTAAGCTGGGACCTTCCGGTGCTGCTGGGCTGCTGGCACATGGTCACCTTGTGTTCCGAGCACTATAGCTGTATAAATAAGCTTCCTTCTGCCTTTCTTTGAGGAATCTCAGGTCATAAGCAGAGGCAGAGGAAGCCTGGAACACCTGAAGCTCAATGATCTGGGGACAGAGTCTATTCCTAGGATATTAGTTTGTGCCCATTTTTGTATCTTAAGAGCCAGCTGAGGCTGACATGATGAACCCCATTTTGCAGGTGAGGAACTGAGACCCAGAAACAGTAGAGAAAATATGAAAAGTCAAAGCCTCTGTCAGCACAGAGCCACACTTGTGATTGGCTTTTTAGTTTCCATGAATCTTTTCAAGCATGGCTCCATCGGCTCCTCTTGTCAGTCTTCTATTCCTTCATAAGGCCCTTCCCTGATGTCAGAGTCCTGGAATCAAAGAAGCATGGCATTGCACAGAAGACTCTGGGTACAGATGGGGTGACAGAGGGGAGAGCTGGCAGGAGGGGTAGCACCTAGACTTTGCAGGGGCAGAAGGGGAAGTGAGCTCCAGTTCAGCACGTTCTGCTTCTATGACCCTGTGTGACCCTGTGTGACCCTGTGTGACCCTGCCAATTGATATGACTTTTCCCTCTTGATGACCACTGGATGACTAAATGACAAGGGATGTGAGGACAGCAGCTATTTGTCCTCCTCCCATTCAGAGGTGACACCCAGCATCCAAGAACCCTGAAGTTCCATCCTCACCTCCCCCAGCTTCTCCAGGAAATCCCATCAGTGAAGAGATCACTGGACCTGAGTCATATAAGGTCACTCAGAAAAGATGCAGGATGTGTTTCTTGGGTATTGAAAGCCCGATATCTGGAGTAAAATTGATTTGGAATGGGATTCTAGTAGAAGCACCTACTGGTCAACCAGGTGGCTTTGTGCTGGTCTCCTTACCATGCATGTGTCACTATTCACAAAGTGAAGGCAATAATGGAATGATCCTCCTATTTTATTTAAAAATAAAAGTAAAGTAGAACGATCCTTAGCACCGGGCCTAAGACAAAAACATTAAAAATACTTAAGACTTGTTTTTAACAGCCTCGCTGGGGCACACATTTCATTCAATAAACCAAGCATATTTTAAGGTATGGCTTGATACATTGACATGCAGACACGTCTACAAAGCCCTCACTACAATCAAGATGAGCATTTAGCCTCCAAATCTTTTTTGAATTCCTTTATGATCCAGACCTACATCACATGACATTTGCCTACCCTATTCCCAGATGTGTGTGTGTGTGTGTGTGTGTGTGTGTATGTGTGTGTACGTGCACAAGTGCTTGCAAGTGTGAGTACACATGTGTGTGCCTGGGTGTGGTCAGTATTAGGTGACTTCCTGAGTGCTCTCCACTTTACTTTTTTGAGACATGGCCTCTCAGTGGACCTGAGACTCATCCATTCGGCTAAGCTGACTGACCCATGAGCTCTCGGAACCTGCCTGTCTCCACCGCCCCAGAGCTGGGATTGCAGATGCAAGCACACCACCACACCTGGCTTTGAAGTGAATACTGAGGATCTCAATTCAGGGCCTCATGTTTATGTGGCAAGCACTTTACCAAACCATCTCGCAGTCCACAGTCTGCTCTTTACCACTACAGATGGGTGGCATTTTCGCAAATTATATATAAACGGAACTGTAGCACATGTAATCTTTTGTCTGGCTTGGTTCACCCGGCAGAATTATTTTGAGATTTCTCTGAATTGTGGTGAGTAGCTGTGATTTGTTCCCTCCTCCTCCTCCTCCTCCTCCTCCTCCTCCTCCACCTCCTCCTCCTCCTTCTCCTCCTCTTCATGGGTCTTACTCCCTCAATGGATACACCATAGTCTTTCTGAGTCAACACCCGAGTTGGTTCCAGACTTGAACCATCGCAACCGAGTCACCCTGCACCCAGCAAAGGAACTCCTAACGTCCCACTCACAGCTGGCAACTTGTCTTGTTATGATTCAATGTGTATTCGAATCAAGAAATTCTGTCATTTCTCTGACTTTCTTCCATACTGTGGGTGATCTGAAAGTCAGTTATTGGCTTTTCTAAATCATTGTTTTCTAGATATTTCTGTGTTAATGGATCACTAACCCAGTGTTGTTGTACTTAGAGAATGTACCTTGTTAGAGAATTAATTCTGAGATAATTTTGAATCCCCCCCTTCGGTGTCCTGTCTCTCTCCATAGCCTAGACTACAGCACAGTCTCTGCATAGCTAGACTATAGCACAGTCTCTGCATAGCTAGACTAGAAAGCATTGTATACTCTGCTATTGTTGCAAGTGTGAGTTGGGCTATTTGTTGAAGGTGTTGTCTAACTCTCTGTACCCTCACCCACTTTCTTCTTGTTCCCTTGGGTACTGGAAGAACAGCACAGCTGTATCCATCCAGTTGTGATTGATCTCTTCGATGTCCTATTAGTTTTAGACCTCTGCTACTGGGTTTATCTAAGGCCGTTGTTTCATTTTGAAATCTCAAGAGACGGCTCAGTTGCTAATGAGCCTGTCTTGCAAGCCTGATGACCTGAGTTCAAGCACCACATCCCGCAAGCTCCTGGGGACTGAGACATGCCTGCCCCCCAGCTGCGCTGCCACTACACAGAGCACATAGCAGGGCTTGGTGAACTTTGCCGGAGTGAATGAGAAGGGAGATAGGTGTTTCCAGAGTTCCAGCCTCTCCCTCTGCAGTGTGCAGTGACTGTTTGCTGCCTCCAGGGACAACCACCCTTCTGTAGGCCATACCCAGGTGAAATTTTCTAGCTCCTTCCTGAGAGACATTTTAGCCACATCCATGAGTCTAAAATAACAGCCACATTTTAGAGTTTGGAGAAAAGCATTGAGATCAGACTTGTTTTTCTTCAGGAAGTGGGGAGGTGGAGGAGACCAAACATGGATTTGTGGGCCACATCTTCAGGGGCCAAGTTGGCAGCAAACACAATACCTAAGATGCAACGCATAAACCTCATGAAACTCAAGAAGAAGGAGGAAGACCAAAGTGAGGGTGTTTTTGTCCTTTTTAGAACGAGTATCAAAAGATTCAACCAGAGCTCCCAGGAGCTAAACCTCCAGCCTGAGAACAGACCGGCAAGCTGTCCTCTGAGAGGCTCTAACCAGCAGCTGACTCAGACAGATACAGACATCCAGAGCCAAACAGTGGATGGAGCTTGAGGACTCTTAAAGAAGAATAGGTGGAAGGATTGAGGGCCCTAAGGAGATAGGAACTGCACAGGAAGATCAACAGAGTAAATGAACCTGAACCCTTGGAGCTCTCAGAGACTGAATCACCAACCGTGGAGCATACCTAGTCTACACAGATCTACCTCCATGGGCTGAACCTAGGCCTCCCTGCACATATGTTGTAAATGTGCAGCTTGGTTTTCATGTAGGTCTCAAACATCTGGAGTGGGGGCTATCCCAAAACATGCAGCCTGTATATGGAGTATGGTCTTCTAAAAAAAAAAAAACATCCATTTTTCCAAAGGGTAGAAATAATGAGAGCTTATCGGATTCTGGTCTTCCCTGGTTGCTGATGGACTGGAGAGCAAGAACTATATTGTGGGTGCTCACAAGCACCCTGTAAGTTTATTCTTGGCCCAAAGTTAGCATCCTTCTTCCAGGGATGCCCTGGTGTGTCCAGCCCCTGTTCTTCTGCTCCCTGCATCCCTCCTTCCCATATACGAAGGAGGGGTTTATTTTACCTCATAATTCAAGGGTGCCACCCACCACGGCAGTGAAGCCAGGGTGACAGGACTGTGAAGCAGCTGGTCACACAGTATTCACAGCCAGGAAGCAGAGAGAGACGAATGTCACGGCTCAGTTTCTTTCTTTCTCTCTCTCTCTCTCTCTCTCTCTCTCTCTCTCTCTCTCTCTCTCTCTCTCTCTCTTTCTTCAGTCTTCTCTATGGAGTAACACTGCCCCCATTTAGGGTTAATGTTTCCACCTTAACTCCCTCAGAGATGTGCCCAGGGGATTGTCTCCTAGGTGATTCTAAATCCCATCAAGTTGATCTCAATGTCAGCCATCACACACCAGCTCAGGAATGAGAAGAGCCCAGCCTAAGGAGGTTGCTCTGGTGAGACCTGGTGTCAATCTTCCATTGCTACCCTGTGGCTTTGCCTAGGCTGTCTCATCTCATGCAGCCTACCTTTCTCCACCTGTAAAGCAGATAGCACGAGGTTCCTGTCATCTCGATCTTAATTATGACTGACATAGCATCCCATCCCTATGTCACTCACCTTACCTATCTCATCCCCCGTTGGGCCACTGACAGCTGCCAATCACTTTTCTAAGGGCCTCATCCTTTGCTCCGGGTAGGAGAAAATGAATTTCATCCAGCTTCTGAACAGATGACTAGATCCTGTAAGTGGGAGTTGTCCCAGTGCTTGACTAACTCCTCACAACGCCAAACAGCCTGTTGCAGAAATACCAGGGTCACCTCTGATTTCTTGGATGCAACATTTAAATGAAGTCATTACCCAGAGGCCTCCAGGTAGTTAGAAAAACAGCCTACCAATATGGCTCCTGCCTCTCGTGTAGGTGGAGTTATAGTTTCCCTGGAGCACTGTGTGTGACACACGAGAATTTTAAAATCAAGTGAATCTTGGCTATTAGAGATGATTCGAGCCAGAAAGGAGAGTCTGCTCCTACAGCATGATTCACATGTGGCAGGTGACATCTAGAGCGGCCTAGTGGCTGGCAGCATGAGACGTCTATCAGAACTAGAGTTGTACATGTGCCATATGTCCCTGGATCTGGCTTAGCTGAGAAGTATTAGAACCCCAAAGTCCTCATGTGTCACTATCATCTTCACAGTGTGACACAGATGATCAGAAACCAGCGTTTCCTGAGCACCCACCATGGTCCAGACAGAGTTCATGGCTCCCATTGAGCCATAACAGAGAAGGGAAATATTGGCCCATACCTCTGGGGACCTGGTTTCTTATTTGAGAGAATAACCAACCATTTTCGTTGTGTGTAAGGGGTGGGACCTATTCACAAAAAATATTTGGGACCTATGGTCAGGGTGGAAAAGACAAGCTACAGAGGAAAGGCAGTCCTTCCTTGGCCCCTCGGTTTCATCACCTGTAAACTGGAGAACAGTAGTTGTCCCTACATCAGAGGCTGCTGTGAGGATAAAATACTTAATACAAGAAGGACTTAGGTGGGGGCTGGATGAATGACCACATATGAAAGCTATCAGAAGTTCTGTTCCTGGGTAAAGTGGGATAGCAAGCCTCAAACTTCACCTGATTGCCCAAAGCAACTGAGCATAAAAACAGAGTATGTAAAATAACTGTTTCTGCATCACCGGGCACCAAGTAACAAAGTACAAGGATCTCCAGAGGAGTGAGGTTCAGGCCTCTGTTTCCCCAGCTTGCAGTCTGGACAAGAGTTACAGGCCTCAGGGTGAAGGTGTGGGGAGGGGGCGGGATGAGGGCAGATGGTAACCAGCTAGACGCTACTGATCCTTAGCTGAGTCAGGATGTGGGGATCCAGGCAGCTGTGGTCTCAGAGCAGAGCCCCGGAGATGAGCGATCAACACAGGGTGGCAACGGAGAAAGGGCTGATGGGAGACTGCTGGAGCTTTGAGCTGAGTGGTCCCCACCACACAGTGCAAGGGGAGAGGAAGACTGGGACAAACAGCTAGAAAGATGTGTGGCTCTTGATAGTGGAGTGTCAGCCACTGACTCTTTCCATTGCTGTGACTAAATGCCCAACAAGAAATAAGTTACAGGAGGAAAAGTTTATTTTAGCTCACAATTTGAGCAGAATCAGGGAAGCCACCGTGGCAGTGCCGTGTCAGCAGGCAGCTTCGTGTTGGTGGGATCATGGGACTGCTGCTGGCTCACACCTCGGCAGAGAGAACGGAAAGCCCGCTGAGGTATAAACCTTAAGGCTCACTCTCTACAGACTGACTTCTTCCGGCAGGCCCCATCTCAGAAAGATTCCACAACCTCTCAGAACCTTGCATCATCTGAGGACCAAGTGTTCAAACACCGAGCCTCAGGGACACTTAGAATTCCAGTCAGGGCTGGTGGAAGGAAATTGGCAGATCCGGATGGGAACAATGGGCATAGATGTCTAGTGACCAGCAGCTCTGGATGTGAGAACCTTGTGGGTAAATATCAGTGATGATGTCATTTTTAAAATTGACTAGTACTCATTATGCTGAAGTTAACAAGACAACTTTAGCACAAAAATGGGAATGGATCTACACGAAACCGGAGTGTTGGAATCTCACTTGAAAGTGAGCTGTGAGAAGTTAGAAATGTTTACTACGCACCCTCAGGCAAAGACCAAAATAACAAAACAAAGAGTTAGAGTTGCGAAGTCAGCAGAGGGGATGGAGTACAGTCTAGACATTGCCAAACTCATCTGAAAGGAGGAACAAGAAACAGAAGGGAAGAATAGAAACCAGTCTCAGAGAAGCATGTCCAGTTAAAAGGCAGAGACTGTCACCCTAGACCAAGCAGCAAGACCCAGCTACGGACTGCTGCTGATGGAAAACCCATCATAAGCCTAAAGAAGGAAATGGGCTAAAGGAGACAGATAGGTCGATACTGTTGCAAACAACTGAAAGAGAAAGTGTTTATGTTCCTGATGATGAGAGACTTCAGTGCAGACACTATCAGAATCAAAGAGGTTCACTGCATAAGGCAATCACAGCAATGTTATCAAGAGGATTTGCATATGTGTGTATGTGTCCATGTCTGTGTCCGTGTGTGTATGTGTGTATCCATGTCCATGTGTGTGTGAATGCATGTGTCTATGTGTGTGGATATATATCCATGTCCACGTGTGTGTGAATGTATGTATCCATGTGTGTGTGTAAATGTGTGTGTATATGTGTGTCTGTGTGTCCATGTGTCTCCGTGTATGTGTCCATGTGTGTGTATGTGTCCATGTCCATATGTGTGTGTAGATGCATGTGTCTGTGTATGTCTGTGTGTGTCTGTGTCTGTGTGTGTCTGTGTGTGTCCGTGTGTGTGTGTGTGTGAATGTGTGTGTACAAGGCACATGTGAACCTGTGCGTGCATGTAGGTAGTACCAGGGAACAATCCCAGTGTCGTCTTTGTGCTGCTGTCTGCTTTGTGGGTTTGTTTAGTTTGGTTTATTTTTCATTGTTGTTTATTATTGTTGGGTTTTTGTTTGTTTTTGAGGCAAGGTCTCTCACTTGCTGGAGCTCTCCAAGCTGGCTTGGCTGTTGGCCACAGAGCTCCAAGGGTCTGAGGTCTTCTGGTCCCCAGTCCTGGGATTACAATTGTGTACCAGCATGCCTGGATTTTTTGTTTCATTGTGAGTGAAGGGGAAGATCAGAATCCTAAATTATCCCTCATTATTTCTACCCTTTAGAAAAAAAAGTACTTACTGCCAGCTTGCCCCGGAAGGCAAGGCCCTCACAAGCTACACTGCAAATCCATGTTTGGCCCATTTTTTTTTTTAAAGATGTCTGGTCTTAATGCTGTTCTCAGCCCTTAAGATATAACTGCTATTAGGATCTCAGGAAGGAGCCAGAAAATGAGATGGAAGGCCAGAGGAAGGTGATGGAGCCTTGGGGCAGCAATAGTTCCTGAACATTCCAGAGAGTGATCAAGGGATTCTGGAAACAACTAACTTCATCGTCATTCACTCCAGCAATGCTCACCATGCCCTACTATGTGCTGTGTGCAGGATCTGGCAGTGACGTTGAGGGCAGCCAGGTCTCCATCTCCAGGTGCCGGTGTGATGGTCTAGGAGGCTGGATGAGGGACCAGTCGTCAATGCATCCAAAGACATCATGAAAGGATAGTACTAGAAAGAAAGACTTACAAATTGACATAGTAGGGACTTTCTTGGGACTGTGGGGACAGGGAGAGTCTCCCTAATAAGGAAACACTTGAACTGAGACCTCAGTGGGAGGTGAGGACAGAGTGATTAGCCATGCTGATGGGAGGGGGTGGTTTCACAGGCAGAGTTAAAATGGCAGCAGTCGAGAGGGAGGAGCAGTAGAGCGGGAGGAGCAGTAGTCCAGACAGGGAGGATGAAGAGTGTTCCAGTTTGGTTTCTGTCATTCTGATAAGCACCACGACCAAAAGCAACTTGTGCGAAAGAAAGGGCTATTCCGTTTACAGAGTCCACCATTACGAGAAGACAAGAACGGAGCTGACGTAGAAGTCAAGGAGGGTGCTCACTGACTTGCCCCCCCTGGCTTGCTCAGTTACCTTTCTTAAACAGCCCAGGCCCACCTGCTCAGGGATGGCACTGCCCACAGTGTGCCAGGCCTTACCACATCAACTAACAACCAAGAAAAATGCCTCCATAGACATGCCCACAGGGCATCTGATGGACGCAAGTTATCAATTGAGATTCCCTCTTCCCAGTTATGTCCTTATTAGAGTTGTCAAGAAGCCGGGTCTACAGGACTGACTGGTTGATCACAGCAGTGATGTGGAGGGGTTGGGATGTTGCAGGTCTAGAGGTTAACTACTTTATCTGTAAAGTTCCCTGCCAACCTCTGTGTCAGAACTAACATCCTGTGACTAATAGATAAAAAACCTTTTCTAATCTATTAACTTAGCTGACCACCCATTTCCACCAACCCAAAGCTAAGAATGTCATCAGATGTCATCTGATGCCTACAGAAAAACTTCCCCATCTCACCATAAACACTTCTCTGATGTACCTACTAATGTATTTGAAGCTTGCCTTGATTTATAACTTTCTTTGTTAAACCTATAAAACTTGATAAAACTCCTTCCCCATTAGAATATGGAATTGCTAATAACCTAAATCTATGTTCTGGGGCCATGGTCACTCAACTTTGGCTCTAGGATAAATAATCTCTTTTCCCTTTAGGTTGACCTCTCTCTCTCTCTCTCTCTCTCTCTCTCTCTCTCCTCTCTCTCTCTCTCTCTGTGTGTGTGTGTGTGTGTGCGTGTGCGTGTGCGTGTGCGTGTGCGTGTGTGTGTGTGTGTGTGTGCTTGACAGTGTCAACTTGACCCAAACTAGTTATAACAGAACTCAAATGCCCACAGCCATGCAGGCTCATAATATGCCAAGGACATGTTCACTGTGGCCAGTAAGGGTGTCCCGGGGACCTATGCATGACAGACCTAAATGCTATGCCAAAGAAATGAACGTTTTCCTACAGAGATTTGCTCAGTGATTCACCATGACCATGACTACATTTTAGTAAGAAGAACCTTTCTTTTTGGCACTGGTGTCCAGGATGGAGCCAGGACTACACCTGAGAGCACTCCCTAGGTGCAGCCCCTAGCCATATGAGCTCAAGGCTTATAGGGGCAAACCCCACATGATGGCATGTATTCTGTCTTCACGTAGACTGGGTCTCGCTTTAACACTTATGTCTTGCGGTTGCCCTGGTCACCTTTCTGAGCAGAGTAAGTAAGCTGGATTACAAAAGCAGAAGAGGCAGATAGTCTTATGATCCACTATCTTGCAGGAACAGCAAAATTTTACAAGATCAGTAATTATAGAGTAGTCTTCAGTGTCTGGGGAAAAGGAACAGAGGGTTGCTAGGGTACAGGCTGCACAAGCTAGAGGCTTCCATGGGAGAGGCATTTGTGCTACACACACACACACACACACACACACACACACACACGTATCTTAAGCAGAGTAATTAAAGGCGTAAATGTAATGTTAACCATCACAACTTCCCCAGGAAGAAGAGAGGGATGGTGCCTTGGTAACCCAAGCAAGCCCTGAGGGTTCCTCCCACAGATGGACAGATGGACAAAGCCATGGGCCAGGATTTCCACGCTCCTTCAACAGCCTTTGCACTCAGGCCTACCCATCTGGGACATGCAGGCAGCACCTAGATTTCTCTGCATCCTTCAGAGCAGTTCCAAAGTGCCAGCTCCACAAAACCAGCTCAAACAAGGCCAGTCATCACTCCTACCACACACACCCATGTTAGATCTATCCAACAGTCTCCTTCTGGAAACGGGGCTCTGGTGGGCCACGTTGCTAAATCAGCAGGGCCCTGTGACTTCCAGCCATGGGGAGAGTTTTCTGCTCTTTCAGGTTCTTTGAAGATGACCCTGCCTGCAAATAATTAGGCCATTCACCAGGGCTTCCTGGAAACAGAAAAGAAACCACCAGTTCTTGTCTCCAACACAGCAAGGCCAGGGCTCTAGTAGAAGAACAGCCTTCACTGAGCAGATCCAGGAAGACAGGGATTGTGAGGAAGATGAGCTTCGTGTAAGTCTGTAATTGGACCTGGGTAGGAAACCTCTGTATACTGAGATGCGAGACTGCCAAGAGCCCAGCTCTCCTCATCTCAACCCCCAGAGGTTCTGGCTGAAGACAATATCGATTTACAGTCTGTGGACTCAGGGAGAGACCAGGCTAACCCACTCCTCCAACCATTTATAAATCCAGAGAAACACCCTGGCTAGCCTGAATAGAATCATGTGACTATCCCTACACCAACCAGAGTAAATGCCTGGAGCAGGGGACACTATGAATGGATACTTCTGGGTCACATGATTACTGTGTGATTCAGGGGGTCTTTTTGATTGGCTACCTAGCCAGAACCAGAGAGAGTGAAGAAAAAGCAAACAAGAAAGAAATGAGTCTTTTAGTCTGACAGTTTGTTGCTGGAAAGCCTTGATGATCTAGCTTGGGCCTCCCTGTTCACTCCCTCCCAAGTATATCTCCAACAGCTAAAAGTGTGAGATCTCTGAATATTTTCAGATGTGTGTGTGTATACAGATGTATTTGTGTAGGTGCCTACAAAGGACAGAAGGTGACACTGAATGTCTCCCTCAATCATTTTCCACCTAGATTTTTGAGACAGGGTCTCTCATTGAAACTGAAATTCGCCATTTCAGGTAGACTGGCCAACCCAGGAGCTCTAGGTATGCTCCTGTCTCCACCTTCACAGTCCTGGGACTATAGTGTGTTCATATACTCTGCTTTTGCTGCCTTGCGCTTAACATGAGTTCTAGGAATTAAACTCAGGCCTCCATGCCTGCAGGACAAGCAGTTTACCAACCAAGCCACACCCCCTGCCCATATTTACAAGGCCTTGAATGCTGCCCCACCCCCTTGCCTCTGTACCTCACCTGCTTTCCTGCTGTCTCTACCATGGATGACTTCCTGTACAAACTTCAATCCTCCCCACCTGGCACACTGTGCTCCATGTCTATACACAGTCCCACTTCCCTGAGAGCAAATATTTAATATTAGTCTGTTCTGTTTTCCTAGTGTCTTGAATGTTCCTTGGCATATCAACAAATATTCTTAGAATTAATCAATTAACTAACTGCAGTTATTAGCCATGGACAGCTTAGACATGCCTAGTGTTGGGTAGCTTGTCTCCTCGGAATTGAAATACTTCTTCCTGGAGAAAGTAAGAGAGGCTCATAAGACTCAGAAGGAAGGAAAAACCACTAGACTCAGGAAGGTCAAGAAACTTACAGGCCTGGAAAGCTGCAAAAATTACAAGATGCACAAAAGGTCCCCCCACAATTCCACAAGGGTAAGGAACTACTCAAGGGAGGAGACTCTTCAATAGAGTTGCCTGAAAGTTGAGCAAGGAACTCAGAGATACAGCTTTCATGCGCTCTACACAGAAGTGGGCTTTTGAGTGATGAAGCCATGGGAGAGTTACCCAAGTTCTGAAAATCTCATTGGTTCACTAGACCAGATGTGGACACAATCATTTCTTTGTTCTGCTGTTGTTGCCAACTCTCTGGGGTAAGTAGATGTTTGTTCATGTCTCCTCAGACAATGTCAAGTAGCACCTGGGATGATCAGTTGCTTTCCATGTACTATGGCATCACCGATCTTGAGGGAGATGCCCATGACCTAATTTGATCCTACAAGACATCCTAGAAAAGTCTCTGACTTCTGATTTTAGTCTCCTCTTCTAGGAAATGGGCCCTTTGATGTTCCACTGTGGGTCCAGCCCTGTAAGTTGAGAGAGAAGGGTCAGCCTTGACAAACTCTTGCATAACCCTTGATGCTTAGCAGAATTCTGAGACACAGACTTCTGAGGCAGCATAGGGGGAAAGGAAGGACAAGAGGATCTTCCAAGCATATCAAAATGAAATTCTACCACATATCCAACTGTCTAATTTTAGAATACTGTCAGATACTCTGACACTCATGGAAAGAGTTTGAAATCTTGAATTCATCTTTGCATTTCATTGGGAAATTTGGGCCTGTCTTTAGAAGCACAACAAAATCCTAGTAATGAAAAGTCATGATTCTGAAGACCTCTGAATCAGCTGGGGAGGAAGAATGTTTCCTAGACCACTTAGTAGCACCAGCTTGTCTAGGTATGAGAGAATTTACCTACCAAAAGGAGATTGTTTCTCACCCCCTGCCCCTACCCAACCCTGTTCACAAATTTGTGAGCCTAACATAACTCTCAGACCTCCCTCTTAAGTAAGTTACCTGAATGGGGGTGGGGGTCAGAAATATAGGACCAGGTAGAGGCTCTAAAGGGCCTACTGTGTGCCGAGAACTTGCATAAACCCTTTGGTCCTCATGGTTTTACTTCCAGTCTCACTTCCCCGTTCTCCTCTCAAGATCTCTGTTCCAGACACATTGATCCTTGCTCCATCCTATGCATAGCCAATGTTTACCTCCAGCCTTTAGCACACACTGCCCCACTCTGCCCAGAGCTTTCTGCCTCCCATCCTCTTCCTGCCCCAATCTCCACATGACTAGAATCTTTCCATTGCTCAACATAACCTCCAAAGTGACATTTTTGGAGGTGCTCTATCTCTCCCCTGTCTTTCATCCACTGAGTTCCAGCACGAATCTTCTGTTACCTTCACAGTTCTCACTGTAGTCTGAAATCTGTCTGTCTATTCATTGATAAACTACTTACTTCTTGCCTCTGCCTCCAGAATGTGAGCTTCTTGGGGGTAGGTTTTTTTTGTGTCTTTTTTACAATTGTGTTTCTAGTGGCCCCCAAATAGTAATTGTGACAGAGCTGGGACTAAAGATGGATGGATGGATGGATGATGTGTGGATGATGGGTAGATGGATGAATGGATGGATGATAGATGGATGATGGATTGATGATGGATGGATGATGGATGATAAATGGATGGATGGATGGATGGATGGATGGATGGATAGATGGATGAATAGATAGATGGATGGATGATGGATGGATGAATGATGATAGATGAATGGATGGATGAATGATGGATGAATGTGGATGGATGGATGATGGATAAAAGGTTGAGTGAATATTTCCCCAAACCCTGGCCTTGCCCATAGTATTTTCAGTAAATTGGCAAATGGATGTAGCGCAGAGGACCCAAAACAGCTTGGCAAATTTATCTTTAGCCATCCTTAGTTGTCCTAAGTTGTTTGAAAGGTTGCCCAAAGCCTGCGGATCTATTTAAAGGGATGTTTTGTTTCCTAGACATTTCCAGAAGTCTATGAATTCATTTACAAGATGAAAACCTGACACTTGGAAAGAGGGACAAGGACTCTGCAAGATCAGAGGGAGTGTCAGGAGACTCAAGATGAGAAGCCAGCTGGCTTGATCTGGCTAGATTGTGTCTGATGCTCTTGGCAGGTGCACATAGAGGCCGCTGTCCATCATAAAAGTGGCGCCATTTTTCTGGTCATGCAGGAATAATAATAGCAAAATAAGGGTCCTGGAGGCCAGCCTGCTGCTAAAGTTTTAATCTGAACTGTGCCAAGGGCTCATGCTCTGAACACTGAGTCCACAGCCTGCAACTTGATTCTGAAGGCTGTGGAGACTCTGAAGTGGGTCCTAGCTTGCAGAAATAAGCAACTAGAGACAGGCCCATGATGGTCACTTTCCAGATGAGGAGACTGAGCACACATATGCCATGCATTTGCCTCTAGTCACAGGGTGGACAGAGGAGAAAGCAGGGTGGCCTGGCAGTGGAATCAGCAGCATTTGCTGCGACAAACCCACACCTGGGGTTTCTCCTATGGTTGTGATCCTCGCTGAGGGAACAATGGACAAGCAGAGTAGCCCTACCATTCTCCAGACTGCTTCCCTCACACACATACCTCAAAGAGAGAACATAATTTGCCTCTTAGCCCATATGGAGGGCTAGACCTCTGTGTGGCTGGGACTGGAGAGAAGAAAGACAACAACTCAGATGGAATCCTCTTTGAGGTCGTGCGGGGAATGTGTGTTACAAAGGGACCAGGGCCTGCTCTGTGCTGGACTGGTAAAAGGCCGGCAATATGTCATAGGGAGAAGGTATGCGTAGACTCAAGCCCACCACCTGACTTCTCCCTCCTATGATGGGACTGTATGAAGGTCCCTATTCAGATCTGTCCTTCTGCATCACCTGGTTCCATGAACAGACATGAAGGTGCACCCAGAGCTGAGCTCACAGGAGCTCTCACCCCTGCAGGCTCCACCAGACAACTCTCAAATGTCAGGTGGGTCTTCCTGGGAGCACTGCATGAAAATGAAAGTGATTGGTGGGTAATTTGGTCTCATTGAAAGACGGCCCAGCGTACAGAGGATTAGACGACCCCTTGGAGCCCACCCCTGCTTCCCTTCTCCTCCCTCCTCACTCCTGCCTGAAGTAAAGGCTGTGAGGGAGATATGGAAGCACCAGCACATCCTGCCAGGCTCTGCCCTCCAGAAGCCCAGCTGAGCCTGGCTATGGCAGTGTCCCAGCAGAAGACTCTGCTCTTAGAAAGGGGAAATCTCTAGGGAGAAGGACTCTCCAGCCCTGGCCTATGAGGCCACAGCTTCTTTGTGGTGGCATCTTGGAGACTCTCTGTGCTTCCCAGGGCTCTGTGGACTCACTACCTGAGGTGACATGGGTCTCTGGGCAGAGAGAGTATCAGAGAAAGTCGATGGTGGGGAGCAATGTGTGTCCACCTGTGCCTAGGCCCTTCAGGACAGTGGACAGGATACTGGATTCCAGAATCCTCAAGACTCAGGAATAGGACTTTGTAAAAACTGTCCCTGAGTTGCAGGTTGAAGCCCTGCAGTTGTCCTTGGACCAGCAATTGCTTTCATCCACTGAACACAGACAGGAAACTGACATGGGACAGCACGGATCTAAATTTCACAGGTCTCAGCTCATGGGTAAGGAGCAATGTCTAAGGACAACGAGGCTAGAGTCAGAGTGACTGCACATGGCACGCTGGACCCAGGCTCTCGACGCTGTGCCCTGAAGACCCTCTGCCCCGACAGTTTCCTGAGTCTGTGAGCTTCTCCTCCCCCTCAGTGGGGGCTTCACTCCGGGCTACCCTGACACCCTCTCCCTCTCTCATCTTCTGTAGCAGTGATTCTCAATCTTCCTAATGCTACAACCCTTTAATATGCTGTGGTGACCCCCAACCATAAAATTATTTTGTTGCTACTTCATAACTGTAACATTGCTACAAATGTAAATTGTAATGTAAATATCTGATATGCAGATGGTATCAGGCAACCACTATGAAAGGATCCTTCGACCCCCCCCCAAAAGAGGTCACAACCCAGAGTTTAGAACCACTTTTCTATGGTCTGGAGAGCTCCTGTGTGAAACAGGAACACAACGGTAAGCTTAAAAGGACACCTAGAAGTCTGGTCCTTCAAGGCAGACCAGAATAATTTATGTTTGAGAGAACTCTGACCTAAGGCTAATAATCACCCATGACTTCACAACAGCCTCTTGCAAATCTGAGCTGCATGCTCTGTGGGAAGCCCAAGCCCAGAGCTCCATCTCTGCTGCAGACACTTAGATTCACTGACTTTGTAACCCATCACCCCATGAGGGTGAGTCTGGGAGCTCTGGAAGGTCAAGAGGAGTAGCTGAGCAGGGACCCGGTCAGGATGTGTGCAGGCAGGGGCCACACTGTGAGCAAAAGCACAGAGGTGCCAAAGGAAGCCAGAGGAGCCCCTGGAGTGAAGTGCATGGCTAGACAGGCAGGTGGAGGCAGACAGTGAAGCTGTGGCCAAGGACAGCATCAGTACACAAAACGCCTTTGCGCTCTTAGTCCTGAGACTGGAGTTTTTGCTCCGGGGCAATGTAGGAGTTGCTTTGCCAGTCTATCACATAAAGGACCAAACACATTTGCTTTTTATATCAGTTACTTTTCTCATTATTATAACAAAAAGGCTGACAAAAATGGGTGTTAGCATTCCTTCTGGGTCAACAATGGGGAAAGATTTATTTGGACTCGTAGTTCGAGGGCTCAGTCCATTCTTTTGGGGAAGGAATGGAGGCCATGGTGGCTCCAGCTGAGGCTGCCAGAGTGTGAGACAGAGGTCACATTGTACCCAGGGAGAGGAGGGAGAGAGAGAGATGAGCGCTAGTACTCAGCTTAGTTTTCAGGCTGGAACCCAGCCTGAGGCGTTGGGCATATCAGTAGGTGCTGCCTGTGGGTGATGGGGACACAGGGCTGTGGGTTCAGGTTCTGCCCACCGGAAGCCAAGGCAAGCTTGTTCCCTCTGCTCATGGCTTCTCTAGGAAAGGTAGACTAGATTAGAGAGCTCTCTGGCTGAGAGGCTCAGAACAAGAGTCAGGTATCTTGGTCCTGGCTTTGCCTAGCTCTGTGACCTTAGACAAGTTCCTGTGACTCTTTGAGGGATATTATCCCGGGCTGTAACATGGAGATAATTAGTGTTGCCTCTCAGAGGTCTTAAGTTGGGTTAGATGAGAGGTGCTAGGCCTACATCACAGAGGATAATTAGCTCCCTTTAGCAGAAGGGATAATATGTGAAGTCACGGCTGAACAGACACCATCCCCCAAGCCTGGGAAGCCAGAGCTAAGCTCTTTAAATATTTACTTTGCTTTTACACACTGGGATGACAATGTGGAGAAGAACAGAGAGGAGTAGATTATTGAGAAGAGGACCCTGTGACAGCATACTGCTTAGAGGGGCACAGCTCTCAAAGAGTAATCAGACTGGAGTTCCAGGGGACTTGTTTTCTTGGCCCTCTGTACCTCAGTTTACCCACCTGTGAAATGGGGTTAATATTAGACCCTTGATCATGGGGTCTCAAAATGTACCTGGAACAGAGCAAGATCATGCGGTGGTCTCGTAAAACAGTGAGTGAGTGAGTGAGTTTGAGCAGGTTTTCCTGCCCCTGGGAGCCCCTGGGAGGTATTGTATAGTGTTGCAGAGGACAGTTAGACACTAAAAAAAGTGAAATGTGGTGATTAGACACAAAGCTTGTCTGCAGCTGCCCCTGGCTGCCACAGGAAAGTATATGGCCCATGACACTTGGGAGGAGCTAGCCAAAAGTAGGGGGAGGGCTAACAGGAGCCAGGGTTCAGCCCAACCTGGAGAGGAACTGTGTGAGGTCATTCATGGGTTCTCTGACTCCTGAGTCCTACCTTGTCTAGCTGTGACTTTCTAAGCCCCATGGTCAGGCCCCACGGGGGCCCTTCACCCTGTTACCTCTAGGATCCACTCATAGGTGCCCCTCCCACACACATAGAGCCCCTATTCTTTCCCCAGGTGGTCATATCATCAAGTAGCCTCCTGCCCTGCCCCTATAGCATGAGGTTCCTGGCTCTCCCGAAAGCATGGTTGGCTGCATCCATTTCTCATTGCTATAAGTGCTGCTAATGTCTCTCAGTCCTAGGCTGAAAGGGAAACCACATCTAGTTTATGTATTCCTGTGATTCAGCCTCTCTGAGCCCAAGGTTCAGTCCAGGGATAGAGCCAACAACAGGGTCCACCCTAAGAGCAGAGCCCACCAGCCTTGTATGCTTACAGGATAAGTAGCAGGCTGACATTAGCCAAAGTGATGGCAGGAGGTTTCTAAAAGGACATAGGGAAGGAGAAACAGAAGAATGGCCACCTTGGTCTGGGGTGGGAGCCACTAGGAAGCAGCTGCCCCATCCATCTGCTCCTGGGGCCAGCACTTGCCGCATGTACAATGAATCCTGAGGTCTTGAACCTGCCTATGGACAACGCGCCTCAGGTATGTACCAAGTTCCCTTAACATGGCTGACCCCTGGGCAGGTCAAGGACACCAAAAGAAAGATGGCGCACCATTGGAAGTACCCCGTGCCCCATTCCCGTAGAATCCAGGTCATCCTTGGAGGAGGGAACAACAGAGGGCAAAGTGAGCAGGAATCCCTGTTTATATTGAACTTGAGAGCTCAACAGCATTGGGGCTTTGTCTGCTCCAAAATGTATACTCTGCAATCAGAGATAAGTCTGCTTCCCTGACCTCCAGCATGTGCCAGGCATAAAGTGGGTGCTTATATGCTTAATAGCTGACCTGCAGCATATGCCAGCACATAGTGGGTGCTTGTATGCTCAATAGCTGACCTGCAGCATATGCCAGCACATAGTGGTTGCTTGTATGCTTAATAGCTGACCTCCAGCATATGCCAGCACATAGTGGGTGCTTGTATGCTCAATAGCTGACCTCCTATATGCCTATTGCCCAGAACCTTATTCTCCTGGAGCACTGAGACAGTGACCACGGAACACTTGCAGGCATGTCTAACCTTTGACATTGGGACACACACACTGTTGTCATCTACACACACACACACACACACACACACAAATTTTGCACACAAAACTCCCTCATAATGCTTTAAGTAAGTTTTTGGATTCAAGGATAGCATTCATAGCTATCCTTGACTGCATATTGTGGGCTGCAAGTTGGATACCTCTGAGGCCCAGAGAAGGAAACTGTCCCCAAGCTGCAAACAAGGTCCTTGGCTATCCAGTCATAGAAATGGTATACTAACTTTCAGCACAGTGGCTCGGGGCTGCTGCTCACATCCACTTAGCAAGCGCAAGGACACGGAACAGCAATTTTATTAGAGTGCAGAGATAGTTTATTTTTTCCTAAACGTAAATGAAAATTAATAACTGAGAAGATCCCCAAATGTTTATAAATGTATTAAAGCTATGTTAGCAGCACATGAGACACAGCAGCAAAGGCAGGCATTGATGAGGCTCCTGCCAGGCAGTGCATATGCTAAACAGAGTGGGAGTGGGAGTTCACAGGCTCTGGGGCCAGGATCCCCAAAAAGGAGCTTCCAAGAACTTCCCAACTCCAACCCACAGCAGTAAGTGCAGAAGATAAAATCCATGCCACCTTCCTAGTCTACCGGCCCTGTGTCATGCATGGAAGAATCCCCACTTGCTTTTCCTCGAAGGGGACCTGCTAATCACCTCTCAAGAGGACTGTGAAAAGTTCTGAAAGGGGAAAGAAATTGTCATAAGAGCTGGAAGGAGGCAAAAGAGCAAGAAAGCATTGTAGTTTTAATCTTGCCTTTCTATAAGTGTGTGTTTGTGTGTGTGTGTGTGTGTGTGTGTGTGTGTGTGTGTGTGTTTGTGAGTACACACATGTGGGAGCTTGGACGTGTGTGTGCATGTGTGTGTATGTATGTGTGCTCACAAGTGTGTGTATTACATATGTGTGTGGGCATGAGTGTATGTGCATGTGTGTGTACGCACATGTTGTGTGCCTGTGTGTGGGTACACATGTGTGGGAGCTTAGACATGTGTGTGCATGTGTGTATGTGTATACATGTGTGTATGTGTGTGTATGTGTATGTGCGTGTGTGTGTGTGTGTGTGTGTGTGTGTGTGTGCATTCGAGCAGAGAGCACAGCTTAATGTCAGATGTCCTCAGTCTCTATGATCAGAGTCAGGTGTTCTGTTGCACTGAAGCCTATGCCATCTGCTTGTCTAGCCAACTTGCCCAGGAATTCCCTTTCGTCCTCCAAAGCACTGGGATTACAGATGGGCTGCCATGCCAAGCTAGCTTTCATACATGTGCTGGGGATCCGAACTCACGACCTCACGCTTGCATGCCAAGTGCTTTTTTCAATGGGCCATCTCCCTATCCGCTCAATGCATTTAAGTTCACTTCCAAGCCATGTGGAATGGGTACTCTTGTCCCTAAAGGCAGACTTGGTGTCTGCTCCACAAATAGCTGCTGATGTCACTGCTTCTGTGTCTGTGCCACCATCTGTAGCAAGACAGAGCCACTTAACACAGTGGCATCCCAGCCAGTGTGGCCCTGCCTGTCTCAGCAGTGACCCATTTGCTTCGCTTTGTGCTTGTGCTCTACTTTCCTTCCTGGCACCTTGACAAACACCATGAGCAAAAGCAACTCGGGGGAAGAAAGGGTTTATTTGGCTTATACTTCCAGGTCACTCTCCATCACTGAGAGATGTCAGAGCAAGAATCCAAGCAGGAAACTGAAGCAGAAACCGTGGCAGGATGCTGCTTGCTGGCTCATTCTCTGGCTCACAGGCTCAATTAGCTTTTTGAGATCCCAGAACCACTGGCTCAGGGAATGATGCTGCCCACAGTGGGCTGGGTCCTCCTTCCTCAGTCAGCATTCAGGACAATCCCTCACAAATGTGCCCATTGGCCAGGCTGATCTGGGCAATCTCTTAATTGTGACTTCTCTCTCATGTGATGCTAGGTTGTGTCAAGTTGACAGTTAAAGCTAAGATGACCCAGCACCTGCTATGCCAAGGAAAGAGCCAGCATTGGGCTTCCCCTGGAGAGGGCAGATGTGTTCATAAGTCATGGACATTGACAAGACCTCATGCAGGCCAGGCAGGAGGTGGCAATCAAGGAAGGCTTCTGAGAAAAGAAGGTCAGGACCAGAAACCTGAGCTCTCCCCTCCTCATTCAAACTTCTTTCTACCTCATCCAGAATGTGGGGTTTAAGCTGAAACACAACATATTGAATTTTTAAATTCAACACGTTACTTGGAAGCAGACAGAAGGATCATTACATGGTGGGAATCTCTGTAACTCACTCCCTCTGAAAACATTTTATGCCAGTGTTTTCAACCTTCCTAATGCTGCAAACCTTTAACGCAATTCCTCACGCTGTGGTGACCCCCAAACCATAAAATTACTTCATTGCTACCTCATAACTGTAATTCTGCTGCTGCTATAAATCGTAATGTAAATATCTGATATGCGACCCCTGTGAAAGTCATCCGAGCCTCCAAGCAGACACGACCCACAGGTTGAGAACCGCTGCTTTAGACTGCAGCTAAAATAGATTCCCCTAATCTCATCACTCAAAGAATTCCTTATGAATATTTTAATTATAGGTTTTTCTGTAAGATATGTGTATGCACACACATATATACAGACATACATACACTCATACATACATACACATATACACAGACACATACACATATATACAAAGACACAGACACACACATATAGAGACATATACACAGACACATGTACATACACAGACACACACACACAGCTTACAATCCCGAGAACCAAGTGGCTGAGTCAGAGGCTGAGTGTCCGTGGGAGGGTGCTGTGCGGCTCTGAATGTAACTCCTTGGGCGTTAGAGGGTCGGCCATGTGCTACTGATGTTTCCCTGTGAGAAAGGAGGGAAGAGGAAGATGAGTGAGAACCATTTTGTCCTGAGGCCAAGAAAGGCCTCTGTGGAGATGACATCTAAGTGGAGACAGTCACAGGATATTTTCAGGCAACATTCTGAAGGGAAAACAAAAACCCACAGCCAGTCAGCTCACTGATACAGGCTGCCCCTTTGCTGCCCTGCCCTGTCCAGCTCCCATCCCATAATATACACAGGGATATGCATCACACTCTCTTTCTTTATGGGGACCCATAAGTAAAATCCAGGAAGAAAAGAGTCCCCTTCTCCTTCTTCCCCACCCTCCTCCCTCTTCTTTCCCTCCTTCCCTTCCTTCCTCCTCTTCCCCTTCCTCTCTCTCTCTTTCCCTCCCTCCTTCCAAGCTGGTATTTATTTTCAGAACCTCCAAATCTTTCCCAAGCCTGTGACATTTACTCTTTGGAATTAGAGTATTGTCCAATTCTCTTTCCAAAAGCCAGGCTGATGGGTAAGATTTCCCCAGGGCTTATGCCTTAACCCACTGGAGGTGACATGCCAGGGGAAGGTCTTGAGTATCAATATAGCACGGACTGTGCCAGCCAGCAATTATTAGCACCTACCATGTAATAGGGGGAAATTGCCAGAATCAAGCCATGTGAGAGTCCCGTGAGGTGGCATCACATCTGCACTAAGGCTCAGAGAGACTCAGGAGCAGACCAGGGGTGACCCATACAGCTCTGACTTGACATCCTCCTTTTACCCTAATGCTGCCTTGAAGTTCCTGAGATTTGTGGTGCCCTGAAGGTTCTGTGGCATCTGGGCAGAGCAAGAACAAGCAGGGGAGAGTGAGTGTGAGTGAGCACAGGGATGAGGTGTGAGCCACACTGGCCTGTGATGGACCATTGCCTGGAGGCAGATGTGTTTGGCTGGAGCCAAGGAACAAGGAGCCAAGGATGAGCTGCCCGCAGGGCTGGCCTGGCCCTGGTGGGTACAAGTGACAGACCAGCTAAACTTGAACAGAGATGTGTTGGGTCTGTGAGATGGTTCAGCCAATAAAGGTGGAAAGAGAGCTGACTCCACAAACTTGGAAGATGTGTTGGCTCATCTATGGGGGTCGTCCCCGGCGGAGCTAGCTGCTTCTCTCAGAAGTATTCTTGTTCAGAGCCATGGCTAAGCCAGGGTTTGGGGTGGTGTTATCTTGTTTCCCAGTCGACTGCTGGGGCCTTTGCAGGACTGTCACAGACCTGACCAGGGTGAAGACCACCCCCCCTCTCCGAGCTCAGTGGTTTCCTTCCACAGAAGCACCCAAACTATTTCTAAACAGAGTGACAGGGTCAGAACTGAGCACATGGGAAGAGCAGGGCCAGGTCATGTCCAGATCGGAAACCAGTAAATGCCTGACTGGGCAGGGCAGGACCAGGACAGAGATGGAGATGGGGAGATATTTATTCATCTGTCCTGAACTGTTTGGACAAGTGGTGACATGGCATTCTGCTAATTCTGTGCATCTAGGGTGGTGTCCTTTCTCTGGCCTTCTTGCCCTCAGAGACAAGCATCAGTGTGAAGCCCACACTCTCACCTGCCTTAGCAATGCATGGCCACAGGGACAGCCCACAGCAGTTCTCTTGGACAAAGTGTAGGCACCCAGATGCTTGAAGCCTTGCTACACAACAGCCATCTCCAAACAGAAAGGACAGGGACATAGGGGTGGGAGTGGGGTCTGGCAAGTGTCAGGGATGTAGTCAGCCTCCTGTGCATTCTGGACTGTATATTTGGTCAAAGGCACCTGGATCCTACTGGATCCTACTGGATCTTACTGGATTCAGGAATGTGGGGTGTAGCTGTTTTCCACTGGCCTTCATTGGTCTGCCCACTGGCTCACATAAATGGACTGAATGCCCGTTAAGTGTTAGGCTTCCTGTGGAGTCTAGGGGCATAGCAATAAACATGAAAAATACCACTGCAGTCCAGTGGAAGAGACAGATGTTAGTAAGTAGCACTGTGCCCTCCCCCCATCCTCCTCCAGACTGCACTCTCCAGCTGTTCCATTTGACTAGTCACTATTGATTATCTATTGCTGTCATTCTTAGGGTTACCATTGCTTACACTTTATTTATTACCGTTTATTTAGCTTACACTTCCACACCACTGTTCATCACCAAAGGGAATCGGGATAGGAACTCAAGCAGGGCAGGAACCTGGAGGCAGGAGCTGATGCAGAGGCCATGGAGGTGTGCTGCTTACTGGCTTGCTCCTTATGGTTTGCTCAGCTTGCTTTCTTATAGAATCTAGGAGCCCATCCCAGAGATAGTACTCCTCACTATGGAATGGACCCTGCCCTATCAATTACTAAATAAGCAAATGTTTTACAGGCTTGCCTACAGTCTGATCTCATGGAGACATTTTCTTGATTGATGCCCCCCCCCAGATGACTTCAGTCTGTGTCAAGTTTCCATAAAAGTATCCACCACAATTGCCTATATCTGTAATTCTGCTCACATGGCTATAACTAGGGAAACTGAGGCCAAGGGCTGACAGAGCGACTGCTCTCTGAGTCTCTGTGCTCATATGTCTCATCTCAACAATGCCTATCACCCCTGGGCCAAAACCTCCCATCCTCTACCTTCCCTTGAAATCAGCCAATTAGTCTTGGGGACCAAAAATCCTGAATGACTATAAAACTACTACTCACCCCCTTCCCTTCCTCCTCTTCCTTTTCTTCCTCCTCCTTTCCCTTCCTCCTCTTCCTCTTCCTCCTCCTCCCTCTCCTCCCCTTCCTCTTCTTTTTTCTCCCCCTCCCTTCTCTTCTTCCTCCCCCTTCCTCTTCTCTTCTTCCTCTCCCTCCTCCTTCCTCTTCTTCTTCCCCCTCCCCTCCCTCCTCCTCCTCATCTTCCTCTTTCTCCTCCTTCCCCCTTTTCTCCCTTCTCCTCTCCCTCCTTCTCCTTCTTCTCCTCCTCCCCTCCCTCCCCCTTCTTCCTCTTCCTTTTCCTCCTCTTTGGCTTCTTCCTCCTCTCCTCCTCTTCCTCCTTTTCCTCTCTTTGTAGTACTGAAGATTGAATTCCTGTCTTTACATCTGCCAGCCAAGCACTCTGCCACTGAGTGACAAGCCCTGGCCCTTTGAAGTCCCTCTCTTCTGCTCTTTGCCTTTCTCCTTCCTGGCCCTTTGAGCTAGCCTCTGCCCTGATGTCTCTGTCTCCAGTCCAGACCCACTGTGGGAATTAGAACACCATAGTGCCCAAACAAGACCACGCCTGAGTACAAGGTCACCTTTGCCCTTGTTGCCTAAGACCAGACCTTGGGGGAGCTAGAAGGAGCTGAGGAAGAATGGCTCCAAAAGGCGTTTCTAGGGCTCTTTCATGCTTTGAGCTTAAAACGTGAGAGCAGAAGAAGAAAAGAGAAGCCGTTGAAATGGAAATGTGTAATGAAAGCAAGACAGGGGAAATGGAACCCGTGTCTCCTTTCAAGCCGTGTTTTATGTCACTTCTGAAAGGCCCTCTCTTAATGAAAACAGCCCCAGTGCTAATTGAAAGGCAGAGACTAGAGCATCCAGCCCCCAGGAGGGATGCTATCAGGAGCTGTGCTACCACTCTGAAGCGTGGTCCAGAAGAAGAAGGCCTCACACTGAAAATGGGGGTCCTTGGAAGAGCCAGAGGCCCTGCTGGTCACCAACTTGCAGGTTGACCCTGGGGACTTCGTTGGAGAACTCAGAGCTTCTGTTTCCCCCTCCCTCCTCCACAGCCTCAGTCATCCCTCTCCCTGATAGTTCCAGACAGGAAAGATGGATGCCTAGAAAGGAGAGAGATTAACTCACAGGACTTATGGACAGTAAACAGACTTGGCAAGTAGCCAGGTGTCTCCTCCCATTGGCTACTTACCCTGACCTGAGTCTGGGCTGAGAACCCAGCCAGGTGAGACACAGGAGTGCTCCCCTCAACATGGCTACCATACAGGTGGCCTCAGCACCGTGACAGCTCTCCCTTCCTACCTCTGTGGTGGTTTGAGTGGGAAGAGACACCCAGCTCTGCTGGAATCTGTGTTCGTGTTTCACAGGCTATAGTTTCATGGTCCCCAGGAAAATGAGGGAACTAGAAGCAGAAGGACATGGACCATGCCCAGGTCACACAGAGGGAGGGTGGCAGAGCCAGGACTTGACCTGAGACCCCTGGTCCAAGTCAGGCACACCTTGCAGCCTCCCTGACTCTCACCTGCTCTGGAAGCCGGTGTCTGTCAATACGGTTTGCATGAGCTATGCTTGAGTTTCAGGATGTCAAGCACGACATAAATTTGAACCCAGGGCCTTCCCACCACAGCCCACTATTCTCTTCTCGTTTCCAGACATGGAGACCAGTTACTTAGTTTTAAGGGAAGTGGTATTTACTGGGAATTCACTAAGACAAGTCCAGAGTCTTAACCCAGTGTCCAGAGGCTCCTTCACTGGTGTCAGCCCAACAGAAGTACCAAAGTGGAACTGGTTACACTTTGTAGAAAGGAAGAGAGATTAAATAGCCTAGACAGGCAAGTCCAAGCTTCAACAGAACCAAAGCTGACAGATTTGCAAGACATTGCCCAGAAGGACAAGTCTCTGCTCAACTTCCACCCAGAGAAGGCCACCAGGGGCTGGCCAAACCCAGAGAGAAAGGATCTAATGATGCAGAGCTTTCTGACCAACCATGCCCCATGGCCATGCAAGGTTTGAAGCAGGAGCCACTGGCTAACAAACAAGGATCTTGGTACAAGAAAGCTACTTGTGTTGGGGAGGGTTCAGGGAAGACAGGTATGTTCTTGTATATGGGCATGTGTGTCACAGGAGGGGGGGAGTATGTTCTTGTGTATGAGTGTGTATGGGTGTGTGGGAGGTATGTTCTTATGTATGTGTGTGTATATGTGTGGAGGAGGTATGTTCTTGTGTATGAGTGTGGGGGAAGGTGTGTTCTTGTGTATGAATGTGTGTGTGTGTGAGGTGTGTTCTTGTGTATGAGTGTGTGTGTATGTGTGTGGGGAGGTGTGTTCTTGTGTGTGAGTGTGGGGGGGAGGTGTGTTCTTGTGTATGAGTGTGTATGTGTGTGTATGGGGATGTATGTTCTTGTGTCTGAGTGTATGTATGTGAAGGAGGTATGTTCTTATGTATGAGTGTGTGGGGGAAGGTGTGTTCTTGTGTATGAGTTGGGGGTATGTTCTTGTGTATGAGTTGGGGGGTATGTTCTTGTGTATGAGTGGGGAGGTATGTTCTTGTGTATGAGTGTGTAGGGTATGGTCTTGTGTATGAGTGTGGGGGGTATTTTCTTGTGGTATAGAGTGGGGGGGTATGTTCTTGTGTATGAGTGTGGGGGGTATGTTCTTGTGTATGAGTGTGGGGGGTATGTTCTTGTGTATGAGTGTGGGGGGTATGTTCTTGTGTATGAGTGTGGGGGGTATGTTCTTGTGTATGAGTGTGGGGGGTATGTTCTTGTGTATGAGTGTGGGGGGTATGTTCTTGTGTATGAGTGTGGGGGGTATGTTCTTGTGTATGAGTGTGGGGGGTATGTTCTTGTGTATGAGTGTGGGGGGTATGTTCTTGTGTATGAGTGTGTGGGGGGTATGTTCTTGTGTATGAGTGTGGGGGGTATGTCTTGTGTATGAGTGTGGGGGGTATGTTCTTGTGTATGAGTGTGTGGGGGGTATGTTCTTGTGTATGAGTGTGGGGGGTATGTCTGTCTTGTGTATGAGTGTGGGGGGTATGTTCTTGTGTATGAGTGTGGGGGGTATGTTCTTGTGTATGAGTGTGGGGGGTATGTTCTTGTGTATGAGTGGGGTGTGGGTAGGGTATGTGTTGTGTATGAGTGTATGGGGGGTAGGTATGTCTTGTGTATGAGTGTGGGGGGTATGTTCTTGTGTATGAGTGGTGGGGGTATGTTCTTGTGTATGAGTGTGGGGGGGTTGTTTGTGTATGAGTGTGGGGGGTATGTTCTTGTGTATGAGTGTGGGGGGGTATGTTCTTGTGTATGAGTGTGGGGGGTATGTTCTTGTGTATGAGTGTGGGGGGTATGTTCTTGTGTATGAGTGTGGGGGGTATGTTCTTGTGTATGAGTGTGTGGGGGGTATGTTCTTGTGTATGAGTGTGGGGGGTATGGTCTTGTGTATGAGTGTGGGGGGGTATGTTCTGTCTTGTGTATGAGTGTGTGGGGGGGTATGTTCTTGTGTATGAGTGTGGGGGGTATGGTCTGTCTTGTGTATGAGTGTGGGGGGGTATGTTCTTGTGTATGAGTGTGGGGGGTATGTTCTTGTGTATGAGTGTGGGGGGGTATGTTCTTGTGTATGAGTGTGTGTGGGGGTATGTTCTTGTGTATGAGTGTGGGGGGTATGGTCTGTCTTGTGCATGAGTGTGGGGGGGTATGTTCTTGTGTATGAGTGTGGGGGGTATGTTCTTGTGTATGAGTGTGGGGGGTATGGTCTTGTGTATGAGTGTGGGGGGGTATGTTCTTGTGTATGAGTGTGTGGGGGGGTATGTTCTTGTGTATGAGTGTGGGGGTATGGTCTGTCTTGTGTATGAGTGTGGGGGGGTATGTTCTTGTGTATGAGTGTGGGGGGTATGTTCTTGTGTATGAGTGTGGGGGTATGTTCTTGTGTATGAGTGTGGGGGGTATGGTCTTGTGTATGAGTGTGGGGGGGGTATGTTCTTGTGTATGAGTGTGGGGGGTATGTTCTTGTGTATGAGTTGTGGGGGGTATGGTCTTGTGTATGAGTGGGAGGGGGGTATGGTCTTGTGTATGAGTGGGAGGGGGATGCACATGGAGGCTAGAGACGAATCTCAGATGTCATCCTTCCAGTATCATACTCCTTGTTATTTGAAACGGTGTCTCCTCTTGCCCTGAAGCTCAATTCAGCTGGGCTGGCTGGCCAGTGAGCCTCAGGGATCCTTTGATTTCCATATCCTCTGCCCCAACAAACACATGCCGACACACCTGCTTTTTAATGTGGGCCCAGGGGATCAAACTTAGTTTCTCTTGTTTGCTTGTCAAACACTTTGCTGGCTGAGCCGTCTCCTTAACCCTTATCCCTGTGACTGTACAAGGCCCCGAGCATCAGCCTCCCCCATGCTTAGCATCCATAGAGTTTGCTGTCATCATTAACTTGTCCTCCAAGGTCCCCCAGCCAGGTACACATTCCCCCGAATGTGGATCACTTCCTGGCAGTAGCGCATCCCTCCTTGCCTCTCTTGGGTACAGATTCTATACCTCTGGGTTCAGAGCACTGACCATTGCCCCACACTGGACCTTGAAGCCCTAGGACTCCAAGCTGAGAGGAGATCACCTACCACAGCTTCCACTTGTCACCAACAGCCACAGGGGCCAGTTATTGTTTGCTGTCAGTCAGGGACCATATACAGGACTTGGAGCCCATCTCCCCCCAAGTCTCCAGTTATGCAGTCAAGAAAACTGAGTCTCTTAGATGCCAAAGGGTTTCCCTGAGATCACATCACCTAAAGTGTTTATAATGAGAATGTATTTCATCTTCTTCTTGGCTCTTCTCTCTCAGATCCTGCTGGCCATTTGCTGAGACCCTTTCTTATTTATCCTAAGGTCCTTCGGTGCACAGTCGACCAACCCTGAAGCTTCATCCACCCTGGATTCTCCTCACATGCAATGATAATGTCGTCACTATGCAAGTCACTTTGAGTTGTGGCTTTAATTTGGATCCTGAGCATCCTGATAAATACAAAGGTTGCAGACGCTAAGGGCGCTGATGTGGGCAGAGAGAACATCAATGATGGAGACATAAAGCCAGGAGACAACAGGAGCACAGAGTGACTCCCACACTCAGCTAACTGCCACCCTTGTCCACGTCGCTGTCGCTGCTTGAAAAGCATGACTCTCTCCTCGGACCCACCTCCAACCCCTCACACTAGGGATCGGTCCAACCCTTAGCACACGGAGAAACTGATGATCAGAGGGGTGAGCTGAGGTCCGTGAGCTGAGAAGACTCGAGCAGTGGGGAAGAACAGACCCCAGAAGCCTCCTGAGCTTCCGGAGACCAAGCGCTCTGAGAGTGTTTTCCAGCACCAGGGTCCTCCTCCACACTGCAGGGATCAGTCTGTCACCACTGAGCTCTCCATCTGGGTTACGAAAACCTGGCTTTGTCACCACACTCCCTTTGCCAGTAGCTTGGTGGCAGACGTTGTCAATGGTGGGGGCAGGAAGGAGAGGGCAAGAGCTCAGAAGCAGGATTGGGGTTCAGGCCTGGTCTTCAATGGAGGCTTTTCCACGTGGGGGCACTGTCTCCTGAGCCATACCACAAGGCCCCTGAAGCAGCTTCCTGGACATTGGTGGGAGGTGTGTTCCCGGGATGGCTACACCCTCCCAAAGAGAACCTAGAATTGGGCCCTGGGTAGACATTATCTCTGGCAGGTTTTGCTTCTCTGCACAGCCTCTCAGCCTCAGCAGTCACAAGCATGCTGTATTTTCTCCCTCTGAACCCTTCATTGTCCAGGTCCTGAGTTAGCTTAACATTAACCACTTTGAATTAAAACTTCTGTGTTTAAACTTCCAAAGTGGTTTACATCTCCTGACTGTACAGAGTTGACCCCAGGGCAATCCCAGGGGACAGACCCTTGACACTGATCCATCACAGCCTCAGACTGGAGCCTAGGGAGGAGTCCTTCGTAGCAGGAAGTGGATGCTACTCATGGCCATTACTCAGTGGGGTCACACGTAATCAAGTCTTCTCGGCTGGCAGATAGTGATAAATGGCCACCCAAAGCAAGTGCCCTGGAGCAAAGGAGCCTTACACAGGGGCAAGAGGTGTTGACAATAACTTCACAACCTGTGGCATGTGACAGCTTCTCCCAAGTGTCCAGGAAGACACAATGACCTCAGCTCTGCCCACCACCTGCTGAGACTGCTATGTGAGAACCTGAGATTCCCCGAGAGTTGGAAAGAACACAGAAATGTATTTGTCCTTCCATCACACGGATTACAGAATGACAGTGTCAGCTATATACTCAACAGTCTAGTCCCTTCTCAATCCTCGAAGAAGAGCTGATTATTGGTAAAAACTAAGACACAAGCTTCCGGATCACATTGCCAAAAATTTGGCATCTCCTCCTCCAAGGGCTAGCCACTAGCTGCTAGTGAGACATAAAGAATGATGTGGTGATGGCCAGAGGGCTGTGCTAAGATAGAGTGGCCACTGTGCAATCAACAGAAGGTAATTCCCATATCCTACACCTAGAAAAGAGGAGACTATGAGAGAAGAAACAGGAGGCTGACAAAGTGTGTGCCAAGGTCCTGGGAGGTCACACCCTAGACATTCCCAGAGTAGGAACAAGTGGATTCCCAAAAGGAGAAGCTCTTCATGTCTTTGTGCCCTAGAAGGCTTCTTCTTCTTCTTCTTCTTCTTCTTCTTCTTCTTCTTCTTCTTCTTCTTCTTCTTCTTCTTCTTCTTCTTCTTCTTCTTCTTGCTAAGACACAGAATACCAAACTGCGTTCATAGAGATTTGCTGTTCTTAGGCAGGAGTGAGCTCAGCAAGGATAATAGTGACTACTTCCATCTACCAATGGGGTCCCAGCAGCTGCCGAGGGAAGGGCTGGCACCGTCAAAGATTTAGGTTCTCGGCTCTGACAATGAAGCCTGCAGCCCACCGCAGCAAGCACCTTGCTCTGGGTCATCTTAATTCTTGAGTTTCTGTGAATCAGATGCTCACCCAAGCCCAGATTTGTCAGACCCAGGAAAACACAACAGATTGTGAAGATCAACCCTCCTCACCAGAGGTAACAGGTGCATCTCCGATGGGAACCACAAAGAATCTCTATGGCCTCCTATTGTGAGATATCTTTCCCTGGGGTGTGGGAGGTCTAAGTGACACCTACCTCTTCCTCACAAGGTCCCAACAGCAAACTGAAGTTCATTTCCACCAAAATTCACCCTGGAGAGCCAGCGGGGTCATTAGGCTCCTGTACAAAGCACAGGTGGGTGAGGGGTTACAAACAAGAATATGGCTGGCTACAAATATTTGCCCTGGAAGGCTAGCATCCAGCATGGGGAAGGCTTCCCACAGCTACATGGATAGAGCCTCTTCCTTCCCTGGAACATATATTCTACTCCTCCTTGAAACCCATGCAGTTAGGGTAGAATTGCATACAAATGGCTGGTATCCGTGACTGGATACTTAGGGAAGGACCCAGTGACCCTCCTCCCCCACCACCTCTTTCTGTGAGGGAATGTCAACAGGCAACAGCCCTGATGGTGCTCTTTGGCAAGCAGCCCCCTCTGGTCTTATGATTGTGGTTGGACAAGTCTTCAGAGCAGTTGAAGAGAAGGATTGACTGTTATGAGACCATGGATGGTGATAACAGCTAGGAGTAGCTACGGTCCCCATCATGAGAGTCCAGCGCAGGTGAGCAGGAACCTCATGTCTCTTCCTGCAGGGCATTCTCCTGCTTTACCACCAAGTCTCACGAAGAGATCAAATCCATCTGACTTTTACCTGATAGAAGTCAATATGCTTCCCTGAAATTTGGTGATAATAAAAGAAGAAAAGACCAGCTGGTTCCAGATAACCACAGCGAAAGGCTTGATTACACTGTCCTGACAGGATGCACAAGTCCCCATGCAGGCAAACCACTGGCCGTATTGATGACTTCATTCAGAGGCCTTTGTACTAACCACTCCTCCCCAGTCACTCAATATAACACTATTTTGACTTTTGTCTAGATTACAGTGCTTCTCTGAGTGAGGAGGTGGGGTCCCATGCCATGCAGTGCATCTGCATATCAATGTATCTTCTATTATCAATTGATTTAAGACAATGCTTGCAGGCCCCCCCCCCCATTTTAGGGAGATAGCCCTGTTTGACAGAAAATAAAACATGCTTAATTTGACCAAAGAATCTGGGTAATGGTCTTTACTCTCATTTGGTGGAATTTTCTAGATTAGGTTAACGAAAGTGCAAAGGTCCACACTGAATGTGAGTGGCACCTTTCTATGGGCCAGAGCCACAGATGGAATAAGGAGAAGCAAAAACTAGAAGAGAAATTCCCCTGGAATGAACAAATGATCTGGTTTCCAACTTCCAGAGACCTCCATGTCACCTTCTATTCATGGCCCAAAGTCAGCCTAGCCATTGTTGTCACACCAGGAAAACAGAAAACCCACCTGTCATCCTCTTTACCTCTTTAAAGCCTCCACTTCCTCAACTGTAAAGCCAAGCTAATCTCCTCCTCATTGTACTGACATAGGGCGTAGCACTGTGGGAATAAACAGCAACAAGTGGCCACTGAAGATACCCTACCTGGTATTTACTTTATCTGAGCTCCTTGCTGTTCCCCATCTGGCTGCCTCAGCTCCAGGCCAGCCTCTGTACCTAGCACATGGTGGACACCTGAGGATGAACTTGTTGGAGCAATATCTTCTCTGATGCTGCTCAGGCTGCTGCGTCTCAAACACCACCCTGCTCCACAGCCAATCCCTCCACTGCCCAGAGTGCTGAGGTCACCTTCTGACCCTGAACCTCAGACTATGTCTGAGTCCTTTGCATCCAGTAGACTCCTATACTGTGCTGTTGACTGCCACCTCGATATACGAGACTCGGAATCCCACCTCTGAGAAGCCCCTGATCTGACAGCCTTGTCTATTCATCTGGAGCCTCCAGGATAACTGGGCACAGGGCTCAACACACGTCTGGGCTTTACCCAGAAGCTCAGTATCCCATTGGTCCTGCTTGCCTCCCACTGTCACTGCCCCAGGTTTCTTCCTCCAAAGAGAAGGCAAAGGATGAGAAGAAAAACAGGCTCAAGGCAAGAGCCAGTGCTTGGCCCTCCCAGCACCCTAGTTCTTCTGAAGCTGTTTCAAGGGACCAGAAGTCTAGAGAAGAGAATAGCCACAAACTTCACCGATCTAAAGCAAAACACTGATACAAGCTGCAGTATGAACAAGAAAACACTCAGCAATAAACTGACAGAAAGGGACAAGATTTAGACACTGAAAACTCCAGTCTCAGTGAACTCAATTAAAGGAGTCCCAGACCCGCAGAGAGGGTCACTTCATAGTCACCATGTGCTATGGACTCCACATTATCTCAGCTCTCTCCAATTGATCTGCGTGTGTAAACTCAACACCAACAATAGCCCAGAAAGGTTGGTTTTGTTTTCTTTAGAAATTGACCAAATGACCCTAAAATTTATGTGGAAATGCAAGCAATTTTGAAAAAAAGAACGGAGACAGAGGAGTAATACTACCTGATTTTAAAATGCTTCATAAAAGCATACTAATCAAGACAGCTCAGCGTTGGTACAAGACAAGTGGGGAGATCAAATGCAAGAGCTCCAGGTCAGGCAAGCTGTGTGTTTATGGCCAATTGGTTCTCAGCAAGCATACAGCCAGGCCAATGCAGTGGTAGGACACAAAGGTTGTGTGCAAATGACTGGAGGGTTTGCATATAAGAGCAGAGACCATGACATGTCTAGAACAAAACAGGGGAGTCAATTTTCATGATCTTGTGCCAGGCAGAGTTCTTATAAATGTCACCAAAAGTGTGACCCATGACCATGAAGAAAGCACCAATGACTCTGTTGAAATAAAAACCTTTGTTCCAGGGCCTGGGGCTGTATGTGGCTCAGCAGTACAGCACTTGCCTCATATATTCAAGGCCATGGTTAATACTCAGCACCCAAAGTGATGGTTAATATTAATTGTTACCTTGAAAGGATCTAGAATCATCTTGGAGACAAGCCTGTGGGCATATGATGGACCAGTCTGACTCCATTTTAAGGATGAAAGCCATTTTGTTATAAGGTCAGAACAAGTTCATTTCTATTTGCTGAAAAATTCTAAGTGGACCACACTTTAACCTGTTTCTAGAATTTGACATGCTCCTTATGGAGTCTGACACTCCTGTTGAATATACTCTGATATGAAAAGATGTTCTGCCGAATAACTTTGAAAGGTTCAGCCAAGTTCCTACATACCCAAAATTCCTCTGGAAATCTCCCAACCCTTGAAAATCCCTAGTCTTTCAGTTTTTTGGGGGGGGGGCTATATAAACCCCACCTTTTCCTAAGTTCAATGCTAGTTTCTCATACCCTACTTTAGGGAGATAGCCCTGTCTGACAGAAAATAAAGCTTGCTTAATTTGACGAAAGAATTTGGGTAATGGTCCTTACTTTCATTTGGTGAAATTAACACATATCCATGAGGAAGTTTTCAGATTAGGCTAACAAGAGTGAAAAGATCCACCCTGAATGTGAGTGGCACCATTCTATGAGCTGGAGCCCCAGACAGAATAAGGAGGAGAAGCAAACTGAAAACCATTACTTATCTCTCTGCCTACTGACTCTGGACACAAGGTAACCAGCTGCCTTCAGTTCCTTCTCTCATGATGAACTATGCCCTTAAATTATAGAGACAGAGCAAATTTTTCTATGATGGTTACCTTTAATTGACACATCTTGACAGCCTAGAATGACCAAGAAGAGAGGCTTAATGAGGAATTTCCTACATCAGTTTGGCCTGTGAGCATTGCCTTAAGTCAATAATGGAAGACTCAGCCTACTATGGGCAGCACCATCCCCTAGGCAGGGGTTCCTGAAATGTATAAGAATATAGAAATCAAGCTGAGTACAAGCAAGCAGCTCACTTGTATCTATTTCCCTCTTCTCTTGGGTGTAAATGCTATGTGACCAGCTGTCTCAAGTTCCTGCCACTGGGACTCTCCAAAGTGATGGACTGTGACCTGGAATTATAAATTGCTTTGTTTGGGGATTGGAGCTAATTCTACAACAGAAATGAAACTGGAACACTTCCATTTCTTAAGTTGCTTTTGCCCTGCGTTTTGCCATAGCTAGAAAAACAACTAATAACACCTCCCTCCAGAGGGGTAAAAAAAGAATCTTCTTTTGTTCCACAGGGAACATTAAGCAAATAAATAAAAAGACAAGCCACAAGCTTGGGACATTTTTAAACAAAGAATTGCAGGCAACTAAGGGATGTTGAAAGCCTGAGAAAAAAGTCTTCCCAGGATGAACCCCCTGACTGGTTATCTAATACCAAGTGGTCAGCCCTCAAATCATGCCAACACTAAATGGACTGAGTGGGGTGACAAATAAAGAAAAAGAGGCCATGAATTAGAAAGGGACCAGGGGAAAATGGAGGAGTTGACAGGGGAGAAATGACATAATTACATTTTAATTTAAAAAATTAAAATTAACTTGAAACAAAACAAAAAGTTCCCAAAATCTGGGTAGATGCTACACAGGAGCAAACATGCAGTAGCTAAGTAGCTGCAGAAACTTACTCAAGAGTGACATTAGTGATGCTTACTACACCACAGTGAGACATGGCAGCTTAAAGCCACAGTACTAAGTGCTGTGAAGAGTTGTGAAAAAGCAGGACCTGTCATCCAAGGGATGGAAATCACCCAGTTGTCCTGGCGCCATGACATGGCAGCTTCCTTTGTGTGGTTATCGATTTGGTTTGCTTTTGAGACAGAGTCTGGTGTGGTTAAAGCTGTCCTTGACCTCTAGAGTAGATTTTGAACTTCCAATCTTCCCGCCTCTGCCATGCCTGGGATTACAGGCATGCACCACCACACACGTTTTATATGGTGCTGGCCAAGGCCTCGTACATGCTAGACAAGCAGTCTGCTCACTGGGCTACACCTCCAGCCTTGGTATGGGGATTTCTCCAAAAGCTAAATATATTCTTAATGTCAGACTCAGCAGCTCCATGGGCAGCAGTCAGCCTGAGAGAATTAGAGATCCATGTGAACAAAAAGGTTCATGACCAAACACTGTAGTAGCATGATTCAAACCCTGAAGCTACCCCAATATCTACCTGTGTAACACATGACTTGTGTCTAAGTCAGCATTCTGTCGCTGCAAAGAGACACCATGACCACAGCACCTCTTACAAAAGAAAGCATTAATTGGGGCTGGCTTACAGTTTCAGAAGTTTAGGCCATTGTCATCATGGTTGGGGAGCATGGTGACACACAGGCAGACATGGTGCTGGAGAGTAGCTAAGAGATCTACATCCAGATTTGCAGGCAGCAGGCACAGAAAGAGCCATTGGGCCAAGCTTGGGCCTCTGAAACCCTGATTCTCACCTCCAGTGACACACTTCCTCAAAAAAGTACACTTCTATTCCAACAAGGTCCCACTTGTAATCCCTGTTGTGTACTGACGCTCCCTAATGACCAAGCATTCACGCATACGGACCTTTGGGGACAATCCTATTGAAACCACCATAGCCTGTCCATCAAAGACGCCTCAGCCATAGAAAGAAGTGGACTACTGCCATGAATCTCACATGAGCACGTCTGTAGAAAATTATGCCAGGAGGCCAAACACTAAAGACAACACATATAAAAGAACCTCCTTTATGTGATTTGTCCTCCAAAAAGGAAATCTGTAGGGGCAGAGATCAATCCAATGAGTTCCAGGGGTATTGGAACAGATAACTTTGCCAATAGCTTTACAACATAAATCTCCGTTTGTTCAAAAACAACCAAGCTTGCAGTTTCTGTCTGCGTGGAGCGTCTTCAATTGCTCAAGGTATGTGGGACCTAGAGGAGATTTGCAGATAGAAGCATACGCAGAAATATGACATAATGTCTCAAACCTGTGCAACCTGCAGAGAGTCTTTGTTCAGGCCTGGTCTCTCTTTGGGCACTAGCCAGAACTGGACACTCATTATTGTTCAAGAGGTTTTTATCTTACAAAACAAAAGATATTTTGAGTGCTTTCAGTAAATTCTCATGGCGGCACTGCCTCTTGACATAGCATCAGGAGACTGAAGATAAAAGTGCACAATAGTACCCATTGGTGTAGAAAGTGCATTTGACAAAAATCCAATGCCAAGAAATTAGGGGAAAATGAACCCAGCTCCCAGAAATCCTGGAATCAGGAGAGATTTGTTTTCCCCTACTTAATCAGAATGGTTTGCAAAAGGAAGAGAGTCTACAGCTAGCATCGTGAGATAAAGAATAAGTCAAGTACAGCCTCGGTCACCATGAGCATTCTACTCTGCACAAGTAGTCCTTATCAGGACAATGAGACAAAGACACGACGTGTGTGTGTCCTCAGAAAGAGGAAGGAAGCTATCCTTGACAGAGATGACATCATAGTCTAGAAGGTCCTAAGAAGCCATGCAAAACAAAAGAACACACACACACAGGCACATTTATGTATACTAAATATCATTTATAATAGCAAAGAAAATGGAATACTTAGATATAACTCCAACAAAACATCTATAGCAACCACATGTAGAAAAATACAGAACATGAAGGAAATTCTCAATTATCTAAATGGAAAAGACGTTCCACGTTTGTAGATTGAAAGATTCAGTATGGTCAGGCACTATTTTCTCCCAACTTGAGATATAGATTTCATGCCACCCCAAAGTCTCTGTAAAATACTTTGTAGCTATCGACCAGATGATTTTAAAATTTATGTGGAAGGGCAGAGGACCTAACATGGCCAGTACAGACACAAAAAGAGCCAGAAAAGAAAAATTAAATAGAGGATGGGCCTGAGCCAGTTTCAAGGCTGACTATAAAGCTACAGTAATCAAGACAGCAAAGTTAGACACATAGGTCGATGAACCAAGACAGGGAGCCCAGAAATAGACACACAAATACAGTTGGCGCATTGAGGGTTTTTTTTTGTTTTTGTTTTTTGTTTTTTTTAAACAGAGAAGTGAGGCAATTTAACAGAGGAAAGATGGTCTTCCCAACCAACTGCTGAGATAGCTGGATCCCGGTGTAAATAAAACAGAAGGCAGCCTCAGTCCAAAGTTTAGATCTTTCTCAGAAATTAATCAAAACAGCATAGAACTCAGCGTCTTAAGTGCAAAATGCAAAACTATAAGAGTTTTAAGAGGAAATGTCGAAGAGAGGTCAAGGTGATCTTGGATCTAGTAATATGTTTATAGACACAACCGTCAAAATGGGGCATGACCAGGGACTGGGCAAGTTGGCAACTGAAAAGCTTCAGGCTGGGAGCACAGCAGAGCACTTGGCTGGGAGCACACCTCAGGGCAGAGCTCTTGGCTGGGAGCACATGTCCATGGCCCTAGTCCCATCCTCAACTGCTGTGCAAAGATGGTTAAAAAATAAACATCAACTGGGCATGCTGGCACTCGCCTTTAAACTGAGCAATCAGAAGACAGAGAGAGGAGATTTCTGTGAGTTCCAGGCCAGCCAGGGGTACATAGTCAGACTCTGTCTCAAAGCAGAAAAAGGAAAAACCAAAATGTAGAGTAACAGCATGGATTTTATAAAAATATTTGCAAAATACAGATCCAGTATAAGACATTCGTAGCCAAAATATGCAAAGAATCTTTCAAATTCAATGGTAAGAAAACACCTTAGTTGAAGTTTACTCATTAATTAACTGATTCGGTTGAGTTTGCACGTATGATTATAGCTGCATGTAAGCCACCACACTTGGGTGGAGGTCAGAGGTCAAGTCTCAGGAGTCAGTTCTCTCCTGCTACCTGATGGAATCTGGGAATCAAACTCAGGTCACCAGCGTTGTGTTCAAGTACCTCTCCCTTCTGAGTCCTTTTGCCTGCCCTGACCCTGCCACTGACCCTGCCACCCTCAAAAGGAACTGAAAAGATCTGAATAGACATTCAGACATTTCACCAGATGTGGATAGCCAGAAAGCTTTTTCTTTTTTTCAGAGCGAACATAGAGCATTCCAATAGGACTAGGTAGTCGAGCTGTTATGTTCTGAAGCAAATTCTTTAAGGCTCAAGGATCCTGAAGAGTCAGGAATCTCTAAAGGGATGCCCATAAAACTCAGGATATGAGCTGAGTGTGGTGACACATGCCTTTAATCCCAACACTGGGAGGCAGAAGCAAGCGATTCTCTATGTGTTCTGCACTACCCTGGTCTACAGAGTGAGTTCCAGGACAGCCAGAGCTACATAATAGAGAACATGTATTAAAAAAAAAAAAAAAAAAAAAGACTCAGGATGTTCTAAAAGGAGATTCCTTAGGATTCAGGAAATAAACAACTCAGAAGGCTCAGGAAGTCCATAGAACTGACCAGGTGCACAAGGCTTCCCCTTGCCCAAAGTTAGCAATTAAGGAGTGCTGAGAGTCACTCTCAAACCAGTGGAGCACTCTAACCTGTTAAGCTTCTTGAAAGTTGTCAGTGAACTCCAGGGTTCCCAGCTTTGTGAGCTGTCAGCCACACTGGGGCAGGCTTTGGTGACGCAGCTGTCTCTGAGTCATTTCTGCTCCTGTGGGTGACCCCCTACCATATTCCTGTAAGTAATCCTAATAAAATTCATAGGTGGCATGCATTCTTTGATCTATGATTGATCCCCTATCCGAGGCAAGTAGGCATTTGTTCACATGTCCCAGGGAAACAGTCACACAACACATGCTCAGGGGTGTTTGCCTGAACATGTATCAAACATGATATATCTGTTATCAAAACAGATGTCTGTACAAACACAGACATGCAGGTGTTGGTAGCCACTTTGTTCATAATTTCCCAAATGGCAAGCCCTTAAGATGGAAAGTGGAATGCCTATACAATGGAGTATTATCCAGCAATAAAAATATAAGTGCGATATAAAGCTCTATAAAAACAATGGTGCATTTTAAATACATGTTTGAAGAAATGAAAAGGAAAGGCAAGAGCATCACTGGTCCCCGGTTTCAGCAGCAAATGAAAAAAGAAAAAAAAGGAAAGAAAAGAAAGGGAAGGAACATGACTTGTTCTAGGTATGGCGGAGGAGACGTTTATTGTGGGAGAACATAGCCAGAGGCAGAGACATCTGGGAGAGTACAGGGTGGACGTGAGCAGATTGAGCTGTGCCCTGTGAGAAGAGTGGGGGAAAGTTAGGGTTAGGGAGAGGGGAGAGCAGGGGAACGAGGTGCAGCAGCCAGGAGAGGCAAAGTTACAAACAGAGCAGTTATCTGAAATGGTTGCATTATATAGGGTAGAGCAGCCCAGTCTCCTGGCCTGGAGAATTCAAGATACAGGGGTGGGGTACACCAGACCAAAGTGTTCTACAACAGGTAGGGACGGAGGGAGGTAAGGAGAACCTGGTGACCAGATCTGCTTTAGTACGTTAAATAGGCACCTCAGCCATCCGTCCCAGGTTTGAAATCTTAACAGCAGTGCTAAGAGGAAGAGGAACAGTGTATTCTTTAATTCTGTTTCCTGGAATACAGGAGACCATATAAATGGTAAACAGCTAGGCTTCCTGATCAGACACACCTGTGCATCCCAAAGGCATGTCAGACTCACCCAGTCAAGGGTGCGGTGCCCCGACTTCAGACCTGCTCTTCTGTTGGCACTGTGTCCTTAGATGGCTCTGCCAACCTCCATTCAGTGACCTAAATTGGAAACAGGATATCTTCATCTCTACACTCCTCTCCCATTTACCCAGAACATTTGGCCTTGTTAACAAAGGGTGCTAATACAGTAACAGTCCCTAAGCATCTCTAAACCTGCCTGTCCCCTGTTGTGTCCACTTTGCCAAGAAGCTTCATAATCTCCTGTAGTGTCATAAGAGGGACCGTGTAGTCTCTCTGCACACCCCCTCCAGTGTGTTTCTGTTTCCCAGCCACCATGAAAGTAAGTAATCTTCTCTAATCATGGCTACCCCAATACCAGCACCTCACGTCCCCTGTGCTGGAAACAGAGCTCCTGGCATCTGAAACCTCACAGTGGCCTACCTTCTATTACTTGACCATGCTGTGTTCTGTATCACCTCATAGCCTTTGTGCCTGGAGTTCCCTCTTCCATGGTTACCTGTCCCTAAGTCCCCACAAAGCACAGCCTGTGTTCAGAAAAATAAAAGAACCCGGCAGCTGTAACATTGCAGCTCTTCCCCCAAGGATCCTCCTCCACACTAGACACAGAAACAGCTGCCAAAACAAAGAAGACAGGGCTGGGGACCTAGCCCTGTTGGTAGAGCACTTGTCTAGCATACAGAAAGCTTTGGGTTCAAGCCTAGCGCCATACAGGAACCAGGCCAGGTGCTATTCATTTGTAATCCGACACTTGGGAGGTAAAGCTAGGAGATGCAAAACTTCACAGTTCTGATCCCTGCTTTATGGTGGCTTGAAGACCAGCCAGGGGTACAGGAGACCCTATCTCAAAATATGAATTAGTTAATTAGAGAGAATGACCTTGGGGAAATAAGTGTTCTGAGGAAAATCAGTGTCCTCTGTCTTTGGGTTATTGGTCTTGTTAACAAGAGAGTTTAAGAATGGACTCCGAAGGAAGCTCAAGGACATTTAGTAGAGTTTTAAAGAACAACCGCAGAGCAGGCAAGCCGTCATCTCAGTAGCTGCTGGAGAAGAGGAAGAGAGAAAGGCATGCCTTTTGAGTTAAGTCAGGATGTTTCCGCCATGGAGATCAGCCAAGTGGTGGACATGGAAAAGGTGAGAGGCTTCAGAAAAGAGTAAGGAAGCCCAGCGTGGCTAGGGAAACGTGGTTAGGAAAGAGATAGACAACAAAAAAGGAAACGTTATGGTTTTCTGAGTAAGGGCTGAGAAACAAACGTGGGCAGACTTAACACAGCTACACACCAGGGTTCCATAAATAAATGCACCAAGGACAGATGTCTGGGAGGAGAGCATATTACCTTGCTAAAGAGATAAGCAAGAACCTTCTCTCTCCCCTTCAATAGGACCTTCCTGAGGGGTAGGCCCTTGGCCAGGTGATTGGCTGAGCCCAACAGGAATCCTACTAGGTCTCCATCCCCAGGTAGATTTTATTCTTTTGGCTAGGAGGTAGTAGCTTTGCCTTAATGGGCCTTCAGTGCTATGTGTTGGAGCAGTACGGGTGCCTGCTGGGGCTACTGAAAGCTGTAACACGGCATTGTCTTCTCCTCACATGCAGTCTCTGGGTGCACCTGTAACTCTTCATTTGTGTATCCTATGGACTGTAGTTTCAAAGGCCAACACATCCATGTGTTACCTAAGTGTGCCCACAAAGCTCCATCCTACGCTATATGTCCAGCAGTAGAAGTGGGCAGAATAGCTGGGCTACTCCCTTTGCTCAGCATCCCGTTTCCAGTCACTATCTGTGGCTCCTAAAGGTGACCAGAGGCACCTTGCTTCAGAGCCCTGGTCAGATCTTCTCAGGAGGTATAGGTGTTTCTCACACTGCCCGAGGTATCAGCTCTCCAGCGAGGCTCTGGAAGACTTGCTCTCTGGGAGAGCCGGTGACTCCTTTCCTTCTGAGCATGTGTCTTATCCCCACAGCACCGAGCACGCATAGCTTCTTACAGAAACTTGGAAAATGCTCTCGGGATTGTGCAGAGCCTGGAAAGAAAACAGAGGCTGTTTTGAAGAGTTGCATTGGAGCATGAAACAAATGTGTTTATAAATCAAAATCAACTACCCAGGCCCAGAGAACACTACATTTCAGGGAAGGGGCTGTAGGCTCTCTGTGATTTTAGGGGTCTTTTTCCAATCACAAATAGTTATTTGCAGGTTGTTTCACACACGTCCCTATGCGTGAACATTTCCAAGGGCCAGATATGATTTGGGTCGAGAGGAGGGGAAAGAGGAAGGGAAGGGGAGAGAGAAAAGAAGACAGAGACAATTGCTGAGAGAAGGGAAGGGGTGGTAGGAAAGGAGAGAGGGAAGGAGAGAGGGAGCAAGGGAGGGTTGGAGGGAAGAAGAGAAAGAGGGAGAGAGGGATGGAGAGAGAGAAGGAAGAAGAGGAGGAGAGAAGGGAGAAAGGGAGGGAAGGAGGGACAAAGGGAGGAAAAGAAGGAGGGAAAAGGAGCGAGGAGGAGGGAAGGAGGGAAGGCCAGAGGGGGAAGGAGGAAGAATAGCAGTTGGAAGTCAGAATCAGGTTGGGGTTAGGATGAGATGTAATTTTGGTGTTTGTTTTATATTCTGTGGTTTGTCCCCCCGCCCCCGCATCCCTAAAGCACCCACCAGGCTGGTGCTCTGTCACACGTTTCATCCACAGTTCCAGCCCCTTTCCCTCCTTCCTTTCTTTCTTTCCTCCTTACCTCCCTCATCTTTTTTCTCCTTTCTCTCTCTTCCCCAACCTCTCTTCTGAGTTCTCCCCAAATCTCCCCATCTTCCTTCCTCAACCTTCCCACTCACTGGAATCACAGGCCAGCACCACCAGGCCCAGCTTGAGTTCTAAATTTGAGAGTTGCCAACAAGTAAAAGAGAAGAAGCCGTGGGTCTGGGGAAGTCTCCTGAGGAACCGAGGCCTGCAGATGGAGCAGCCAGAAAGAGGAAGCAGGAGGGAGACCTGGGGGACACAGGACACTGGAAGGTCTAGGTGGTTAGAGGAAAACAGACCTCAGACAGGAGGGATGAGACACCATGCCAAGTGCCAGTAGGCCACATGTCACTAAATGTTGACCAAATGCCAAGGTTGTTGGTGACTTTGCAGAGGGAAGGGTGTGAGAACGGGAGGGAAGAGACATTAGAGGGGCAGCAGGATGGTGCTTCTGTGTTGTTGGCAGAGGAAGCCGGAGAGCCTTGCAGCTTGTTATGGATTTGTTTGGAGTACAGGATTGGAATGTTAACAGTGTGCCTGGTTACCAACAGAAACAATTCAGAGAGAAGAAAACATTGATCACAAGGCATGAAGGGACAAGACTCTGCACCCAAGTGGCCTTGGACAAGGCCTGGGAAGTCCGTGAGGGCAGAGGGACTCGGCCCTTAGGACGGGTTCCTGAGCATCTCCCAGTACAAGTGTCCGTCTTCCTAGGATTCATCTCTGCTCGGTTTGCACCACAGGCATCTTCACTGTGCTACCCATATCCTCCCAAGAGCAGCTTCTGTTATTTAAAAACACATCATGGGCATTCTCCCAAGACAGAGCCTAGAGGCCAAACTCAATCATTCTAATGGCTGCTTAGTATGAGATAGTTCGGATGTGCCAACATTTAGGCAACTAATCTAAATGATGGACGTGTAGACAGGCCGGGTTTCAAGTTGCTAGTAACACTAGACAAAGATCCTTGGGGAATTTTATACTCTTGAGTATTTCTGAATGATCGACTTTTTCAACAAGCTGGGGCATACAATGCTCACAGTTTGTATTTGGATAGAATGTCCTCTACCAAGGTTACCCTAATGAACATCCCATAGGCAAGAAGCCAAAGAGGAAAGAGAAGCTGAAGTCAGGGTGGCTGCGCTGTGGACTTCTGACAGAAGGCTTGGTTAAAGCAGGTCTATCTTAAACACAATGGTCCCACCCTCCCTCCTCCTGGTGCCACTAGGCTGTATTCATCCAACTGGACTGGGCACTGGAGAGGCAAACAGGGAACATGGAGGAGAGAGACAAGCCGACGGGATGGGAGGACCTATGTGGGGACCTGCAGGGTATGCAAGGGACCCTGCATTCAGGAGCTGGAGAGGTGAGGTAAACCATATGCTTCATGGTCCTGGGCAAGGGCTCATCTTGTTACTTCCTGATCACAACAGGAAATGTGTCCTTGTGCAGATCTGAGGACACAATGGAAACATGAAAATAAGATTGGAAATGGTAGGCCGAGGCTGGTGGCGGCCTGCTGACCGTTATCTTATATTTTATTTTATATATATTATTTTATAACCAATGAACCCTTATTTTGTTGAGGATAACAGTTTTTTTTTTCTGCTTTGAAATGGTCTGTCCTTTGCAACTGCTGCAGGCAGTCACATGACACAGTGTAACCAATGAGGTGTGAGAACACTAGATAGCCCAACCCTATGCCTCCAGCCAAGGAAACAGGAGCAGGCCATTCTGGAAAAGCCCAGATAGACTGACCTACAGGAGTGGATGATGGATGATCCCTGCTCATTTGACCTGGGACAGGATGCACAGTGCAGGAATGGCTACGGGACCCCAGAACAGTCCACACACACTGAAGGTACAGAGGGATGGAGGAAGGACGATGTAACCCTAGCCATTTGAAATGAAAGCCTCTGCCCTGTGTGCAGGGAGGCTGGGGGCTGGTCCTGACTGCCAATGAATGAGTTGGCAGCATGACCTTGGAGGAGCCCCGACCACTCTCTGACAACCACCCACACCTTGTGTTTAAGTAGGAGAGAAAATTCACCCTGTACAGGGCAACCCTGTTCAAGGGAGGGACTCTTACTGTGTGATTATCGGGTTTCAGGGTGTTAATGGTCCCACACAGGATGTCCCACTAGATGGCTGCTCAGAGATCTGCAGCCAGCAAGGCCCATGGTGTGATTGGGGAACTTAAGACTAGAAGTCAGCAGCAGCCCTCCCACCCTGCTGTCTGGGCCTGCCCTGGAAGGCCCCTGCTGGGCCTCGCTTACCAGTTATACAATCCATGGCTCCGTCTTCATATTCCTAGGGTTTGCTTTCATGACTTCAGAGACCAGGAGGAAAGCGTGTAGCTAGAGGAGGCAGAGGTTGATGTCACCTATAAATCAGTAATATGAAGAGCAAAGAGCCATAAGACCCTCCAGGAGACATCTCCAGCGCTGCTAGACACAGTTATTGAGACAACATCTGCCCACACAGGGAAGTCAGTAGAAAAGCCCAGGGAGAGGACAAGGTGACTCATGACAAGGTGGACTCTGGTCATGCAGGCTGTCCTGCCTGAGTCCAGCAGCAGACAGTTGCTCCTTGCGTTTTTCTAAGTCTGCAAAGGCTCTGGGCAGACAGGCAGCTACTGGGATGGGCTTTGGGAAGACCCAAGTCTTCCAGTAATGAGCTTTGTGACCACAAGACAGTTGCTTAACCCCTGTGGGTCTCTGTGGCCTCGTCTATAATCATTGGACTACGTGCCTGTGAAGGTCCCTCCAGCTCAGCAGTGCAGGATTCTGGAACTAACAGAGTGGCAGCATCTCATCGAATGACTGGGGTGATAAACTGCAGCAGCCAGGCACTTTAGATCTCGGTTTCATTTCAAGGGCTTGTTTTTCTTCTTCCTTTAAAAAAAATAGTAGTAGATCTTTTATTTAATCTTTTGAGAATTTCACACCTGCAAACAATTTATCTCGATCATATCTACCCCCAATGTCTCCCTTCCATTCCCCTCAGGGACCCTCAACATATCCCACCATCCACCCACCTTCCTCTTCCTTTTTTTCTTCCTTTCCTCCCTCCTTCCCTCCTTTATTCCTTTCCTTCCTTCCTTTCTTCCTTTCTACTTTTTTCTTAATTCTCTGACTCCATCACTGCTGCCGGCTGGAATGTTGGCTTGATCATGTGTGCAAGTAACTTCATTTGCAATGAGTTCATGAATGCAAACAGCCACGTCATATCATGAAGAGAGTGTTTCATAACACACACACATGCACATGCATAGGCACACACACACACACACACACACACACACACACACACACCAACTCTTACCTTCTTCCTAACATCTCCTCTGCTATATACCCCTCAACACTGGGACTTAGTGGTTTGATACAGGGCTATCACCTATTTCTAGACCTTGGACCAGTTGTGAATCTCTGACTTAACTCCTATCCACTGCAAAATCAAGCTTGTCTGACCAAGATTGAGGGCATCACTGATCTGTAAGCATAAACATGAATATAAGGTAATTTGGCAACATGTCGTTTAGCAAATAACCGTAATAGGTTCCTCTCTAGAGCCTGTGGCCTCCTGAGCCTTGGGCTTTTGGTCAAGTTTACAGAACCAGGCATGAATGACCTCCTATGGAGCAGGTCTCAAATCTAATCTCAAAAGCAGTTGTGTGTTTGCATAACCTTCATGCCATTATTGCAACCATGGGCACATCCTGCCCAGCAGGTCAGTATCGTAGCATGCCACTAGGAAAGACCATTGATGGCTTTTCTGATCCAGCAGCCTGTATAGAACCTTCCATCTCTTTGTTAGCTGTTCAACAAAAAATGAAGTTTTCAGCGCAGTTCTAGCTTTCTCTCTCTGTGTTCTAGAGTTGAAGTGTATTGTATCTTCACAGTAGCGTCTGGCCACCTAATTACAGTGGTCAAGTGAGAACACTGGCTGCACCCTATGCTGTTGTTTGGGGCTTCTGGGGCTTCATTGGCCAATAACTATTAGAGAAGTATTATACAACTGCCACTGAGATTTTCATTTAATAACACATGGTTTCTGAGAGAGTCATTGTCTGCCCATGTACAGCACCTGTACAGAGAGAATATCTTGAGTATTGTATGAATGCATCACCTTGTCAATTAAAAAGCCTATGGCCTATGGCTTGGGCAGGAAATAGAAGATGGAATATTTGGGAGGAGGAAGAATTCTAGGATAGAGCGAGGTGTGAAAGAATGGCCCAGGAAGATGTGCGACCAGGTAACCAGCCATGTGACAGAATGTAGGCTAGAATAAATGGGATATTTTAAGTTATAACTGATCAGAGTAGAGCCTAGCTATATGACTAAGATATTTAATATATTGTGAGTCTGAGTCGTATTTCTTAGAGCATGGGGCTGGGAGGAAGAACCAGACCTAACTTCTACACATCTGTGTTCAAACTACTAATATATAATATACATTTAATATATGACATATATAAAATATATATTATATATCTAATGAATAAATTATATACCTAATGAATAAATTATATACCTAATGAATATATTATATACCAATGACTATATTATATACCTAATGAATATATTATATACCTAATGAATATATAAAATAAATATACACTTTTGAAAATTAGCTTATGAAATAATAGCTAATTTATTACCTCACACATCTTATTTTTGGTAACCCATTAGCACACTTTTCTTCCCTTATTCCTTATTCCCATTTTTTTCCTTCCATCTTAAGCCCAGAAGAGGCTATCTGTGGCTTTTGTCTCCCAGAACCTTCACCTAGAACTTTCTCTCTCAGCCTTCTCTGATCAGCATGGTTAACTCTGAGTTCCCAGGATGGCCCAGTGTTGCCTCATTTAGCAGTCTCTCTCTAGTCACCTATATTGTCTCAGGGACAGGGCATGGCCAGTGGGAATCAGTGTAGGACCTTTGGTCCCTCTACTCATCCCTGAGCCTTGAAATACAGGGAAGAGCAAACTCTGCCAGAACCACCCATCCACTTCCCAAGATGAGACAACTCTCTTAAAGGTGAGTCTGTTCATTGATTAACTTGACAATGTATCAGACCACCTTGTAGGACAGACCTGAGCTGATACTTAATGGGTTCACATTGGTGGGACTGCATCTTAACCAGGACTGCTCAGGCATTCGGATCCCTTGCCCTATTTAAACACATACCCTGAAGATGAACTCAGGGTCCCTTCATCTGTCCCTCTTTCCACTGATGCCACACTGAGTAAAACTCTTTCTGCTTCTCACTGTCTCTTTAATGGACTCACTAGGGATAGGTGTGGGAGTCTGGCCTGTTGGGGCAGCAGAGCCTTAAAACTGTGCTGATAACTCTGGTCCTTGGTCACAAGCTGAGCCCAGCACAAAACTTTGCTGTCTCAGCCTCTCCTCTCATCCGTGGGTCAGGGTCACATCCTGTTACCCACTTTCTTCCCACAGGAGAAGCTGCTGGAACCACCCGTAATGACACCTCCCAGGGCAAGGGCACATTAGTGCCAGAGTCTAATGGACCAAGCAGCCCTGTCACCACCAGACCCAGAATAACGAGGGCTCAGGAAGGCTGCTGAGTCAGCTCTGGGGCTCCTGCTGCTGGCTTGCCTTTCTCAGGCAGAAGGCAGCTGGAGCTGGAAGGCCACTGGTTCCCTTTAAAGGGGACCAGGCAATGAAGCGGCAAGCGTCACACAGAATGCTTAGAGTCCAAGCCAAATGTAGAGAGGTTTTCAAAGTTGACCTTGTTCTGATGATGTACATATTAAGAGAGCAGGCAACTCAGCTGGGATTATACAGCAGTTTAGAGAGTGTTGGACTCAGTATCTCCCAAGGCTGAGTGACCTCAATGGCTCCTTTTCCCTTGCCAGCCTGGCCTTCAGATCTTTCTTCAGAGGACCCCTGACTTTCTCTCTGCCTTCCCAGTGGTTCCCAGTCAGTCCTGGGCAGACCCTCCTGTAGACTTTCTGTTTTCTCCAATCTGATCATGCTGAGGTCCGAGTTACCAGCCAGCCAGTACCTATCACTTTTCCACCATTAGCCTGTCCCTCTGCTACAGGCACAGGAGACACCTGGGTTGGACATTAGGGCATCTACTACTGCACTCTGATACCCAGAGTCCTCTGAGCCCTGAAGTTGATCCCACTCCTCTACTTAGGACTGAGAGACTCATCTTTACCATACTCAAGATCTGCCCCTCCCCCACCAGCCTGCCAGACATGCCTTACTCCCTCTGTTTGGTTGATGGAACCATGGACTAATCTGTCTGTCACCCACCTGTTCCTAGTGTCTATAGAGTCCTGTTTCCTCTCATCTTCAGAAGGGCTAGCACCACAGCCATCTGGTCTACCCACCATGGTGCTGCCCCGTGGGCCCAAGGCATCCATAGAAATGAACAGTATCAGGAAGGTTGGGAGTTTAGGGTATCAAATCTTCACTCACCCTCAGCTCACCTCAACTTCTGAGCCCCCAGCTGAAGTCCCCAACCTTTGACTGATACAAGCATCTGTTACAAGACAGACACCTGCTGCCAGTCCCCTGGAGGCATCCTGAACTCTCAGGTCATCATCTCTGTCTTCCAGGTGGGAGTAGAACAGCTAACAGATGCAGATAGTATTCTCATCTCCCTAAGAAACCCAAGCATCTCCCTAGAGATGCTCTATAAACAGGCGTCTACCCCTCCATCTCCAGCCCAGATCCCCGCCACTAAAGGAGCAGAAGGTACGATACACCTCTACCCCCATCCTGTCTGCAGAGACATGGATAGATTTCCATGGCCTCCAGTCACATCCACTTCAATCCTCATCAGCCCCTCCTGGTCCACCTCTACCTATCCCATTCCATTGGTCCCACTGCATAAATGTCAGAGATTATCTCCTGGAACCAGCAGCCATGGTGGCCACAGGCAGACATTCTGTGGTAGCCCAGCCCTGTTCTCAAAAGGAGCTTGTCTGGACACAAGCCATGGGGCACAGTCTTCAGAGAGCTCTGTCTACTTGGAGCATTCTAGCTATCAAATATGGCCAGTTATGAAGAAACCTTTACAGAGGCTGGCAGGCCTTGGATGAAGATCTCCACATGGGGGTTGCTGGGTGCAGGCAAAAGCACAAGACCATCAGTTAGCAATTTGGGTAAAATACCATGACTGTCATGAGAATTTAATTAAACACTTACTTGGGTTAGTAATTGTGCAAGGAATTCAAGTGGGCAGGCTTCCTGGACTGTCTAGGAAGGGAAGCGGACGGACCCTGCTCTGGGTGCAGAGTGTGGAGGAATCTGTCCATGTACCAGGTACCCAAAAAGATGGAGGTGGCTCATCTCTGTGTACCAGCATGACTTCTGATAGCCCGTTATGTTTGGGATATGCATTTTGTCCTGCCAAAGGATCGTATGGACAACGGACAGGCAGCAATGGAAGCATCAGGGAACTTGTTAGAGACCTGAATCTGAAGTTTCTATATCATTCAGATTACCCTCAGCACCTGCCTGAGACTCTGGCCACACTGCCAGGTCCCACATACTCTGGAGTCTGGACTTTCCACTCCCTTCATGTTTGTTTGTTGAGTGGCCTCCCTAGGCCTCCACCTTCCCAGATTCGTCAGCATCCAAGTGGTATTGTGGTTTGCTTCACAGACTCTCTTAAGATGCTCTATGCACAGGCCTCTACCTCCTCCATCTCCAGAGCCCAGCCACTAAATGGTGTGTCAGAGCAGCTGACTTTTCCTACCTATACTATAGCCCTTCCCAGAGGGTGCCCCAGAGACACTTGTGTGTGTACATCTTTCTGGCCATTCCCCATGAGAAAGGTCTTCTACTCCTTGCTGCCAAGCTGGCATCCCTGATTCTGTCCCTGCTGCCACTGGCTCTTGACATTGAGCCCATACTGTCTCCCTAGAGCTCTCTTCAGCCTTGGGCTTCTCTGTGGTCCTGTCAAGCTATTTACCAAACTGTGAGGCAGGCAGTGCTAATGCTCTGGGATCTGTGATGCTGGTTCTCTATGGCTGCCCTCAATCCTCAGCTTGTGGCATTCATCTGTCTTCCATTCACCGACATCCCATCTGACAGTATGCTAGTCTACCAAGACAATGCCCACATGGAAAGAGCCATGATGGTGACCGGGTGACAGAAGCCCCTGCCCAGCTCACTGTCCACCCACAAATGAGGGTTTTGATGGATGGTGGTCATGCTGGATCCTTGCAGCTCCTTGTGCTGTGAAAACATGTCTGTCTCTGTCACAGCCAAATTGATGTCTCAGGACCCTATCAAGACTCAGGACATAGCTGGGAAGGGCAGGGCAAGCCCCTTCCTTGGGAGCTGACTCTCTGGGGAAATAGAAACTGATACCCAAGCTTATGCTAAGAGGCCACAGAAGTGACACATCATGACAAGGCCTTGCTAGTCATGGGATGAGGATGGGGTCCAGATATCACCTTTCTCAAATTTCCAGTCCTCCATAGAGGGAGTGAAGCTGACCCTGGCAAACATAGGTAGACGGGGCTCTGGGTCAACGGAGTCTTCCTTGGGTTTGTGGGTAACTGGATGTGAGTTTGAGAGGAGTCATCTCAGTTCCATAGCTGTGTCTCATGAGACATGAAATAGCCACATTTCCTGCTGATCAGGGTCCCTGCACCCTCTTGAACTCAGTATTTCCTCTCTGGGCCAGTTTCTCCACAGATGCATGAAGGGAAGAGTGAATACACAATGGGAGCCTTCCCCCTTTCTCCAAGAAGGGAACTGAACAGGAGCAAGGAGAGGAGCAAGAAGTACCTCATCAGCATTGCACAGTGAGGACAGAGATTCAGGACATCACATTGCCCTGGAGAATGAAAAGGCAGAAATTGACAAGATGGCAGCCAGAGGCCCAGGGCACAGGCCTCTTACCCAGGCTTGGTAGAGACTGTTTCCTTCATGGCTTGCATTCCACCTGTGTTGTTTCTCTGCTTGATAACACGCATTTCAGTTAAGGCTCTCTGGTGGTTGCTTCTTGTCTCCAAAGAGTGCTTTTCACAGGAAGATCAATTCCAAGAAAGTACTTAAAGTCTGTGTAACACAGAGCCATTAACCAGAACTAAGTGGCCCATTGTTCACAGAAAGGCCTTTACCTGTGACCCAGAAATGATATGATACTGCCTGGCCACCCTGTGGGAGCTCTGCAGTCACACAGCAAGAAGCCTGAGCCCTTTACAAGTGTTTCTCTGTTTGAAAGTCAAGTTCATTTTGAGACCTCAAAGGTCAAGGGGTGGAAGGTCACCCCGGGTGTGCTCAATAGAGGACACACTGCCCACAGATCACCCACTGGAAAAGGGTGCCTTCTCCTTAAAGTGTGACTATACTGGGGCACCGAGCACCCCAGATCCTCCTGTGGTGTGACTCAGCTGTCCTCACAAGCACGAGTAAGGAAGCCTGGGATGTCACCACATGCCACAGGTCTCTGATAAAGGCAAGTGAAGAGGGGACTGTGATGTGGCAGAGACCCTTTCTGGAGAAAAGCCTCAGGGGAGAGCAAGGGTAAGGGCTGAGTCACTCATTCTGAGATGAATGGTGGAGAGAAGATCCCAAGGCTACTTGAAAGTGCTAGCAGAGAGTGACTGCCAAGGCACTATCTTATAATAATACCCTCAATAAATATAATGACACCAGCCCCTTCCCTGGGTGTCATCTGTGCCTCACCCTACACTAGTACTCTGAAATGAGTATTACTTCATTTAAGCTCTATAAACTCAGTGAGTTGGGGTTGTCAACTTGACACAAACCTAGGGTTATCTGAAGAGGGAACCCCAACTGAAGAACTGTCCAGATCTGATGGTCCTATGGCCATGTATTGGGGAAGCGTCTTGATTGCTGCTTGATACAGGAGGACCCAGACCACTGTGGGTGGTAGCATTCCTAGGCGGGTGGGCCTGGGCTATATAAGAAGGCTATATAAGAGCAAGCCAGAGGAAGCCAGCTTCTCTTCATGGTTTCTGCCTCTGTTTCTGCTTTGGTTCCTGCTCTATCTTTCCTCAAAGGTAGACAGTTATCTGGAAGTGTAAGATCATAGTCATGATGCTTATCACAGCAACGTAAAGCAACCTAGAACAATGGAACTACAACCATTTCACAGATGTGTTAACTGAGACTCTGAAAGGAGACATCCTTTACCCTGCTATACCCGACTTCCAATTCAAATCCAAGTCCCTTTGATAACTTATCCCAGCACAATTGTAACTCCCTCTGTCTGATTGTCTGATCTTGAAAACCTACCAGGATGCAGAACCCAACACCTCTCAGGGCAGCTGCAGCCCACTGCCCGTCTCAGGAAGCTCTGACCATTAGAAAGCCCCCCCCTTTCATAAGCCATAGTAGAGATACCTACTTTTAAAAGAATCTGTACATTTCAGTGGAGAAATTAAAAACCTATTGAGACTCAGAGTTTGGATGAGTTGAGATTACATACCAATTGAGGAAGGGCTGGTCTCTTCTGAGTATTACACCTCTGGCTTGTGAATGCTGTCCATCCCTCTGTGGTAGTTTGCATGAGAAAGTATAACAAAAACTCAGATATTTGAGTACTTAGTCTCCAGGTAGTGGCACTGTTTGGGGAGGTGTGGCTTCACAACAGGAAGTATGTCGCTGAGGACTGACTTTGAGCTTTTAAAGCCTCAAGTCACTTCTCATGTGCTCTCTTCTGTTTCCTGCTTGCAGTTCAAGATGGGAGCCCTCAGCTTGCTGCTCCCACTGTCTGCTGCCTTTGCTTTGCCATCATGGGCTCTAACTGTCTAAAATAGGAAGGCCAAATAAGCCCTTTCTTCTATAAGCTGCCCTGTTCAGAAAGTTTCACCACACCAATAGGAAAGTAACTATGATATATGCCGAGATTTACCTCTAGAGTCTTTCATTTGGACACAGTTGTAAATACTTTCCTGAAATGCCGACTGTTCTTCAGTTATGTAAAGAAACACAGCTTTCTTCTGTTGACTTCACAGCCTCCAACTTTCCTAAGCTACCTTAATTCTAGTAACTCACAGATTGCATTGGGTTTTCAACACAATCACTTTCCTGGAAGCTGTATGTTTGGCTTATGTCTAATATGGATGCATGTACTATGTTTTCACTTTTCTTTTAAAAGACCTTTATATATTCATTTTGTGTGCATAGATGTTTTGCTTGCATGTATGTCTATGCGCCACATACATGCCCGATGCCTATGGAGGCCAGAAGAGAGCGTCAGACTCCCTGGAACTAGAGTTACAGATGGTGGCTAGCTGCCATATAGGTGTTGGGAATTGATCCTGGGACCTCTGGAAGAACAGCCAGCATTCTTAACAGCTGAGTTCCTATTTTTTTTTTTTCATTCTTATAACATGAGCTAGAGCCTTAAACACAAGGTTGAAGAGAAGTGGAGACAGAAAAGGCTGGAATGTAGCAAAGGCTGGAATGTAGCAAAGGCTGGGATGTAGCAAAGGTCGGGATGTAGCAAAGGTTGGGATGTAGCAAAGACTGGGATGTAGCAAAGGCTGGGATATAGCAAAGGCTGAAATGTAGCAAAGGCTGGAATGTAGCAAAGGCTGGGATGTAGCAAAGGCTGGGATGTAGCAAAGGCTGGGATGTAGCAAAGACTGGGATGTAGCAAAGGCTGGGATGTAGCAAAGGCTGGAAGGTCAGTGATGGAACATGTACAAGGCACGGGTTTTGATCCTTAGAACCCACTGTGGGAAAAATAAAGCATATATACTTATCATGTTCCTGATTTTTAAAAATATGTTATTTTTCTTTTTCACTATGTTTATATGGAGACGGGTGATGTGCATGTGAGCTCAAGTGCCTGCCAATGCCAGAAGGCGGCAACAACTCCAAAGGAGATGGAGTTACAGGCAGTTGTGAGCTACTCACTCACAGTGGGTACTAGAACCTGAACTCGGTCCCTCAGTGGGAACTGGAGAACTATCTCTACAGCCACTTGCTCTGACTTTTCCAGACTATTAAGTGTTATGTAACCACTGATTCATTTTGTGGTGTCCCTTATCAGTTGGCAGAATCCCTCCCTCCCCTGCCTGGTTTGTTGAGAGGTTTTATGAGTGATCTAAATGGTGAATCACCACTTTAACACTACAGCCCTTCCTGTCTCTATCTGCACCCTACCCTTTGGAAGAGGGCCTTGCTGCTTTTCTCCCAGGGGGCAAAAAGGCCTTGTTCCACCACGCTTAAGCCTGGCGGGGCTCTGTGATTTGCTTTGGCCCATAAAGCAGAAGCAATGTGCCAATTCTTAGTCATTTTTAAATATGCTCAATAGTTGCTTGAAGTATGGTAATTGATAGAAATGATTGGCATGGAGTAGGAAGTATACACAAGCACAGATCTTAGGGAACAGCCTGGCACATCCCACAGACCCACAGGTGAAGCACTAGAGTGGGGGAGGGGGTAGCAGTGTGACAGAGGGAGGTGACAGTGTGGGGGAGGGAGGAATTGGCCCTGAGCCCTTATTAAGATTTTCAAGGGGAGGATAGGGCAAAGTAGTAGCTATGATAAGTAAGCTTAAACTGGATAATGTTTAATGCCTTTGCCTCAGAGGGCTGGTCTCTATACATCAAGTACCCAGCCCCGGAGAGAGGGGTTGGAACAAGAGAGATGTTGGCTCGATGCATGAGAGTCAGATAAGGGAGGCCACTGGAATCTGGGCTCTTGGCTGGCTGTTTTATGTATGTGCTGTTTTCTGAATTAGCTGACCCTGGGAGGAGCCGTATCCCCAGAATAGAGTTCCTGAATTCTAGAGCATCAAGAATATAGAAACTACTGTGCTCCATGGCAGAGCACTCGCCTTGCATGCATGGGGCCCCAGGTTCCATCCCCAGCACTGCAGGAAAAATAAATAAACACTGATTGGAGAGATGACTCAGTGGTAAGGCTCATGCAAGCAAGAGGGCCTGGTTACAAATTCTAAGAGTCTCTAATCTCAGCACTCCTATAACGAGATAGAAGATGGAGGCAGGAGGAGAATCCATGGAAGCTCCTGGGTTAGCCTGGAGTACACAACAGCAATCAACAGAGACTCTGCCTCAAAAAAGTGGAAGGTTATCTAACCCCCACATGTACACACACGCGTGCATACACACAGACACACACACACAGAGACACATACACACAGAGAGTACACACACACACACCAACAGACACACACAGATACACACACACATTCATGCATACAGACACACACAGAGAGACACATACACACACAGAACACACATACCAACCCACATACAGACACAAACAGACCATACAGACACACACAGACACATACACACAGAGAGGGAACACATAGACACACACACACAGAGACACATACACACACAGAGTACACACACACACTCACACCAATAGACACACATACCAATACACAGACACACACAGATACACACACGCATGCATACAGACAGACACAGAGAGACACACACACAGAACACACATACCAACCCACATAAGACACAAACAGACCATACAGACACACACATAGACACATACACACAGAGAGAGGACACACACACATGCCAACACACACAGATACACAGAGAAACATACAGACACATAGACACACAGAGAACACACAAACATACCAACATACACACACAGACACACACATGCTAACACACACATACATATATACACAGAGAGACACACACACACACGCATTATAGAAAGTACAGTTACCCCCTTGGATTCAGTGCCCTTATTTCCCCATATGAAGGGACTTTGGGAAGATGGCAGGGGAGACTTTTAGAGATTAGGGCACAAATTGCCTCAAGCATTGTAGAAAACTTATTATGTTTGAAAGAATAACACAAATAGAAATATAAGGAGTTCTTGGAGGTCAGCCCACCCCTAGGTTTTCCATTTATACAACATTAGCCAAGAAAATAGATAAAAAACAGTGGAGGTCTCCTAACAATAGCTCAGCACTAATGAGAGTTTTACAGAAACATGTTGTCGTGTTTGTCTGGTCGAGGTGTCAGACTCCACAGCTGGGCTGGAGGGGATGCGCTGCTGATGTGATGAAGTCTACCTGAGGGTTAGGGACACTTGTCTCTAACAGAGGGAAGGAGTAACTATAGTAGGTGCTGTTGGAGATTTGAGGGAGGGGATCCTGGGGACAAGCTGGGGAGAGAGGCAGTTGAGGCAGAAGACGTGGGCGGTCTTTGCCCTGTGGGTGGACAGAGAGTTCACTGCGATGCGGCCCGCCTCTCAGAGGGAGCAAGAATCTTTGCCCACAGTAACCTCTAACAGACTGTCCCTTGAGTGTGGGAGTGTAGGGGGGGACTTCTGGGCAGAGAGGAAGCAATACACCAGACTCCTGGACCAAGCAGATGGCAAGCAGAGAAACGGAATCCAATCTCTAATAGGAAAGAAAGAGAAACAGAAATGCCCCAGTCCTGTTAGAGCGTCTGGTGAAGCGGGCTGTGGGCTTGGCTGCCAGAGGGTGGGGGTAGGGAGTGGATAAAGACATCACAGATGGTGAAGTTGGGATGACATCATTATCTCCTGAGCTGGGGCAGAGTTATCTGAAATATACAAGTTAAGAAATTCTTTTTTGTTGTTTGGTTGGTTTGGGATTTGTTTTTTTGTTTGTTTGGTTTTGGGGGTGGTTTTGTTTGTGTATTTGTTTGTTTTGAGACAGAATCTTACTGTGTGGTCCTAGCTATCCTAGAACTCACAGACAGCCTCCTGCCTCTGCTTTCAGTGCTGCTGGGATTAAATGCAAACGCCACCACTGTACCAGCTTCAGAGAATCAGTTTTGAGTGGATACCTGTTCAGGTTACCGTAGGTCTCAGTGTTTGCCATGTTTGGTTAAAACAATGACTGACATGGAGAATTTGAGCCTGTGTCTTATGTAAACTAATGTGGAAGCCAGATGTGATGGCTCACATCTCTGAGAGACTGAGGCAGGAGGACTACCATGTGTGGGAGAGCAGTCTGAATTCCATGTCGAGTTCCTTGGACTACCCAGCTTGGGCTTAGGGAATGAGATTGGCTAAAACACTGAAAGGAAATAATTTTATAAACAAATAAATAAAACAATGACACCATTCAGACCCACAGTTGACAGAAGGCACACAGCTACACTTGACACTCTTGCTTCCGTGGAAGCTTGGCAGCCCAGGGCCTGTGGAATGACCCCTGGATGGCCTGTGTGTCATCCTTCCAGCCTTAATGAGACGGTGGCAGCAGGGGTGGAGGAGGGGAGATTGAATGGGTATGGTTGTGAACATAATGTGTTAGGCCTGATACAGAACAGACTCTGGGCTCTGGAAGTTACTTAAAAGATTACGTCTCTCAGTTAAACAGGTGATCTGACGGAGACCTACCTGGGGCAGTAGAGTGCTATGAGCCAATTTGGAAAGCTAAGTGTATAGTGTATGTCTTGGACCCCACCAGCAGTATTTCTCTGCTCCTTAGGAGATTAGGAACATTATCTTAAGATCTAGCATGGTGATGTCAGTAAACACCAAACAAAACTTTAGTGATTTTGATCTGTATTTTGAAGCCCACAGAGCAATTAATTCCCAGATTGTTTTTTCCTTGAAGAAGACAATTTTTAGGCAATGATCCAGTGGTTTATAAAACATTAACAATGGGACCATTCATTGGCCTAGGCATGCAGTGCCTGATATTTGGCCACATGCGTAGTTCGTTCAGTGTTGTCCTGCATCAGGGATGACCTGACTAAGGCAGAGGGAAACTAGAAGATTCTGCTGGCTCCCTCGGTCAGAACAGTGACTGTCACAGCATCTAAATCCTCCATGGCTGTTCACTGAGTAACCCCAAGGAGCCCCCCAGAAAGCTTAAGATTCTGGGGAGGTTCCTGTCATCAGACAAGAGACTGAAGATGGACTGACATTGGATTTACCCCAACCACTGCCAGTAGAACCCAGATGTGATGCCCTGTCTTATGAAGGCCTCAGTAGGTATGTACAGCTGTGAGTGCTGTCCCCATGGTCCAGAGCCTCTTGAACACTTGTTCCATGAAGACTCTGCCCAGTCAGCCATTTGCTATCTCAATGATGTGCAAGGCTAAGAGAGACCAGGAACTCGGGCAGCAGAAAAAGAGGTGGCCCAAGGTTCTGAGGCAGGCTTTCACGGTGCCATGAGAAAGTCTGTTGACTTTAACTTGGAAGCCATGCTTGTAATGAGGGGTACCTCCACACCAGCATCCTCACAGGACCAGGATGTTGGTGCTGTGTCCTTAAGTGAGTCTCCTTAAAGGAAAGTGTCCTCCATACACCATGCCCGTGCCTCCTCAGGACAGGTACAGACAAAGTGAGAGAGATGCCAGGTCCCCCATGGACATTCTGGAAGAGACGTGTCATGTCACTTCAGAGGTGAAGGCCACAGCCACACGGCTGTTATCATCAGAACCTGGCAGAGTTCAGCAGCAGGGTCCCAGAGTTTGCTCTGAATGACAGTGTGGGGCATTGACTTTGACAATGACAGCTGTTGGCTGGGACCCTTAATGGGTGGATAAGAGCCTCAGATTGTAATAATCCTCTGCAAAGGATTCTTTGTTTTCTCCATGTCTAAAAATAGGCAAAATTAACTGAGATGGGGGACCACTGGAAACAGTCCCTAACTTATAAATTAGGATTTATGCAGATGTTTTAATCACCAAAGGACCTCTACTAACTTACCTTGGGCCACGTTAACGATTTTAATTGGGCGAGTGGGGTTTGTGAGATCTATTTATATCAAGTCAGCCTGTAAATGCCAATGTCTTATTTATGTACCCTTATTTATTTTTCTTTTCAATTTTTTTTTCTTTTTTCTTACTATTACTGAGGATTGGACCTCACACTCAAGACATGCACTGTACCATGGAGCTCTATCTCCAGACTTCTTTCTACATGTTATTTTGAGACAGTGTTTTACAATAATGCCTGGGCTGGCTTCAAACTCACTTCATAGTCCAAGGAGACTTGCAATTTTCAATCTTTCTGCCTCTACTACCTAAAAAACTGGGCTTCTGAGCCCCGCATCGTACATGTCTCTATGAATAGTGTCATTAACTAAGTCACATGACATGGAACCACCAATTCCCCACCACTAACAAAACCCAGGCTATATCTTTGTCTGGGGGATTTCCCGAGATCTCCCCTGTGGAGTCTCCTGTCATCCTGTCCATTGTGGCTACATCTTTCTTTATGTCTCTCTTAATGAACTCTCTTTCCAGGCTTACCGGGAAGCCTCTCTCTCTCCCCTTAAGGCCCACCATGCTGCCTTTTATATGATGCTTGGCTCCTTCTAACGTTCTCCCACCACAAGGTCCAATCATGTGCCCCCAAATGGTCACCACGTGGCTCTCTCCTAATAAAGCTCAGTAACCTTGAAGGGTAATTTCATAGCCTCCCCTTTCCCACAATCCACCACTCTGGTTCTAACAGAGTATACATAATTCTTGTATACTCTAATTTTACACATGCATCTTAGTTCTTTCTCTCCCTGTGTTGATATTATATCTTTTCTATTTCCTTCCCATCTTTAGCTATGTTAGTTTCTACCACTGACTAAGATGAAGGAAAGGAATGAGGACAAGAGGCCTCCTGGCTCCTTTGGGACAGCACTCACTCCATGAGATGTCCCCATGCTCACCATGATGAGCATGCACGTCCCCATCCCACACAGATCCCATCCCCCCACACATGCCACCTCACACATGTCCATCCCACCCACCACACACCACACAGCACACACACACACACACCACACACACACACATACACACATACACACACACATACACACACACCACATGCACACACACCTCATACACCACATACACACACACACTACACACACACCACACACATACACACACACACACACACACACCACACACACTACACACACCATATACACCACATATACCACACACACTACATATACACATACCACACACCACACACTACACACATCATACACACACACACACACTACACATACCACATGCACCACATATACCACACACATTACATATGCACACAACACACACAACACATACACACACACATACCATATACCACACACTACATACACATCACACACACACTACATACACAACACACACACATATCACATACACCATACACTGCATCCACACACTACACACACCACATACACAACACACACAAAGCAAAACACATACCATACATACCACACACCACACACCACGTACCACACACACTACATACAAACACATATCACACATATACACACCACACTACACACACACCCATATATATGCACACCACACCACATACTCACCACTCACACACAAACACACACACACTACATATGTACACCACACACACATACCACACCACTCACACATAAACAACACACCACATACAAACATACCAAACCCACACAACCCCCATCTGTGAACACTCATACAACCATTTTCAGCCTTAAACAGAATCTCATTTCCTCTTATCTAAACATGTCTTCTATCTGTGGATAAGTAAATATGTAAATATCTTTCCTTTTATCTTTCCCTACCTGTCCCCATATCTGCTATCACCTAGGATACCTTGAATGTATTCATCATCATCTTTGGGACCTGTCCAGGATTCATTGCTGTTGCTGTGATAAAAATACTTTGACAAAAGCAAACTTAGGAGGAGAGTGGGTATGTTTGAGCTCACAGTTCCAAGTCACAGTCCATCCTTGGGGGACATCACAGAGACAAACGATCAGCGTGGCTGGTCCCATCACGTACTAGCCACGAGCAGATTGCGGATGCTTGCATGCTTCTCTGCTTGCTCTCTTGTGCTCTGTGTAATTTCTGTGTTTCCACACAGTCCAGGACCCATTGCCTAGGAAATGGTGCTGCCCACAGTAACCAGGGTCTTTCCACATCGAGTAACCTCATTGAGATAATCCCACACACAGCTGGTGATGGCTCAACAGTCAAGAGTACATACTGCTCCTGTAAACAACCCGAGTTAGTTCCCAGCACACACAACATACACACACACACACACACACACACACACACACACACACACAAGGCTGAGCAGCTCAAAACCACTTGTAACTCCAGCCCTGGGGGATCCTATGCCTTCTTCTGGCATCTATTGGAAACTGCACCCACGATCACATAGCATGTACAGACACACATGCATACACATAATTAAAGATAAATATTTGATTTAACAGAAAGGTAATTCCCCATCGACACACCCACAGGCCAACCCAATATAAACAATCTCTCAGTGACTTTCCTCCCAAGTGATTCTAGGTTGTATCAAATTGACAGTTAAAGCTAACCATCACAGGGCCTTTATCTTTGCCCATGAAGACATGTCAGGGTGCTGTCTATTGAGTACACATGAAACAGAAGGGAACCAACTCAGCTGGGGCCCTGCTCAGCCAGCCGGCTCCATCTGAGCCATAAGCTGACTGCAGATCCCTGTGTGGACCCAGCCAAGTCCAAACAAACCCACCACAGACAAACAGTGCTAGGCTTACCTACAGATTCCCAAGCTAAATAAAGGCATATGATTATAAGTAGTGAGTGGGCAACCTGAGGTTCCAGAGCCATTTCCCAGCATGCTCTAGGGAGAGGTGTGTTATGTACCAACACCTAACAAATTCTCATTCTCTGTCTCTGTCTCTCTGTCTCTCTGTCTCTCTGTCTCTCTGTCTCTGTCTCTCTCTCTCTCTCTCTGTGTGTGTGTGTGTGTGTGTGTGCGTGTGTGTGTGTATAAAACTGAACTGGTAGTTCTGCAGAATTCATAGAGTACCTCAGCTCTCTCAAGTCTCTTTTGACCCCCACCTTTGATCCTAAAATCCCACGGCTGTTTCCTCCATGCTTAAAGTTTACGCTATTCTCCAAGGACAGAGAAATGCACAGCACCACAAATGAAACAAACACAGGACCCCCATCAGAGAACTTACAGATGTTGTGAGAATTAAGTGATTGGCTGATTGATTGACTGACTTATGGCGGCCATGGAAGGAAATATAGTGTTGCACCATTCAGCAGATGAACTACCCAGCCTGCATTTGGGCTCCAGCCTCCACACACAGCCAGAATGCACAGAGCCCACTCTATAAAAGAACAGGGGCTTCTCAGCCAGGAGTGAACAGCCAAGCTCATGCCAAGAGGGAGGGACATCACCTCTGAGTCACAGAAACTGTCACAGAGTTATGCCAGGTCTCAGGGGGCTTGCGCTAGCATGCAGTGGCAGGATAGGATTTTCTGCAGACTAGGCTCAGGGAGAGGCCACGGGTCCTAGGTCTGTCACCCACTACAGGCTTCTTGCCTGAGAGGCAGGGTAGGACAGTGGCTGGCATCAGATAATTTGCAGGGGAGCAAGCATTGCCTTGCCTGTTACCATGCTAAGCACTGTGGTCAGTGGGGTCATCCTGGTCCAGTCCTGATATGATTCTCTAGGAGCTGGGTGACCCTAGCTGATCACTCAGCTGCCTTGGGTCTCAGTTTGGTCACCTGACAAGTTGGACACATAGTAGTAGACCTCTCAGAGTAGCAGACACCAGGGGGACCGATTGGGTTTATAAATATGAATGTGCATAAATGTTCTTACTTCAGCTTTGGACAACCCCTTAGAATGCTGGACTTGTTGACATAGTCCTCCACTTCTGTCCTAGGAGGAGGTTGGCACTGCCTTCATGCTGAACTCAGATTCCCTCCTGTGCTCTTTTTAGGGATCCATTCCCGTTTCATGTCCTACCCACTCTTCTTTGTTCCCTTCCCATCCCTCACCCTTCAGTGCTGTAGTCTCATTTCAAAGTGGGTATGAGGGCTGGGGAGAGAGTTCCAAGGCACAGCACTCACCTAGCTGATGGAGGTCCTGGGTTCAAACTCTAGCACAGCATACACACACACACACACACACACACACACAGAGAGAGAGAGAGAGAGAGAGAGAGAGAGAGAGAGAGAGAGAGAGAGAGAGACAGACAGACAGACATGCAGACACACAGACAGACACACAGAGAGACTAAGAGACAGATAAATAAAGACAGACACACAGAGACACATAGACAGAAAGACACAAAGAGACCCTATTGCTGTCCTTTTAATTTTGTATGGCCCTGGGTGAAAATGAGCGGCCATGGGTCTGGGAATTTGCCTACCTGCTGGGCTGAACCTGAGAAGCGTGGTCTACTCTTCATCCCACCTGGCCCAGTTCAGCCAGTCCTCCAAGGCTAAGTCCAGCTGGACAGAGCAGGAGCCGGGCCTCCTGCACCCCTGCTGTGGAGATGTTATCATCTCTTTTGAACAGCGCAAGTCTGCTCATCCTGCGATGCCAAGAAAACCCAGCAGTGACAGCCAGGGCTCCTGGCCAGTGTGTCCTGAGGCACGCTTAAATTGCTCTATGGCTCCTGATATGTTTGAATCTAAAAAACGTCCCCAAGGGCTCATTGTTAAAGGCTCAGCAGCCAGCTGATAGGCTTTTGGAAGGCGACTGACTGGGGGGGGCAGCTCTAACTCATCGCTGAGTTCATCTCTGGGACCTCATTTGAGAAAGCATTTCTCTGGGTGAAATGAAGAAGGCAGTCACCCATTGTGGCCAGGTTATCTATCCCACAAGACCACAGACAGGCCACTGTCCTGAGACCTATGCATAGCCGGGCGGGGGTCGGGGGGGATGATCATAAAGGACAGGAGAGCCCCATGGATCAGACACACTGCTTGGAGTGAGTTGAAGTAAGACAGGATCAGTGGAGGGAAGGCAGAGCTGAGGAAGGGTATACCTCATTTCTAGTCTCTATACTCCCTCTGCTTCCCGACCTCCACGAGGTAAGTGGCTTCACTCCATCATGGCCTCCTGCAGCCACAATGCTCTCTCCCACCACGGAACCAATAGATCCAGAGGGGCTGAAACCTTAAGTGAGAATAGACATTTTCTCCTTGTAAGCTCTTTTCTCCAGCACTTTGTCATCACACAGGAAAGTGATGAACACAACCAAGCCTGTGGCTGCCTTGTACCGTGTTGTGCCTGGAAATGGATCAAGCTCTCTCTACAAGGTGTTTATGATTCCAGGGGTCCCGGAGGAAGGGCTCCTTGGACAGAGCATCAGACAGCAGAGGTGTGTTAAGCCGAGGGCCAGCAGCCTGTCTTGTCTCCCCTAGCCTCATAAGTTGATGGTCTCAGGGAAGTCACTTACCTCCCGCTAAACCTCCATTTCTTCACTGTAAAGTCTGGTCTGGAAACACCCATCTGCCTGGGTTTCCATGTATTGATGAGATCCATGTTCGTGAAAGTGGTAGAGGGCCTGGGCTAGACACCGTCCACTGGGACATGGAGAGGCCTGGATCTCTGTGTGTGTGTGGTGGGGTGTGGGAGGTGGCTCTAACTCCAGCACTGAGTTTATCCCCAGGTTCTAAGGCCTGCCTCTGACCCTCCCTCCTGTCTTCCTGTTTCAAAGGCTCAACCCACCTCTCCTCCTTTTACCCAACAAGAAGTGCACCACACAGAGCTCCTCCCTTGGCAACATACTCCTCACAAACATTCAAAGACTGTGTGGTGACCAGGGTGCTCACCACAGAAAAGACTGTGACCTTGGCTCTAGACAAAGACTCCTCCCATCCCCCTCTCCACCACCACCACCCTCAAAAGAAATACCACCTCTATCCTACAACAGCCAATGCATTTTCAGTGCCGCTGCTGATGGGCCAGGTCCCTCTAAGGACTATTGTGCCTTCTCTATAACGGCATTCATTATGCTGTCTGACATCAATACTGCTCTCAGGTTAATCTGTTTAACTTAATGAGGCATTTGTTCTCAGTTAGAAAACTCCTGAAGAAGCATGTTTGCTCCTGAAGGGCTGAGCCCGTGAATAGATTAACACAAGGCTTGAAAGGGCAACCAGAAAAAACAATCCAACTGGTCCCTTTTCTATTTCAGGTGTGGGCTAAGGCTGGGCTAACTTCCGTTCAGATGATCATTTCTCAGAGGAAATGATCATTTGGGTCAACCAAGTGACTTCTCCACACTGGCTTGTCATCCTCCTCCTTCTGATTCTCGGTTATGACAAAATGTGTGTTATATATCGGGAGGAAATGTCCCCAGAACTGAGAGGCAAGGGACCGGAGTGTGAGCTGGAAGCTCCCATATGACAGCAGCAGGCCCGTGGCCAGTCTGGTGTGGCCAGCTCTATGGGGCTCACCATCACAGCTCATGCCCAGCACCCAGTGGGTGCTTACGGATGTTTTCTGAAGGTGTGAAGACGCTCAGCCATGGCAGACCCCACTGCCACCCAGGGAGTCCCATGGGATGTAAAGGCACATGACACTTGATATCCTGGAAACATCTCGGAGTAAACTGTGGTTCTTGATTCCTGGCCCAAAGAACAAGATGTCCCATGGGCCAATTTCCTCTAATGACTTAGCCTATGGATCCTCACAAATCAGTCTTCCAGCAAGCACTTAGAGCCACTGCCGGCTATGAGTCTGGCCAGCACACCTTGTCCCCTCCAGGAACAGGCTATCTCAGGTCAAGGAAGCCAGGCAGTGGATGAGATTGCTCCCCCTCTCCACCAGCTCTGCTTGCTAGTGACCAAAGCTCACTCCACACAAGCTGGGTTCATGCAGCCCTCCGGATCCAGGGAGGCAGCTTCTGTCGAATGAGCAAGCATCTTTACAGGCAGGCAACTTCAAACTTCACTCCTGTCCATTGCCAGCTGTCGGTGTTCTCACAAGTCCCTCCACCACTCTGGGACAACATTTACCTAGTTGTAAAATAAATGACAACGATGTCACATTCTTTACAAAGACATTAGAATGAATCAAATAAAGCTGGACGTGGTGGTGCTGGCTGTCGTCGCAGTACATGAGAGGATTACAAGTTTAAACCCTGCCTGTGCTGCATAACCAGTGTGAAGCTAGTCGGCTGTCTTTACAGAATGAATTAAATTAAATGCCTGTGTAGACTGAAGACTGGGCATGTGTGCAGGATCTTTCAGAGTGTACGTGCAGTGATGTACAGAAGCATCTGCAAGGTGCCGTACTCGGGTCTGTGTGGGGTTTACCCTCTAGCTTCCTCAGCTCGACCTTCCCCGATGCTCATCTTGTTTCCAGACCAACTCATTCCGAGAGATGCATCTGAGCCTCGAGGCTCACTTGTCCTCCCCACTCCCAGCCCCTCTCACCCTGTACGCACAGGGTTATGACAGTGATCTGGCCATGTACTTTGAGGAGAACCTTAACCACCACTGGCAAATACTGTCTCCATTTGGTCAGTGGTTGTGTGGAGACCTGGAGATGTGGCTCCGTTAGCAAAATGCTTTCCCTACATTCCAAAGTCCTGAGTTCAATTCCCAGCACCACAATGAAAAGAGAGGGTGGTAGATAGCTCAGTAGGTAAAGCTGCTTGCCCCAAAGCCTGATGACCTGAATTCAGTTGCCTGAAACCCACATGCAGAAGAACATGGATTCCTACAAATTGTTCTCTCATCTCTTCATGAACACTGTGACACATATGTATGCATGTGCACGTACACACACACACACATGTACACATATACACACATACTTACACACACACATATATACACACATGCACAAGCACATTCACACACATATACACTTGCACATATGCACATACATTCACACATACACACACATATCTACACACACATACACACATATCGACACAAACACACACACAAACATACATACACACACATACACATGCATTCACACGCATTCACACACATACATTCACACACATACCTATGCACATACACACAAACACATATAAACACACCATAAATAACATTTTAAGGGAGTGTGGTGCTGTGTGCCTATAATCCCAGCACTTGGTAGGTGGATGGAAGTAGAGGGTCAGAAGTTCAAGTCATATGTAGTCTCCAAGTCATGGGTGTGGAGGTACCAGGATCCTGACACCCTGATGATTCCGTGATGGATATAACCTGGCCCTGGAAACAGTGTGCCCTCCTTTACTTGGCTACAAGATGGTCAGCAATTGCCTTCTTGTTCAGGACCTTGGACAGCGGGTTTCACCTTAAGATAAATCCTAGCATCTGTTTCCAGTACTTGGGAGCTGTGTGTACTTTAATGCAGTGGGAAAGGGCCTCTGCATCTGTCTGTGTTAATGGCCTTGCTCTTCATTTTACAAGCCAAGAAATGTCAGAAGGGTTGAACTGAATAGCGACGCCATCTAATAAAAATGTCACTGGATGAGAAACCTTGAATCTTGGTTCAGCTGTGTGTTCCTTTGGGTAAAATGACTCCCTCCTCTCTGTGAGCCACAGAACTCCACAGCCCCCTGTCTTCAGCATGCCTTCTGAGAAATAACACGTAGGCACTGCCTTTGGATTCCATTCCCCAATTCTGCCCCCATATAGGGGGAGAAGCACGCAAGCTTGGGGCCTCCTCACTGTCCATCAGCGTCTGCTTTTCCATCATTTCCACCTCCCCAGGTAGAAGACTCTTGGTGAGTAGCTAATCCGTGTGGCCAAACTTATGAGCAGTAAACTAATTAAAACTAGGCTAGAACCTAGTCAAAACCATCAGGAAGCTCTGGAATGGTGCTGGGTTAAAAACCTAACTCCCAGACTTAGATAACATTCTATAAGAATGTTACACACACACACACACACACACACACACACACACACCACACACACCTGTCCTGTTCGACCTTCCTCACCTTGTAGATGAGTAAGTTGAAGCCTGGAGAGAGCACAAGGCCTTTGAGGGTCTGCTTGGGAAGTAGCGGAGTTAGCACCAGAACCAAGGGCTATCTCCTAGCAAGTCACCATCTACAGATGTCCACCCAGAACATTCCAGACACATTCCTGGGCTGTAGATCAGGAGTCAGCCCTGCCTGATGTGACAGCTGACAACAGCAAAGCTCTGTTCACTGAGCATCACCACAAACTGACTACCCTGCACTCACTCACTGTTCCCCTGACTCCATCATCGCTCCATGAAGTGCAGCAGCCCCAACACACACATACATTCACATACACTCACAAACACACTCTTACACACATTCACACTCACACACACTCACAAACACAGACACTTACACATACACTCACACACACAATCACACACACACACACACTCACAAACACATACCATATCTATCAGCTCTGTGTTAAAGGTGAAGAAACAGAAAGAGGAAAAGAAAACAGGCCAAAAAATTGCTGATGGCACTGTTCTAGGCCTGATCTCCTGCCAAGGTGATCACAGAGAGAGATCAAGGCTTAGACATGTGATGAAGACTACATCTCCAACCTCACTGAGTGACACCAGTCTGAGTAATTTTAAAATGGTTTTTCTGTTTGTAGTTTTTAAAAGACATTACAACACTCGGAGGAAGAGAGGGAGGAAGAAAAGGGAGAAGGAGAAAGAAGAAGAAGGAGAAGAAGAAGGAGGAGGAGGAGGAGGAGAAGGAGAAGCCAACCCCCCCCCTTCAGTAAACATTTCCAGTGGAATTTATAAGCTGAAGGTAGTTACGGTTACCTGGGCAATAGATCAGCAGGCTTTATTCTGAGTAAAACTGAAAATCAGTTTTGATCTAGAAAAGTAGCTTTGGTGAACTCCAAAGACAAAGCTCAGACTGGGTGGGGTAGCATGCAGCTTTCTGGGCCAGAGTTGATGCCTATTGGCTTTTGCTCTCACTGAGAACATCAGGAAGAAGGTCCCAGACATGGTGGCTTCTCTAAACCAAGCACAAGGTGGGAGCCCTGTCCGAGCCAGGTCATTGTTCTGGAGCTGAAGTTCCTGAGAGCTGCACGGCTTTGATCTCACTCTGTCCTGCTCTGTGACTCAGCTTCCTCGATGTGCAAAATGGTTTTTCAGTCTCCCTGGATCTAAGACAGTAAATGAAAATGAAACCAAGAAGTGAAAAGGCTGAAGAGGATGGAGAGCCCAGGAGAACACAGGGAACAGAAGTAAGGAACATCCGCCCACTCCATGAAGGTTTGATGCTCAGCCCTGGTAGCAGAGGCTAGGAGCCTGAGACATCACCTCACCAGCTCTATCTACCCTGGAATCCCAGGACACGATCACCATTGTCCCTGTCTCATGAACATAGTACCTGAGACTCCCAGGTGACAGGGCCTGCCCGAGGTCACACTGTGAGTCAGAGAAAGAAAACGTGTTAAAATGGACTCCAGAAGCTTCACACCACAAAGGGACATAGAGTTGAGGCTTCTCCCAAGTGTCCACTCTACCTCTGGGCCCTTCCCAGTGGCCTTGGTTTCTAACAGTTTGAAGAGCATGTGGATATATATGTTCAGTGTCTTGATGGGTCTTAATCATGGAGATTGGGCTAGTATCTTCCAGTCGCTAGGTTTGGAGTTAGAGCTCAAAATTGTCTTTGCTGCCACATCACCCTCTGAGTGTCCATCTCTGTTTTCGCCTCTGCATGTCCTCCATCCATCTTTCCTCCTAAGTTCACTTGCCCTTATTTCACACCACAGAATAAAAAGCCCACACTCTGTCTCCAACACTACTCTGTGAATCCTACAAGGGTAGGACCTTGACTTATCAAAGACTGCAGCCTTCTGCAGAATACCTGATAGAGGGACCAGATTCATAGTAAGTAGGACCTGCAAGGTCCATGCAGGACCTGCAAGGAAGGTCCCCATATGGGCAACAATTCTATGCTAGGCCCTGTTGACATCACAGGACAGCTTGAGTGTGCATCTCCAAGTCCAGGCCCTGAAAGGAGCCAAAGTCAGCACATGGGAGCAAGGTATCCTACATCAACGTTCCAGGGGTGAAGACTCGGGAATGCTTAGCATCTGGACCAGAAGGAGCTGAAACAGCCCAACAGACAGACGAAGATGCGGAGTAGGCAATCTGGGGGCCAGGTGTGGCTCTGAACACTGCTGGTGGGAGTAGAAACTGCAAGGGCAACTCTACAGACCATTTGGCAGCGTCTGTGGAAGATCCTGTATGTGACAAGGACACAATGTAGTGATTCCACATTGATGCTCAAGCCAGTGCTTACACTGGCCCAGCACTGGAATGCACAGGATGGCAAACAGTTTGCATATTTGTCCAATACACACGAAACACACAGGGACTGGAATAAACAAAGTCGTGTTCTGCATGGCAGCCTGTGAACATTGCCAGGTGTAAGACTGGAGCCACAGGAAATGGCACACATAGGAACCCAGGACGATGTGTTTGTACGACACTCATCTATCACACAGTGCCAAAGGCCAGGAAGCTGATTACTGCCCTGACTTGAGGAGCCGAACGAGTGACACTCAGGAGATGAAGGCACTTCTAGGGAACTAGAGACAGTCTCATTATCGACCTATGCACTTAGCCCTGCAGATATGTTCATTTTCAGAGAATTCTAAGATCCCTATAAGGACTTATGTACTTTCTTCTTGGTAAGTCCTCTGTTACATTATGGTGCCACAAAAAGTTGGCTTTAAAAAAAAAAAAAAACATAAAACCAAAGCTAGATCGATGGCTCAGTGGTTAGAGCACTTACTGCTCTTCCAGAGGACCTGAAGTTATTCCTAGCACCATGTTGAGCTGCTGACTACCTCCTGGAACTGCAGCTCCAGGGATACAACACCGTCCTCTGAACTCTGAGACCACCGATCACATGTGCACGTGTGATTGCGCATGCACGCACACGCATGCGTGTATGTGTGTGTGTATGTGTGTGTACACAGACACACAGGCACCACACGCATTTTTTATTAAAGGACCAATAAAAAACTGAAATGGTGGCCAGCAAGATGGCTCAGCTGGTAAAGGTGCTTGCCACCAAGGCTGATGACCTAAGGTCGATTCCCAAGCCCCACACTGTGAAAAGAGAGAATGTAATTCTTTAAGTTGTCTCCAACCACACACATGGAGTGTCACCCACTCACCCACATATACACACAGAAGGAAGGAAGGGGAGAGGGGGAGAAAGAAGGGAAGGAGGGAGGGAGGGAAAAGAGAAGAAAGAAGGAAAGAAATGAAGGAAGGAAGGAAGGAAGGAAGGAAGGAAGGAAGGAAGGAAGGAAGGAAGGAAAAAGGAAAGGAGGGAAGGGAGGGAGGGAGGGAGGAAGGGAGGGAGGGAGGGAGGAAGGGAGGGAAGGAGGGACAGAGGGGGGAGGGAGGGAGGGGGGAGGGAGGGAGGGAGGGAGGGAGGGGGGGAGGGAGGAAGGGAGGGAGGGAGGGAGGGAGGGAGGGAGGGAGGGAGGGAAGGAGTTTAAGTAGCTGAAACTCCCAGAGCATGCCATGAGGCTGGCTTGTAGTCACAGCAGACAGACTCACACAGCACACTATATAACAGTGAAACACCTAGCACTAGACAAACTGACAAGGGACTGAGACACCGAGCAAATGAATGAGCCAAGGAATAAAGAATGAGTGAGCAAAGGAAAAGATAAATGAAAGCATGCTGAAGCATGAATGAGCCAGTGACCGAAAGAATGCAGGAATGAAGAAGCCACTAGTCCATTGAAGAACCAAGAATGTAAAGGAGACAGGAAGAAAGAATGAAGAGAACCATGGCACACGAGAGAAGGAATGATCAGGCCAAGATGTGGAGTAGGAAATGAGCTAACATCAAGGGACATGAGAAAGAAAACCAGACTGTCCAAGAGACAAGCAGATGGAGATACGGTGGGAGACTCCATGTCTCGCTGCTTTCCTGTTACTGTAATAAATACCCTGACAAAGGCAACTTAAGGGAGAAAGAGTTTATTTTGGCTCAGAGGCTCAGAGAGGAAGGCCTGGAAGCAGTGTGACGATGCTCTGTAGAAGAAGCCAGAGTGTGCTTGTCAGTTCTTATTTCATCGTGATACAATCTGGGATAATCTGAGAAGCAGGAGCCTCATCTGAGGAATTGCTTAGGTCAGATTGCCTGTGGCCATTTCTGTTACAGTCTATCTTGTCGATGATCGCAGTGGGAGGTCCCTGCCCACTGTGGGCAGCACCATTCCCAGGCAGCCAGATCTGGGATGCATCAGCAAGCTAGCCAAGCATGAGTCAATGAGAGTGCCAGCAAGAAGAATTCCTCCTGTCTGCTTCAGGTTCATGCTCTGTTTGAGTTTCTGCCCAGACTGCCCTCAACAGCGGCCTGTGATCTGAACATGTCAGCTGAAATAAATCCTTTCCTGCCTGAAGTGGAAACTTGTGGTTTCTTTGGAAAATCAGTTGTGTCAGATGGTGTTTTGCTGGGGCAAACATGTGAAGGAGTATTTTCCTGAAGCAGACACAGGTGAAAGGATGTTTTGCTAAAGCAGACACGTGAACGGATGTTGGATGCATGATGAAGGATTCTTCCTTACCAATACACATGAATTGGTTTCCCTTACATTGCATAGCTGAGCTCCGTTTGTCATGACTGCATATAGAAAAATGCACCCCCACCAAAAAAACAAACAAAAAAAAAAACTTCTGGTGTGCTGGCAGCTTCTTAACGCTTCCACAGACTCCGGCCGATTGGCAGAGTGACATCAGCTGATGTCAAAGAGTCCTGGCAAAGAACTTCTCCTGGCATCCCTGGTGATCTTGTTCCCTCTTGCTGACTGGTGCAGATTCTGCTGAGGCCTGACTGTTTCTTCTAGGTCGTGCCACCACTGCTAATTTGTGTTTGCTATCCTGACACTACTTAACTGAAACTCTGGTATATTCGTGAAGTGTTTGCGAATGGATCGAGCTGCCGCTGCTGATTTCCTGACAACACAGATGGGATTTGCTCCAAAGAATAGTATCTAAATGGGTCTATCTCCGTCATATCCCAATAACCTTTCCTTCCCACTACCTCTGTTGGGTGGTGGGCTAGAAGGGAGGCTAAAACATGTAAGAACCCATAATAAAAGTAGGTTTTGAAGAATCAAAGCTTACACCCGCCCTCAGTTTTGCTTGTTTGTTTTTATCACAGCAACAGAAAAGCGAACTAGATCAAGGGGGCTAGCTAATCACATCGCATCCACTGGCAGGAAACAGAAATAACAGGAGGTAGGACTAAGCTCTGCATCCCCAGTAACTCGCTTCCTCCAGCAAGGCTCCACTTCCTGGTGGTTTCACAACCTTCCCAAACAGCGCCACCAACTAAAGACCGAATGTTCAAACGTGTAAGCGGGAGCCTATGGGGGACATTTCCGCCTCAGACCACAGCACACAGGAAGCAGGTGGATTTCTGTACAAATCAATGGATAAATGGCACCATATGTCCTGAGAGGACTTGAGGAGAAGGAGGGTGTGAGCAGGAAGCCCTGCTTCTTGCCAAAGGAGCACTAGCCAATCAGAGAAGTTCTCTCAAAAGACAACATCTTGGAGATAATAAGAATGTGATTGGACAAATACCACACAGGCATCGGCGAGGTCACCACCCGCTCCTCAGGATTAACTCTGAAGCTAAACAGAACCAAATGTATTGTTTTCACAATTAGGTCACAGATAATTAGCTATTATGTAGCAACCCCTCAGCATGGTTTTAATAATCGCTATTTAAATAACACACTTCCACTGTCTCCTCACAAATTAACTTCAGAGAGATGCAATGGATACAGACATAGGAAGGCTTGTTGGGTGGCCTGGGGTAGGAAAGAGTTAGATGCTATCTCTGTGGTCAGTTGGAAGAGCCCAAGGCTGGGGACAGAGCTCAGGTTGGGAGAATTCAGAAGACTGGGGTCCAGGAGACCAGGGAAATTCTTCTCCACTTGGTCTTCCCCCTTAATAAAGGAGGATACTCCCCATGATGTGAGGATAGTCTTAAGACAAGTCAGGATCGCCCCAGATGGAGGTTAGGAAGAATCAAGGCTCCTGCTCTGAACCTTCTTGTTGAGTCTTTGGTGCAGCATCTGGCTCAAAGTAGGCACCCAGGAGAACATAGTTGAGTATGCCTGGATCCAAGGCTCAGGGAACGTCATGGTAGGATGAGCAGAAAGAATGTAAGAGCTGGAACCAGGCAGTGATGGTGCACACCTTTAATTCCAGCACTCCAGAGGCAAAGACAGGCAAGGTCTGAGTTCAAGGCCAGCCTGGTCTACAGAGTGAGTTCCAGGACAGCCAGGGCTACACAGTGAAACCCTGTCTTAAACCCTGCCCCGCCCTAAAATGATTATAGTCACAGACGAATAGAGAGGACAGCTGTGGAATACTGCTCTCTGGCCGTGATGTGGCTGGTGCACTCAGCAGCTTGAAGAAGCTCCAGTTACCTGCATAAGATCAAGCCGGTTGTACTCCCAGTGTGGATGGCGGAGGGACACTTAGGAGGTTTTCACCCCGAACTGAGGAGCTCTTGACAGTTGATGGTTGCTGAGACAAAGAGTCTCATTTCCTTTGGAGAATGTGACCACTGGTGGGTCACCAGTGCCCCAGTGAATGGCCTCAGGCCCATTTGCACATGGTCATCCCTGACTGGACTTAACAGGTAGACTGGTGGTTCCTCAGTGTGGCGGGGGGGGGGGGTAGGCTACGGTGAGGTAGTTGGGAGTGGGTAAGACCAATATTGTATACATGCATAGAATTTTCAAAGAATAAATAAAAACAGTATTTTTAATAAAATACTAGTTGAGGGAGTGGAGTTTGTCCCTATTTCGTGTGTTTCTTGAACTGCTGTTAAGCTCAGCTTCGCTTGACAGACAAGACACGCATTCCTGGCACCTGATCCTTTGGCATCTATGGTCGCTCTACCTGCCGGGTTCAGGGACAACTTAGTTCCATTGTACCCTCATGTCTGCCTGACTTTCTGTCTCCACTTGATGCCTTAAGACTATAGGAAACTACTGCCCTGTGAGGAGTAAGACTTGGTGGACTCCCAGAGGCAAGATACTGCTGAACCAGACCCTGAAGAAATGGCATCTCCATTTGGACCCAGGTTCTCACTGCAGAAAGATCATGAGGGGGCTAACCCTCCTCCCTGACAGGACCTGGTCTCACTGACACCCAAGTGCTGCACTTCCAGGCAGTGTCTGCAGAGGGAAATATCTGCTGCTTCCAGAGACAGAGGGCAGACTGGAGAAGGGCTGGCGCCTGGCACGGAGGTGGGAAGTCCTCCTCTTGACTTGGCTGCATGCTTCAAAGCGCCCTTGAGCTGCACAAATTGCTCTTAAAGCGAAGAGCTCTAAAAAGAAATGGGAAAGAAATGGAGGTGGCGCCTCTGAAATGTGAGCCAGCTCCTTTTAGAGGAAGAGTGTAGGCAGCCATGGTGCGGGTCTGCTGTGGCGCCTGGTGTGCTTTTCCTGCTGGCAGAGTAGAATCTGGGGTCAGGGATTGGAGGCTTGAGGCTTGGGGCTATCACCATGGTGCCAGAAGCTTGGATTTGCAGAAGTCTGTCCCCAGAAGAGTGTGACCTGCAGGAGTCTGGAAACAAATCCTCACCCAGTGTTACAGAGTCCCCTTCACAGACAGATTCTAGACAGGGCACAGGCTGACTACAGAGGAGGAGACAGCTGGTCTCATGGGAAGGAAAGATGAAGATGACCTAACATTATTTATGAACTGAGCTTACAGGTCTGCAGCACCATGCTTGCTTCTTTTTCTACCAGGAACCAAACTCCAGGCTTCACGCATGATAGGCCAACACTCCACAGATGCAGCCATGCCCCAGCTGAGTCATTTCAATCTTGCAGCCACTGCCCTGTCCATCAACTGACTTCATCCTCACTGTGGTTTGATGAAAGGATGGAGAACTTGAGGCACATGAAGGTAGGTGCTTGGTCCCTCAGGGTTTTCCACAGCTTTCACCATATGCTGTGTTCCCAGCAACACCACGTGTGATGGTTGAAATTGTCAGCTGGACAGGACCGAAAAATCACCTAGAAGAGCAGGCTTTAGACATGCCTGGGAGAGGTTATCCAGATGGGGTTAACTGAGCAGGAAAACCTTCCTTGGCTGCCGGGGAGGTCCAGTGTATGAAAAGGAAGAAGCTAGCTGGGCTCTAGTGTTCACCTCTATCTGCATCCTAACCATGAATACAACATGACAGTCACCCCGTCCATGCCTTTGCCACTGTGATGTCCCTGCCATGCTAAACTGCATCCTTGAACTGAAAGCCAGAATAAACTCATCCTCTCTTAAGTTGTTTTAGCCAGGTGTTCCAGCCCAGCATCAGGAAAGTAGCTAAGACACCATGTGACAGTTCAGTCTGTGTCCTCACCAACACTTGTTATCTTTAGTCTTTCTAATTTTAACCTTCATAGCAGGGACCTGATGGCATCACCTGGTGGCTCTCATCACATTCCTTTGATGACGAAGGGTGTGGAGAGCCTCCTCCGGCACTCTCGGGCCATTCATACATCTTCTTCCTTGATGACTTTTTAATGAAAAACACATTTGCATCCAAACTGAAATTATATTGTCAGCGGTTAATTATCACTTGTCAAACAAGCATGCGCCCAGATTGCGGGTTTAATTTCCACATTGCTTTGCAAACGCCTCGCTCCTCTCATTTAACAAGGCCTCTCGAAGCAGACACGCTCATTGTTGAAAAGGGTGCTTTTTTAAAAGTGGTTTTAAAAATAAATAGGTTTCCTGGGTGTCTGAGTCAGAACTCAGCAAGTAGCAGAGACCCATTCATTCCAGTATGGCCGAGACTGCACATGGAGGGAGGGGTGTTTCATTGGTTGGGGGAGTCTCATGAAACTTCTAGAAGACTAGGGCTTTGCCAAAGCTGGACCCTCCTCAGGTGTCCCAGAGAGCCCCTCATCTGTCTCCCTACCCTGAACTCATGGCATTCTTCCAGTTGTCCCCCTTGCTAGTGAGACTTGTAACTGACCTGACAGGATTGAATATATTCTAAAGAGACCCTCAAAACAAAGGACCTTAAGAAACTGGAATCTCCCCAGGAATCTCATGCTGAAGTCTCAAGCCTGGGCCAGCCACAGTTTCTCCCAGAACCCTTGTCTGAAGGAAAGAGATTTACCACCTTACAAAGACGATCATTTGACAATAACGGATCTGGGGCCAGTCCTTGACCAAGACTGATAGGTTATGTATTTCCTTATTCCTCTGGTTAAACCTTATCACACTCAGGACTCTGAAGATAGACTTAGGAGGGTCAATGGATCTCTGGGGCTCCTTCCCAATTCCTCCAAGTTGGAAAAAAAATCTTCTTTAAAAAACAATGACCATGATAGGAGGCTACACCTGGCTTGTTGGGGTACAGACTGTGACCCCAAGTTAGGCGATAGAATAAGAGACACTCCTCCACAGCGCTCACACATGCTCAGATCAAGGGCAGCAGGGACAGGGTTGCCCGATGGGCTCTATTCTTTGTCCCCTAACTGGCCTCTGCCCTGGCAAATCCTTCATCTCCCAGATCTTGATCTGTCACAGAGGCCGAGTTCTCTGCCAATGTTGTGTTCAAGTGATGTCACAGGTAGAGCCCTTTGCCCTTGGACTATAGACCTAGGGACATCAGGGGAAGAGGAGAGACAAAGATGAAGAGGGGTGGGGGCAGGGGCTAGAACACTACATTTCAGATTTCTGGAAGGACTGGACACCAGGCTCAGAAGGTGATGATCAAAGGTGATACTGGCCTTGACCTGCAGGGGACCTGGCTAACTTTACCTCCTGTGGGACAGGAGGAGGTGTCAGGGTTGCTCTGCTCTCCCTCGTGGTCCACCTTCTGCTTCTCCTGGACACTGGCTATTCCTACCCACCCTGTCTCAGAACAGGGGACAGTTGACTTTTTTTACCTTTACTCATGTTTTCAATCTAGAAGTCCTACACGAATGATTTTCCCAACATCCACCCTGGTCTGCCAGACATCTGGAAATCAAGTGTAACCTTAGGAAGGACCCAGCTCCTTTCCTGTGTCCCTGCAAGCTGCAGCTACATGGTGTGAATGGATGCCTGCCTTGCCTCTCTCTGTGTCATGCTGCCTCCTGCCTCGGCCTTGTGGATGGGGTTGCCCTGGTAACAGAGCCATGCCCACACCTCCCAGTGCTGCTCACTGATGACTGAGTAGGATGAGGTCATCTTTCCACTTTCCACAAGGGTGAGAGTGTGACCAAGAAGGGAGGATCCATATACCAGCACACCCATGCAGGGTGTCCCTGACCCCAGACTTAGGTGTCATTGCTTATACCTCTTATGGACACACCTGTGACACCAGTGATTATGCCAAGAGTGACCGATGACCTGGTCATTCACAACTGCTCCCCCCACCATCCACAGTTATTCACTCTACAAACCCCAGGTGTGAGCAGCTTTTAGGACTCAGAGCTGTCTCTCCCAATGTCTCCCTAGAGACCATTCTAACAAGAATAGAAACCTGGAGGACAATCAAAGAATAAGACAGTAATTGTGGCATTACTTACAACAGTAAAAAGTGAAACCATCTGAATTGTATCAATGGAACATTCATTAAATAAATTATAAGCCATTAATGAAAAGGATAATTCCCAAAGGACATCAGGAAACAGGGCTGGTCACAGTAGAGTGTGCGGTTGGAAGTCTCTTGTCTGAATCTGTACAGGTGTGGAATCAGGGTCCAGCCTTCCTTCAGGCACACAAGAGGACACACGTCCCCTGGGCCTTTGTCTCTGGGCCAGCCAGGAACTGTGCATGGGCCAGTGATATGGAGGTGAGTGGAGGTGGGTGTCCTTTCCAGGTGAGAGCACCTGGGAGTCAGAGTTCAATACTTCTGTCCCCCCTTCCCCCTTCTATACATACTTCTATACATACTGAGATGGTGGCACCTCAAGCACCTCCCTCAGGGAGAGCTGCCGTGCCCCTGAGAAGCCAGCGCCCCCTCCCTCGGTTATGCCCCCTCCCCCTGTGACTACAGGGACTGAGGACAGGCCATGCTGCTTCTTGGGGAGGGAGGGCTGTTTGTTACTGCAGCATATCCACGCCCTTCTTGACGACCACATCCACATGAAAGCCATGGGGAGAATGAGCACTTGTCCTGAATGGAAAGAAAGAAGATCGGTGGTCACAGGTGGAGCTCCTATCTGGGGACCCAGTGGGTCAGGCACTGTTTTACATTCTGAGGTCACTTCCTGATACAGATATGTCACTCGCATTGAGACTGGAGTGACTGCCATCCTCCCATCCCGCCACATCCTCCCTCCTCCTCCTTGGCTCCTGGGACACTCCCCTCTGTCCTGCCCCATTAGCTCTTTATTATATGTCGTTTCTTCCCTAATGGTCCGCCCTGCATAATTTAGTACAGCCATGAATTATCTTGTTCCCAAATGCCTCCTGCAATAATGTCTTTGGCCAGCTTTGGCTCCAAAGGAGGCGGTGGCAGAAGGGGTGGCTTCAGAGGTGCTCTATGGCCAGGCTTTCACAGGTGCCAGACACCATGCTAGGTAAATCATATACGGCGTTTGTTTCCATATACCTATACATCCCATAAACAGAGTTCCCAGTCTTCCTAGCAAAGAAATGGAAGAGTGGAGGCTGAGAACAGTTATTTCAGCATCCCTGGGAAGCAGGTACTATGGCTGCCACCTCTCCTGTCTTACCAACATTGTCAAAGTTCAGAGAGGTTGGTACACTCATTCATAGTCACTCAGCTCAGAAGTGGTGGTGGTTTCTAATGTAGGCAGCACATTGCCAAGTTCCTGTTCACTTTGCTCAATCCAGTGTCAGTCCTCCACTGTGCCTGGACCCGTGCTGCGGACTCAATGCTCTCACACAGGACACAGCGTCAGTCCCCCAGCAGAAAGATAACAGCAAGAGCAAGCATGCACGTTTGCTGTTCCCATGAGCTCACAGCTCACTGTGCCTAGATGGCTCATATTCAGCAGATCCTAGAGTCCCCACAATAGACACTGTCACTGCCTCCCTAGAGCCCCACCCCCAACATGGAGGAGAATCCAGGACACATGGCTGCCACGATTTGTCAAGCTCCTGCCACAGTTCAGAGTTCACGAGTCACTCCCCTGTGAGCAGGAGGGTTTGGGGAGGCTCTCAAAGATGATGCCACCTGCTTGTGTCAGTGCAGCTGGCTGCAGAACCCAGGGAACTCCTGCCTCCTGGCTCCACCAGTAAGAAGCCAGGGTGTGGGGCCATCTACCCAGGTACTCCTTAGTCAGAGAACCACTGGCCCCAACAGAGAGAATAGTAGCTAACTCAATCCCTCTTCCAACTTACAACATACACAGCTTCTCACATTAAACCCTTGGCCCTGCCCCTATAGAAATCTTCAACTCACATGTAAGGCACTGATCTCAGAGAAGTTAAGCAACCTCCTCAAGGTTTTCCAGAAAAAAAAAAAAAATGTGGAAGAATCAGACTGAGTTACTGTAGCCTGTTGTCTAACCATTGGGTCACACTGCCTTCCTCTATTATGCCTGGAACTTTGAGAGCGTAAACTGGGGCTGAAAGGCCTCTGCTCAGATTCTAAATCAGATTAGAAAACAAGAGAGGAGAGGCCAGAGTTCAAGTACTGTCCTGAGAGCATGAACAGGAAGACCCAGGGGCTCATGGGAGGAAGGGGTGAATGGATTTGATTCCCAAACAGCAGCTTCCTCACTGGGAAGGGCCCTGCTTCACTGTGTCAAGAAGGAGTCTATCACCCACATAACTGTTCTACCCGCTATCATCCCAGCTGATAACACTATGATACCAGCATCTCAGCGAACCCATAACAAGCCCCCTGGAGCGAGCCTTGGGTGTTACCTACCTAAGATTTAGAAAGGAAGTATTGGGAGAAGTGACCCACAATCTAGCGGGCACACAGGATGTGGACTTGGATCCTGTAGCAGTAGTTTAGCTAACTACTTTGTGCTCCCAGATCACAAGCATGCATGCATGCACACATCCGCTCAAGAGCTATCTGGATTCATAAATGAAACACACACATACACACACCAGCTAATAGTGGTGAGTTTAACTAAACTGCTTTGTGCTCCTGGCAGGTCGCTCTCCCAGCCACTCGTCAGAGCCCTCTGGATTTGTGAATGAAAGATACACACATGCCAGTTAACTTTAATATGCCTTGACTAGCTCAAAGGCTAGGCATCTCTTATTCTTCCCACAACTAGCACACACTCCCTTTCAGTACTTCTGAGTTAACATCTTTTAAAATCTGTATTTCATCTCTGCTACCCCAAACACAATTGGCGAAGTGGCCCATGTGACTACTTACCCTGATTCTCACATGTCAGCAGACCTTTAAGTCTGGTCTTTCTTCTTCCCATCATGGTGACCTCTCCCTCTTTCCTCTCTTCCAGTCCCTTGCTTGCACAAATCCAAAGGTCCCACCTCAGTCTACCTGCCTAGCCATTGGCCATTGGCTCTTTATTGGTCGATCAAAAACCAGTTGGGGGCAAGGAACTTCAGTGGTTGGACATGCAGATTCCAGATTTGGGGGGCTGGATTAATTCAAAGCATTAGAACCAATGTCCCAACAGATCTCTATGCTGACATATGGGGGTATGTTCTTCAGGGAAGTTGGTGTTACAGCTTTAGTCTAGAAGGTTAAAACTAAGCTGAATGCAAGACACTGCCACCCTGAGGGAGCAGAAAGACTGGCCAGAAAGATGGTCTGTGGTCTGAAGAAACCTTTCTCCCCTTAAGATTTTTGAGTTTCTTTTTATTGTTGTTTGTTTGTTTTGTTGGTGGTGGTTATGTAGTGTGAGAGTCTGTTGGTCGCTCAGAGGACCAGAATATGTTGAGAGAAGTAGACAGTGAAGACACGGCCATGAGGCTTCTGATGGAAATGGGTGTGAGCAGAGGCCATTCACATTACACTGTGGCAAAGAAACCATCTAACTCTCCGTCTGTGTCCTAAGATTTTACATGGGGTTGATTCTAAAAATCAAAAACTAATTTGGTAGAAAAAGGTGAAAGAAACTCAGGATTCTGTCTTTGGTATGGTTATTGCTGGCTAGTTTTAGCTAAGTTTACAGTGAGAATTCAGAGCAAAAAGTAGAAGAGAAATATCTGAGAAAGTACAATTTGGTCAGAAAAGAAATGAAGTTGTGGGCAGTAGGGAATGATCTTTAAAGATATTAGAGCCAAGCACGGTGGTGCACACTGGAGGCTGAGGCTGGAGGAGCTAGCCTGGGCTAACATAGAGACACACCAAGAAAATAAGCCAAAAACTTTGCACAGGGACAGAACGATGTCTTAAGAACACCTCAGGAATCTGTGGCGTTCCACTCATTGCAGGCTCGGGGGGAAAGGATAAAACACGGGAATGTGTTTAACAGGTTTTCCTTTAGTAAAAAACAAAACAGTGAAGAGAGCAGCTTCTTTCTTCTGGATTTGCTTCCCTGTGCTCACTGCCCGATCTGGCCAGGAATTCAGAGGCTTCTCCAACCACAGTCCAAGGAGCCTCAGCTTCTGCTTGGGCTAGCAGCAGACCTTGGCACCAACACCCACTTGATGCTGGCTTTGCAAGGGTCACAGAGGCTTCCACCCAGATTTCAAAGGACAGCCTGGGAATACTGCAATGGCTGCAAGATCAGAATCTCTATGGGAATCCTCCAAGATGGATTTGCATGAAGCTATGAGAATAGAGTAAAAATATGAGAGAGATTCTAGGAAATATAAGACTCCAGGAGCATGGAACATCTGCGTCCTGTGGAATCTACACCATGCACACACACAGAGCAAAGGGTTTGATGCTGGATTTCAGTCTCACTTTGGTCCCATCCCTGCTGTCTGTGTCCCACTGCTTGCCCTTGTAACATGAATGTTTACTCTATGCCACTGGATATTGGAAGTGAGGAACTTTCTTTTGTACTTCACAGGATCTCATGGCTGTGAGTCCAAGATGGAGCTTGGACTTGGACTTTGGGACGATGCTCGAAGTGTTGAGACTACGGGAAATCTTAGAGATGGACTGAATGAATTCTGAGTTATGAGGTGGACAGAGGCCCTTAAATGCGATGTTATGTTTTCATATGTGTTTGGGGGTTGGACAAGGGATGAACTTGCAATGGTTAATTCTTCCCAGTCAACTTGAGTAGACTGAGAAGTACTGAGACTATGAGCAAGACCAAACCTCCTGGTGTGTCTCTGAGAGCGCTTGCAGAGAGGATAAGCTAAGGCGTGGATAACTGAGAGGGGTGCTACCCTATAGGACGTGCGGGTGAGGGGGGCAAAAGGGGTAAAGCTTACTAGTGCCTGCTCTCTCTCTTTCTCTGTCTCTCTCCATCTCTCTCTCTCTCTGACTCCCTACCTCTCCCTCTCTTTCCTTCTCTCTCCCTCTCTCTCCTTCCCTTCCTCTGTTCCTCTCCTTCTATCTCCCTCTGTCTCTCTTATCTCTCTCTTACTCTCTGTGTCTCTCTCATCTCTCTCTGTCTGTCTCTCTGTCTCTCTGTCTCCCTTTCCCTCTTCCTGTTTTATATCTCTAACTCTTTATGTTTCTCTATGTCTTTGTGTCTCTCTGTGTCTCTCTCTCCCTCTGTCTCTCTGACTCTCTCTGACTTTCTCTTTCCCTCTCTCTCTCCTCTTTCTCTTTCTCTCTCTCTCCCTTCCTCCTCCCTTTCCCTGCTTCCTGGCCATTATGAGATAAACTACTATGATGTGCCACACCCATCTTCACTATGATTGACAGATGTCTAGAGAACATAAGCCAGACCCTAAATCTTCCTTTCCCCTCTGTTGTTTTGATAGGGTAATCGGTCATCAATGTAAAACTGGTAAACACAGGTACCTCACCAGGGGTCAAGCAGGTGGGTCAGCCATTTGTCTGGAATGAGCCTCTCCCACCAACCTTGAACCCTAGAGGACAGTTGTATTACGTGATGAACATGAGCCAACTCATCATGGGCTGTGCTGGGAGCTCACAGGCGACACAGCACAGGGTCAGACACTGTGCCCACTGAGTGCCCTAAGTAGATAATTACAATGTGCACAACAGGCCAAGCGAATAGACAGTCTATGGGTGGAGAGGAGGGCCTTGAAAGCTGCAGGGCATCAGGCTGAGACACAGCACTGAACTCCAGCATGTGGGCAGTTAGGAATACAGCAGCGTGGGTGGAGATCAGGGACTAAGGACAGGAAACAGAAGCACCCCTTCCCTGAATCCAGCCCCATCCACACCCTCTACTACCCACCTCTGAGCTTCAGTGGCAACAGGGACCCTCGTCCTTTCAGACGTCCCTCCTGCCATACAGACATGGGCTCTACCCTGTCCCCACCCCATCCTCTCTTCTTCCTGTGCTGACAGGCAGCACCTCTCTCTTCCCTGGCCACTGAAAGGCTGAGCTCTCTCATCTTCCTCTGAACAGTTGTGAGGAACGGAACTCTTCTTACTCGCCAACCACAATTCTCTGTGGAGCATTTTGTAAGCGACAGAGGATAAGGAGGCAGGGAGGTGCAATGGGGCAGGGGGATGTGCAGTGCTGGGGATGAAGGGCCTCCCAGATGGCAGACCTCAGTGTTGCAGGGACCAGGCTCACTAAGAATTGCTGCCTCTGTGAAAGCAGAGAATTGCTATGCCTTCATGAAGCACTTCCGTCTGACAGTTGGCTTCGGAACATTTGACAGACTCATTTTATAAGCAGATGGAATGAAGGAGTGAAACCAAACCAGGACTCTGAGAACTCTGTTAGCCCCTTGACAGAGCTGTATTACAATCAGACTAGGACTTGCGGGGAAACTGCACAGCCCTCTTCTTCCCACAGGTATATCAAACAGAGGGAAGCCAAGGTGGAGGTGGCCAGGACCCCCTGCCCTGCCTTCCCTCCATTGCCCTCTAACCCCTGGAGTTCCCAGCGAAGGTGCCATAGACACTGAGAGCCCTGAGACCAGTCCAGTTGCCTTAGCCCTGGAGCCCACATATACCCAACACCCATCTCTGGACCAAAAGGGACAGAATGCATCAGCTCGAGTCTTCTTCTCTAAATACACCATCCTTCTCCTCAACCACTTATGGCTCCCCACAACCAGCCTGATAGAAGTCAAACTGAGGTCTGCTGCGTTATGGCCCCACCCACCATCCCTGACCCCACCACCATCCCTGACTCCTTCCTTTGGACCCCACAGACCAGCCTCAGGACCAGTCTGACACCCTCAGGCAGACCATCCCCCCTCTCCCACACAGCCCTGCTCTCCTAGCCATCCCCTCACCTAGAATGTCACCCTGTCCCCTCTGGAGCTCATGTTCCCTCCCAGACTCATCTCCTTCACCTTCTCCCTAAGTATCCCTGACTCCTTTGGTGCCCCACTCTGGCCTCTGTTCCTGAAAACACAGTAGTGATCCCTACAGAGCTGGCCTCTGTCTCTCACCAGGCTGCCAGCTATTGAGAGTGACCGGCGAGCTTGTTCTCTGATGCTGTGTATGGTGGGCACACACAGGTACTCAGAGACGAGACGATAGATGAGCAGGTAAAGAAATGACTGTTATAGCCTCCGGACCTGCTGCGTGTGCCCTGCACCCAGTTGAGCATTTTATAGAAACCATTTCATTTAAAACACTAGCAAATTGCAAATGGGGAAACTGAGGCCCTAGGATCCTGGGTCCCTTGCCTCATGTGACCAGTGAGGAAGCAGATCCCCAGAACCTTCTTTGCCTCCCTCTCTGCTTCTCTGTCTCCTCTAAGCTAAGCACACCCATGCCCAGAGTGTACATGCTGATCCCATCACTCCCTGGGGACTGCTAGGGCCAGTGACCAGGAAGGCGTAGCCACATTCAGCAGGGAGGACCCACCCTAGGGTGCATTCCCAGGAAAGAGATGTACTTGCAGAAGGCCCATCCAGCCCTGACTCTCTTTCATCCAAGGAAATACTTCCTGGATACCCTCAGAGGCTGGCCATTCGCTGGCCCAGAGGATGAGGCTTAGCCACCACAAGGTCAGGCTGCACAGTGAGGGGCAGATCTGCCCATTCAGATCCCAGAGTCAGCTGAGGGAGGGCTGATCTCAGACCTTTCCCTCAGGAGAAGGAAGGAGATGACAGGTGATGAAGCTGCCTTTTGGATTGAGAGGAATATGCTCGATTGTTCTCGGTTTCATTTTGTTCAAATATTCGTGTGGACATAGCCGCCTGCAAGCCTCAGATTACAAGACAGAAAACCCAACAAGAGGCAAGACAATGAAAGCAGTCTGAAGTCTTCCCAAAATGGGGAGGGCTGAGAGAGAAACAGAGCCAAGCTTGGGACAAAAGCTTCTCTCCCACACCTCTACTGGCAATGAGGCTGACCCAGTGCTGATGGCAGGCTCCAGCCATACTGCAGTCCAGCACTTGGTGTCTGCCAGCCCAGCTGTCCTGGAGGCCGGGGTCCAGGGAGAGTTCTACACCATACCTAGGACTCCACTGTGCCCCCCTGAGCATCACCTGCTTGTGCAGAGAGGGGTCCCTGACATCTATCCTGCAGCCTGGTAGGTACAGCTGGGAAAGGTGTCAAGGACAAGCCCTTCCTTTCAGTACCTTCACCCAGCTCCACTCACCACTCTACCCCTGGACTCTGCTCCTACAGCTTCTCTGGGAAGGCTCTGGAAGACCTGCTTGCCTCAACTAACTAGATGTGAGGAAAGGGCCTTATAGGGAATGAGGCTTCTCAGAGGAACCTGAGCCATAGCCAGGGAAGGTGCACAAGGCAGAGCCTGGGAAGGGGCCTCTATTCAGAACCCAGCTTAGGGGTGTGCCTGTTAGAGTGAGTGCTTGTGTGTGTGCATATGTGTATGTGCATATGTATAGGTGTATACGTGCATGTATATATGTGTATGTATATATGTATATGTGCATGTGTATATGCGTATATGCATCTGTATATGTATATATGTGCATGTTCATCTGTGCATATGTTCACGTGTATATGTGTGTATATGTGTATGATGTGTATGTGCATATTTATATATGCATATGTACATATTTATATATACATATGTACTATGCATATACATATGTATATGAGTATGTGCATTGTGTTTTCAGTCTCAGAGCTTCAGAAATGATACACACTGTGAGCTAGATAGCTGGACACAACTTTCAAAACCTGGCACAAGAGCCTATGCCAGACGACTCTGGAGCTGGCATGGCCCTAGTCCAGCTCTGAGTGGACATGTAAATAGCACACAGCACCTCCCACATAATCACACACATACACACATCATACATGGAATAGAGCACCCTCTGCAGTCTACACATAGCACAGACCACCACCCAACACACAGCACACACACATGGTGTAGGGGGGGATTGAGGGAAGAAGGGAGAGAGAGAGAGAGAAAGAGAGGGGAAGGGCAATGAGTTGTCTGCCGGAGACTGGATCTTGAGCCACAGAAACCACTCAGTCCCACCCAGGCCCGGTTCAAGTCCTCAGTTCCCACTGTGTAGCCACAGACAGATTGCTGTGCCTCTGACTAGAGCGTGATCTCTGTGAAATGAGACTGCACCTCTAGAGAGAGTGTGAAGTAGAGCAAAGTGCTAGGAGCCCAGAGGAAGCATTTGAGACTGCGTGCCTGCGGGCTGCCGTCAGTAATATCCTTCTGCACTGGTTTATGGGAGTTTGGAAGCTCATCCACAGAGGTCCACACAGGTCACAGGTGCCACTCCTGCCTTACTGCCATCTTGGTCATCAGCTGTTTTCCTTAAAGGAACCCTGGAGGTCTGCAAAGCTGGTAACTGCAGACCTTGGCTGCTCCCTGGAGTCCTGGGGGTAGGCTGGGAAGCCTGGCATTCTACAGAGCCCTGTCACTCCCTGACAACCCCAAGCACCTCAATGGGCTCTGAGGATGGGTGTGGGGTACTTCCTAGGTACAGACGGTAAACAGACAGTCCTGGGTCTGATTCTATGGGTCTCTTTCTGTTCTTGGAGATGAGGAGCTTGGGAGAGTCCCATGCCCACCCACATATAGAACTCTTTAGGAGGTGAAGATTTCCCGCCAGGGACTCCTGGGGACTTTGATGAAGTGGGTGCAAAACAGGACACACATCACTCAATATGTGTTTCGGAACATGAGACCTCTACACAGGGACAGATGCCAGGTGATGAGCAGTCTATGATTCACAGAGTCATCTATGGGACCTCATGCTCTGGCCTCTGCCCCTCAGAGGCCAGATTGCTCCTGTGAGCAGTGGGAATGACCCGGTCTCAGGATTAGCTGCATCAGCCCCATGAGGGCAGGGCTGGTCTCACTGGATGCTCTTCCATCTTCCCAGAAGAGACATCACGTTGGCAGAGGCTGTGAGACCTCCCTGCCCTCAGGGTCATGTGCCAGTTTCCTCACACCCATGCACCTCAGCTGGGAGACAAAGTAACCCCACAGCTGTGCTGTGAAGAGGGAGTCACGGCACTAATCTGGATCCTGGCCCGGCAGCTCACCAACCTTCTATCCTCAACTTCTTCTGCAAAGGCAAGAAAGATGCAGGGTTCTGACCTGGCAGAGGGATTTCCTCTTGCTGTTCTTTATGCTTTAAAACAAGCCCACAGGGGATAGAGTCAGTCCTATTTTACAGGTAAGGAAACTGAGGCATACACAGAATATACCAGACCCAGAGTCAACTAGGACACAGTAGAGGTGGGATTTGACCCAAGGGATCCTGAACCCTAGACTCTGCCCCTTGAGTAGCTTATAGGATCCCCTAAGGTCATGCAAACTGCAATGGTTACTTGCTATCGGAGAGAAAACAGAAACCTACCAGGTCTAACTGAGCTCTGTAATCTGCTAAGCATTCTTCTGGGGCCAGTGCTGTCTTTGGAAGGACCTGAGGTCAGATTTCTGGAGCTGTGGGGCCTAGGTTGAGTAGGGCAGACCTCCTGGGATGAGTGGACCTGGCATAGAGGGTGGAGCGGGTAGGCAGCCGTGACAACCTCTGTGGGTCCACATTTTGCCCCACCACTGGGGTGACAAAAGGCTGCTGGCTAGGTGAAAAAAGCTGAGACACTAAACTGTGTTTACCCTGTGCCACCACCAGGTGCTGGGCTTTAGGGAAGTGCTGATACACTGCCCAGTGGGTGGGAAAACACAGCCTTAGATGGGGGGGGGGGTTTGAAACTGGGGTTCCCTGACTCCGGGGCATCTAATTGCCACTGGAAAACTCTCACAAAGGAGTCAAGAACGGAGGGTCAGGGGTCCCAGGGCCTGCCATAAGGAGCCTGGGGCCAGGGATTCTCAGACTCCTGGACATCCAGACACCACTGGAAGTCGCAGAGGAGCAAAAGAGGTCCTTGGGTTGAGGGCCTTCTGTGGGAGACTTGGGCAGTGGCTCTCTAGGCAAAGGCCTTCTCCATGCTCCTCCATGGTGGTTCTTGATGAAAGAGACATCCATGTTTATCCGTACTATTCATTGACTGTTCATCATGGAAAATGGGTGCATGCCACCTTTTCAGGGTGGACCAGAGGTTAAATATCTTTTTCAGGGAGAAATGTCAGGAAAGGGAATCTTGTTGGCTAAACCCTCAAGATACCTCATTAGCACAGAGAACTCTGCTCCGGGCTGAGTGACTTACACAGGGAGTGTGGCTTGCATGTGTTCCAGGCCAGGAATCCAGTAGGAAGCTGGGAGACACCTAATGTCTCAGGTGGGTGCCTGGGTGCGGGGTCTCGGAACCCACTCAACCGTACCAAGTTTCCTGGCATGGTCCACTCTACCACAAACCTCTGAGCTGCAAACTGTGCTCAGGAACCTGTGAGGATTCAGACCAAGACTTGCTGGGAACACAAGCGGAGCATCCAAAACAGTGTTTCCAACCTGTGAGTCATGGTCACAGCGCCTTTGGGGAATCGAATGACCCTTTCACAGGAGTCACCTAAGAAAATCAGAAGACAGATAAATTCGTAACAGTAGAAAAATTATAGTTATGGAGTAACAATGAAACTAATTTTATTGTTGAAGGTCACAGCGACATGAGGAACTGAATGAAAGAGCCATGCACTGGGCATTGGGAAAGTTGAGAACCATTGCTCCAGAGTCACTAGAGTGACTAGAAAAACATGCAGCCCAGGAAGCCTATCTGTCATCACCTCTGCTGGCTCTTGCCTCCCTTGTTAGGAAGTCGTGTGTTTTCTCGCTGTTCAGTGTTACTGTGTTATTTTCCCTGGCATCTCAGTTCCTGTAATCAGGGGTGAGCTATGGAGACTTCTCCACAGTTCACTCGGGTCTATCGACCCAGCCGCCCTCACCATTTAGCTGGTCATTCTTTCCAGGGACTTCCATCGATTTCCACACGGACCTTTTCTCCCTGCACGCTGTGTGCTGAGAGTCCTGCTCAACAGGAATGAGAACCAGGTTAGCGATCTCCATCCTAGCGTCTATGAAGCCAGCATCAGTCCCACTCCGGAAACATCCGTGTACCTACCTGCCTTTGGTCCCCCCTAGGGATGCCTTGCGCATGCTCCTGGCCCTCACTGAGGGCACATGAACTATCCTGTGAGAAGCCCTCCCAGCACAGCAGCAGCTGCACAGACACCATTTCATCCTGCGTAGGCAATGAGCCCCATGGCTGGTGTCAGAGTCTTTCCCTTCCTTCCTGTGACATCATTGTCAGCAAGTATCGCTGAGCACCGACTGTATGCCAGGCACCATGCTAAGCATGTTCTGCGCTCACAGAATGTTCTGGTCATATCCCTCCCTTCCTGATACTTCCATGACTTCCCCTTGACCCACGACCTCATGCAATGTCCTCCAGACCAGTGTAGGCTATCCTTTGTCCACCCAATCTTTTGTCCTTTGTCCTCTGCCCAATCGTTCATCCCCCACTCCTCCTCTGCTTTCTTCTGCTTTCCCTGTTGGTATTGTCAAGATCCTTCTGGCTTCAGAGCTTTCCATGTCCAGCTCCAAAGAACTAAAATACCTTCTTTCACTTACAGGGTCCCTCTCCTTTGAGATTTCCACTTAAATGTGAGTTCTCCCCAGCTATCCTTCCCTGTTATGGATAGAACCCAAGGGTACCACACAGACTCCTGCTTTGAATACTTGTTCCCCAGGTGGTGGCACTATTCTAGGGGCTATGACGCCTTTAGGAGATGAGATTCATTTGGAAAAAGTGAGTTCCTAGAGGCCAGACTTTGATGGCTACAGTCTAGCTTTGGGACGTAGCCATGATCTGCTTCCTAGCTCACTCAGATGTGCAGGGCACCCAGCACATGCCTGCCACCCCCAATGAACATCGTGTCCTACAGGCAGCTCCAGCAATGATGCTTTCCATGCTGGGGTGCATTTTGAGTGTTGCAACTGCTTTTGAGTCAGCCACACCACCACTCACCATTGTCTGTCAATCAACCCAAAAACTCCTTGGTTCTCCAAGTTAGATTGTGATGGAATCCTACTTTGCCCTGTCACTGGTGTCCTATCTGGGGGAAGCAGATGCTTGATTGCAATCTCTCCAGGAAAAAATTCACACAGCACAGCTGGACAGAGAATTCTTGAAAGAGGAACACAAATGGACAGTAACTATGCTTTTAAAGTGTTAAGTATCAAGAGCATTCAAATGAAAACTACACTGAGCCCCTACCTCACCCCTTCAGAATGGCTGTCATACAAATGACAGCTAGAAAATGCTGGCAAGGCTGTGCAGAGAGAGGAACTTGCGGGGCTGAAGAGAGATCAGAGGGTGACGTGCTTGCTACACAAGCATGAGGACCTGCGATTGGTCCCCTAGCACCTACGTCAAAACCAGGCACAGCAGGGATGGAGAGATGGCTCAGAGAGAGATTGCTGCTCTTGCAGAGGCTTCCCAACACCCACTATGGTGGCTTAAAACCACATGTAACTCAAGATCCAGGGGACCCAATGCCCTCTTCTGGTTTCCACAGCCACCTGCATGTATGTGGTACACACACATACATGTAGATTCACACATATATACATAGTATAATGACATAATCTTGAAGGAAAAAAAACTGGGTACAGCAGCACATATTTGTAACTTCAGAGCTGGGGATGTAGAGTAGGGACAAGAAGTAGTGTACTTCAGGCACAACAAGAGATGCTAGCACAAAGAAGGAGGAGGAAGGGGAAGAGGGAGAGGGAAGAAGAAGGAAGAAGAAGAAGAGGAGGAGGAGGATGAAGAGAAGGAAGATTAGAAGAAGAAAAGGAAGAGAAGGAAGAAGAAGAGGAGGAGGAAGAAAAGGAAGATTAAAAGGAAGAAGAAAAAGAGCAGAAGGAAGAAGAAGAGGAGGAGGAAGAGAAGGAAAAGAAGAGGAAGAGGAGAAGGAAGAAAAAGAGAAGAAGAAGAAGAAGAAGAAGAAGAAGAGGAGGAGGAGGAGGAGAAAAAACCTGAAAGTAGGTAGAGAGTGGTAGAACAAGACACATGACATCAACATCTGGCCTCCACAGACATAAACACACATGTGCACCCACATACATGTTCACATATATGTGCCTACATATACATATATACACAAATACACATACACATATACAAATATATGCATACACACATATATATATATACACATACACACATACATATATATAGACATGCACATATATATTATACATATATGCACATGTATACATATACACATACACACATACATACATATACACATATACATACACATATATACATATGCACATGTACACATATACAACATAGACATATACAGAGGAATCTTTATTTGCCATTGGTGCACATGTAAACTAGGGCAGACATAGAAGCAACTATAGAAGTCTCTCAGGAAGCTAAAAGTAAAACTGCCGTATGACCCACTTCTGGGCATGTTCCCAAAGTGCACTGTACCCTGCTGCAGAGACACGTGTCCGATGGTGTTTGTGAGGAAAGACACAGATTCAGCCTACATGTCCATCAACAGGCAGACAGGTAATGAAGACATGGCGCGTGCACGCAAAGGAACGTTATTCATCTGGAAGGAAAACTGAAAATTTCAGACAAGTGGACAGAAATGGGAAATATTATGTGAAGTGAGGTATCTCAGACTCTGAAAGACAAGCTCTGCAGGTTCTCTCTTGCGTGCAGATCTTAGATTCTAATTTTTACACACGCATTCCTTTATGGGAGTAGGGAAGTGTAGGTGCCAGGAAATAGGAGGGCGCCCGCGAGAGAAGGAAAATGATTCTCTAAGAAAGAACACTAGGGAGGATAATAAACAAGTGAAATATGGCCGTGGGAGGGGAATGCTGTGGAAGGCTTAGGTGGGCGTGGGGGATGAAGAGACAAGGGACCAGAGAAGGGAAAGAGCCCACCCACTAAACCCTAGAAGCTTTGAAACTCCGCAAGGAGACCCAGGACTTCGCATTGACTGAGAAGGAAGTTAGTCATGAGGGTGGGGGTGGGGATGGAGGGCACAAGTAAGCAGAAGGATAAGCGCGGGGGGGGGTTATGGGGCGCGGGGGCAGCAGGACAGGAAGAGGAGCATCTGAGGCTCCACTTAGAGCTGCCCTGGGTGGAGTAAGATGACCCTCCTGCACAGAAAGTCGCACTGGGAACCGTGGTCACTAAATACCCTACACTGTGTGATCTAGCAACAATAGGAACCCCTTACTCACGTCTCCGGAGATTGGGAGGGGCACGTTCTTAGGTGACACTTGCTGCTGTGTTCTTATAGGGCAGAAGAGGACACATGCCCCGCCCCCCGCAGGCTGAATGTCAGCATGAGTGCAGCGCACACACTGAGGTGCTACTGGCATTCAACAGCCACAGCATGAGAAGTGGGGCTCGGCGGCTCCATGTTTCAGGAGTCTGCAGGCTGGTAACCAGGATGGCCCAGACTTAGTCAGGCCCCAAAGTTAGATCAGAGAGCAGTGACCGGGACAGGAGACATGGGCAGATAGGATGTGGTGGCAGAGGGATCACTACTGTCCTGTGAAAGGGTGAGATCAGGAAAGATTATGGTCTCCATGTCACAGATGAGGGATCTAAGATTGCACAGTGATAAGCCTAGGCTACTATGCTTGGAAGCCCTGCTCTAACCACTAGGTCACACTGCCTTGGCCCACCGACAGAGGTCAGAGGGGCAACAGGGCTCAGAGTTCCAGGGCAGGCTGGTGTTCTGACCAAACACCCGGCTGTATGAGCATGTTCAGGGTGTGTAGGCTGAAGTGGGGGCCCATCTGGAAGCTTCCAATCCACACAACCAAAGCCAGTGCCAGTAAATTACTCTAGATAATGAGTATGTTTGCTCAGGAAATCGAGGAGGCAGAGACAGTTGCCAGAGTCATTAAACACGAGGGTGGACGTGCCAGGCCTTGCAATGCCGCCAAGCCGCTCTTCAGTGCAGCCCCTCCCCTAGGCTGTATCTGTGGAGCTCAGAAAAATCAAAGAAACACCAGAGAGAAGTGGGGCCTGAGAAATTACCTGATATTAGTTTAGAGATAAGAAAAGCAAGGCGCAGAGAAGGTGACAGACCTGCCCAAGAACACACAGCAAGCAAGAGACCAAGATAGGTCAGGATATTATCAATTCATCTTGGTACAGTTGAGACAGCATGGGAGGCTTAGAGGGGATGGGCAACTTCCCCAAGGACTCCCAGCAAACTTAGCTATGAATATAAGCATTGAACTCAGGGCCTTTTATCTATGTTACCCTATGCTCGATTCCCCAGCTTCTGGGTTAAAATCAACATGAGAGGTTAAGGGGGGGGGTGCCAGGGGAAAGGGGACATTCTTGGTAGGGGAAAGGATGAGCAGGACACAGAGTGGGCCCTTGCCTCAGACCTACCAGCCAATCCTGTATGTGATAAGTGACAACGTCTCCTCTCACAGCTCCTGCCTTCTGGGAGAGACACTACTGAGGACACATAGCGGGAGGCAGGATTGAACCTAGGCACCTCCCATTTTTCATCCTACTCTGAGCCCACTCCCCCTCCCACACAGAGGGACTTCACCAACACCTCCTCCAACCCAGACCTGAGATGCACCCAAGGGTCCCTGGAGGGAGAGAGAAATGAGGTACTGGTTGCCTCCCTCCAATAGAGTCAGCAGGAACAGTCACCTACGCTTGGTCCTATGGGGAGGTCTACCCTCTATGCACTTCTCTTTCCAAGGGAAGGCCAGCACTCTTCACACCCATCTCTTCTGGTTCTGTCAACATCTCATGCCCTTGCCCTCTCCAGCCCGTCGGAAGTAATGAGACTCTGTAACCTGTCCCGCACCACACCCTACAATAACTCCTCCCTAGTGTCCTCTCTGTGTGTCACTGTCTAAACATTAACTTAAGGAAGTTACTTAAGGAAGCAACTTAGGTCTGTGACAAATGCAGCTTAAGGCAGAAAGGTTCTATTGTGTCTCCCAGTTCAAGGTCAGAGTTTGAGGTTACAATCCATCAAGGAAAGGGAAGCCAAGGAACCTAGGGCAGCTGGTCACATTGCAGCAACAGTTAAGGAGCAAGGAGTGAGGAATGCATGTGCTTCCCTCACTTTCTCCATTTTTACATAGTCCAGGATTCCCAGCCCAGGGAATGCCACCGCCCACAGTGGGCAGGTCTTCACACCTCAGTTAACCTAATCAAGATAATCCCCCACAGGCATGCCCAGATGCCTGGCTAGGACTTTTCAAGTTGAAACTTGAGATTAACTACCACATCTTTATAAATTTCAGTGGCTCTTTGCAACTTTCTAGTCTTCTTTCCTGTGGGGGGTGCACAGAGCTCACTGGATGGACTGCAGATCTGGCTTGAGCTGGTGAGTCAATTGACAGCAACAATGCTACAGGTTCCCATTGTGTCCTGCTCTGCCTTCTGTGATATCTGTTCCAACCTCACAAAGGCAGAACAGCAACCCCTGTCACACTCACCTCTCTGAGGCACTCCACCTACACTGTCCAAGTCCCGCCATACGCCCCAGCCTTTCTGGAGGCAGGAAGGAGAGCATGTCCCTGAATGTAGAGCCCCATGGTGCCACATCATGTCAAGCTGGCTCAAGGATATGTCTGACCCAGTCAGTCATGCTTCAGGGTTCACACTGCTCAGGCCATAGGGATGCACTGTGGATCCTTTAGAGGGTCTCTAACCCAGACCACATGACTGAGAATGGAAGAAAAGGCACAGGAAGGCTAGAGGCCTGGAAGGGATGGCAGTGGTGGAGGGCCCATGGCAGTGGTGCCGGGGAACATTGGCAGGGCTGCTGGGTTTGGAAGGCTGGGCACTGAGAAACTGAGAAAGGTATGGCAGTGGAGTGTAGACTCCACCTCTCCGTTCCTAAGAGCCAAGGGAAGGAGATGAATTCAAGTTGGTACCTTACCCCACCTAGTTCCGGACTTGCCCACTTCAGGCCTTCCCAGTCCCTGTTGCTGTGTAAACAGCTGCTGTAAGAAGTCCAAGAGAGACAGTCCAGTAGCCACCCACACCACAGGCCCAGTCAACCAAGGAGATGAGGTCACTGATGGAATAAAAAATGAGACACAGACGGTCCCAAGACAGAGAATGAACCTCTAAAGGAGAAAGGCCTGTGGTTGTGTGGCATTGAAGATAGCCTTGGACCTGGGTCCAAATCCAGACACCACCATACTCATGGTATGTGACCCGAGGCAAATTCCTGTCTCTTTAAGCCTGGAGTTCCTCATTTGTGCAATGGGATTTGACAAGGTAAATTTCAGGAACCATAAGAGCAGGTGGTAGCTCCAAGACTGAGCTCTGAGGCTCAAAGAAGCCTCTTGCCCCAGCCTAGCACCACACCCTTGCTCACAGGGAAACAGGCACTTCAAGAGACTGATTGGGTACTAGAACATTAGATTGGATCTCACATGTGCATCGATTGGGTCTGTGGAAAGTTGATCAGATCAGAGAGGCACCCCACTAGGATTCCCAGGACCCCCTCCCTTGGGACTGTCAACCCCTCTGTTGGCTGTTGACCAAAACCTATGACCAAGGAGACAGTCCCCTAGCCAGCCTGGGAAGTGGACTCTGATGCTAAGGGATGATGTGAAGACCAAGCACCTCATGGTTCTCAGAAAGCCCTCACCCTTTGTCCAGAACACAGCTCAGAAGCACCGAGCAGCACCAGGCATGCTAGGGGGGTTGGCTTCTCTTGGGCTGCCTGATGGCTCAGTCTGTTAGGTCCACAGACAGTGGCATCTGCCATGTGACTTTGGAGTCTGGTGCTCTGAAAGACTATTGCTGCAACATAGCAGGACACTGAGAACCCCACATCTGCTGTGCTCATAGGAGACAGGAGACAGGTGACAGCGGCACTGTGATCATCACTGGATGGGGCATTGGCCTCCTGCCACTGTGACCCAGTGGGATGCAAGCATGGGGTTCTGGCTGAACACCCAAGAAAGACAGTGGCACCTGCCAGCCAGAACTTCCTGCTCCAAGCAGCAGAAGACCTCACGTCCTATCATGTTACAGTGTGTACAGTGACAGGGGATGAGGTGAACACTCAGGCCTGCTTCCTCTGCTATCCCTAACCACTGCTTGTGAAGAGTTCCCAGTCTATGCATGGGGATCCGAATAGGGGGCAGGTTCTGTGTGTGTGTGTGTGTGTGTGTGTGTGTGTGTGTGTGTGTGTGTGTATGTAATAAGCTTCCTGCTCTCACGTCTTAAACGAGGTCTACTTTGGGCATCAGGAGTAGAGCAGGGTCTCACCCTGCCACCCAGACAGTCCCCTGCACTGAGACGGGAGAGGTTAATGAACTGAGTTTCCAGAATCAAACAGCTTTAGGGCATCATCATGAAGGGGAAAGTCTGTCGTCAAAAGGAGTGGGTGATCTTAAAGGTGTGTTTTGATGTGTGTGTGTGTGTGAGAGAGAGAGAGAGAGAAGACTGACACAGGTGTTGGGACCCAAGCTTGGGCATCAAGTTCTCCTAACAAATGACAGATCTTTCTAGCCTTGGACTGTTCTTAATTTTATTTTCAAAGCAGGTGGTTAGAGAGGGGGCTCAGCAGTTCTGAGCACTTGTTGCTCTTGCAGAAGACTCAGTACCTAGCACACACATGGTGGCTCACCACCTGTAACTCCAGTTCTAAGGAAGGCAATGCCTTCTTCTGACCCCCACTGGCACCAAGCACACGCCAGGCACTTACCTGGTACACATCCATATATGCAGGCAAAACACACGCTAAAATAAACTGAGTCTCAAAACAAATTAAGTAAGCGTTTGGCCCTTGTTACCTTCAGGCCCCTGCTCACAAGGTTTATTCAATCTCATCGATCCCTAAATATCCTCAAAGAGTAAGCTTAGGCTGAACCCTGTCAACTTCTTTCTCTGGCCTCCCTCAGACTCTGTCGTGGCATTACCACACCTACCACTGTCGCAGACCTCATCAGCTGGTGCCAGCCAGCATGTCTCCCCACAGGGCTCTGTCTGAAGTGTATCCACCTGGTGCTGGGGGCAGGGCTGAAAAGCCATTTCCAGAGCATCTACCCACTCCCCTGTGGCTCCCTGCCAATCGGAGTGGGGCACAATTGGTTAGTACAGAGAGAAGGCTAAACTGTGTGGGGCTGAACCAACCAGTGACCCACAGGGCTCCTCTGACAGTTCTGTAGGCTTAGATTTTTCAAAGCCTACATTAATAAGGGTTCTCAAATGCTTTGACAGCCCCCACCCCCCGTTCTAGCCCACTGTCCAAAGGTGGGGAGAAAAGACGGTAAATAGGACAAGGGGATGTGAACCTGTTTAGAAGTAGTTCTTTAGGGGCAATTCCAATCTCTGTTTGTCAGGATACCAGCAGTCCAGTTCAGTAGTGTTAGGATACCAACAGTCCAGTACAGAAGTGTCACCACACATCAATCAGCATCGGCGGTGGCACCATCCATTAGAAACCTCCAAGCCTCCACTGAATCAGCACGAGTCAGCAGCAGCGACCAGGACCAGCTGAAATGACAGGAGCTCTCTGCTGTGCCTCTCGGAAACAAAGTAAAGATCAATGAAGACAGGAAACCAACAAAGACTTGCACAGCTAGCTAGCTAGCTATGCAAGTGCCCTGTCACTTTCCGTTGAGTCCCGAGTATACGCTCTCTAAACATCGCGAGACCTCCCACAGGTCTTGCCTCAACAAAACCCCACAGAAATCTGCATGACATGACACAACCAAAAACTTCCACCTTACAGTTCTGCGTGTACAACAGTTCAGGGTTCCCAGGAGCTTCCTGAAGTAATGGCTACACACACACACACACACACACACACCATGCAGCTTTGGGTAAGGAGGCATTCTTTTCTATCTTAGTTCATGAGAGTTTTTGTGCAGTGTAGGATCTACAGCCCATGTCTGCCTCTACTCTCCGTGGCTACCAACAAGACCCAGTCTGAAAACCTTCATCGCTGCGGTTCTGTGGTTCTGTGTAAGGAGACACTGTGGAATGAATGGGGATCTTATGGCGGGGCTTCCCAGAGGATAAATGAATCAACCTAAATAATTGTGCAGAAGAAACAGGGAGGAAAGAGGGAAGGAGAGAGAGACAAGCAGCTAAAACGTGACATGGCCTTGGAAACAACAATGTGCTGGCTCTGGAAATATTGCCAAGATGCAAAGATGGTGATTTTAAATAATAATCCTCGTGTGAGCCTGATGTGATGGCACTAACCTGCAATGCCAGCACCTGGGAGGTGGAGGTAGGAGGTCAGAAGTTCAAGACCATCCTCAGATACATAGTGACTTTGAGGCCAGCCTGGGGAACAAGCTTAGTCTTTAAAATGTTTTTAAATATATGTTTTTAAAGAAGGATACAAAACAATACATATAAGCAATTTTTGTTTTTAAGACAGTTCCATGTATGTGTGTGTATGTGCATATGAGCATGTGAGCCTATGTGTAAGCATGCAGGAATGCATGTCTGTGCATGTATGTGTGTGCATATGTGCCTATTGTGTGTGCATACATGTGTGAGTATAAGCATGTATGTGTGCCTGCAAGATAGTCTGTAAGGATCTCACACCACATTGATAACTGTGTTCTATAGGAGGAGCCCAAGCTTAGAGATGGCTGTAAAACAAGAGAGACACAATTTTCTTTATCTGAACTCTTGCATATTAAACTACCAGAGTGTCTGCATGCAACACATGTATCATTAAAATTCACCCTGAATGAGCAAGGGGTTGGAAGACAGCCTTATCATAACACTATTGTTGCCAAAAACAAAAAACAAACAAACAAACAAAAACAATCCAAGTCTCCATCTACAGGGAACTTCCTACATAAGCCGCGGTGCCTATGGCAACAGAACCCCAAATAGCCAGTGGAAGACAAAGGATTGCCAGCCCGTACGGGGAAGGTGATTTAGAAATTTGAAATCAGGGAGTTGGGGGGAATGAACAATTTCATTTTTGTAAAAGGGAAGAGAATTTGGAATATAAATGAAAATGTAAATCCTCCTGTATGGTGTGGTCTTTGGGGTCACAGAATTGGGTCTGAATCTCTGATTCTAATGGAGTGGTCTTCGGTGGCTCATTCCATGCCCCAATGCCTTATTGCCCCATCTTTAAAAACAGCAACAACAGTATCTACTCCAGGCTCTCCAGGGCGGACTGATCTAAAGAATCTACCCAGGCTAATACACTTGGCTCGTGATAGTTAATTTTCCAACCATTTGCAGTGTTTCCGCTGGGAAGTGACTGTGGAGCAGAGAGAGTATACTGCTTTTCCGGTTTCTTTAAGGACTCCTTCTGAGGTATAACTGAAATGCAATCAACTGGACACACCCAAAGTGTCAAATTGGGTAAGTTTCCGCTTAAGCCCACACTCACTGTCTTAGTTATGTCTCTGTCGCTGTGATAACGAGGGTGTATTTTGGCTCACAGTTCCAGGGAGATACAGTCCATCATGTTTGGAAAGACAGGGTAGCAGAAACAGGAGGCAGAGGAAGAACAGGAAGTGAGAGCTGACCTGTAAAGTCTCAGGGCCCACCTACTGTGACATACTTCCTCCAGGAAGGCTCCACCTCCTAAAAGTTTCACAATTTCCCCAGCAGCGCCACCTATATCATGGTGATAATGATCTAAGACAGAAGAGTCAGGAGTTCAAGACCATCCTCAGCTATATAGAGAGATGTAAGCACCTAGCTCAATAAACTAACCAAGCCAGCAAATGGCTCAGTGGGTTAAGATGCTTGCTATTAAGCCTTATGATCTGCGTTAAAACCCTGGAACCCACATGATAAAAAGAGAGAACCAACTCCCACAAGTGTAATGTCCATATGCATGCATGCACACACACACACACACACACACACACACACACACACACATACACACACACGACCAATAAATTAAAATTTTAAAATAAGCAAAGTTAGGCAAAGTGGCATGAGACCTTGGGTCCCTGACATTGGTCCTCGGCTCTGTTAGTGCCCACAACCATGTCAAGTCTGAGGAATTGAAGTAAAGGGAAAGATGGAGAAAATAAGCAAAGAGTACAACGCCGGCTTATTTGAGAGCCATGTGGTTCTGATGCTGTCATTTTGGCCAAGAGAACAATGAGCATGTCTCAGAGAGTCCGTCCAGTTGTGGAGAGCACACACCTAGACCCCAGTAGGAAGGTTAGCACTAACCTGGCCAGCAAGGAATCATTTGTACACAGCCACCCCAGGACACAGCTACTGTGCAGACCTTGCTGGCAGGACACAGAGTGCTTCCTCATGAAACAAAAGACCAGTCTACTCAGTTGTGACATAACATCTGAGTCTAGACTAAGTGTCCATGGCAGGCTCCAAGGCACAGTAATGCCCTTAGTGCCAATCATCTCTGTAGTAATTTGAATATGCTGGCCCAGGGAGTGGCACTATTTGGAGGTGTGGCCTTATTGGAGGAAGTGTGTCACTGTGGGGATGGGCTTTTAAGACTCTCCTCCTAATCATGTGGGAGCCAGTCTTCTCCTAGCTGCCTTCTGAACAAGAGGTGGAACTCTCGGCTCCTCCAGCCACATGTTCACCTGGATGCTGCCATGCTCCCACCTTGATGATAATGGACTAAACCTCTGACCCTGTAAGCCAGCCCCAATTAAATGTTGTCCTTATACGAGTTGCCCTGGTCATGGTGTCTGCTCACAGCAGTAAAACCCTAACTAACACAATCATCATCAGGGACTGGAGAGTTGGCTGCTCTTCCAGAGGTCTTGAGTTTGATTCCCAGCAACCACATGGTGTCTCACAACCATCTGTAATGGGATTTGATGCCCTCTTCTGGTGTGTCTGAAGACAGTGACAGTGTACACATATACATAAAATAAATCTTTTTTTAAAAAGACCATCATCATCCATGTCCTGGGCTATCTTTTATGTACTATTTTCATAGACTCAGACCATCCCCAAGCTAGGATTCTGCAGAAGGGGAAACTGAGGCCCAGAGAAGAGCACCACTCACCATCAGCTACTGTATTACAGGCAGCACTGGGGTGCGGGCCCAGACCTTCTGGCTCACCCACACCCTGCACACTGCATCTCTCCTCCTCCTCAAGATGTACTCCGTGCGGCACCAGGTGAGCTCTTAAGTCTCGTGCAATTAGCTAATAGCCCCTTCCCTGAGCACATGCTGCGTGGTTTCCCACAGCTCATCAACTCAAGAGCAAGGTTCCTGCCTTTTCCTTTTCAGATCTCTGTTTATCTGTAAACCTGGCCTTTTCCACTGCTCCGAGTTCTCTTCCAGCAACACTTCACATCCATCAGACTCTGGTCTGATCCCTGGGCCAGAGGCCCTTGACCTTTGCACAGACCCATGGGAAGGAACTGGCTCAGGCAGGAAGGGGCATCTACATGGAGCACTGTCCTACCCAGCTTTGTTATCTGACACAAGACAGGAATTGAGTTGAGGAGGCGTAGCCATAGAGGAAATTAGGAGGGAGAGGGGCTTTTCCAGCTTCCAGCTGGCTGGTCGAGGCCTTGGTGTCCTCATCTGTCAAATGGGGATAATAACCTGAATGTCTGTTTGCTAGTGGAGAGTGAAGTAATGATATGAGAAGGAGCATGAAGCCTACCGTCAGTCAAGCCCTAACCATGCCCCTAAAGATAAAGCAACATAGGGAAACCTTTGGAGTCGTCTCCTGCCAAAGATAGACATTTAAATCTGACTTATGGAAGAAAAGGGAAATACTAAGATGTAGAGTGAGGGTAGAGTGATCTGCATCTCTGTGCATCCCTGGGCAAGCACTGAGCATTGCAAAACACTTAATGTCAACATTCATGTTACTGATAAGCTTCATTTTAATTGGATGCTGTGGTGGTTTAAATGAGAATGTCCCACAGAGGCTTGGACACCGGAAGCTCAGTCTCCAGTTGGTGGAAGTGTTTGGACAGGATTAGGAGCTGTGACTTTGCCGGAGGAAGTATGTCACTGAAGGGAGAGCTTTGGGGTGGCAAAGCCTCATGTCATTCACAGCGTGCTCTCTCTACTTCCTGCTTGTGGTTGGAGATGTGAGCTCTGGAGATGTGGTTGGAGATGTGAGCACTGCCCGCTGCCTGCTGCCACAGTTGTCCAACATAATGGACTTTTGCACACACACCCTTAGAACTGTAAGCCCAAAGAAACCCTTCCTCATATTAAGTGGCTTCGGTCATGATTTTATCATAGTAATAGAAAAGTAACTAATGCAGATTAGTTTTCCATAAAAGAGCAAATGTGTTGATGGGGGTAGGATGACTTGATTGACAGCTATCAAACACTTTCCTGATGCCCTGGCTCCCAGCAAAGAACTGTAAGTCAAACAGTCAGCTGGACTGCACTTAGACCAGCACCAATGACTCGAACAGTCTTCGGATGCCTTGAGGGAGCTAACACAACAGCTGTAGCTTCTTGCTGCTGCTGCACAAGTCCAGCTGCTACCAAAGCAGCCATGGCGACAGCTGCTTCAGATGGCTTGGCGTGGGATCACTGCAACCATTTCCACCCACACTAAGGGGAAAGCATGTCTCTTGGTGACCCAGCCAAGGGACAGTTGACACTGCTCAAAAAAGGCAATGCTGTGCTTGGTGCAAAGACATCCTTCATTTTCATGAAAGTGGAATGCGGTTGGTGCAGATGCCCCCTTTCTGGCTCTGTAGGCAGTCAGTTCTCACTCTATGCTCCTGTACTGTCTACCCAGGTTGTGACCACAGATCCAGTGAAAGGTTGTTTCTCCAGGAATCTTTCTTTGCCTACTCAGAGTAGGCTGGGCTTGTAACATGAAGAAAGCAGTGGTGACAGGTAGCAGATAAGTGGAAATGCCTCAGAAGAAGCAGAATTCTGGAGAAGCCAACCTCAATACTGTGGTGGTGGAGTCAGGCACCAGCAGCAGGGACGGCAGCAGGGTCTTAGCCATGGTGACTGGCGGCCTTGACAGTGGCAGAGACAGAACCATAGAATGACAACAATAGGGGAAGATGCTGAGAAACAGTATTAATGGTGGTGGTAGCCAACAGCAGAGCAGTGTCCACAGTGGTGGCAACAAAGCGTCAACAGTGTCTGTAAGCACTGAAGGTCTTGAACACTTGGTCAGAAGCTGTATGCTAAACACTGTCAAGGGCTAGAGAACGTCAGTTTCCTAAGTCGATACAAAAGTGGATACACTTGCCACTCTAAGGCCAAAGGTCTCATGTGAACTATAAACTGGAGGACGCCAGGCTGCTGCTCCCAGCCCTCTGCTGAGACTATGTGTTCCATCAAAGGCCAAGGACTACAAAAGCTTTCAAGGACCACGCTGGAAAGGTATCTGCTTACCCACCATGGCTTCTATCCAGGTAGACCAGAAGGACCCCAATCTGCTGATCAGTGGCAGAGGCATTCACAGCAAAGTCCATAGACGTTTAGGTTTTGGACACAGGCCTTATCGGATGGGACTCTGTGATCTCCCCAGGACCTGTTTTTTTGTTTGTTTGTTTGTTTCTATTTTTGGCTTCCAGTTTCTCTGATCTGTGTCTATAGACTAGTAAAATCAAGAAGGCTGCCCAGCTACGGACATGCTCTGGGAGTCAGTAGTCTCCCTGACAGGCCCAGCATAGTCCAGGGCATCACTGTGAGGTCTTTCCTGCCCTTTGTTACTTCATCCTTCATTTTGAGCAGGATCTGCTCTTTTTGCTGTCATTCTGAAAGCTGTGGCCGTCATTTTGAGATCTTCCTTCTTCTTCGATCCAGATTTAGATCTTTCGTTTGAGGGCTGCTGCAGTACCATCCCCCAAATTCATCTGTGTGCCTTCAAGTTACACTCAATTTGATATAATTTTAATGCTTTTTCTTTCAAGATTTTTGACCTGTGTATAACTTAGAAGAGTGTCTTTAGCTCCTGAGCATTTGATAGATTGGCCAGCAATATTCTTTCTTTCTTTTATCACCTTACCTCATTGTTGTCAGAATAGATTTATTTTTATTTTCAATTTTTTTTTACTTTGAAAAATCTAAATCATTCTAAGCCTGTTAAGACTCTTTTCTGATCCAGCTAAGCTCTGTTTTGATAAATGTCCGATGTGTACTGAGAATAATACACTGTGATCTGTTGTCCGGTAGAACATTCTGACTGTCGGTAGAGTGTAGGTTAATAGTGCCTTTCAATCCGTCTGTAGCCTCACAAATGCCCTGCCTGCTTGTTTACTCAGTCATTGGAAAAGGGATTTGAAGTGGAAACTTAAGGGTTCTTTGGAAAGTCGGTTGGAAGGTGTTTTGCTGGGGCAAACACGTGAAGGAACCTTTTGTTATAGTGGACACAGGTGTGAAAGGCTAAGGCAGACTCGTGAAGGAATGTTTCACTGAAGCAGACACAGGAGAGAGGATGTTCTGCTAAAGCAAGCACATGAAAGGACACGTGATGAAGGATTCTTTGCTAATGACACGCATGTATTGGTCCGCCTTATGATGCATAGTTGAGCTCCAGAGAAACACACCAAAAAAACACTTCTGGTGGTGTGCTGCAGTTTGTCACTGCTTCCAAGGACTGGGGCTGATTGGATGCACGTCCTGAGGCAAGGCACGTGGAGAACACGTGATGTTTGGAGGCTATGACTAGGACTCCACAGAGTGACAGACACAGAGCTTGGCTTGCTGTGCAACGCTTGTGGGTGTCAAGTCTTCTTTGATCTTTGCTTCCCTGAGAGAGGCACAGATGAGAACCTTCCCTGGTGTTCCTGTTGGTTCCTCCTGCTGACCTTGAGGCTGAGGCCTGGCTGTCTCTGCTAGATCATGTCACCACTGTTGCTATCCTGACTCTACAGAACTGACTGCTGGTGTATCCATGAAGTGTTTGTGAGTGGACTGAGCTGCCGCTGCTGACCTGTGAACTGAACTGCTGACTTCCAGACAACACAGATGGGAGTTCCTCCAAAGAACCTTTCTAAACAGGTCCGCTTCCCCTGCATCCCTTCTTTTCCACTACCTCTGGTGGGTGGTGGGCTACAACAAAAAAAAAAAAAAAAAAAAAAGTTGAAGTGTTTAAGAACCTGAGTCCTCTGCAAGGGTAGCAAGAGCTCTTGATCCAGGAGTCATCTCCCCAGTCTTTGATCTTTTTTAACCTATGGTATTTCCACATTGTCTCCAGGTCTCAGAGTAGAGATCTACTCCTCACAAATTTGTCTTTAAACTGGTTCCTAAAGAAACTGTACCCAGAAGCCAGTCCCACCATTGCCCGGGAATGTTGTCCTCCAAAGCTTCAAGGTAAACCCACACTTCCTGTCAACCTGGCCGGGGCACAGGAGGAAAACCAGAGGTAAGCCTGAGACTCTTTGCAGCAATATTCAGGTCTCTCCAGATGTGGCCCTGGCCTGTTCCCCCTTACCTGCTATCACCCCTTACACAGGCTGGCCCTGAGACTACCACCATCTGTGGACACAGACCTGCACATCTTATTTCAAAAATTCCTTTCCCTACCTTCATCCAATGGACCAATCCCTTTCACTCACTGAATGCCTGTAAAACCCTCCAGGGGGCTTCCTAACTCTGCATAGTAACTCGGCTTAGAATGTTTAACTTCCTATACAGCTAGGCACAGTATATATAACCAAGTAGATTGTGGTATGTTTATTTACATGAATGTCTTTCCCAGGTACAGGTGTGAAAGGCCATAAGCAAGCCAGTGCCTATGTGCCAAGACTCAAAGCATCAGCACATCTGGGTGTCTCATCTGGATAACTTGGGGGTTGAAGGAATAGCTGAGCCCCTCCATAAGTCCTCTCTCTTACAGCGGTGTGCTTTCTTCTGGGCCTTGTACAATTTTCCTGGTATATTCTACTTATGCACGTTCAAATTCTACTATACATTGTCAGTACTTTTGCTTTATAATGAGTCAATTATCTTGTAAGGAGATTTAAATAAGGAAAATGTATTTTTCATATGTACCCATGCACTTGCAAATTGCAGTGATTTCCGTTCTTTGTGTAAGTCTGTGTTCTCATCTGGTGGTGTTTTCCTGAAATTGGAAGAATGCCATTTAGCCCACCTCCACCCCACCTTGGGCTTGAAATTCATGCTTCTAAGAGATGCACACCCCACCTCGTCCCCGCCATTTTCTTTCCCTGTAGGCAGGAGAATGAGTGGCTCAAGCTTCAGATGGATCTCCTTGGATGTGTAAAGGTTCAGGAGCCAGAGCAGGAAGGTAGTGCGTAGAGCTGGTGGGAGCTTTCTCTGTGTGGAGCCCAGCCCTGCTCTAGTCACTAGAGAATGGTAGGCTTGGGGTATAAGGGCTAAGCAGCTTAGTCCTGGGGCTGTCCCATAAGGTCCTCTAGGCCCTTCTGAAGCTACTCCCAAATGGAAGGGGACCTTGCAGCCTCTGTCTGCTGATTGTAGCTAAGTTGTGACTTGTGGCCTTTTATGAGATGGCACAGGAATCTCCAGCCAGGGACTTTAACAAGGAAAAGCTATCCCAGGGGTGTGGGAGATCTTCAGCTAGAGAACGGATCTTCTCACACCCTTCCACGGGTCCCTACAGACCAGAGTTGGACCTTTTGGTCCAAATCCTGCCCATTTGGGTTGAGAGGCTCCATCTCATCTGAAGTCCTGAAGCCATCAGAGTCATACTCTGACCAGCACTGGCAGGCAGGGCTGGACATCCGCGGAGCACACTGCCCTGAACACCCCAGATCTGTGCCCAAACCACAGGGAGCTCACACCGTACTTTGTCTTCGTTTCCTAATGAGTCAGGGTTCTGCAGGTACGGAGCCGCATGGAGAGGGCACCTTGCATAGGCATCGAGCTCGGCACCTGACCTTTGACTCTACAGGGTTATCAGTCCCTCTGGGTCCCCACCACCACCACCTTCCAGCCTAGAATCACTAGCGGCAGGCTGCTGCTCCTGAAGCTGTGGGCAGACTGTAAAAGCCTATTGCTGTTTCCTTCCTTTCTTTTTTCTTTCTTTCTTCCTTCCTTCCTTCCTTCCTTCTTTCTTTCTTCCTTCCTTCTTTCTTTCTTCCTCCTCCCTTCCTTTCTCCTTCTTTCTTTTCTCCTCCCTTCCTCCTTCCTTCTTTTCTCCTTCCTTCCTTTCTCCTTCTTTCTTTCCTCCTTCCTTCCTTCTTTCTTCTTTCTTTCTTCTTCTATATCTCTCTGTCTCTTTCTCTGTCTCTCTGTGTGTGTCTCTTTGTCTCTGTCTCCCCCACCCGTGTGTGTCCCTGCCCCATTGTCCTTTGTCCTCCCTGGCTGCCCATCACTTCTTTAAGTAGAGAAGTGTGCCTCAGAACACCTCCACGCTCCTTCAATCAGGGCCCAATTCCTCCTGAACCCAGATCCGAGCTTCTGAAGGAAGGAGCACTGGCCGAAAATGTATATCGAGTAGTGAACCCAGGTTCCTCACTACAGGCTCATTCCACACAGTCCCCGCCCTTCTCGTGCCTATCAAACACCTCCACAGGAACGAGCCACAGCATGCAAACACTGTGCCCGGAGCTTCTTGTGGAGCTAAGTGTTCTTACAGATGCACTTAAAACCTCCGTCGCCCAACCTGACAGAAAATGGTACCGTTCATGCTGGCAATTCAAAAGCCTCATTCCGAACGGCATTAATAGCAAATAAAATACACCATTACATGACAAGACTTTTCATCCCGAGGAGCGCACCTCATGCGCTAGTGTGTTTGATGGCAGTTCCTATCCACCCCAGCTTTTACAACACGGGTTCCATGAATCTGTTCTCACGGGCTGATAGCATAGCTGGTTCAACCGGGAGAAGCAGGCTGATAGATACCATAGCTGGATCTGTGGGGAGAAGCGGGCTATGTCTAGACTAAGGAACACCCAGCTCAAGGAAGTACTAATTAAGAGAGGAACTTCAGGAACCGTGAGGAAGTGCTATTTAACTCTCCTCTGAAGGTAAAGAAGGTGGCACTGAGGGGCAAAGGGAGTCTGCACTGTCCCCTTCTGTTCTAACCCCACCCTCACGGAGCACGGCTTCACCCCTCCTATATTCCTCCCTCCTTTCCCCCCTGCTGAGAAACTCCTATGCAACCTTCAAAGCCCTGATTTCACCGTCTTGTTGATGAAGTCTTTTCCAGGCAAAACTAATCGATCCCTCAGCTCTGCCCCTGATCAGTAACCTGAACACACAGCAGGAGTGAGGCTCTGTCTTCAATATCATCCTCATCCATCATCTCTCTTAGTCCTCACCTCCAGTCTGATGAGAGAGACATCATTATCCTTTATCCAAAAGAACATACTAGGCTCAGAGAGGTGACAGAAGTCCTCTGGGCCACATAGGCAGGAGTAGTGGAGCACCTACAACCCCACTTTTTGTAATCACTGGTCTTCCTTTAACTAGATCAAACAACTGGGTCTGACATCTTTCCCAGGATTCTCCGTATCTCCAGAACCAGAAAAGAATGCTTCTCAGAGGTCTGTCAGTCATTTCCCATCACCAGCCTCCGCTTCTGCAAAGTCCCAGAGCCCTCCCTTATCTGCCTGCCAGCCGGACCATGCAGGATACCAAGAGCCCAGGACTGGCTTTATCTGGGCCTTTCTCAAAGTGCCTTGCCTTATGTATCATACAAAATGGCCAACACTCAGATGAATGAAGTATGGACTCTGATCCAGGTCTAGTGCAGGTCCCAACACCCAGCCAAGCTCTACTGTATGTTTCAGGTCTGAGGCCAGGCAAGAGCAGGGATCAAAGGCAAGCAGTCTTGAGTTCAAATCCCTACCTGTCCTCTAATGTGACAAGTAAGCAGAGATGAACCAGCCTCTCCCATACCAACTCCCAGGGACTCAGGCTCCCTTCCATAAAAATGGAACACAGTATTTGCATGGAGGTCAGCTTGGTGACTGGCAGTAAGGGGTTACAGAAGGCATTGGCTCTCTCTTTAAAAAACTGAACAAACATGGAATTCAGAAAAAGTGCCCCCACAAGCTTTTGGGGGTACATGCAGACATACAGGTATTTGTACATGTACATAAAATTTAAAACTAAGCATTTTTAGAATAGCTTTTGAGTGAATTCTTCACATGAATAGCGGCTTCCCACTCCCCAGCCATGTCTGTTGGCTGCCATAGTTGCCAGCCTACCTCACCCCATCACCCCTACAAGGCTAAAGACACAAAAGTAAGAGGACCCCAGGCGTCTTTCTGTCCACTCTCACAGCATCCTATTCCAGACAGTGAGTCTTCAGTCTTTATAAACATGGAGTCACTTTAGATGGTGGTAACTGCAGGACAGACCAAACTCCTCCGGATGAGGGCAACTCTCTATCCCCTAGAGCAATGTTTCTCAATGTGTAGATTTAGATACCTTTGGGGTTAGATTGACCCTTTCACAAAAGACACCTAAGACTATCAGAAATCACAGACATTTACATTACGATTCATAACAGTAGCAAAATTATAGTCATGAAGTAGCAACGAAGATAATTTTATGGTTGGGGAGTCACCCCAAGATGAGGAGCTGCACTAATGGGTCTCAGCATTAGCAAGGCTAAAAACCTCTGCTGTAGAGCAAGGCTGCACCCTGGGCAGAAGCAATTATCTTCTGGGAGCCAGTCTGCCCTGTCCAGCAATGACTTACCTAGACCAGTTTACAGGACCAGAACTGAGACAACAATCCACTGAGCCAAGAACCGTGATAGTCAAAGCCCTGGCCCTAACAAGCGAGGCTTTGTTACCTGTCCTCAAATAGGCCAATTAAAGAGACAAATCCCAGTGAGAAGCAGAGACAAGGGGTTTAGACAATGCAGCCTCAATTGGAATAGAAACAAAGAGATTCAGCATCACCCCCAACACTCCACTCCCCACCCCCCCACCCCTCTGCAGAGCCCGACTTGACATTAGTGTTGTCATTGCTATCTGAGAAAGGGTCTCATGTAGCGCAACCTGGCTCTGAACTCATTATGTAGCCCCAAAATGACCTTGACTTTCTGATCCTCCCGGCTGCACCTCCCAAGAGTGGGGCGTATAGGCCTGACCCACCACACCCAGGTTATGTGGTTCAGAGGATCAAACACAGGCAAGCCCTGAGCTATATTCCTCAGAGGTTTGTGTCTAATTAGAAGTCAAGAAGTGTTCCCAGCTGAGCAGTCATGGCAATGTGACTCCACCCACTACTGGCCCACCATTGTCTGGGCTCCCAGTTAGTTACCCAGTAAGCCGAGTAGTCAGAACTTGGGTCCACGGACTCAGTAGTCTGGTGGCCATGGAGAAGAACACAGAGACACTCCATCAGGATGCTTATGCCATGGCCCAGGCTCAACACAGACCTGCTCCCTTCCCCAGCTGGCCTTTAAAGTGAACGTATTAAAATCCTTTGTTTGTGTGTCAGAATAAAAGCTTGCCTGATCCTCTAAGACACCCTGATACTCTCCTGCTGGGTTTCAGATCAAATCTCTCCTTGTACTGATGACCACCAGGCTTTGGCTGAAAAGATTGAACACTATCCTTCATATGATATTTTTTTGACTTCTCTTGGCTTCCTCTAGTTTCCTGACCTACCTGATGGGGTCTGTAGAGTCAGGGAGCTGCATTCTGTCCCCAGGAGGAAGGGAAAAGGGGTGTATGCAGAAGGTCCCCCAAGTCTGCCACCCTCACTCACCCCATTGCCTCTTCCCCACATCCAGACACCCCGGGGAACATGGTAGATCCCTAACCCTCCTGCCATTGTTAGCCTCTCCAGGGAGGAGGAAATCTGAGCGAGATTAGATAACTTCTCTGTCTTACAACACATGGGGCAGATCTGAGCTCCAGCCCACACTCTGGCAGCTCCCTGATATGTCCCTGTTCTGGACACCAGGCCTTGGTATGTGCTGTTCCTGTCATCTAGAACAACCTTCCCACCTCCTTGACTGGAGAAATCCTGCCTCTTCCTGGGACCCCTGGGAAGGAAGAGAGAAGGATGAGCCACTGTCAGCCCACATGGGAGGTGTCTTACTTTCTTTTCTTATTGCTGTGATAAAAGACTTTGACAAATGTAACCTAGAAGAAAATGAATCCCAGTGCAAGGGTCCCATTCATCCAGGTGCAGAAGTCAAGGTGCTGGAAGTCTGAAGCAGTTGGAAGCATCCTGTGACCACAGTCAGAAATCAGGGGGAGACAGATGCATGCCCCCTTTCTCTGCTTATCCAGGTCAAGATCCCAACCACAAAAGGGTGCCACCCACGGTCAGCAACTCTTCCCACCTCAAGAAACACAATCAAGATGATCTCCCAAAGACATGCCTCGAGGCCCATCTTCCAAGTGACTTTACTCTGTCAGGTTGACAGTTACCACCCCAGATGCCCACGTCATCCCAGAAAGAGTGCTCTCAGTAAACTCGTGTAGCCCGTCAACAACCACAGAACTCCAGCCCATTTTACAGATGGATGAACTCATGCTCTAGGCGTGAAGAAAGCTGCCCAAAGTCACCCCAAGGTCAATGGCAGTTCTGGGATAATCCACTGTCTGACTAACAGGCTAGCCTTGTGCCTCTTCTCCTCTACTCTGGGCCTCCTCTCATCCACCCAAAGTGGGCATTTCTCCTTCCTTCCTGGCCCCAAGGTAGAACATCCTATCCCCAAAGCCATCTCTCATCTCCCCGCCTCTCTAGCTGGCCCTTCTCCCAGGAGAGCAGCAGAAACAACTCTTGCTCACTTCAGTGAGTGAGGAAGGCACAGGAGAGCCTATGACCCATTGCGTTCCCATGTCCTGGCCCTGACCCTCAGGGAATTCAGAGCCCTCTGGCCAATGATCGAGCTATGTATGCTTGGCCAGCCTTGGACTCTGGGCTAAGGCTCCGGCCACTTCTTTATAGGGTCCGCTCCTTATTGGGAAAGGACCAAGACAGAACTGAGCAGTCACATGAAACCAATTTAGGCTCTGTGCCAGAAGCAATGGGACAGGTGACCCTGACTGGCAATGACTTCCTGCTCTGAGTTTTTTGTCATCCACAGGCCTGCCCAGGGGAGGCTTTTATATCTCTGTGGAGGAGATTAGGTCCTGCTCCTGGGACATCTCTATTCTTGGGGTGTTTATTTGGGGTCCCCATTTCTCAAGTTGATCCTGAGAGCCCAGAGTGGCTGTGGCAAGCTTATCACAGAACTTTCTAAATTCAAGATCTGGGCTCCACAAATGAATCTGTGAAATTCCTGTTTCCCAGATAGTCTCACTGTGCCTCAGAGTCCACAAGAGAAGCTCAGGTTCCGGGAGTTCAGATATCACAGATGCTTCTGTATGAGATCTGAAAGTTCTCCTCACCCCTGTGAGAGAAGATTCTGAGCCTCCCTCCACATCAGTGTCTGCAGGGGAACTTTGGACTGAGGGTCTCAGATTCTTCTCCACATTAAAATGCAGGGCCTGGAGCTGGTGAGATAGCTCACTGGGAAAAGGCACTTGCTGTCAAACCAGATAAACACACACGTACACGCGCACACACTCGCACACACGCACACACAGCCTCAGCAGCCCCCAGCAGAGGTTTGGCAACCTGTTGCAGACTTGGCTCTGGGAATGGACAAGCTATTCCTTTCTCGTGATCCTAAGAAAATGCCCTGGCATCTCAGTCTACAATCAAAGCTTTGGCTTCTGCTCCCCTAGCCTAATGAACAGAACATTCACCCAGGCCCTCCTGGCCCAGAGTCAGCCTCTCCTCCACCCCACGGCTACCCCAGTCATGATAGGAGAAGGAAGCCATTGATGGAACTTGGCTAGAGGTGGGTGGTAAGCATCAAGCATCTTACTCAAGGAAAACTATGGGCCCCTCACCCAAAAAGGTCCCTGAGGTGACAGTGATACCAGCTAATAATCCAGTCACATTCCACCCTCACCTCACCATCCCTACAGACTTCTGCTGCTCAACCCCACATGACAGAGAGGAACCTGAGGCTCCGGGTATAAGACTTATCCCGGGCCACTCAGTCATGGGCAGAATCAAGCAGGACTCAGGTACCATGAGCCCCTCCAGTGTCTCTTCCCAAGCTCTCATTTCTCCTTCTGTATCTCCCCCCACACCACCTGCAAAATAACCTCCCTATTCCCTTTAAACATACCAGGAACAGGCCTGTTTTTCAGTGGGCCCTACCCTGAGCAGTAATGTCCGTGAAATAAAGCTTTGATGTGCTAATTGCTTGTGGGTTTTTTTTTCTCCACTCCGATGCCCATTAAATTGAATACATGACTGGTAAAATAGAAAATGTTTGCCCATGTCTGACCCAGAGTCTCCTATCCCTAGAGAGCAGCCCATTCCCTGGGGGGAAGAAGAAGAAACTGAGGGAGGAGGCAGGATGAGGTAAAAAAGGAAACAAAGATGGAAGAGTGAGAAAGGACACAGGGCCCAGCCCAGAACTGAGAGGGTCAGTCCTGAAGGGCCACAGTGACTGGTAATCCATCGTGTGACCTGAGCTGTACAGCTGGTTCCCTCCTCCCTGCCTCTCTTCTCCCTGGCTCCCTCTTCCCTGGTTCCCTCCTCCCTGACTGTTCTGTCTTTGGTTTGTTACCCTCACCTTGTCATGCCTCACACCATTTCTTAGGTGGTCCCACTGAGGACACAGATGCCTGTCACCTTGACAGAGTGGGACACGGCCTGAACTTTACAAAGAGAAAAGAGAAGCACAGGAAGAAGCCACAGGGACTGGAGACCTGGAAGGGGTGCAAGAGAAGTGCTTTCTTCTCAACGTGGGATGGAAGGTTTCTTATCGGTCTCCAGGAGGAAGGCCCAGCTCGATTCTATACCCTGTGGCCCCTGGCCCTGAGCTCTGTCCCCTCACACTCTCCTCCATTCCAGTCTTCACCCAGGGACAAAGATCATGTTCTCATTTCCTAGGTGAGCACCTAAGGCCCACAAGCAGTCATGTGACCACAGTCACTTAGCAGACCTAAGGCCCTGAGGCATTGCTGGTTCACGCTAGGGCTTGAGGCTTCCGTCTATGGCCCACTCCCTACTCCCTTCCTCTAGTCTAGGGCCCTACACACAGATAGATGTCTGCCCAGCTCTTCTGTCTGTAAAATGGGTCTAAAAACAGATCACAATGAAGGTGAAACTAGAAAAGTCTCTAACAGAGGTGTCTAACCTTTGACATTGTAACATGAGAATGTCATCTACAAATGTGCTGGACCACAATCACAGCCATCCAGGAATGAGAGTGGCCCTTGGAGTGGGATATACCAGCTAGCCCCTGGAAGGTACCCAAGAAATGGTGTTTCCAGAGACCCAGGGCTGTCCTGACCTTAGTCCCCAGTTACTGAGTGTGGTGATCAGAGCAGCCCCTCCCATGCTGACACACCTGAGGACCCTGGAATTCAGTCACCAAGCTTCCTAGCCTTAGGCATCTGGAGAGGAGGTGTATGGTCTGAAGGAAGCCCCATCTTCTGCCATGTTAATCGAATTGCCGCCCAGAACAGATGGGATGTTAGGACTCCCCCACACCCATTTTTCACAGAGCTTTGGTCTGGGAGATAACTGTGTAATTAAAATGAGAAATGCAAACAATCCTCTTAGTGAGACTTAGCCACCTTCCCTCCCTTGTAAATCTATTAATGAACCGTAATTGCAAAAACAGATCCTTTATTGGAACATGGTAACCAATTCACTGTGGGGCGATGAGGGCCCCAAGACCTGCAGACAGAAAGAAGCATATATTAATTAGCTTAAGTCTTTATCTATATAAAAAATCAAGAAAACAAAAACATTGGTTGCAAAGCAATTTTCCATCTGCCGATAGACGGTGTCTGCTCAGGGGAGACGCCGGGTTTCCTGGTTTCTGGGATTTGTTTATAACCTTTGGTTAATCAAACCTGGAGCAGAGAGAGACGTGGTAATTATACGGAGAGGGTAGATGTCATGGGAACTTGCAGCAGATGTGGGAAGAATCAGAACGAGTTAGCACGGAGTTTGGGGGCTGATAGACTTGGAGGAACCATCCCTCTTGTCTCAGAGCGGGAGGCTGTGTCTTTTCAGGACTGCCCCCATGGTGTCACTGTGAGCTGGGACTGTGGGAATGGCTTACCCAAGCAGAGACTCAGTGTAGAATGGGCTGCCTAGGAGCCAAGCCCAAGATAGGGAATTGTGGGTGACATGGGTCACTGAAAGGTCTAAGGGTGCAACACAGAGCAGACAAGACCCAGGCTCAGCTGGGATGCACTGCAGCCTGCAGCCATGGGGCACTCTGGACCCCACAGTATCTAGTGGCCGTCTCGCCTCAGACACAGAGATGGGTCTTGCACATCCCATGTCAGTCTTTAGCTAAATGTCATCACGTGGAGTGACTTCCCAGGCTTTGTGAGTCTGCCAGAGGGTCACACTGCAGCTTGAGGGTGAACTCGCTGGCCCATTCAGGAGGACCTATGTGGACACCTCGCCTGTTGTGAGCAAGCTGTGACCCTCGCAAATGCCTATGATGATGTGTTAACCCTTTGTATGTCGGTACCAACCTCACTTGAAGGCGAGCTTTACACAGAAGTGACTGAGTTAAAATGAGGCCATTGTTGGGGGAGCCGGGTTGGGGCCGATTCAGTGCAACCTTGGTGGTTGTAAAGAGGGAAAGTTTGGCACTAAGTGGTGCATGTCACAAAAACAGTAGCAAAGATGGAGGGGCCACAGGGACAATGTATCAGTTAGCCAAGGTGTGCCTGGGATTGACAGCTGCCAGGGAAACTAGAGCGAGGAGCCTGAAGCAGCTTTCCTCACAGCCCTCAGGAGGACCTGGAACTTCTGACAGCTGCACTGTTGAGTGCCCATCTCAGGTCTCTGCCGTCTGTTCTGCCATCCTGCATCCAGGCCTCGCTTCTAAAAGCCTTCTCGTTTTCCTGGGGAAACCCCTCTTGGTCTTTGACAGGGGTCTCGCAGGAATCTTCTCCCATGAAGCAGAATATCTACTACTCCAGGCCTCGGCAACCAGAGTTTGTACCCGCCGCCAAGGTGATTGATTCAGAAATGAGCACGTGACTCAATCTGAGCCAATGGGGTTGAATTCCAAGACTTTCTGAGAGGATGGCGGTGAGTATTTGAGAGCAGGGAACTATGGGCAATGAGGTGGATGGTCGTGGTAAGAGAACAGAGCCCAAAACAGGGGAACAGCGGAGGCTGTGGGTCCCACTCCAAGGCTTGCTTTCTTGCTTTTATACAAACTCTGCATCAAATGTGCAGCAGAGACTGCAGCAGATCAACTTTGGAACTTGAACATTCAAAGCCCACAAAATACAAAGAGGCTTCAATCCAGACCGGCAATGAATTAGGAAGGAAGGCCGATAAATAAAAATTAAAGTTATCATTGATTAAAGGCAAATATCTAGTATATGTACTAGGCATATGGGTGTTTGTGGCATATGCATGACCTTGAACTCACAGCTCTGTCTATTGTAGGGACCACTATGTTATTTCCTCTTTTTTTTTTTTCCAGCTGAAAACACTTGGCTTCATTTTAAGTCAACTCCCATCCAACGAGAGTTAGAGACTGCTCTAAGCGTTGTTATGCATAATAATTTCTCATCTGGGATTTCAATTTTCACAATGCCCTGAAGTCCCAAAATATTAAACAAAAGAAAAGTCCAGAGTAGTTAATAAGTTTTAGATCATATGCAATTCTGTGTATTCTGTGAGGTTTGTGCTATCCTGTTCCAACCCACCTTGAGCATGCTGCACCTCTGTCCACAGGGTCTGCAGTGTATATGTTACCCACCCATTCATTACTTAGCATCCTCTCGATTATCAGATCAAGAGTTTCAGTATCACAGTGTTTAATGCAAGGCTCAACATTACCCAAAGTTACCTTAATAACATGAGCAATTTGCATTTTGTAATTGGTACTTTATACTGTCAGCATCAGATGACAAATTTTCTGATCCAGCCACCAAATATGACTTAAGCGACTCGGGGAGAAGACAATGTGTGGTCCTGTGTTCCACCTCACCGCTAGGATGTGGGAACACCACCTGAACCAGCTAAACAGGAGGTGCTCGGCTCTGCATTCTGCTGCTGGGCAGATGAAACAAAATGCAGACCGCAGACCACTAGACTCATTTACCCAGCATCGCCACTGGGCACTGGGCTTGTGGAAAGCACCAGTGCACTGCTCAGTGGGTGAGAGAATGCCGCCCAGGCTGGAGGCCTCAGCCCAAGTGAGAAATGGCACAGGCTGAGGCCAACGCTGGTTTTCCCTGGCTCCCGGGTGTGCAGTCGCCACTGGAAAACCTTGTAGAGTCAGAACAGAGGGGGCCCACTGGCCTGCGAGGAGGAGCCCAGGGCCTGGAGTTCCCAAACTCCTGCCTGGACATCCAGACACCACTGGAAGTGGCGGGAAGTTGGGAATGAAGGGGGTCCAGCCCCGGGCCAAGGGATGGGGAACTCCAGCTTAGCTCACAGAAGTGAGTCCAGGAATGCAGAGGGGCCCTCGGCAGAGGCTTAGGCAGGACAGCTCTGTAGATGAAGACTTTCTCCATGTTCCCCACTGCAGTTCTTGATAAAAGAGACAGTTCATGCTTATCCATACTGCTTATTGATCATTCATCATGGAAAATGGGTGCATACCACCTCCTCAGGGTGGATCAAAAATTAAATACCTTTTGCTGGAAGGAATGTTGAGGAAGGGAAGCTTATTGGCTAAACCCTCAGGCCCTCTAGATACCTCATTAGCATGGAGAACTCTGTTCTGGACTATATAACCATTTGTCAAGTCCCTATATGGGGAGTGTGGCCAGGTATCTGGGAGGAAGCAGGGAGACACCTACTGTCCTCAGATGGGTGCCTGGGTGTCGGGAGTCTCTGAACCCACTCAACATTACCAAGTTTCCTGGAGGTCCACTGCCCCATAACAAAGGATGCTCTTGTCTCTTTTAACCTCACCCATCCCGATCCTTCTAGCACTCCCAGAGTTCCAAGCCTTCATCCATCATCCACTTCTTTTCCTTTGGAGAACTTCCATGATTTGAAATTTCATGCGTTTGCCAGTAACAAATTCCATCTTAGAATAGCTTTATTTTCCTTTTACTCTGGACAGTTGTCTTTTCCATCTAGAGACTCTGTCATCAACAGATCTTCTCTGTGTGTGTTTGAAAGCTGTTGGGCCACTTCATGTCAGCCCTGTTGACTTCCAGAGAGACACCTGCAGTCGTTCAAATTGAGGCTTACAAACACCTCATGGCTTCCCTCTGACAGCTTTCAAGCCGTCACTGTTGTCTTTCATTTTCAGGGTTTAATTCCGGTGTGATTTGACATGAATTTCCCTGGGGTTGTGTTTGAGCTTCCTGACTCTGTAGGTTTATGTTTTGATTGAGTAAAAAAAAAAATTTAACCCATATTCATACAAATACCTTTCTAGTCTCTCTTCTCCCTTTCTGAGACTCCAGTAATGTGACTGTTGACTCTTGCTATCATCCCACGGGACTCTGAGAGTCTGATGTTTGTTTTCAATATGTTTTCTCGCCATTGATCATGAGTCAATTCTATTGGTTTATCTTAATTGAATCTATCCACTATGCCCCTCCCCCATCCCACCCCCGTTGAACCAGCCACCTCGGTCATTGTACAAAGAAAGGGAGGTACAGAGAAGTCAGGGTTACCCAACGCCACACCCCTATGTCTAAGGATACACCCCACCAGGTTAGCCCTCTGTTCTCTTTCAGTCTCCCCAACAGAGCTCAGTGTGTGTGGAGGAGGATACTCTGTAGTCTCTGTAGTGGTTTGAATGAAAACATTTACCATAGACTCTGATGTTTCAGCACTTGGTCCCCAGTTGGTGTTAATGTTTGAGAGCTTCTGGAGGTATGGCTTTGGTGGAGAAAACATGTCACTGGGGGGCAGGCTTTGAGAGTTAAAGACTCCTGTCATTTCTATCTCACAATGTTTCATGCTGGCAGTTCAAGACGTGAGCCCTCAGCTCTCTGAGGTAGCCACTTGCTGCCGTCAAGTACTCTCAAACCCCATAGAACTATAAGTCTGAAACAAACCCTTCCTGCTGTAAGTTTCCTTGGTCCTGGTATTTTTATCACAGCAATAGGGGGCAAACTAAAACATGACCTAAGCAGGCAGAAAGCCTGCAACCAGCTCCTTCTCTGAAGACATCTGATCACAATAATATTGGAGTGTCCACCTGGGAGAGGTGACCAGCAAAACTTGTCCAGCAGATGCCCACTCGGACACTGCATTGCTGAAGAGCGTCCTGCCCAGGGAGACATGAGCATCACAGAAGGCCAAAGCAGCAGCCAGGAGGACCATCACTCTAGAATGGCCAAGTGTTTGCCCTCACTTCTTCTACTTCCTATAGCTGTTGAGGGCATTATGGGGGCTGCTGATAACGAAGAGATAGGAGGATCCAGGAGAGCGCCCATGTGCACCAAGAGGTTTGGGGGTGGGGGTCATGGATGTCTGAGTGTACGTGAGCACCTGTGTGATCATGTGAGATCAGTACCTTGGCCTGTTCGTGCTGCTGCTATGACAAATACTGTAGATTAGGTGGCTCAATCAACACCTGTGTTTCAACTCTGATGGGTGGGGATTCTAAGGTCAAGTTTGCAGGCAGCTATGCATCTGGTGAGGACCCACACACACATCTGATTATAAGTAGCTGTCTCCTTGCTGTGTCTTCGTGTGACAGAGATCCTTCCTCATGTGTCTTTTCTATGAAGGCACCAATCTCACTCTAGCCCCTCCCACATTCCTTTATTGCTTCTACCGAAAGCTACCCTATCACATGCTCCAAATACCAACAGGGAAATTCACTTATTCATAAGCATTCAGACTACAACAGTGTGTGAAAAAGATTTTGTGCATGAGATAGTGTTTATATGAAACTAGGTGTAAGACGAGTGTACATGATTGTGTAGTCATCTTAGGGTTTCATTGCTATGAAGAGACACCATGACCAAGGCAACTTTCACAAAGGAAAACATTTCATTGGGACTAGCTTACAGTTTGAGAGATTCAGTCCATTATCATCATGGTGGGAAACATGGCAGTGTGCAGGCAGATATGGTGCTGGAGAGGGAGCTGAGAGTTTTACATCTTGATCTGAAGGCAGCCAGGGAGAGGGTCTCTTTTCCAAACTGGACAGAGCTTGCACTTAGGACCTCAAAGTCCACCCCAACAATGACAAACTTCCTCCAGTAAGGCCACGCCTACTCCAACAAAGCCACACCTCCTAATGGTGCCACTTCCCATGGGCATATTCAAATCACCACAGGGATATTGTAAGCACGAGCTTGTGATGTTGCATGTACACAGTTGTGTTCTGAGGTTAGATGCGATTGTATGTTCAAGGTGACACCTATCGAGTTGAATGCATGTGATATTGAGGGTATGTATGGAGTTGGGTGTCTGTGTGACATTTTGCATGTGGCTGTGTGGGAGCCACAAAAGAGAAGAGTCAGGACCCACCACTTTCTCTGATGCTCGGGGAGCCCCATGGATCTCTGTCTTCTCATCTGTTACAGGGAATCATTCCACCTGGACTAGTGTGAATTACTGTCATCTCCTGGAGGGACTTTGGGCTCCAGGAAGCCAGGCTGAGAGGGGCCTGGACTGGTGCCTGTGTCTCTTTAGTGACAAGCAGGGGTCTAGAGGAAACCTTGCAGAGAAGACAAAGGCTCCTGCCTCCCAGAGCAGAGATGGCATGCTGAGCTGTACTTATGCGAGAGACTGACCTGGAAATATTGAGACTCATCAGCCTTTATGCATTACACTCCTGATTTGAAGGAGCCTCCAGCAAAAGCCATTTCAGCAAGAGGCTAAAACAGACAGAACCCCACAGTCCAGAGCAGAAACACAAGTCAGAGTGACCAGAACAAACACTGTGCAACCGGGAACCAATTTGTAGACAAGAGCCTGAGGGAAGCTCAGGGGTGCCTGGGAAAGGTCAGAGGCAGATCCTGGGAGCCTCGGGCACTACGAGGGTCTGGCCTTGCCTCTGAAGGGGCCCTGGTCACAGGTGCCATTGTATCAGAGACTTTGGAGCCTCTGTCAATTCCTGAAGTAATCCGGGTGACAGACACTAGGCCTGCTGTTTCCTTGCCAACTGTGGTCAGTCTCTGCAAAGTCTTTCCTGAGTCCTGGGGTTCAGATTCTTTTTACTTTTCCGTTTTCATGTATATGTGTGTGTGGTGTGCATGTGTCAGGGCATGAGAGTGTATGCAGGAACATGTGCACATATGTGTGCATGTAGAGGCTCCAGGTTCATTTGCTCTTCCACCTTATTCACAGAGGCAGGGTCTAGTCTGCTCCCCAGCTTGTTCAGGGGATCTCCTGTCTCTACCTTCTGAGGCTGAGATTACCCTACTCAGCTTTTACATGGGTTCTGAGGATTCGAACTCAGGTCCCCCTGTTTGTGAAGCAAGGGCTTTAACTGCTGAGCCATCTCTCCAGCACTAGTGTCTTAGGGTTTCTATTGCTGTGAAGACACCATGACCACAGCAACTCATGTAAAGGAAAACATTTAATTGGAGCTGGCTTAGAGTTCAGAGGTTCAGTCCATTATCAGCACAGTGGAAAGCATGGCAGAGTGCAGGCAGACACGGGGCTGAGAGGGAGCTCCAAGTTCCACATCTGGATCGGCAAGCAGCAGAGAGAGAAAGACACTGGGCCTAGCTTGAACATTTTAAACCTCTGAGCCCACCCACAGCGGCACACTTCCTCCAGCAGGTCCACACCTACTCCAACGAAGCCACACCTCCTAATAATGTCACTCCCTGGTAATCAAGGATTCAAATACATGAGTCTATGAAGCCATTCCTACTCAAACCACCACAGCTAAGGCTCATGTTTTTAACATGTTTTTCTCTTCCCAGACTGAGCGCTCTTCAACATGGAAAGGTCTGGGGTCTTCAGTCATGGGGTGCCCAGGACAACACAAGGCTGGAATCACCAGGACCAGAAGGAAGCGACTCTGTCTGAGAGAAGGCACGGGGGTGGGGTCCACCAGCGCTGTGAACCTCTCTGCCCCTTGACTGGGCTGCACAGACCGACAGTGGAGAAGCTGGCAGCGCGGGAGAGATGCTTCTATTCAGAGATCTGCTTTCAGATATCTGGCAGCAGGTGACATAAACATGAACTCTTCAGAAGTGAGTCTCAGAGTCACCTAGATGAGTGGCCAAAACGGGAAGGAAAGAAGCCACTTCCTCAGCCTCAGACCAGATTCTCAGAACCAGAACCGGATGTCCTTGGGGTGCTGTGACCATCAGGACCAGAAGGAGGTGGCTCTGTCTGAGGGAAGGCATGGGGGTGGGGTCCACCAGCTCTGTGAGCCTCTCTGCCCCTTGGCTGGGCTGCACAGACCGACAGTGGAGAAGCTGGCAGTGCGGGAGAGATGCTTCTATTCAGGTGTCTTGTGAGTTTCTGTGCGGAGGCGGCTGCAATAGCTAATTGTGATTCACTGTCTCTGAATGGGGGGTAATTGTTAGGCGTTGCCAATATTCCATATTATTCTCTGGAAGACAAGGAGAAAGAGGGGGCCGTCATACACTGCCCCTGCAGTTGGTAAAGTGTGAGAATGGGAGTCACCAAGTGACAGGGCCACTGAGTCCTCTGGGGGCAATCTCGTCAGATTCTCTCTTCTGTATTTATTTTCCATCACACATGATAATCATAGCTACCTTCTGGGGATCTTTAACGAACATCTACATGTCAGGATCAGCCTGAGGCCGTTGACATATCTGTCACCCTCAAAACTCTGTGCTGGAAACAATCGAAAGCTTCTAGCCTGGAAAGTGTGAACTGTTAACTATTGCACCCATGGTCCTCTCACTGGCCTGGGGTGTGGGCATCTGAAACCCTTCCTTCTGTCTGGATGCACCCTTGAGCCCATTAAGCATCTTCTCCACTCCCACCCCACCTTTCCCAGCTTGAGTAACCATATGTGGGGGTCTGAATGGTAATGGCCCCCCTAGGTGCTTATATTTGGAATGCTTGGTCCCCAGTTGGTGGTGTTTGATTTTGAAGGGGACAAGGGACTGGGGTGCATATTTTACACACCAAAGCAGAACCTGGAGAGGTTCTCCCAGCATCCCTCAGGCCCTACCTGGCGTACCTGAACTTTCCAGCCCAGGGGCTGGGCTGCCTTTCTCCCAGAGCTCTTCCCTATATAATCCGGACATTTTGGTCTCTCTCTCCTCTTTCTCTCTGCATGGGTGCCCCTTCTCTCTTTCTCTCTACTCCCCCTTTCCCCATGGTGACTTCCATGGCCTTGGTCCCTGGCCCAGTGAACTCACCCACTGGAGAGCAGCTTCCCTTTAATATAACCTAATCTGACTTAAACTGGCTCATTTGACACGGTGGAATTGTTTGGGGAGGATTGGGAGGTACAGCCGTGTTGCAGAAAGTATTTTTACTGAGGTAGGCTTTGAGTTTCAAAAGTACACACCATTCCCAGCTAGCTTTCTCTGCCTTGTGCTTGTGATATGGGATCAAAATATAAGCTCTCAGCTACCCTTCCAATGCCATGTCCAGCTGCCTACCACCCTGTTCCCCACCACACACTGACTAACCCTCTGAAACTGTAATCCCCCCAATAAACTGTTCTATAAGCTAACTTGGTCATGATATCTATCACAGTGATAAAAACCATAACTAAGACACCCTGAGTCTACATTCTATTTCTCTCAGGTCGACTTTTGAAGCTCTCACATGCGACATTGGAGAATATCTGCTGTCCCATGCCTAACTTACTGAACTTGACATTTTGTCCCCCAAGTTCACGTATGTAACTGTAAATAACAAACTTCCATTCTTCCCATGGTTCAGTACTATTCCCCTGTGTATCTGCACTGCACGGTCATGATCCATGCCCTCAGCCCTGCTTCTCGTTCTGTATCTTTTGAGACAGCATCTCACTAAGTTTCCTAGTCTATCCTTGAACTTAGCACTATCCCCTTGCTTCAGTATCCTAAATAACTTATAGACCTGGATGAACATAAGATCTTTAATGGGTTAAATATTCATTTTGCTCTCAGGTAAGTCTGATTATAATAAATTGTTTTGGTTTGACTCTGAACCATCTCCCACAGGTTTGAACACTTGTTCTCCAGCTGGGGTACTATTTAGGAGGATTTTAGGAGGTTACCCATCCAGCAGAGTTAGAGCACCAGGACTGAGCCTTTGAATGTCATAGCCTTGGTTTTGGTTGATCTGCTTCCTGGGCTCTGTGACGTGAGGTGCTTCTGCCATGTGCTCCCTAGTATAATGGATTGAGAGTCTCTGAAACCATGAAATTCCTGTCATTTGTTTCTGTCAGGTATTCTATCCACAGGGATTCATCTAAGCCCCACATTCTTTCTTTGTTTGCCATCCACAGTGACATAGAACTTCTTCCTGACACTTACCTCATGGTTACATGGTGGCTGCTGGGAGTCTAGCCCATGACAACCACATTTGAGACAGAATAAAATGGGGAAAGAAACAGAACTACCCTTAGAAGCCAGCCCTTGAAGTGGAAATGTCTGATTTCTTTGGAGGCTCAGATGTGTCATGTGAGGTTTTTCTGGATGCTGTCTTATGAGAGAATGTTTCTGCTGAGGCAGACACACTGGAGGATGCTTTGCTGAGAACAGACATGTGGTGGTTTTTGGAAGCTGCCTGGAAAAAGGGCATGTGATGTTTTGCTAGAGTGGACACTCAAGAGCAGACAGTCGACAAAGCTGTGTGGTATTGATTCTCTTTGCCACTCTTTGCAGGTCATTCTTTGTTGTGACTTCATAAAGAAAAATACACCAAAGAATCTCTGGTGGTGTGCCTGCAGCTTCTTGCCACTTCTGCAGACTGAGACTGATTGGCAGAGCCTTGCGGTTTCTTCTGGATGGAACTGCCATTGCTGATTCATGGATGATGTTTGTGAGTGGATCGAGCGAGCTACTGCTGCTGATTCATGTGAACTGCTGATATCCTGATGACACGGATTGGATTCTCTCCAAAGAACTATTTCTAAACAGGTCCACATCCTCCTTTGCCCTATTAACCTTTCCTTTCCACTACCTCTGGTGGGTGGTAGGCTAGAAGGGAGGTTAAAGCATTTAAGTACACTTATTAAAGAAGGTTTAGAAAAATGTCAGCCTCCAAGCCCTCTCCCTGTACTCAATTTTCATTGACCGTCTCCATCTTCCAGGAAGGACTGGGACACACGACCATGCACAACAGTGGAGGCTTTTTCTTGCTAAAGAAGGACAGAAATCTGGATTCTGGCAGACCTAGTATTGCCCCTCTTACAGAAACCAGGGGTTCAGATGTATTCAGAAAGAGCCTGACACTAGAGGCTCTCCTGGGGAGGTGAGCCTGACACTAGAGGCTCTCCTGGGGAGGTGAGTTCCTTCGTATTTAAATCCATATCAGAACAGTAAATATTAGAAAGACAGTAATTGATGTTTGTTTGCAGAAAATAAAAAAGTTTTAATAAAAAATAGAAAAGTGAAAATCCCTTTAATCCTACCATCTACAGACTCGGAGACTGTGACATTTTTCACATTCTTGCTTCAGGGATTTATTTCCCTTCCTAAGACTACCCAGAATGCACTTCATAAACAAATGGTAGATTTTGCTGTAAAATTCCCCCATGGCTCTCCTGTATGAGCGCTTAGTCTCCAGCTGGTGGCATGCTGTTGGGAGACTGTGGGACCTTTTGAAGGTGGGAAGTGGTTTGAGGGGAGCAGGCCTTGAGGTTTGCAGCCTGCCCTGCTTCCAGCCCCTTCTCTCTGCTTCCTGCTCTGCTGAGATGTGCGCAGGCAGCCTCTGGTGTCTGTGGTGACAGTCATGGGTCTCACATACAGCCATGCCTCACCCTCAAGAGGGACTGTACCCTCGAACCATGAGCCAAAAGAAATCCTTCCAACCTCATATTGTTTCTCAACAGGGATTTGAACACAGCAATGAGAAAAGAAAACATGGTGCCGGTTCCTACATTGTTGTTGGTTTTTTTTTTTCCCCTTGTCAGCATTTTCCCAAGGTAAGTTACTCTGTAAACTGCCTTCTTCACAGCTGCATAGCATTCCATCTGGTGGCTGTTGATGATTATAGCTAATCCCCTAATGTCAGGCACATAGATGGCTGCCAGCTACATTTGGTCATCATTGATGGCGTGCAGACAACTGACCCCACATAGATCTTTGTCTCCATCTCTGAGTATTCCTTCTGATAGGCATGTGGACTTAGGACACTAGATGCAGATATTTCTAAAGAACTAAATTGCTGGCCAGATATCTGTGTTAGGTTCCCATTCTCCACACAGAGCAAGGAGCCCGCTTTCCCTCCCAGTCTTCCATTACAAGGAGCGTCTGTCTCTGCCTCAGCTTCCCTTCCTCCCCTCTGCAGAAAACACAATGGAATAGTTGAAATTTGGAAATAGCTAAGCATGTATTTATCTCCAGGCAGTTTAAAGAGTCAACGTAATTACTCGAATCCCATTACGTTTAATTTGCAGCCAATCTTGCATTTAGCAGGAGTCAGGGTGCTGTGTGGGATGGAGTTGCTTAAAGCCAAAGCAGCCATGGCTCAGGTTGACTAGGCAGCTCCAGTCCTTTCCAGAGCAGGGCCACCTCTTCCAGATAGGAAGCTGGTGCTATGGACCCAACTAGCCCTCCTTTACACTGTTCAAGCCACTGTCTGTGCATGACCACCTCTCTGTCTAGCTCTTCCTCCATTTTTCCACCATGAAGTACTATCCAGTATCTAGAAGATGATCAGGGGACAGGGAAGCCCAGAATTCAGGGAGCCCTCACCAGGAGAATGGAAGGGGGTGGATCAGAACTGTCATGACCATGGACCTCACGATGGCCAAGTGCTGAGCCTGCAGGGGCTCCTCTGTGGGATTTGGCATTTTGAGCCTTTGAGGCTCAGGCATCTGACCTCCCTTCACCTCCTGGAGTTCCCACAAGCTATAGAGCTGCCCACCCCAGAAAGAGAGATAACTCAGTCAAGACCAGTAGCAAGAGATATGCTTTCAGACAATCACAATGACACACAGTGGGGAGGGTCCGGGTGAACTTGCAAGGAGAGAGGGGGCAGATAGGGTAGGTGGCCATGTTGATTCCAGCCGCCCCTGCATGGCATCTAGTGAAAGTCTGTTCCTTCCCAGGATCCTTCTTCACCTTTTGGGGATTAGTAAGTCCTGATGGTTAATCCTCCCCACAGATATTTTGGGATTTGGGGGTGGGGGGGTTGTTTTGTTTGTTTGTTTGTTTTTGTTTCTTTTTTGTCCTTAGGACAGGGTCTCTCTGTGTAGCCCTAGCTGTCCCGGATCTTGCTCTGTAGACCAAGCTGACCTGAACTAAAAGATCTGGTTTGTTGTTGTTGTTGTTGTTGTTGTTGTTGTTGTTAATCCAAGGATAGCAAACTTTAGGCTCTAAGGTTGCCCACCCTCCACTGAGGGTGGCTAGACCTGCCGCTGCCATGATTGTCATGTTCGGGACTGTGGCTGTAAGTGGCTATTCCTGTCACAGTAGCACACACCAGAAAGAAGTCCCATGGGGAGGGCCACAAGGAACTGGGGCATGATGACAGCAACAAACCAGCAAGAGCAGCATCCTTCACTCCCACAGTGTGGCTCTAGGGAAGGAAGCCTTGCTGCTCGCCTAAGGAGTTCAAAGCCACCAAAGGCACTGCCACCAATCTATACCCTAATCAGAGGCCGGCTACCCCAGCCCACACGCCTACCCACACAAACCAGGTGCTAACAAAAGCTTGTTTCAGCAAGCCACAGGACTTACATAGTTTTGTTTTGTAACATCAGAAGTTAATACGCCAAGAGAAAACACTTTGGGTGTGTTCATGGAGCCCTTAGCTCACACCATATTATTAATCAGGTCCTGTAGAGGAAGAGAACCAATAGAATGGATGTATGTTAAGATGGGGGAGGGGGTATCTGATTGGCCTATATGATCCTATCTGAGTTATCTAGCAATGACTGTCTGCAGACCAACAACCAATATCTGTTCAGTCCATGAAACTGGATGCCCCAGCCATCCTGATCTGGTGTTAAAGGTTTAGAGAACTCCTGAGGGACCCAAAAAGCTGAGTCTGGATGGAAGCAACAGCAGCAGCAGCAGCAGAGTAGATGAACTTGTTAGCAAGATGACACAGGAAGCAGGCAAGAAGCAAGAGTTTTTCCTTTTTATATTTCCTAGTATCTGGGTCTGCACCAGAAAATGCTGCTCATGTTCAGGGTGGATCATCTCAAGCCAGGTAACCTAATCAGGAAAATCATCCTGGTCTCCAGGACAGCCAGAGCTACACAGAGAAACCCTGTCCCAAAAAAACAGAAACAAACAAACAAAACAAACAGGAAAAAGGAGAGAGGGGAAAGGGAAGGGAAGGGAAGGGAAGGGAAGGAAAGGGAAGGGAAGGGAAGGGAAGGGAAGGGAAGGGAAGGGAAGGGAAGGGAAGGGAAGGGAAGGGAAGGGAAAGGGAAGGGAAGGGAAGGGGAAGGGAAGGGAAGGGAAGGGAAGGGAAGGGAAGGGAAGGGAAGGGAAGGGAAGGGAAGGGAAGGGAAGGGAAGGGAAGGGAAGGGAAGGGAAGGGAAGGGAAAAAAACAATCCTCCACAGTGTGACTAGAGGTTTGCCTCTTGGTTAAAATCTAATCAAGTTAACAATCCAAGTTTTACCACAGCATACATGACAGCTTAAATGGGTCACAAACCTAAGAATACCAACAGAAACTGACAAATTTTAGAAGAACATCTAGAAGAAAATCTTAGGTTAGGTAAATATTTCAAAGATATGACAAAATTTCAAATCATGACTTAGGAAAGAAAACCATGATGAGCTGACCTCTAACACAGTACTGGGCTAGCACAGCTGATGTTCAAGGCTAGCACATCTGATGTTCAAGGCTAGCACATCTGAAGTTCAAGGCTAGCACAGCTGATGATGTTCAAGGCTAGCACAGCTGATGTTCAAGGCTACCACAGCTGATGTTCAAGGCTAGCACAGCTGATGTTCAAGGCTAGCACAGCTGATGTTCAAGGCTAACACAGCTGATGTTCAAGGCTAGCACAACTGATGTTCAAGGCTAGCACAGCTGATGTTCAAGGCTAGCACAGCTGATGTTCAAGGCTAGCATAGCTGATGTTCAGGGCTAAAAAATTAAAGAAAAAGAGAGAGGGGGAAAGGAAGACAGAGAGGGAGGAAGAAAGGGGAAGGCAAAGGAAGGGAAGTGGGGAGAGAGGATAATCCACAGCTGAAAGAGAACATTTACAAATTACAGATCTCTGGACTAGTGCCACAATATGTAAAGAGCTCCTACAATTCAGTAACAAAATATACAACACAATTTAAAAATAGGCCAGAGATTTGAATAGACATTTTGCTAAAGATGACAACAGTCACATGGCCAGTAAACACGCAGGAAGACACTCAGCATTCTTAACCCTTACAGAAGCAGAGGTCAGTGCTACCGTGGTGTCTGTAGCCCTCACTTGCCACACTAGAATAGTGACCATCAAGGTAGCTAGTGTTGCAAGAATGGAGAAAAGCAAAGCTTCACAGACACCTGAAGTAACATCAAATGGTACAGCCCAATTGTTCTCAGCCTCCACAATGCTGCAGTCCTTTAACACTCATGCTGTAGTGACCCTCCCCCCAACCATAACATTATTTTTGTTGCTACTTCGCAACTGTCATCTTGCTACTGTTATATGCGGCCCCAGTCGAAGGATCAGGGTTGTGACCCACAAGTTGGGAACCAGTATCACAGGCAGTTAGAAAATGAGTTTGGCAGCTCCTTAAAGATGCCAAACAAACTAGCCAAACAGCTGGATACGAGTAAAACCCCAGGAAGGGCCTGAAAAGACCAAGATTCACAAACCCCCTCCCCAACATTACAAAAGCAGTAAATAGCTACCTGGAGAGGCTCTGACCACCCAGGGTCTGGAGGAGACTCTCCAAGCTGTCCATACCTGTGTGGTATGTAGAAAATTCTCAGGCTGAGGTGGGCTCACCCTGATATAGCCAACTTTGAGTCCTCACCCATACTCCTGCAAGGGACCCTAATAAACTCATGGGCTCACCAAGTTGGACTTTGGTGGAACCACTATGCTCTGTCATTGGTTCCTTATCTAAGATAAGCAGATGATTGTCCATTCCTCCCTGGAGAAGTCATTAAGCAACTATACACACTGTGGTGGTTTAAATAGGTATGCCCCCCAGCCCCAAAGACTTAGTGTTTGAATGCTTGGTCCAGAGGGAGTGGCACTGTTAGAAGGTGAGGCATCATTGGAGTGGGTGTGGCCTCATTGGAGTGGTTAAAGTAGGTGTGGCTTTGTTGAAGTAGGTGTGGCCTTATTAAAGTAGGTGTGGCCTTGTTGAAGTAGGTGTGGCCTTGTTAAAGTGGGTGTGGCCTTGTTGAAGTGGGAGTGGCCTTGTTGAAGTGGGAGTGGCCTTATTGGGGGAAGTATGTCACTGGGTGTGGGGGGGGGAGACTTTGAGGTCTCCTTAGCTCAAGCTACATCCAGTGACGCAGTCTCCTTCTGGCTGCCTGTGGATCAAGATGTCGAATTCTCAGCTCCTTCTCCAAAACCGTGTCTGCCTGGACGGATGCTACCATGCTTCCTGCCATGATGATAATGGACTAAACCCCTGAAACTGTAAGCTAGCCTGTTGGCTTATATTTTTCAAAACCTATTTTTAATAAGAAGTTTTAAGTATTTCAACCTCCCTTCTAGCCCACCACCCACCAGAGGTAGGAAAAAAGAAAAGTTATTAGGATGTGGGGGCAGTGGACCTGTTTAGAAATTGCTCTTTGGAGCAAATCCAGTCTGCATTGTCAGGATATCAGCAGTTCAGTTCACAGGAATCAGCAGTGGCAGCTCGATCCACTCACAAACTCCATTCACGAATAATTTGAGTCCTATTTATACTCCCTCTAAACATCACGTGTCCTCCCACGGGTTTTTGCCTTAGCAAAACTCCACTTAAGTCTGTATCCAGAAAGTTCCACTTCACTTTGCCAATCAGCCCAAGTTCATAGAAGCAGCAAGAAGGCACCAGAATATCACCAGAAGTTTTTGGTGCGTTTCTTTCTACAGCAAGGCATACCAATACCACCCAGCATCCTCAGCAGTCTGAGGGGTTACATTTACATTCCTTCTTAGCATCATGCATCCTTTCACGTGTTTGCTTTAGCAAAACATCCTTTCACTTACGTCTGCTTCAGAAAAACATCCTTTGACATAACTGAATTTCCAAAGAAACCAGAAGTGTCCACTTTCACTGGCTCCTATTAAATGTTTTCCTTCATAAGGGTTACCACAGTCATGGTGTCTCTTCACAGGAATGAAACTCTAACATACATACACACACACACACACACACACACACACACACACACACACACCTTATACACAGAGATTCATAATGCCATAATGTATACTAGTCCAAATCAGTAAATGGACTGACAAAATGTAGTATTCAATGGAATACTACTCAGTCATAAAAATGAACAAAGTACTGGACATACCACTACCTGAGTAAGTCTCAGAAACGCTGAGATAGTTGATTGTTTTATAAGCAAGATGCAAATGATCACTGTCTTAGTTATGTTTCTATAGCTGTGATGAGACGCCATGACCAAGGCAACCTATAAAAGAAAGAAAACATTTAATTGGGAGCTTGCTTACAGTTTGAGAGGGTGAGTCCATGACCAGCATGACAGGGAGCACGGCAGCAGGCAGGCAGGCATGTCACAGGGAGCACGGCAGCAGGTAGACAGGCATGGCGCTGGAGCAGTAGCTCACATCTTGAGACGACATCAACCAGTCCCAGAGAGCTAACTGGGCCTGGCATGAGCTTTTGAACCTCAAAGCCCACCCCCAGTGACACACTTCCTCCAAGTCCACACCTCTTAACCATTCCCAAACATGCAGGTATATATGAGCCAATGAGGGTCATTCTCATCCAAACCACCATAACCACATTGTGGAGAGCTTTTGGGGCTCCTTGGCAGGAATCCGACATTGGCCAAGGACAAGGAAACGGGCTTTAGGCAGGAATCTGACTTTGGGTCATGACAAGGAAGTAAGTTCAGGCAGGAATCTAATTTTAGGCTAAGACAAGTAATTTCAGTCAGGAATCCAAGTCTTAGGCTAGAACAAAGAAGCAGGCCTCAGGCATGAATATGACTGTGGGCTAGGACAGGGAAGCAAGCTCAGATATTTTTGTCATCCTAATGAGCCCTTAGAAACAGCAATCATGAGAGTGACCATGGGGTGATCACGAGACTTTGTATATTGCTTTGTTTGTTCCTTGACTGTTTGTATCTATTGTATTGTTGGTTCCTCAACCTAGAACTGACCTAAATAGTTGCATGTAATTAAAAGGGTTTAAAAGAAATGTGGAAATAAACAAACCTGCCTCAGCCTTCAGCCTCAGAACTGGCTGGGGTCAACCTGCAATTTTGTCTAATAGTCTCTTTTCTTTTAATTCTCACTCCTGCACTGGAAAACCTGTTGACTGACTGAGTGGGCTTGGTCACCACATATGATGTCACCCTGTTATATATAAATATTGAGAAGAAACAAAGCCATAGAGACAGAAAACTGATGCATGATTGCCTAGAAATGGAAGTGGGGCAGGGAGAGGTATAAAAACAGGCCCCGGGTCTCTCTTTGAAACTGACCATTTGCGATGGTCACCCAGTATGTAAACGGTGTAAACATCTAAGCTGAGTTACACCCTGGAAGTGGCTTCTCTCTGTGCTGGGTTGTTGTACTGGCAGAATATGACTGGATACGGATGGACTCAATGCTTGGCTTAGTCCATTATCGTCATGGCAAGAAGCATGGTAGCATCCAGTCAGGCAGACATTATGTTGGGAAATCGACAGAACATAGTAGGATCCTATAGATTTGAGAGCCTGGATCCAGCCAGATCTGACCTGGTCACTTTAGTTTCACAAGTGTCTGCTACTTTTCATCTCCAGACAGTTCCGAGTTTCTTCTACTTGGGATCTGAGGGCTCCCAAAATGCACTGTACCTCCTATTATCCCAGGGAAGGATCATCAGCCAGCACTAGGCCATCAGAATCGCTATCATAATTATCAATTACCATAACAGGAAGCAAGGGTGGGAAAGCAGAAGCATTAATCCCTAAAACTTCAGGCTTCCAAACACACTGATAGACTGAAAAGTAACCCACACATCAGAGAAACAATCTGCTGTTCATGTCCCTGACCAAGGACTGGCTTCCATAGGGTAGACTGAACTCTCACAGTCCTTTAAAGGTGACTTAAATAGGCACATTTGCAGATGCAGGCCAGCCAGAGACATGGAAAGGAAATGGATGGACCTTTTATTATTGGCAAAGAACAGGTGAGTCCACACAAAAGGTTTCACATGCCTGCCCTATTGAAAACAGGTTCGAGATTGTTGTCACTGGGGCAAATGCCTAAGAGATTGATTTAGTAAAAAATAGACTTCTTTGGGCTCCCGGTTTCAAGGTCATATGTCGTGGCAATCATTTATGCTGTTCCTGTGGTCAGGCAGAGCTTCCCAGTGGAGGGTGTGGTCAGGCATAATTCCACAGGCTGATCTCATCCCAGTCAGGAAACAGAAAAGAGTAACAGAAGGGGCCAGGGACAAGGTATTCCCTTCAAAGCCCCCTTTGTGATCTCCTTCCTCAGCTTCCCATAATCTTCTAAGATTTTTATTCCATTGATGAATTAAACCATTCAGTATGTCAGAGCCTGCAGACATACCCAGAGATGCGCTCCACTGACTCTCTGGCCACCTCTCCATCACAGTAGCAATTGTGACCATTGGAGAGGGTGTGCTCACATACAATGCAGGGAAGCCTTACCTGCCACGTCCCTGTCCCTGTAGGAAACAATGGAGCTGTTTTTGTAACATACACACCACCACATGACCACCCCCTCCAAACCCACATATTTATTTTCCTAAGAAAATGAATACCCGAAAGCCTGCAAGGATCAATGTTTATAGCACCTTTATTTGTAACATTAAAAAATGGGAATAGGGCAAGGAAGGCAGCTCAGATGAGAAGTGCTTGCACAAAACCCAGGGCTCTATCCCCAGTCATAACCCAGTGTGGTATGCATACCCATAATCCCAACACTCAAAGCTGGGGAAAGGGGTATTTGGCCATCCTTGACTACATAGCAAGTTCAAAGCCACACTGGGCTGTGTAAGAGACCTTGCTCAAATAATCAATAAAATAACCCAAATATCCACCAGTCACAGAATGAGCTAGGAAATTATGCCTCTGCAATCAGTTACCACTCGGCCAATAAAAAGCTAAGCGTTGCTGTGGAGAGCAGAGTGGATGAAAATTAAAACAGTTAGGCTGACTAAGGAAACCAGACAAAGGGACATACTTTATAATTCTGAGTATATACAATTCTAAAACTGCAAATTACACTGTAGAGCAGAAAAGCAGATCTGCGACTGCCTGGAAAAAGAGGAGGTGAGAAGGGGGTGAGGGAAAGAACGATAATGTTGCTCGCTGAGGTAGACAGCCATCAACTTGTGGCCCTCTGAGACCAGGAGGTCTCTAATGCTGAGGAGAGCATTGTCTCTGTGTCTTCCCAGACTGTCCTCACTGAGTGTCAGAGGAACCAGCCATGATTTGCTGACAGCAGGGTTGAGAGCACCCTGTCTTCTTACACACAGTCCTGAGAAAGTTATTCCAGCTGCCAGGCCAGACAATTCTGGATAATGGATGGCTGCTCTTTAATGCTGCTGGGAGACGCGCCCCTCCTCAATCTGCTGCAGTGTCATTAGGAGAGAAAATGTTTGCTCGGGAGCTCCCAAGACCTTTGGAAACTGCAAGTTCAACACTAACAGTCAGGGCAACTCTGCCTTAACCCTCCCTGTACAGCCCTGGCCAAGGCCTTCCTTGAGGAGTGGGGCACTGGAGGGCTGGGTCCTGTTTTGCCGTACTTTGTGGATTGGAGAGCCATTGGATTTGAGGGAAGAAGAACTGAAGAACCGTTTGAGAGCACAGCGTGCTGTAGTGCGGAAGACACGGCCACAGGAGTGGGAGGCAGGTGTTCATGTTGTGTCCACAGTCAGGAAGAGGGAGCAGGAGCAAGGGGTGCTGATACTAAGTTGGCTTCCTTGTTTTTATTCAGTGTGGAACCCCAAGCCCTTAAAATGGAGCCACTCACAGGGCAAGGACCCCACTCCGAGGCGTGTCTCCTAGGTGATTCCAAATTTGTCAAATTGACAGTGGTGATTAACCATTGTACTTCACCTCCCCTGAGCATACAAGTCTGCTGTCCCTACCTGTCCCTTGGACACACTGCATCATTAATCTGATGGGTTATGAGAGAAAGAGAAAAAGAAAGAGAAACAGAAACAGAGAGAGATAAAGTCAGAGACAGAGACAGAGGAGATAGAGACAGAGATAGAGACAGAGACAAAGAGACAGAGAATACAAAAGGTGGGAGATGGATGTGTTGGGAGGTATTCAGGGAGAGTGGGGGAGGGGAGGAGTTGTGGGTGGATATGATCTAGATTCATTGTGTAAGTGTATGAGAGTGTCTAAAGAATAAATTTAAAAGGCCATAGTCTTCTGCTCTTAGAGAAACATAATGGTTTAATTTAGTTCATTTAGTTCTCAGACCTTTCATTTCCCACACTCATTCTTGAGCATGTATGTATCAAGCTGGTATCTTTGGATTATATGGCATTAGAATATTGGATTTTAAAAATTATCATTTGAGTTGCTGACTTGATTCTCTGTGTGTGTGTGTGTGTGTGTGTGTGTGTGTGTGTGTCTCACACACACACACGCACATGTACATGCACACGCACACACACTATTTTATGAATTTTGGCTTAGGATTGGGGTAGAATTTTCAGTCATTTCTGAAACAGTCCTTAGCAGTCTTCTGCTACTGTGCACTATGAGTTTCTACGATGCTGTGTTCTCAGTGTTTGACAGGAGATTGAGGTTATAAAATCAAAATAGCAATCAACTTTGGAAACTGTTGGAGATGCTTGGCGTCCTGCAATCTCAAACATTCAGCCAAGGCTGAATTTTTTATGTAAAAATAAACCAGCATGTCTGTCTTATTAGTATGCAAATTTCCTTTTGTCCTTTAATAAAAGATACAATTGTATCATAGCAAAGAATTGTTTTAACATAAATGTCTTGATAATTTATTACCAATAAATGTTTAATTTGTATACCCATTTTATATGCCTATATACCCAGGGTGGTGTAAGAATTTCTGGGGTAGGGAGGAGTTGTGAGAGGAAAAAGTTTGAGAAGCTTTAGGCTAGGAGCTGGCAAAGTAGCAGGGAGTGGGAATAGGTAAATGAGCAGCTGCATGAGCCTGAGAGCCTTCGAGAACACAGGTAAATATGGAGGGAGGGAGCTGGCTCCACAGAATTGCCTCCTGTACTCCAAGTACACACGGTGGTGCATGCAGCCCTTCCCCCCCCCCCACACACACACACCATGGATATACACAATCATAAATAAAGAAGCCCAGAGCTACTGAACTCCTGTGGGTTCAGCACGCTGGACAGCTCTTCGAGCACTAAATGACTTTTCTCTTCTGGCTCCTTGCTTGACATGCTTCCTGTTGTCTTCGAAATGGAATTCTCAGTTGACAAAGGATATTTGTACAACATGACTGTGACCAAGAATGAAAATAGGCACTAAGCCCAAATTGTCTGAATTTGAATCCCAGGCCCACCACTGGCTAAACTATGCAATCTTAGTCATCTTTCTCCCTCCCTCCGCTAATCTCAGGTCAAGTCAGTTGAGTGTTTGCAGAGGACTAAGCCAAAAGAATATGGGCAGAGAGCTTTTAGAAAGTGAGTTATGGCTGTCATTGTCTCCAGATATCTCTGTAAAACATGGGGATTCTTGAATCCCATCACTGGTCTCTACAATTAAACCATTTACTTTATTAATATTATTAGGGTTTTTTTTTTTACAATAGTAGTATGTTTTATAGTACTTAGTCAATTATTTAAAATATAACAAAGTGAAGATATCAAGCTAAGTGGTGTTTTCATCCCATAACTATATCATTGTGTGCTGTAATTACAGCAGTGTCTATGATTTATGAGTGGAAAAAAGTCTATATGAGGCATAATGTGGGCGGGGTGCTTGAACAGGAAGTGGGGTGTGCAGACTGTCCAGTCAGCTCCTGTCCACTTGTCTCTATGTCTCCCTCCTCTCCACGTGCACTCAAATTTCTTGGCAGGCCACACTTAGCACTGTCCCCTCACAGACCATACCTCAGTCCTGCTTTCTTCCTGTGATCTTCCATAAGAACCCACAGACTTTCTCTCTTGTGTACTTTGCCACACATACACAGTGTCACCTAGAATCCTCCCACTGAAGGTGGCAAAAAATAAATCCAATTCAGTGCAGTTTAAACAAACTGTTGAAATGAAATTAATTGGTAAATGCCAAGAACTGATTGATGGCTTCAGACCCAGCAGATCGCCATGTCCTGGGCCCTGGTATCACTCCCTGTCGTGGTGGTGGGGACGTGGGGAGCAGTGGGCTACATTCCACTGGCTTAGCATCTGTCTTCCCTGATGGCAGAAAGAACTGAAAGTTGGAAAGTGACTAAGAGTTCTAAGGAGGGTGTTGACATTGGTTAGTACGTTCTACCTTTGCTTTTGGGATGTGATGTACAGCTGAATGTCTAAAAATTGCAAGAGAAAACCTTCATGATGTAACTAAGTTTGTGATTTGGGGCTGGGCCACACTCACAGATATTTTTTATTGAAGGGACATGTGTTGGACACACCTGGAGAGTAAGCCCCAGATGGTCCACTCTTCCCATCCTTATCAGATCTGCCTGCATCCTATACCTCCTTCTTCCTGTCTCCTCCCCAGCCAATCAAAGGAATCCTATGGAGGCAGAAGGGGCCTATGTATTAGGCTCTCACCAGCCAGTGTTACTAGGTCTCATCCTATCGGACAACTTTGTATTCTCTCAGAGAACAAAACCACCAGTCTTAACTTGTCATGCCTGGGCACTGGAAGTGGACTTGGGAAGAAGAACCCATCTCCAAACCATGAAAGTCTGAATGATGAATGTCCCTCCTGAAAGTGTGGGGCAGGGGCAGACCCCAACAACTGGGAGTGCCTTCTTTGATGACCTGGCAAGCTACTCAGGGAAAGTCTTCTCTGACTTTAATTGGTATAAGGTCAGCTCTTAGGCTCTGGGAGTGGTGACTACAGTATCCTGAGACCATCTTCTGACTGCACAATACCCAACAGCACCAAACACTGCCCAGAGGTGGGACAATTGGATTTTCTTTTTTTTCTATGTATGAGCCTTTTGCAAGTAGATAATCAGGCAATTCTCTGAAAGCCCTCCAAGATTTCTGCTAGCTCTGTCCCATTCAGTACAACTTTGATCCTTGTTATTCAATAGAAGTAGTTACCTCGCCACTGATGTGATGATAGCCACCACCGTCCATTGCGTATTCACCATATGACAAGCCACAACTCACACTGGGCTGCCATCAAGAACACAGACCCTGGACTCGGGGCCGAGTGGTCCAGGAAATGGCCCTGTCACAGCTATGCAACAGGCACAGCTCAAGGGAGGAAGGAGCTTCTGCCTCTCTTTCATGGGTGAAGAAACTGAGGCTCCAGAATAAAGACCCCAGATGCTGAACATTCAACAGTGAAGGGCAGTGACTCCTACCTGGGGGTGGGAGGGGTGAGGTCTGAAGAGATGGGACCCATGTTTCCCCAGTTTAGTCTCTTGGGGGGAATTTCCAGTCTGTGACACAGGAAACAGAAAGAATGGAGCTAGAGAGACTGCTGAATAAGGAGCAAGGAGCCAGATGGGGCTCACAGGGAAACACAGCCCATATTGAGAATATGAGCATACCAACCCAAACCAGCTCAGAGTGGATGCCAACAAACAGACAGTGGTGCGTGCCTTCAACCCCAGCGCTTCAGAGTCAGGTGGACCTCTATGAGTTCAAGGCCACCTTGATCTACACATTAAGTTCTGGCTGGCCCGGAGCTGTAACAGGGCAGAGATTGTATCCCATGCTCCTGGAGTGCTAAAGTCTTCCCCAACAACTTTATATGGATTTACTCCACTAGGTGGGTCCCCAAGATTCCTTCCATCCACAAAGACCTTAAAGAGATTAAAGACTCACCTATAAGTTCCCCCCAGGACTCCCCCTCCAGCAGCTGTCCTGGAAGGAAGACTCAGTACAGGTTCCTTACAGCAGTAGGGTGGGACCAGCCCCTAGGGAGCAGAGTCCCAAAACCCCCTGTCCCTGAAGTGTGTGTCCTTAGGGCAGAAGAAAGTGGAGACACTGCAGAGTGACACCCAAGTCAGGGCCTAGGGCAGTTGGGATGGCAGAAGGTGACACTGAGGCTACTGAAGGGCTGCAGCTCCCATCTGCCCCCTGCCCCCAGAGAAGTAGTCAAACTCTAAGGCCCCTGCCAGCCCCAACATTCTGTCTCCCTGACTTGTGTCTGGGGAAGCTGAGCTCAGGGATCGGAGCACAGGAGGGGTTGGGAGTCAGCAACAGCTAGAAGCCCAGCCTGAGTAAGGGTTCTTGGGAGGCAGAGGGGGCTGGTGGTGACTGGCCAGGCCCCAAGTAAAGGTGACCAATAGGACCCTGTGACAGGTCACTGGAAGAAGAAAGAGCAGAATATCACACATATCATGGGAGGAATCAGCAGTTGTTGAGACACTGTATGACACTGGGCAAATCATAGCCCCTCTCTGAGCTTCAGTTGTTTCATCTGCAAACTAGAGGTGATTATTCTTGTCCTTGATGAGCAGCTGCTTGGAGGGATGAAGCAGATCAAAGGGTGGAGGCCAGATATTGATTTGGGCGGGGCCCGACCTTGCCCGCCTATCTCCTGCTCCTAGCCTCTGGTCATTGGCCAGACCTCAGGAGCTCTGTCACGGAGTCCAGCTGATTGGAGGAGGCTGGACTCTTATGCAATTAAGGCTGTTTGTTTTCTTTATTCTTTTTTTTTTTTCTCCCATCTCTTCTACAAGGTCCCACACTTCCGATTAATGCTCCCTGGTTGGGGCGGAGCCCGTGACACGCTGACTTGTCATCTAACTGATCTAAAGGCCTGGCTTCTCTTCCAGAGCGCTTCTGCTTAGTCCTGTCACTGGCCCTTCCAGGCTCACTTTGACCAGCTGTGTGCCTTTAGGTGAGTCAGCCCACATCTCTGAGCCTCAGTCTGGCCCTCTGTCAAGTGGGGGGAAGACTGCCCGTGGATGGGTTCTGATCCTTTTTATAGGCTTGTTGATCTTGAACATTTGGAGGCAGCTTCCAATGCCGGACCAGTGTTGGGTGTGAAGGCTGCCCTGCCACGCCCCCGTGGGAATCTCCATCTTCTCCTAGGGCCCCCCGCACCCCCTCTCCCGTCTACCCTGCCCCTTCCCAGCTCTCCTTGAACCTCTACCTCACCTCAGTCTTTGATCCTACAATCATCTTAATCCAACGGCAACTTGGTTAATTTCTTAAGCCCATGAACCGCCCAATGGGGAGGCCGGGAGTGTGGCTGCTTCCGCTCCATCACCCGCCTTAATGCGTAGTCTGACACTTTCAATTTATTTTTCAATTCCTTCACCATCAGAAATGACGATTAAATTCCTGGCGTAAATGCTGCTTTACCAAACTGAATTAATCACAGTGAGGAGGGGCAGGCTCTGCAGCCCAGCTGAGAAGCCGGCAATGGCCACGTGTTCTTATTGGGGTGCCCCATTTACTCACCATGATGGGAGACAGGCTCCAGGTCCTCTCTGGATGCCCTCCATGGAACCTCACTGGAGGTTGCTCTCCCTCCATCCCCCTGCCCCCTGCAGCCTTGCTCTTATCCTGGGCCTAAGGAAGAAGGCAGCCTAGGGTCACAACAAAATCAGAGACAGAGACCTAGCCCCTTTTGACTAATTCTCAATTTGCAGAGCGTCTAATCCAGAGTTTGGTAGTTTCTGGTCTGCATGTGAGGCCAAAGCTCTGCAGACTTAAGACTTCAGAGCTAAGACCACCTCTCTGTCCTTCCTCCGCCCCCTCCACACCTACACTCAGCAGCCCTGACCATCCCAGCTTCTCTATGCCCTGTCCACACCTACACCCAGCCCCCATGGCAATGCACAGACACAAACATGGCCACAGAGCCACCCTTCTCTCAGCCCTGACCCCACTAGGCCCCAAGTGACCTAGGACTGCTGTGACTCTTCACACTGTCCCACCAGACTTCACCTCCCAAGCTCCACACCACCAAGACCTCTGCCCTTCCCGCTCAAGTTATCTCCCCCACCCCCAGCTGGTGGGCCTACCCTGTCTGGATATCAAATTATTAGAGAATCTTCTCTGGCCTCTGGCCTGCAGCCTAAATCAGCTTCCTTCCTACAGGATTCTCTCTCCCATCCATTTCCTCTCCATCAGAGCACTTACAGGAGTTAGAACTATGTCTTTATTCATGACTTTATTTACTGAACAAACCAGTAGCCAGTGAAGGGATTGTTGACTCAGGTCTGGGATGTAATACCCAGGTGCTAAGGCAGACAATGAGTGAGTGAATGAATGAATGAATAAATGAATGATGAATGAATGGATGATGAATGAATGAATGATGAATGAATGAATAAATGAATGGTGAATGAATGGATGATGAATGAATGAATTCAGATGAATGATGAATGAATGAATGAATGAATGAATGAATGAATGAATGAATGACAAATTCTTCCAAGTGCCAGACTAGACTATAGATCCAGGAACTAAAATTGGACACAGCCTGGACTCTTGCAGTCCCCAGTCTCAAATGCTGGCAAACATAAACACAGTGACAGCTAGGCTGTGGCACACTGAGCAGGGCAGAGGACACAGAGAATTGGTGACAGGTGACTGAGGGATGGTCAAATGGCTGCCATAGTGCTCTGGACAGTGATGTAATCATGTTTCAGGTAGTGAGAAGACACATGATTCAAATCCAAATGCCACTTGAAGCTAGGCAACACTTTCCCAGCCCCAGTGGGAGAGCCGTTCCTCCACCATACCCCAAAGTGTCTCTCACCAGCTTGGGTAGATCCGCTCTAGAGACTTCAGGAGCCCAGGCTGCCCAGATGGGAAGCCTGGACCTCCATTCATGCTGTAACCTGCTACTGATCACTCTGGTCCAGCCTGGGATAACTCAGGTGAGCATACCTAGACCCATGGTACCCAACACAGTCAGATGCAAGAGTGCCCTAAAGGAAGGCCAGAGAGACAAATCCTGAAGCTCAATTGTCAGACAGGCCCAAGGACTCTGGAAACCACACCCATATCCTTGGGAGTGTGGATGGCAAAGGAAAGACTTCAGCACTTGTCCCAGGTGAGGACCGAGAGCTAAGGATGTCTCTGCCTGAAGATCAAGGGTCTGGCAAGATGGACACGGGCCCTGCCCAGCCACTGTGGCATGGCAGGCAGGCTTCCAGGAGGAGGTGATTGCCCTCCACCCCTATCTCTGTGTCCAGCACAGGGTGTTCAGTTTGGTAGAAGTAGGGTGGTAGGTGGGACATCCCATGCAGGTCCCTTTGCTTGCTTAACAGCTAAATTAGTCATTCACTCAGCAACACACTGCAGACTAAGTACCACAGCACCTACTGTGTGTTGTGCTTCAACACACTGCAGACTAAGTACCACAGCACCTACTGTGTGTTGTGCTTCATAAATCATAACCAACAGGAGCTGGAAAGATAACTCACTGGTTAAGAGCACCACTGGCTGTTCTTTCAAGGGATCCACATTCAATCCCCGGCACCTACACAGCACCACAGTCATCTATAACTCCAGTTCTAGGGTCCCCGATGGCATCTTCTGACCTCCTTGACCACTGCACATATGTGTACAGGCATAACACAAACTCATATAAAATTAATTTAAAAATATAAAACAGCCATGCTTGGTCCCTACTGTGTACTGGGCACAGGCTGAGCACCTTCTAGGCAAGCTCCCATTTGTCGACCACAATGTCCCTGGGAACAGAGGTCCCCACCAGCCCAATTAAGGGCCTAAGGTTTGGGGAGAGGAGGGGTTCATCCAAGGTCCCCTTCAGCTTCTGGGGACACAAAGCCTCAGTGCAGTGGGGAAAGAAAAAACTTAAAACCTGTCCCCAACCTCTGACCCTAGCTGCTGCAGATGGAGCACCAGGTGGGGAGAAGAAAGAGCACAGAAGTCATGATGGCAGGAACACCTCACACCACCCCACTACCAGAAAGGAAGAATACGTTGGCACAGGGGCAGTTCAGAGACCCCTCCACTCTGCGAGGACAGAGTCAGCCCTTCTCAGGCTTTAGACTAACAAGAACAATCAGAAACACTGAGTGGGGGGTCCGGCCCCCTCCTGGACACCTTGATTTGACTCTATTCACTATTCATGACCCTTGTGGGAATCCTGAGCACAGGCTGGGGCCATTCTACAGATGAAGAAACTGAAACCCCAAGCGGGGGGGCTGGGGAGAGACATCCTGTGGACATCGTCGGATTTGGGACCAAAACACAACATACCAACAGGCTCTCCAGGTGATTCTGATGTGCCCCAGGGGTGGGGAGCTGTGTCGGAAGGACCAGAAAACACCAGGCTCCATTCCTGCTGGGTTATAACTTTGGAAAGCAGCCTCATGCCTGTGTGCCTCAGTTTACCCCTTGGTGCAATGAGTAATTTAGGTTTTTCCAGAACACTGGTGAAGTGGAAACTTAAAGGTTCTTTAGAAAGTCAGTTGACTGAAGCAGACACAGGAGAGAGAATGTTCTGCTAAAGCAAGCATGTGAAAGGACATGTGATGAAGGATTCTTTGCTAACAACACACATGTATTGGTCTGCCTTACGCTGTGTAGTTGAGCTCCATTGTTTGGGACTCCATAGAGAGAAACACACCAAAAGACTTCTGGTGGTGTGCTGTAGTTTCTTGCTGCTTCCAACGACTCCAGCTGATTGGGTGCATGTGCTGAGGCAAGGCACGTGGAGGACACGTGATGTTTGGAGGGTGTAAATAGGACTCCAAAGAGTGACTGAGACAGAGCTTGGCTTGCTGGTACAGCCAGCTGTGCAACGCTTGTGGGTCTTACATCTTCGCTGATCTTAGTTTCCCTGAGAGACGCACAGCTGAGAACTTTTCTTGGTGTCTCTCCAGGTCCCTCCTGCTGACTCGAGCCCAGGCTGAGGCCTGGCTGTCTCTGCTAGGTCATGTTACCAATGTTGCTATCCCAACTCTACCAAACTGGATTTCTGGTATATCTGTGAAGTGTTTGTGAGTGGATCGAGCTGTGGCTGCTAACCTGTGAACTAAACTGCTGATTTCCAGACAACACAGACAGAAGTTACTCCAAAGAACCTTTCTAAGCAGATCTACTTCCCCCGCCCCCATCCTTTCTTTCCCACTACGTCTGGTGGGTGGTGGGTTACAAGGGAGGTTAAAGCGTTTAAGAACCATCATTAAAAGTAAGGTTTGAGAAAATTTAAGTTACACACTGGTGCAAAGGGCTGGGGTTTCACTGATATCTCTCCCTTGCTCGACTCTGGCCTCAAGATGGCTGCAGCTATGCCAATTCCCTCTCCATGGTAATGTGGCTTCCAGGATAGCATAGGGAATGTAGCTGGTGTCAGCAGATATTAGTTGAATGAAGGAAGTAGATGTTGAGGCAAACAGATACATTTGTTCCAGAAGATGAGCTTTCCTGAGGGCTCAGCAGTGAGGCAGAGTGACTACCCACCTTGCTGGTCCCAGTCTAGGTCCCTGTGTGCCCACCGGCTCTTGCCCACCACTCAACGTGCTGCAGAAGGTGTTAACTGCACAGATGTGGCTCCTGGCTCCTCGAGGCCTGTCTGTTGACCTGCAGCTCCTGTCAGGTCTGTGAAGGAGGATGGTCTTGGAAGAGTCTGCTGGAGACTTGTCACCCAGCCTGGAGTGAGACAATGTGGACAGGTGTTAGATTCCTACAGCTCACAACTCTCCGTCCACTCCTTCACCTGCCATCCCAGCCTCTCACCGTTACCTGGATACGGCAACCGACAGGAGAGACAGCATCCCCACTTCAGAGCCCACACAGGGACGGGCAATAATGACAGCAGTATAAATAACTGGCCATGAGAGTGGGACAAGCAAATCAAACATTTGTTGATAATAAGTCAAAAGAAATATACTTCTTATGATAAAAGCATCCTTAATGTACCTATAATTTTACCATTTACTGACAACAAAGGCAGGTTCTCATGACAGTGAGATGGGTGTGCACATCCCTTGTGTAAAGAATCACATCTTGGCTGAATATTTGATGCTGCAGGACACAGAGCATGTTCAGAATTGGTCGATATTTTGATTCTAGCATAGTGGATTCTGGGAACATTTCCTATCATAAATACATAGCACAAAATGGCAGACATATATTTAGAGGCATTTCAGAAATGGTTGGAAATTCTGTCCTAATCTCAAGCCAAAATTTATTTGATGATTCGTTTTAATAAAACCTAAGTCAGCCCCCCTGAACAGCGATTATTAGCATCGGGCATTCTAGTACAATCCAATGGAAAAGACACTAGAGTGCTGTTTGTGGGCTGAGAAGGGGTGGTAGGGCAACACGCTCTGTGTTTTCTGCAGTTGAATAACATGTTTCTGTACAAGCAGATGGCTCTGTATGGATGGCAGCACACACTGCCATCAATAACAGAATGGCCTCAGATCCGTGCTGGGTGATTCTGTGTTCGCTGGTGTTGCTCGGTGAGACAGCACGTGCAGCCCAAAGCGCCCACGTTGTGTGTTCATTTAGGCTGCTGTGAAGTCAACGCAAGGCAACATGGGAAAGCACCATAGAACCGTCTGGGTCATCATGCACTTGAACTTGAGTTAAGTTTTGGTTGTTGCATATTCAGAATCCCTCTCCTCACACTCGGTTAACTAACCTTACGTGGGGCTGTGACCCATGTTTCAGAAGCCTGTGAACTATGAGATGACCATGGAGGAGACAGGGGTACACCACAGGGTGACGAGCAGTGGAGTGGGGACACTATGAGGAAGGGCAATTGGCAGAGGTGAGGTCTGAGCCAAGATGGAGGAGCAAAGCTGTCCTGGGAGCAAGACAGAGTCAGAGTGGTGTGCTGTCACTCTCCGAAGGACTCCAGGGGAAAGCTTGTCACAGGGTTGTTTGTGTTAAAGATGTTGTCTGGGTTCATGGGAATAGAATCACAAATCAGGTTACTCAGCACATGAGAGGTACCACCACCACCACCATCACCACCATCACCATCACCACCATCACCATCACCACCACCACCACCATCACCACCACCACCACCACCATCACCACCACCACCACCACCACCACCACCATCACCACCACCACCACCACCATCACCACCACCACCACCACCACCACCACCACCACCATCACCACTATCATCACCATCACCATCATCACTACCATCACCACCATCATTACTGTTTCCAGTGGTGGCAGAAGCAGCAGCAGCAACACTATACTGACAGCTGTCATTCTGAGCACAAGTGTCTCCCACTCACCTCTCCCCAGGTCTCAGAACCTTCACCGAGAGGCGTAGGGATGAGCAGTGCTCCTGCAATGGGGCTGCCCACCCAAGGATTCCAGGACCAAGAAGCACCTGAGCTCCCCATGGAGACAGGGACATTAAACTACAATGACCATCACCGCTGTCATAATGTGGGGTCCATCCTTCCCCACAAACCTTCCCCCGACCCTTTACCAAAACTCCACTCGTGCCCTGAAAGAACTTGGCAGCTCCTGCTGACCGACCGTGTGTCTGGAACCTGAGGAAGGTCTAATTAGTTATAACTCTAGCCCTTGCAGATGTCTGCCGTATTATGCCAGTTCTGGTAACAAAAGGCTCCAGTAATTCTGTTAGAACAGCCCTTTCCAAGCATATGTCTGTCACTGAGCCACTAAAAAAAACCAGTTCATTTCTGAGGCCACTGTGTGGAGTGGGCTGGCCGGGCTCAGACAGAGCCAGAGCAAGGGACACAATATGGAATCGGAACCATCTTAAAAAGGACACAGCCTGGCATCAGGTGGCAGACCAGGGTGTCTTCCCAGAGCCAGCTCTCAGAGCACCTGGGGCAGTTCACCTCACAGCCCTCTCTCCTCTGCCCAGGTTTCCTCAGGCTCTGTGACTTAACGTCACCACTGGTGAAGACCTTCACCAGATTACAGTCCCACCCACCCCACGCACCCCGTTCCTTATGCCCCACGCCTCAGTCAGACTCAGATCACAGACCATTTTGTTCCTGACATGACTCAAGCTGAGCTCTTCACAGGGTGAAACTCAACTTTCTGCTCATCAGTCAGAGCTAAGGCCAGCTACCCACTAAGTTGTTCGCCAACATCTCCCAGTCGGATTCGCTCACTCCTCACACAGCCCAGACAGACAGATGCTTGGCCTAAGCCCCATCTTACAAATGAGTGAACTCCCTGACCAAGACCACTTGAAGAGTGGTAGGTCTGAACCTGGAGTCAGCTGGCACAGTTTGGACCGTCTGGAGATTGTGCAGTGGAGCACAGATTGTATCTCAGTGTTATGCTTGCAGAACTGTGGCAGCAGGTGCACAACCTCAGGTCTCATTGTCGCCTGGCTCCTCAGTCCTTTCCTACCACCCCTCCAGAGCTCCAATGTCCAAGCTACTCCCCAACTCACACAGAGGCACCTGGGCTGGTAGGGCTTGCGGTGATGGGCCTCTCCCTGACTGAGAAGTTTGTCCTGTGGTCCTTAGGCTCTTCGAAGCTGGACACCCTGGTGATAGTCTAGAGTGATATCCCCAGAGACAAGTAAGAGCATCTCCTAGTTTCTTTCTATTTCTGTAGTAAATGTCAGGACCAAAAGCAACTTGGGGAGGAAGTTATTTCATCTTACAGCTCCCAGGACACAGATCGCCATGAGGGAAGTCAGGGCAGGAGCTGAAGCAGAGGCCGTGGAGGATGCTGCTTACTGGCTTGCTCTTGTGACTTGCTCAGCTTGCTTTCTTACCCACTTCAGGATCACCCGATCACCTGGCCAGGGATGGCACTGCCCATAAGCAGTCATTTTTTTCCCATGAATTTACTTACTCACTTTAGCTCCCAATCACAGTACCCCCTCTCCTCCCAACCCTCCCTCACATAGCCCCTCCTCTTTACTTCCCCTCCCTTCTTCTCTGAGAAAGGGGAGGTCCCCAGTACCAACCCACCATGGCACATCAAGTCACTGCAGGACTAGGGACATCCTTTCCCACTGAGGCCAGACAAGGCAGCCTAGTTTGGGGGACAAGATGCACAGGCAGGCAACAGAGTCAGGGACAGTGTCTGCTCCCATTGTTGGGGGGCCCACATAGAGACCAAGCTGCATTTCTGCTACATATGGGGAAACTAGGTCCAGCTCACATGTGCTCTCTGGTTGGTGGCTGAGTCTCTGGGGACTCCCATGGGCCCATGTTAGTTGACTCTGCTGGTCTTCTTGTGGAGTCCCTATCCCCTCCAGGTCCCACAAGGACTGAGGGACCCATAAGTAGTCATTAACCAATAAAATCCCACAGACTTGCATATGTGTCAATCTGATGAAGGAATTCAAGTTGACAAATAAATAAGTAAATATCTAACCAGGTCAAGGGGGCTGATGAGAAAGGAGGCCCCAACATCACTTCTGGCACACTCTACTGGCAAATTAGCTACAGAACCCTCCCCACCCTGTAGGGGACCAATCACACAGAGTCACCCAATATAAAACATCCATGAATGAAGGCATTATCTGGAAATGGATTTCCTCACATGGTCCCATTCTGCCCTCTTGGTAGAAGTCCTTTCCCCAAGGATTCCATGGGAACAGACTCCAGGATCTCCCTCTCACACCTTAACCATCACCTCCTAAACATTTGGCCCACAGTGTTCCCCACTCCAGCCTTCATCTGTCCTCTACTCTGTCCCCACTGCTGAGACCCTGAGAGGATGATGCCTCAGGATTCTCAAAGCAGGGTCAGCAGCCACATGCAGTTGCAGAGTCGGGGGAGGGGCTCCTTAATAGTCAGATTATCACCACCCTCCCAGACCCTGAAACCTGAATCTCAGCAGGGGGTTGTGTGAGTCACTTTTCTCCACACTGTGATGACAGAGACCTAAGGAAGGATTTATTCTGTTCAGTTTCAGGTGGTCTCAGTCCACCACCACCGAAGGTGCGGTCGCAGGACTGCTCCATCCATGTCATCATGGAGGGAGGGAGCTCGGTCCATGTCATGGGGGTGGGACTTTGAGAGTGACTGGTTCACACAAAAGCCCACCAGGGAGTACAGAGTTCAGATCAGAACCAGAAACTGGAATGAGCTTCAAAAGCCCTTTGCCAGTGGCCCATTTCCTCCAGTCAGGCCCCATCTCCTAAAGACACCATGGCCTTCAAAGTGGTGCCCGAGCTGGAGCCAGAGAATCCAGGACAAGTGCCAGAGTGAGACACTTCACTGAAGCCACCACAGGAGGGGCAGGGAATTGGAATCTAACACCTCCCTGGGTCACTCTGACCTGTTCCAACAGGTTACTCCTCTGCTGATTTCTTGTTCTACCTCCCCAGACCTTCATCTAGAATCTAGAAGCTCATCTAGAAGCTCATCTAGAAGCTCATCTAGAAGCTCATCTAGAAGCTCACCTAGAATCTAGAAGCTCATCTAGACGCTCATCTAGAATCTAGAAGCTCATCTAGAAGCTCATCTAGAATCTAGAAGCTCATCTCTTCAAGGACTTGATCACACCCTCACAGCGGATGGCCTCAGCCCCATCTATGGAAGGCCAGTGAGACTCTAGGGCTCTCTTCTGGCTCCCCGTCTCTACCCCTAGACCCCAACCACAGCCAAAGACACAGAAGGCCAAATTTCTCACACAGCTGCCCAGAAGTGCCTAGAAACACACTGTGAGTCCCTAGGCTCAGCTTTGGGGAAATTTCTTAGTCCTTATGTTTGTTGACTACACAGAGATTTGTTTCTCTGTTCACAGCCTCTGCTCCATCCTCAACAGGCTTCGATTCCAGTCATGAGATCGAAGCTGAGTGAATCCCGGCCAGTCAGGCCAGACCAGTGACTCAGCTCGCTTCCGTTACCCCTGCCCCTATTGGGACGACATGTCCTGTGTGTGGCTCAGTGAGAGGCAGAAACTTGCTGCTAATTTGTCTCTTTCCTTTCCATTACCAGAAGATTAGAGTCTATTGGAAAGTTCCAGAACCCCTAAGCCCAAGGTCTCTGAATAACGGTATTTATTAAAAGCTGACTCTGTGGCAGGCACACACCCATATCTCCCTCATCAGACTTAACTCTCAAATTCTTTGATTCTTTGATCCTCAGATTCTCACTCTTTGGGGATCACAGTACACTGGAATTTTTGATGGCACACTCAAAAGTATTCGAAGACTTGACACCTGATCCATGCAGTCAAGGCTCAGATCTCAAAGGGCAAAGCCGACATTGCTGGGGGGCCTTCAAGGAGGGGATTCTCCAGCACAGAGAGAAGAGGGTTAAGGCTTACCAGTGTGGAAACTGAGGCAGAAGTTCAGCTTTTCTCACAAGGCAAACGGTGGGTTCTGATCCTCCTACCCCAGGTCTGGTTCTGACCAGCTCCATAGCCACAGGCTCCTGGCAGCGACCTCTGCCAGGCTGTGCTAAGGCTGAGCCAGGAAGGAAATCAGGCCCCGTCCAGCACGCACGGGCCTGCAGTGTGGGTGCTGCTCTGTAGATGGCCAGCTCTGAAGGAGCCAGTAACTAATCAGAGCCATTCGTCCTGTGGGAACCCCGCAGTGCACTCTAAGGATCGTGGAGTGCCTACTCTTTGCTCTGTAAATCTTCAAGGGGCCTTTGGCCAAAGCAATAACATTCCGACCCGAAAAGTTAAGAGGACTTTAAAATTATAAGCCCCGAGCGTGGATCGAGCCCTGTGTGAGGACAAGAGACCACGGTCGTCGCAGAGCAGAAAATACGGAGAGGGGAGCCAAGCAATTTCCCTTCCACCACAGCCTCAGGATTCCATTAACCTGGCTGCCCAGAGCCTGACACCCTGAGAAGGAGCAGGTGGGAGGGGCTTCACTGAGGAGCAAGTGGGAGGGGCTACACGGACTCCTTGGACTCCATGGTCACAGTGTCCTTGCTGAATCCCAGCTTTTCCCAGCAGTGTCTCCGATAGTGTAGAAGCCCAGGGGTGCCCGACAGCCCTGCCAAGGTTAAAATGATTCTCACTCTTTGGGGATTACAGTACACTGGAATTTTTGATGGCACACTCAAAAGTATTCGAAGACTTGACACCTGATCCATGAAGTCAAGGCTCAGATCTCAAAGGGCAAAGCCTACATTGCGGAGGGGAGTGGGGGCACGTTTTAGGGAGAGGCTTTTCCAGCACACAGAGGAGAGTTGGAGGGTCTTTGCTGACAGAGCAGATAAGGAGTTGGCAAGGGGAGGAGTGAGCCAGGCGCAAAGGTCAGGGGAATCTCGCAGCCGACTTGCGAGCAATCAGGTTGCTTCTGTGTCTCTGACTAGCAACCAGGTGCTTCTTCTACAAGTTTCATAGAACAAAGACAGACTAATGAGTATCTAAATGGTACAGAATATATGTTTGACTTTTCATTACCCGTCCAGGGTTACAAGTTCAGTCACAATTAGCCAATACAAGCAGAACAGATTAGTCTTCTTATTAGTCCTACAACTCTAATTTAAAGAACCTAAAATAAATGTCACCTACACAGCAAACACAGTCACTATATGACAGCCTGCTTTTAGGCTAGCGATGTTTGTTGTTTGAAAGCATTCCAGACAAACAGAAAACATCTGAACCCGTCTTTTTAATATGACCGATTCACGTTAATACTAACACCTAACTTCTTTTACTATGTTTTATCATCTATGCTATAAAGTAGGAAAAGTTTATTTTAGTCAATATATCTTACTTACTGAGTTTTATTCTTCCAAGGGTATGCCTATACGACCCCCTATCTTTAAGCTACAATTTTAGAGACCTCTAAGTCTATAGTAGAAAGAGACCTTGAATCTGTAACCTATCCCCCTGGCCAGAGTTTATCAATTGTCTCTGTTTACCCTGCACCTATTATGCTGAGTTAGCCCAGGGGCAGATACCCCCAAGAAGATCCCTGGAGTAATGGCCTCATCTAGCTATGTGCTCCTCTGTGCTTAACGATCTCCAGGGCATATGGAAGATTTTCAAATGGTGGCCAGATAAAATTAATTTTAAGGTTTTCCTAAAAAGACTCAGATGTAATTTTTCTCTAGAGAAGGCATTAAATGAATCATAACGCACAAAGTCCCCAGGAATGCATCATGCAATTACCAAAACCCACCAGTTAGAGACAGAAGGATGGCGACCATAGCCATCGCTCAACTTTGCTGGGACTGTGTCAAACAGCTGTGCTGGCTTCTTGATTCTCCCCGTTTCTAGTGGATTTGGCTGTGCAGCTAGATGGACCTGTCCATCTTATTCCAGGTAAGCTCGAACAGAGCAGAGGGTCATCTGTGCCTGGCCACAGCAGGACGGGGGAAGAGCAAAAAGTTGGAGCCATGGGGCTGAGCTGGCAGCCCGGAGCCCAACTTAACCAGCCAGCAGTGGTGAACTGAGGTGGGAAGGAGGAGGAGGGTCCTTGCACGTATCTCTACAGTCACCATATGGCAGCGTGCTGGCTGGCTTTATGTCACCTTAACACAAGCTAGAGTCATCTGAGAGGAGGGAGTCTCCACTAAGAAAATTCCTCCATAAGATTGGTTTGCAGACAAGCCTGAGGTACATTTTATTAAGAAATGATTGATGGGGGGGGCCCAGTCCATTGTGGGGGGGACCGTCACTGGATTGGTGGTCCTGGGCTTTATAAGAAAGCAGCCTCTGTGTACATATTACAGCTATCAGCTTAGTGTTTTTATGAGACTCTTGACTGGGATAATGAGCGGACTTCTGACGGCTCTGCCTGTTCTTGGTGCCCTTTCCCTACTATTGGGTTTCCATGCCCAACTTCAATATGAAAGTGTTTGCTTCATCTTATATATATATATTTTTTTGTCATCTTTGGTTGTTATCTTTTAGAAATCTGCTCTTTAAAAGGAGGAGGAAGAGGAGAAAAGAAGGAAAGAAGGAAGGATGGATGGAAGGAAGGAGAGAAGAAAGGAAGGAGACTCTGAGCAAGCCATGAGGAGCAAGCCAGTAAGCAGCATCCTCCATGGCCTTTACATCAGCTCCTGCCTCCAGGTTCCTGCCCTGTCTGAGTTCTTGTCCTGACTTCCTTTGGTGATGGACAGCAATGTGGAAGTGTAAGCCAAATAACAAAACCCCTTTCCTCTCCAGTTTTCTTTTTTAGGTTATAGTGTTTCACCGTAGCAATAGTAACCCTAACTAAGACAGACAGTGTCAGCAACCAGAAGAGAAAAGCGTGTGAGGCTCTGGCTTTGTGGCTCAGTGGCTTTAGAACACAGTTGCATTGTCAATCACCCACAGGGACTCACACCCATTGCTCCTCTCCTCCCCCACCATGCCCTGTCAGTCTCATACAACAGCAGACCCATCTGCACCCCTCAGCAACTCTATCCTGGACCTGCTGCCCTAACCTGCCAGCTAGGAAAACAGGCAAGCCAGGCCAGCACAGATGAGGCCCAGTGGAGGCACCCCAGACGCCCAGTCTGCTAGTAGACAACTGTGTCTCCGTGCTCCCTAGCTGCCCACATTCACAGCCTGTCCAGCAGTGGGTCTGCAGTGAGGCCTGAGCCTCTCCTTCACAGGGTCTCACGTAGCCTCACCTAGCAGCTGGCAGGAGAGATGGGTGACAGCAGATCTAAGTGCTCAGGCCAGCTCTCTGGCCCACAGCAGGTGCTTCAGCTGAGCTGTCACTCCAGCAGATGTCAGGTCTTTGCCTCCCCAGTGCCCTGACTTCTTTAAATGTAGAAAGATCAGTCCTCCCCTCACTGCAGACTGGGGCCAGGCTGTCAAGGTGGCACATAAACTTAGCCATGATCTGCAATGAAACTCTGGCTGCGGGGCTGGAGAGATGGCTCAGGGCAGTGGTTAAGTGTCTACTGCTCTCGCAGAGGACCTAAATTTGGCTCCCAGTATCCATACCAGGCTCACAGCTGCCTGAAATTCAAGTTTTATGGAGGATCCAATGCTTCTAGCACACACACACACACACACACACGCATGCATGCACACACACACAGAGAGAGAGAGAGAGAGAGAGAGAGATACACACAGAGTCACACACACAGACACATAGTCTCTCACACACAGATACAGACACAACAAAGTCACACACACACACACTTTAAAAGAATAAAAGTAAAACTAGATAAAAAGAAACACTAGCTGGGGGTGACTAGACAATGAAATACATATTCTCTGCCTCTGAAACTGGACTTGAGGGGACAAAGAGGCTGCTTCAGACATCTTTCACCACAGTGTCTAAGGATGGAGCCAGTGGAGCAGAGCCAGAAATGATCTCAGTGGCATTGTTTGAGCCTTGATCAAGCCATTCCTGAAGTCATCCTCTGAATCTTCACCTTCCTGTGTCAGTACCTGCCTTTGTGCTAAGTTAGTTTGATGTGGATTTTCTCCCCATCTGTAACTGGAAATACTGGCACATGGACATCGTGACGTAGACATCATGACATTGTTTATGTCCTCTCGGGCCTCAGTTTGCCATCTTCACTGATAGGCATTTGCTCTCCCTCGGTGATGCAAATATAGGTCAGATAAGACCAGATTAAAAACAATAAAGGCAAGTCTATTAGGAGGCAGCTCCCAGGCGGGTTCACTGTCCTCACAGGTGGGGGTCGGTGGAACTGAGCATCCCGGCTCAAGCAAGGGGTTTATAGAGCTTAGGTGAAGACTGATGATGTGCCAGCTAGGAGCTGGGATTGTGCCCATATATGGTCAGAAACTAAGCCCCTAGGCTGGCACTATTGGGTGGGTTGCCAGAAACGAGAGAAGTGATGAAATGGTAGCCGGGAGTTTTCTCCCTGGGGCAGGATGGAGGGAAAAAGGAGCAGATAGGGTTTCCTGGCTCCTGCAAGGGACAGCAGGAGTTCCAGCCTAACATTCACAGTGAAAGGACTGAGCCAAATGATGCCCTAAAGTCTCTCTCACAGCCGTGGTCAGGCCCGGTTGTCACTAAAGCAGGATGGAGGTTTTCTTGCCCAGAACTGGGAGATGCTGAAGCAGGAAACTGTGGGAGAAATGCTAAGAGAAGCCCATTAATTATCAAAGCAGCTCCTCACCTGAGAGGAATTTAATGGTGAGAGAAGGTGCCAGAGGAGGGGATGAGCACTTCCGGCTTAGCTCAGACTGCTTGAGGAAAGGAGGCCCTCAGCACCCAAGGAAAATCTGTCTGTCTACCTGATTCTGGTGGCTACAGGCAGACAGCAGAGCCAGGAGAAGAGGACAGCTCAAAGAGGGCATGTTGTGAATGGAGATCGCCTCTCCTATGTTACTCCTAGCTCATCTGTGCTCACTGTTCATAGCTGGCTTGTTCGGAGCTAACCCCTGCTATCCCAGGGGGCCTCTGAGGAGGCCATGGCTGGTACAACAGATGCCGTTGAAAACTTAGCATTTCAGGAATTGCCTGAGCCACAGGAATGCAGAGATACTAATGGGAGAAGCGGACAGCACCTGGGCTCAGAATCATGGCTGGCCACCTGACCAGAGGGGGGAAAGCCTGAGCCCAGAATGAAAGACGGCTACTGCTCCCGCCCTTTATGTGACCTGGAGATTGAAGGTGAGATATTAGACAGGGTTTCAGGGCGTCAATCCACTGTCTTCTCAGAGAGCAATGCTCTGAACAAAGTGCAGTTTAAAGATTCAGTCCTTCGCTGGGCAGTGGTGGCACACACCTTGAATCCTCAAGGGACAGAGCAGGCAGATCTCTGAGTTCGAGGCCAGCCTGTCTCTACAGAGAGAGTTTCAGGACAGCCAGGGCTACACAGAGAAACCCTGTCTCGAAAGAGCAACATAACAATAAATGCAATCCCTTGTTGACCACTGGCCAATGACCGGGAACCATACACTCTGATATTCCAGCTGTATGCGCCCTGGTTCCCCAGGCAGCACTGCAGATCTAACCTACACCTTAAGCATTGACGAATCAACCGGCAGCAGCCAGAGCACCTCATCTCAGCCTTTCTCCCTGTGCCTTTTTGTCTCAGAGAATGAGTTCAAGACCACCATGACAGGGAACTCGGCAGCGGGCAGGCAGACATGGCGCTGGAACAGTAGCCAAGAGCTCACATCTGGAGATGACAACTACAAGTCAAAGATGGAGCTAAGTGGGCTTTTGTTTCGAATGCCGTTGGCACACCTCTTCTGACAAGACTACACTTCCTAACCCTTTCCCAACAGTTCCACCACCTAGGACCAAGATTTCAAATATATGAGCCTATATTGGCCATTCTCATTCAAACCCCACATTCTCGTACCTTCTTGTATTTTTGTTGTAGTTGTTGTTGTTACATTTTTATTTATTTTCTTCATGTGTGTATGTACATGTGTGTGCATGTGCATATGTGTATGTTTGTGTGTGTGTGTACATGTCACGACACATGAGTAGCAATTAGAAGATAACTTTCAGGAATTGGTTCTCCTCTTCTACCATGTTTGTCCTGGGGATCAAACCCAGGTCATCAGGCTTGGCAGCAAGCACCTCCAGCCCCTAAGCCATCTTGCCAGGCCTTCTCCTGTGCCACATGCAAAGATGTCTCCCGGCACCCCCACTTGGTCAAACACCAACTTTGATTTTTCTGAACAAGGAACAATCTGACCAAAATTTTTTGAAAAGAATATATGTTGACATAATAAAAATGCAAAAGTAAAGTAAAATATTCAAACAATAATAAATAATTACCCAAAAGGCACTCACTCTGCATGTGTACAGGAGGCAATCGATAAAGAAATGAAATTACACATACCATTTCTCATTTTAAACTACAAGATATAATTTACTCCACTCAACATAACAAATGAAAATTGAGGTGAAACAAATATTAACTTCCGATAAACAATATTTCATAAAGGTTTTTTTCTAAAAAATACCTTCACAATAAGGAAAAAAGATAATTAATCTAGGCATGGTAGCACATGTCTACAATGCCAGGATCCTGGGGCCCTGAGACAGGATCGCTCATAAGGAATTGCAAGCCAGCCTTGGTATACAGACAGCTCGAGGCCAGCCAGGGATACCTAGCCAAACACTCTCTCCAAAAATCTCAAAACAAAGCCAAATGAACTTGTGATGTCTAATCTTAGTTGTCAACTTGATGGGATCTGAAATCAACTAAGATGCAAACCACTGACCACACCCATAAGCGATCTTCGCCATCGGGTTAACTGAAGTGGGAAGACCCCAGCCTGAATGTGAGCATCCACTTCCGGAGCAGCACAGGTAGGAGTTTGTCTTAGGGGAAAGCCTTCACAGTTTGCCTGCTTGCCTTGCATCTCCCTGGAGAGTTGCATCCAAAACCAGCTTCTTTGACCTTCCAACGGGATCTAAAGATCAGCAGTTCTCCAGGAATCCTCCAGACCTTCAGCACCAGACTGGGGCAGTTGAGACATCCAGCCTTGTGGGCTAAGCAAGCTACTGTGTGGGACCAGGGACCAGAAGTAGTAGGTAAATGGAGACAGAGCTCATGATGCTGGGGATTCAGACTCCAGAGTGCAGATCTAACTGTATTGTTTGCTACATAAACTTATATATCACTTTTTAGCCAATTAGGGTATCTTTATATGTTCAAGGGCAAATCAGGGTGCAACGGGTGTTGTTTAGCAGAATCTGACTCACCTGTCCAGGAGCCTGTATGGGAGGGGCCAATTCCCCATGGAAATTTCCAGGAAGAAAGGGGAAGCAGCCACTGCCCTGGCCTCCAGTCCTTTGTGTTGTCTCACTTGGTATCCCAGAAGCCATGTCAGATCAGACACTGTGTACAGCGGATCAAGACTCTTCAAGTTGTCGCAGGAGCTTGTAGCGCCTTGATCTCTCTCCCGCTTCTTCCTCCACAGGGTTCACTTCCGTATCACTCACTACTGGTCCTTACCTTCTCCCATGTGAAGATGGCCACTGTTAGACCACCCACGTGGTGCCGTGTAATCCAACCTAATGAATCCCTCCTTTATAAGACTTGTTTTTATTTTATATGCACGAATGTTTTGCCTGCATGCATGTTGGTACAACATGTGCATGTCTGATACCTATAGAGACCAGATGAAGGGGTCAGATCCCCAGGAGCTGGAGTTACAGATGGTATGAGCTGCCATTGGGTGCCAGGAATTGAACCTAGGTCCTTTGTAAAAGGAGGACCTCTGTGTTAGTAACCGCTGAGCCACCTGTCCAGCACCTGATAAATCTCCCTTTTTAATATATATGCATCTAGCATTCTGTTAGTCTGGAGAGCCCTGACAATTACAGTACTGACTCTCTGGAAGTAAAGCTGAGAGGTTAGACAAATGCTGCCCCCTTCTAGCCTTATCACTGTGTCAGGTTTGGAGGCATTCCCTAGTGGCCTGGAAACACAAACATAATGACAAGTCAGAGCAGATGCTGCAGTTACATAGAAATGGTATCAGCCACCCACTGGCCGTCCGCCCCATCTCCATCCTCCTTTCCTTGTGTCTTCTGCTAAGACATGAAGATGTTTGGATGGATGCACCTAACTTTCTCCATGTGGTGACTTAGTGTGTGTGTGTGCAATACAGGAGTCCATGTGTGTGCAAGGCATGTGAAGCTAGAGATTAACCATGGAGTCATTTTAAGGAGCCATCCACCTTGGGTTTCTGTTTGTTTGTTTGTTTGTTTGTTTGTTTGTGTTTCCTATAACAGTGATTTAACCAACCTTGTGACTGCCACTGTGCTGTTTTATTTATTTCTGTGAGCCTGTGTATGCATACACATGTGAGTACACATACCATCACACATGTGTGAAGGGCAGGGAACTTGTCACGGTTGGTTCTACCCTCCTATCATGAGAGTTCTGGGGACTGAACTCTGGTCCTCGGGCTTGATGGCAAGCACCTTTTACCCACTGAGCCATCCCACTAGCTGCTATGTTTTGTTTTGTTATTTTGTTTTGTTTTGGTTTGGTTTTTTATTTTGTTTTGTTTTGTTGAGACAGGGTCTCTCCTTAGGCTGGAATTCACCAGAAAGATTAGACTGCCTAGGATCCTTCTGTCTGCAACCCACGTGTTAGGGTTACAAGTACCACCAATGGCACAGGCATATCTAATGGAAACAGCAAATGTCATAAAGCCAGTAGCACAGCTGCTCCCAAAGATGCCACAGAGCTGAGCCACATGACGGGTGTGTCCTTCACTTTGGGGCTTCATCACCACGTGATGCATCCTTGGGGAGGCAGCTTTTAATATTTGTACAACTTTGGGATATTGGATTGATGGGAAATTCCTTATGAATCATTTATGCCGTTTCCCAGGAGTAGTGCTTCTAAGCTTCTCCAAGAAAGTCCTGAGCAGACTACTGCCCCTCCTGCTTTGAGGAAAATATTTTTATCTGGCCCTACTTGAAGGTCTTTTTTGTGCCCTGGAGGTTGTGACTCATAAGGAAACACCAGAGATCTCCTTATGAGCTTCCTTTTCCAAGATACTCTTGGGACATCTGCCCCTGTACCTACTCAAGAACAAGATAGTCAGAACCAAGTAAATTTTAAAAGGTAAGTAAGATTCAATTGGCTAGAGGAGTTGGCAGCAGAGCAGATCAAAAGCCCCTTCCTACCATAAGCTCAGGCGATTATGTGGCATATAAGATTGGGGACCACATATGGTATACCCCCTCGAGGAAAAGATATAGCAACAAAGTTAGGTTGGCTGGAGTTATCTCTGCCCTACACAGGGGCTTATATTGATGGACAAAAAACAGTGTGGAGAAATGATAAAAGAATGAAGTATCAGGGCCTCCTTCAGAAAAGTAAGCTCATGCGGGGCCACCGTGGTGTCGCATGACCAAGGAACAAATGAATGCCAAGATTTGACATACAAATAAAGTCTACAAAGATAGACAATGTAAACATTGTATTATGCCAGAAATTGAATAATAACTGCAGCCGCTTTAGCCTGAAGATTTTTCTTCAGCCTAATGACAATTAGCACTCTGATCATTAAACGTTGATAATACAGTGCTCGGGATATGGCAGTCTTCCCAGTTTGGGCTGGAAATGTTCTTTCTGTCTAGTGTCCTTGAAACCTCAAGATTCTTAAAGTTGGGTTTGGGGTTGATAAGGGAAAATGAGTATAGAAAAATAAGTCTGTTTTGTCATGGCTCATCAATGCTGACTAAACTTATGGAAGTTAAGGAACTTAAAACACATGGCCAGAGACAACAATGATATGATCTATGGCTTTCTGTATAAATAAGAAGCACTTTGACTCCCAGTCAGTCAGGTTGCGAGATTCTCCTGACCACCATGTCTGACTCTCTCCTCCCTCTCCGGCTCCTTACCTCCTCTGTGTACCTGGCCATAGCCAAGGCTAGCCCTGGCACCACTGTGCCTGGCTTTTTCCATGTAGGCTCTAGGAATTAAACTCAGGTCGTACTTACAGGGCAAGCATATAACCAACTGAGCTCTGTGGTATGACTTTTTTTTAACCTAGATTATCAAACATATTTTAGTTTAATTATTTCTTTCCTTTTGCAATGCTAAGGATTAAGCCTGGGGCCTGTGAATATTAAGGTGACCCCTCTCCCCTAGCCCTATTTTATGTTTTAATTTCTTCCAGCCTTAGACGTTTCCCCCCACATTTGTGTTCATTCTTTTATCCACAGGTCCATGCCTTTACTTCAAAACTTTTCTTTTAGTATATTTTTTAGTATTTTTACACCTCTGGTCTCAAGGAGTGTTTATCTATTATCATTTCATCTTTCCTAATTCTGTGAGCCATTAACACAGTTCCTCATGTCATGGTGACCCCCAACCATAAAATTATTTTGTTGCTACTTCATAACTGTAATTTTGCTACTATTGTGAATTGTAACATGCATATCAGATACGCAGTCCCCATGGGGTGGGGCATGACCCGCAGGTTGAAAATCACTGATTTATTGTATAACGACTTTGACTGATCTATTGTATAACTCTGGCTTGGTTTTTGTGCCTCTTATCTGTCATCTTTGATCAAATACTTGAAAAGCAACATTCTTTTCTATTTAATATCAGGTAATAGTCTATACCTTGCCCATTCTTCTCCTTAATATAGCTGTATCTGTTTTATTTTGTTTTGTCCTTTGAAGTCTTGAAGATTGAATCTGGGACCTCAGGCATGCTAGACAATTCTTCTACCAATGAGCTACATCCCCTGCCCTTCTTTTAATTAACTTTGCTAACGGCTCTCCCTAAGGCTGGCTCTAAATTCACTCTGTAGGCCAGGCAAATCTTGAATTTTTAATCCACTTACCTCATCATCTTGAGTAGCTAGGATGACAGGCCTGTACTACTCAGGCCCAGCTTGGTGATGGTGTCCTTTATGTAGTTTGAATTGCTTCTCTTCCTCCTTCCTCCCACAATCTGCTTCAGTTCCAGTCCTAAGAACAACCCTGAACATCCACTGTGTGCTGTGACTTCAGACTCATTTTCCATCCCCATATTTCCTGGTCCTTTATTTTTATTTTTTATTTATTCATTTATTATTTGTATTATTTGTATTCATTCTGGTTTTGAATTTAGATTGCTTGAGATATCTCACTTAAATCTCCAGAATGGCCTCAAACTTATGAGCCCCCTCCTGTCTGCTGGGATGACAGACACAAACCAGAGTGCCTAGTTTCTTGGGCCTTTTTAAAAGAGTTGTATGGACCAACACCAATAGAGCTTGTGAAATTACTACTCCCCTGAGTCCTCAGGAACTTCCTGTCTTTGCCATGTCTTCTTCCTCTGCCAGAGCACCTGCATGCTTCCTTTGAACACCTTTGTTAACCAGGCAATTCTTTGAAGTAGAACTGTATGAGAAGAGTAAGGGCAACACCCTTGGGCAGTACACAGCTCACATCTGGCTTTTGTTGCCCTGCTGATTAAGTCTACCATGGTCCAGAAAGCCTTCTGAGCTCTGCACAAAATGGCGAGTTCCCTTTACCAGCAGGCTTCTTTCTTCTCTGACCTTGTCTGGGGAGCCCGAAACTCCTACGCCCTCCACCTGTGGAATGTCACATAGCCTTCGTGAGGATATAAATTCAGTGTTTCAGCAAGCACTTGATTCCCTGGAATGCCTCTCTGTGCTAATGAGGCATCTCAGTACCTTAGCCTTTAGCCAATGACCTTTGCCCATTCTGGATATCCCTACCCCATCCCCAAAACCATATAACCCTTGATTCACCCTGGGTAAAGTTCATCTGTCTCCCTGAAGCTGGTCCCAATACGTGGTTATTACCGTTCTTACAGGCTGTCTGAAACCCTGTTGATCGACTCTGCTCCCTCCATCCTTGTGGGCCAGTGGCCAACCACCCCAGGGAGAAGGGAGAGCCACGGCTTTGTCATCTTGGACTTCTCTCACAGCTCAAAGTGAGAGGTTTGCCATCCCGACAGCCAGAGGGCCCAGCAGTACCTCTGGGAAGGACAGATGGGTCCCAGAGCTCTGAGCAGAGGATTATCAGCTGAAGTCTTCAGGTCTAGGGTTTGTACTTTGGATTATAACTGTAAAACCTCAGCTTTCCTATATGGAAAACATCTTGGGGTGTCTGCATGGATTCAATTTCCTCTGGTTCTGGGCTACATTCCATAGTTTGGGGAGGAAACCTTCAGGGTCTGTGGTTTGTTGTTCTCATTTCTGTTTTCAAAAAATAAACGTGGGGCGGGGGGGGAACAAAACAAAGCAAAACTCCCTGTTCTGTTTCTTGTCCTTACCACCTTTAGTTAATTTCAGAGAACAGAACCCAAGCAGCCAATGCCATCATTCTTAATCAGGAAGTAAATGCCCTCTCATGCCTTCTCTGACAAACAAACTTCTCCTAAGTGAGCTAGGCTGTCACAGGGGGCGGGAGCATGGCTGACTAGACTCAGCACCTAAGCACAATGCAGAAAACCTTGCTGGAACCCTCCTTTACTTCAGAGACAAATTCTGATATGTCACCCAAAATCCTGACTTTGAGCTTTGCTGTTTTTAATGTAGTACCTGATAAATGCATAGCACAGAGCTTACACCGCCATGTCTGCAGCACCACCAGTGGCAGACATTACTAATGTATCACAGGTTTGGTTTTTTTCCCCCTCACCACATCTTTCAGTATTAGGTTGTGAGAAGACTTAAGCAATGAAATTCAATCTGTCTGCCATTTCAGTGTTAGGGATTCTTTGATTGTATCAGACCCTCACAGAGGAGTGAGAAAAGCCTGAGCTGAACTTTCGGTCATTGGTTATATGCACGGTGACTTCAGCCAAGACTCTACTGCATCTCAACCCAACCTCTAAAAACAGGGATTGTTGCTAATGCATAAAGCTATTGAAGGGAAACAAACGCATGGGGCAGGGTGGATTAACCAGGCCTGCTTTATAATACTCCAAAACACAGCAGCATCAGGCAATAAACAATTGCCTGTGACTTCCCTGGTATGGATAGGTTGTTCTCAGACAGACGTATTCTTCTGTCTGTGGGTAGCTGGAGTGGGCTGGTCTTAAATGGTATTCAAGTTTTGTTTCTGTTGCTGCCATGAAATACCTTGATACAAAGCAATTTAGAAGAGAAAAGATTTTAGCTCACAATTCCATATTACTGTCCACCATTGCAGGGAAGTCACAGGGGCAGGAGCCTGGGACAGCTGGTCACAGTCACATCCACATTTAAGAGCCAAGAGGAATAAATTCGTGCATGCTCACTCACTCACTTACTTGCTTACTTGCTCAGCCCAATTTCCCTAGGCTTATACAGTTCACAACCTTTGCCTAGGGAATGATGGCACCCACAGTGGATGGGACTTCCAACAGCAATTGTCTTAAGACACTCCACTGCAAACAAGCCCCACAAGCCAACCCAATGTAGGTAATGCCTCCTTGAGACTGCCTTCCAGATGACTCTAGTCTGTGTCAAGTTAAATTAGATTAAGTTAAAGTAAAGCCTTAGGCAGTGGAAGAGTGGCTACTTTGTTTCATCTGAGGTAAGGGTATCCTCTCTTTCTCAGTATTTACCCCAGGTTTGCTTCCAGGACAACAGGAGAATTCAAGGAGAGTAGTTCGGAGAATCCCTGGTCTTTGGGAGCTCAGAGTCTGAGCTGCAACATTGTCTCTCTATCCCATCCTACTGGTTAAAATGAGTCCCTAGCTAGCCAATGAGGAGAAGAAACTCAAAGATTGACGAAAGGGGCTCCAAAGTATTGGTCTTCGGGGAGAAGTACATAATAGTGCCCACTTTGATCTGAGTGTAGCATGATATGTCACACTTTAATAGTTATGGTGGGGACACAGGAGTGTATCTTAGAAAAACAGAAAATTCCAAAGAGCTTTTTTCTTTTCCTGTGGATAAAGTTGAAAGATTTGTTTTTATTGCTCGTGTGTGTGTGTGTGTGTGTGTGTGTGTGTGTGTGTGCAGGTCACCATGAAGACCAGAAGAGATAGTTGGACCCTTGCAGCTGTGTTACAAGCAGTTGTGAGCTGCCTGACATAGGGGCTGGGAACCAAACTTGAGTCCTCAGAGAGAGTGGTACCCATGTGCATCCACTAAGACATCCATTCAGCCCTGTGGATGGGGTTTGGACAGTCTGGGTAGGGCAAGATTTCAACTTGTGCATTAACTGAAGTACTGAGCAAAGGTTTGCGGCCTGAGATGCTCTGATCAGCCCTTCCAGTCAATGCATGGGATGGGAAGGAGTGACTCTGGGTGATGTGTATGAGAATCCACAAGCTTTGCTTACAGTGATGTCAGAGTTCCTCCCAGCTCTCCCTGATATTTTCTGTGGGTCACGTGGGTATCCAGAAAGAAGGCTCTTTTTTTTTTTGACATTTTATGTCTACCTGACAACCATTTGGTAGCCCACACTTTATCACCAAATCTGATAGGTTCAGGATTAATTGGTGTCCCATGAAGGCCACTGGGCATAGTATCCATGTGACCTTGGGCATATGTCTTGCTTCCTGGGGATGGAAAGATGAGGGAGGATTGTGTCTAAGTTGGAAAGTAAAGTTAGTCTGTGAACTCTGAGGTATAGAACAGAGTTCTTCAGACAGTTTGCCAGAAAGTCACCACACTGACACTTCCTCACACTCTCCACACTTCCCAGTCCCCAACAGCCCACTTTCTAGAAGGTCACTGGCGCCATGATGTTCACAGGCTGCCTCTGCAGCTCATTTGTGCAAACATGACTGCCTTATTGTCCCGGGAGTTTCTGTTTCTTTGAACTGCTGAGTGACACAGTAGACCTTGTTCCCAGTCTCATTTCTAATCCTGCAATTTCCACGGTGCCAACAGTTATGGCAACAGAATAAAACACGGGTATTCTGCAAATTACACGCAGCAGAGCATACTAGGTTTATCTTGTGGGTACTGGGGAAGACAGACTGGCTGCAGTTCCAGACAGCAGGACAGGGTGGGGAGGAGAGTCCTCCAGGTAACAGAACTGTACTCCAGGAAGAACTGTTCCCAAAGGGTCAGGGAGAGGTAACAGGGCTCAGGGTGGTACCAGACAGGCACAGCCCTGCTGGGGTGACTTTAAGGGTGTGACAAGCAAGGACTTTAGGTTATACTTGAGTTCCTGGGGGTTCAGGCAAGTGGGTTAACTTTTGAATGCCTCAGTTTCCCCTGCATAGGATAATGATAAATCACCATGTGTGGTGCTGTTGCTTGTCTTTATTTAGGGTGCAGGGAAGGCTCCCCAATTTCTAGCTTCCCTAGAGGAGTCTCCAGACACCCCTGTCCCACAAAGATGTCAGTTCCAGGAACAGCAAGACACACTACCACTGTCCCCTCATGATCTGGAGCCTAAATACACACACAGCTGCCCCCTACCCTAGTCTTCTCCTCCAGAGTCATAGCAGCCTCCACACCTGCTCTAGTGAGCCTCTTAGGAGCCCTCCCTGTCCAGTCCTGAGGTCCACAGGGGTCCACATTCTCCTAGTTATTAGCATGCCCATCCACTCATCAAGAACCTCAGCTCTACCAGTGAAGAAAAGACTGCGGCACTCTGTCCCTGCATCCAAATCCTGCCGCTTGGAATTGGGTAGAAAAAGCAGGGGGCCTGTTAAGCCCCAGGCTTCAATATCATTGTTTCAGAGTTTGACCAGTATCAGGACATGGTGGGAAGAGCGAGTCCCAAGCCTGTGGTATGAAATGCGAAGGAGCATGAACAGCCTCCCAGGCTCTTGCTGGTGTCCTTGGGGCCAGGTGCTGATGTCTGTCAAGGGACTGAGTTGCCACAGAAGCCCAGTTCAAAGGGAAAGACGGGGGGTGGGGGGGACAAAGGTGAGGAGGATAGCACAGCTCGGGCACGGATACAACAGAGGTACAAACTCAGTACCACTCAACCCAGGTGTCATCCTGGATCCGTCCCTCACAAACCACCAGCCTGGAGCACACCCCTCAACCTTCCAGACTCCACTGTCCACGTCTGGAAAATGGTACAGTGTTGAGTGTGCCGTGGGGTTTCTTTCAATGGTACATCTCAACCACAGTGCTCGAAGTGTGAGCTACCACCTTGTTCAAGTAGGTGCATGCTGTTGACCACTGCAGTGTGGGCAGGTTCCACTTTGATGACCTCAGTGCCCAGTTAGGTCCTCCTGCCCTGCATATCCATAGCACTACCTCCTGCCTCTGTCCAAACTTACTGCCCAGTGTCTGCCCACACCTCCAAGGAAGCAGAGTCAGGCCCTCCTCTCTTCTCTCCCAAGGTGTCCAACGATTGGTGTAGGACAGGTGTTTGACAAACACTGTGGTGTGGAATAACTGTATCACCAAACCACCCAACAAGATGTCACAACATGAATTGCATTCCTCCCCTGTTGGACATGCTCAAGTCCTAATGCCCAGGAATAGAATATTCCCACATCCAGAGATAAGTTCTTTAAAAGGTGATTAAGTTAGAGACAGACTTTAGGGTGAACAAGAGACTCTCTGTTGTGAAAAGAGGAAAATCCGGAGATGGGAATGTGGCTCAGCATGCACAACACCCTGGGTTCCATTCTAAGCGCTACTTACAACTGGATGTGATGGGACACAACTGTAATCTCAGCAACTGAAAAGTGAAAGCAGGAAGATCAGGAGGTCAAGGCCGGCATCAGCTATGTAGCAAGTTCAAGGCCAGCCTGAGCTGCATGAGACTTTGTCTCAAACAACCAACAAAAGAGAAAGAAAGAAAGCAAAGAGGAAATTCAAACACAGATAGTTGGGATAGAGGGCAGACAACAAGGACAGTTAGAGGCCTCAGAGGAGAGCAGCCCCACTGGTCCTGGATTTCCAGCCTTCAGATCCGTGAGAAGATCTGTCTCTGCTGTTCACAGCACCCCGCCTGCAGGGTTTTGTTAGGACAGCACACTTAGAGGGATTCTTGCTGTCATGGCCTCCAAAGTGACTCAGGGATAAGAGTCCAGGTAAAGTGACAGAGAGAGCAGGGGTGTGGGGAACCAGCTAGGGAAATCAAGTCTGGGAGCATCAGAAGGTGGGGGCTAACAGAGGTCCCATGGAAAGGCCTCTAGTGTCATGTTGGACAGACATTAGCCTGGCAGCTCTTAGTCTGAGACCTGGAACCGTTTCCCCGGAACATGATCACTCTGTTTAAACTGTCCTATGTCATCCTTCGAGAAGCTGGAAGAGAGGAGGCGTTACCATCTACAGGAAACTGGCCAGAGAGGTTAGGTTCAAATCCAAGAACTACTTACAACTGGAGGTAGTAGGGATGGGAGAAGGATTTGAACCATCAACACCTGGGGACTGTGTTCACAGCCACAGTGCTACCAGGTCATAGTCTGGCTGGATCCGGAAAGGCTCTTCTAATGGCCAACCTAGAAGGCTAAATTGGGAACAAAGCTAAAGCCCGGTGACAGGTTTGGAAGCACAAGGTCTGGTGGAGAAGCGGGGCAGTAACACAGGACCATGATTCTGGAGCCACAATTCAGCCAGAGCGGAAAGACAGTCTTGCAGAGGATGCAGCCTTCATGAGGCCACCTCTCCCCAGCTGACAGATAGCTTCGTTGTCACCTTTCTCTGACTATGACAGGAAGGACAAAGAGGGACAGACCAGAGTGGGGCTGGAGTCCCAAAGCATCCTCATTAGAGGGAAGGAGCCAGGTGAGAGCGCTGGGGGGGGGGTGTCAAGGATGGCAGGGACAGAGATGCCAGGCTAGGAGCCACATTCAGTGTGACAACAGAGAAGCCTTGACTTTCCTCTCCTGAGGGATGCCATGTCTCAGGGTGACCAGGGCCACCTTCCCAGGGGAATTCAGGTGCCAGGAGACCGAAGGCAGAGTCCTGAACCAGGAAAGGACCTTGAGTGGAGCAGCCCAGCTCCGGCTCCTACTTAACCAGCCTGGTTTCACATTCCAGTGTCACCATGCTGTGTATGCTGGAACAGGGGAGGAAGTTGGCACTGTCCTGTGTGTGGTGAGAAAGCCCAGCCACAGAGTGGGTCATGCCTGGTCTAAGGTCACACAGCTGGGATGTGGAGGGTAGAAACGTTCTCCACAGCTCTCTTCGCTCTACTCATCTCCAGACAGCCAGAGAAGCAGGGACAGGACACTGAATGCAGTCTGTGACAGCAGCCACTCCACCCTCAAGAGACACTGTTCTGCAGTGACACTCAGGGTTTCTCCAGACACTATGTTGAGTGACAAGGCCAGCAGTTACTCCATCCGCAGTTCATCACTCAGACTTGTGTCCTCTGGATTCAGCGGAGGCTCTGCCAGTATGCTCTACTATAAGGGAGCCAGGCAATGATATGGCCACTCCCTGGAGCCATTGCTGTCACTGCCATGAATGGACAGAGAACTCTGAGGATCTCATGGCAATCAACGCTCCAGCTCAGCAGTGGCAAGCAGGAAGTCTACCCTGCCTTGGCAAAAACAGGAACAGGACCAGCAGCCCTCAGGACTCTCTCCAGGACTCCCACAGAGCAACCGGTCACAAAGCCTGGGGGTTGGAGGGGACACAACTGGCAGGAAAGAAAAAGATAACACATTTCACAGAGACAGACTCACGGATTCCTCCATAGCAGCATTAGGGTCAGTAACATACATGCAGGTATCTGTGTGCCTGTATGTATATGACACATATACATGAATACAGAACCCACTACACATACATATGGAGCACGCATATGTGTGTTGTCTAACTTACATGTTACAACAAATGTCTGTAGTAGATATCATTGTCCTGTTTCCAGCTTGATTTGTGGAGCACCTTTGCCCAGCAGGTTGTGCTCCGGACCCCAGGGAAGAACTTCACATAATGAGAGGTGGGAACAGCACACACAGGGACATTTCAGAGTGATGCACGCATCACCAAGAGTCAGCATAGTAAAGGGGTCCATGGCAGGAGTCTGTGGGACCCTCTGTGGGGGTCTCTGAGTGAAGAGTCTGTGAGGCTGAGGTGCGTGGGCTTGTGGGTCAGATGATCCTGGGTGGGAAGAGCAGGGGGGTCACTGCAAAGTCGAAGGCCAGTGTGGTAAGACACAGTGTAAGCAGGAAGGCGGAGAGGAGGTCACAGAAACAGGGAGCTGGCCAGGCCAAGGCCTCGCAGCCTTTAGAGGGAGTTCATCTTGGGATGGCAGTGGAGCAGGGGGGGTGACCTGGAGAGCTGAGCAGAGACTGGATGCCCTGGAGGGCTGGGTGGGAACTGGGGTGACCTGGAGGGCTGACCCAGGACTGGTGTCACTTCAGCAGTATGTTGTTGTCTCCAAGAAGTTTCTCCACATAGCCAGCTCTGTCCCTCACTGAGCAAGCAGGTGCACTTGAACAGGTGACCTCTGCTCTGTGCCTCAGTTTCCTCATCCTGAGGGATGAGGTGCGGATGACCGCCGCACCTTCCATGTAACATTCAACCCAAGACAAAGACGCTCAGCCCAGGGCCCAGCACATCATAGGTTCTCAGGACCCCACTGGGCAACCTCTCCAGACCCACTGTGCGCGTCCTGACCCCTTCCTCTCACTCCTGCCTGCAGAATGGTCCTTATGCCAGCTCCAGGATGTGCCGCACACTGGCAATGTTCAGCCTGGTACAGACCAGGCAGCCTGAGGCCCAGGGCTGTCCAACACAACAGCCCAGAGAGCATCAGGTGAATGCACCTGTCCGCCCACCCCTACCTTACTGTGCTACTCACAGGTGGTGACCTGTGGTGGCCAGGCTGCTCTGAAGAGCAACACATGTCTGCTGCAAAATACTAGAGAAAAAGAGCTGAGCCCAAGTCTGCTGCTCATGCTGTGTGTACGTGGACCCGAGTCTGCACAGAGCGACAGTGCTGGGGAAGGTTGCCAGGACTTGCTGGGACAGCCAGAGCAGGAGGGGAACTTAATAGCTGCGTGAATTGCACACTGAGCCACACTGCCCCTCTCCCAGAGCCATGCGCAGTACAGAATGTAAGAAAGGTAACTTCTGAACGGCACCCCTGACCCATACATAGTCTCCATTTTGATTGCTGAGTGTTTGAATCTCACTCTTACTACATTGTGTGGGTATGAACTTGTGTTTTCAGGTATACACGTGTGTGTGTGTGTGTGTGTGTGTGTGTGTGTGTGTGTGAAGCCAGAGGGCAACCTTAAGTATCATTTCTTAGACATCACATGCCATTTTCTAAGATGAGCTGGTTACTAACCTAGGGCTTGCGCAGTGAGCTACCCAGCAAGTCCCGGGGTGCTTCTGTCTCATCCTCTTCAGTACTGGGATTACAAGTGTTTACCCTGCCCAGAGGGTTTACATGGGCCCTGGTGATCAAACTCAGGTCTTTTAATGTGGCAAACACGTTACATCCCCGACGCCCTCTAGTGGTCTGCGCGGAAAGCTACAAGAGACACAAACAGACCAAGGTCCATAGTGATTGGTCCAGATTCTTAATCACTTGCTGGGCCAATCAAATTTGAGGTACTCAAATTGCCCAAATCTTGGCAATTTCTTGGAATTCTCACTGTTCACCTCCCAGGACAGCCCTCTCATCAGGCTTGGCAGGACGCAGCCTGAGCAAGAGGCAAGGTACGGAAGGAAGGTAACTTTCGTCCCTCTTGCTTCTTAGAGAGCAGGCACTCAGCCGCTACCAGGGCTGTCGGGTGGGGCGACGGGGCCCACAGTTCCAGTCAAACTGTCATCTTCCCCAGAGCAGCTGCAAAGTGTGATTAGCAATCTCCACTGGAGAGAAAATGGTCTTCTTCCCAGCATCCCCAGGATGCTAGCCTGAAAGTTGCTGGAACCTGCAAAAGTATGGCGAGGCCTATACAGGCTGCGGGATTCCCTGTCAATTACAGCCACGTCCCACTCTGTGAGTAGCCTTTCAGACTCACCTTTACTCGTGGGTCTAGGGTCAAAAGTCCAGATAAAGAAAAGACCACGCCCGGTAACCTGTAGCATGATCTACCGGCCCTTCTTCACAGTGAGCTCCTTGAAGGTAGGACAAATCTGTCAGGGCCAGAAGCCAAGAGAAACTTTTTATGTTCACATTAAAAGATTAAACAAGTGAAAACTAACTAACTGATCTAGGTGGTACATGCCTGCAATCCCAGCACTCAGGACCTGAAGGCAGGCAGGACTAGGAGTTTAAGCTATCCTTAGCTATATATTAATTTCAAGGCTAGCCCGAGTTATATGAGACCCTGACTCAAAAAATAAAAAATTATTAGAAATCTTCCCTCCCCAGGTAAGGAAACTGAGGCAGAGAACACAGCCCATGTGTAATCTAGTGTTTTGAACAGCCTCTACCAATCATAGAGTAACTAAGCTGACCACGTGTCCCAGTTCCCCAAGACCGATATGTCAGAGTCTGCCATTCTGGAGGAGCTGTCAGAAGTGCCTCTCGTTGGTATCTGCTTAGACAGGGTCATCTAGGAGGGTGCATCTGGAAAGGAGAGATTGAATTAAATACCAGAAGCTTGCATTGATTTGCCCTGCACAGCCATATACAACTTGCACGGCCTCCCCACTTCTCAGGCAAGAGATGCTCACAGTAGGGCAGTGGGTCTCAATCTTCCCAATGCTGAGACCCTTTAATACAGCTCCTCATGTTGTGGTGATCCCCCAGCCATAAAATTATTTCACTGCTATTTCATAACTGTAATACTGCTACTCTTATGAATCATAATGTAAATATCTGATATGCAGGATATCTGATATGCGACCCTTGGGAAAAGGTCAGTCAACCCAAAAGGTTGAGAACCAGTGCTCCTGGAGAAAGACACATCAAAATGGTCAGGGAAGAAGGAATTGGTGCAGGATGAATCTTCAAACCATTTATCTTAAGTTTGTTCTTTTACTCACCAGGTAGTTTACACCACCTCTGAGCCTTGCGGAGCTAACAGGATGCTGGGGGGTGGGGCAGAGACTCCACACAGAATTTTATAACACTACAGAGTAGAAGAAGCTCAGAATAGATGACTGCTGCTCAGTCGAGCGAGGCAGATGTTTTGATTATGTAAACACAAGTCCTAAGCTCAGCGTGGGGGTGGCTGGAGCTGGGGAGAACAGCACAGTCATGAAGAGGTGATGGGCAAGATTGAACAGGAAATAAAAACCACAAGGAGCAGGAGGCTACACTCAGGAGGCCGCCCCACCCCACCCCCAAGCCTGGAATCCCTGCACTCTAGGCTGGTTGTCCTCTGGGCTTTTGACTGCGGATGAGGTGAAACTCCGACAGGTTTACAAAGCACTAACGGAGAGGGTGATGGTATAAACTGGAAGGCTCTGGACCGCCCTGCTGAAGCCTTTGAGGTTAGAGTGTTCTGAGATCAGTTCTGAGACTGCAGCGGGTTCCCACTCCTCCCTCCGTGCCTGCGCTACCATGTGACCTTGCAGCTGGGTCCCGTCCCGCTGATAATACACTTGGCCACAAAACCGGCCTTAAACAACGCTAGGTGGGTAGAAGAGACAATGGCCGTTCCAAATTGAGGCCTGGGGCAGCAAAGGAGACCTTGGGAGCCGGAGTGTTGGTGAGAACATGGCAAGAGGAAACTGAGAAGCCTGTGTGTTGGCTACCTGAGCCCACCGTCAAGCTGAGCATAGGAGCATCCTGACAGCGGACAGAGGCTTGGCGTGCGTGCGGAATCACGGCAGAATGAGTTCTGGGACTTTACAACTCCTCAGTGTAACCACCGAGACCCTGAAAACTGAACAGAAACTAAAGCCACAGTCCCACAGAGCCCGGTCAGAGCTCAGCTTTGACAGTATAGGTCGGATGCTTGCTAAAGGGGAGGGGGAAGCAAGAGCATTCTTCACAAAATATTAATAGAACCCAACATTTCAAAATGTCCAGAGTAGAATCCAAAATTGTTCAATATGAAAAAAAAAAAAAACAGGAAATGTCAACATGTGACGGAAAAGATAACTAGATAACAGAAGCATTGAAATTGTCAAAAAAATATTTAATGTTCCAAGAGATAAAGGCAAATGTTCTTAAAACAAGTAGAAATTTTCGACAAAGCAGCACATGCCGTTAGCAAGGAAACAATGAAAGCTGGAGAACAGAACAAAAAAAAAATCTGAAATTTAAATTTTCACCACATAGACTCAGTAAAGAACCACATGGAAGAGGGATGAGTCAGAGAGCTTGGAGATAAATAGAAATTATCCAACCTGAACAAGAGATGAAAAATAATACAGGGACCCCAGGAGACTGGGGGCAGTGTTGAAAGGCCTAGCATTGGGCTTGGAGAGATGGTTCAGGATTAGGAATGCTTGCTGGTCTTGCAGAGGACCAGAGTTCAATTCTCAGGACCCACATGGCAATTCACAGCTACCTGTAACTCCAGCTCCAGGTGCTGTGATGTCCCCTTCTGACCACCTTGGACACACAAATGCACATGTGCACACACACAGAAACATACACACACACACACATAAAATCAAAATAAAATATGTTTAACCCTTTGATAGAAAATCTACCATTGTCCCACTCATGACGGTACATATCTGCAATTCTCCAACTCAGAACACTGAGGCAGGAGGTTTGATAGTTTGTTTAATGAGTTTAAATCCAGCCTAGGACACATACCACAACTGTGTCTCAAACAAACAAAAAGAATAAGCCTTCTATTTGTGCTTTGGGGACTCTCAGAAGGATAACAGACTGATGCAAAAGCTTACTTTGAAGACCTGATAGCTAAAAACTCCCAAAATTTGGGGAAAGATGTCATTTTAGGGATTTGAAAGCTAAGCAGTTCTGACCTATATATAAAAAAAAAATCATTCCTGGACATATTATGATCAAAGTGCTTAAGATCAAACGTTTAAAAAAAAAAAAATCTTTAAAACAGCCAAAGAAAAGAACAGCATGTTCCATTCACTGGGGAAATGATTGTGAAATTCTAACCAGAACCCAGAACCCAGAGAGCCAGAAGACAGCGGAAGATTTTTAAGGCATGGAAAGAAAATAACTGTCAGCACAGAATGTCTAGAATAATTTGTTCCTGAAGGGTGAAAAGCATTCTTCGGGAGTGAAGGCAAAATAAACACGGGCTCAGAAGGAGCTCGGAGGGAGCTTGTCACAGACCTCCTTAAAACAAGTGCCAGAGGGAGCTCTTCAGCTCCCAAGGAAACTGTAGAGTGAGAAACTTAGAGCCTTGGAGATTATGAGTCTGTTTTTCATCGCTCTAATGAAATACTCAAGGCAAGGTAACTTTATAAACAAATTGGGTATGTTCCGCTTACAGTTTGAGAAGTTGAAAGTTTAACGAGTGTGGTAGAAGCTCCTGTAAGCCACCATGGCTGACATGGAAGTTCATGGAAGATGGTCATACCAAGAGCGTGTGACAGGCAGAAACAGGAAACTCAGAGTGGGACTCTGGGGTCAGCTTTAAGCATGGGAGAGCTTACTCCAGAAGACAAGTATTCCTTTCCCAACATAATGCCCCAGTGGTCTAGGGACTCCCTATTAGTAGGCTGTGCTTCTCTAAGATCCCATGAAAGCTGGTCATAATGGCTATGTCTGTAAGCCATGAAGCTGAGGCAGGAGGATTGCAAGGTCAAGTATAACTGAGCTACAAGATGAAACCCTTTCCCAAAACAAGAATCCCATGGCCTCCTTTATTGCCTGTGGGACCAACACACCCACCTTTGAGGTGATATTCGAAGTGCTTCCAAACCACAACAGGAAAGAAGAGAGACAGGCAGATAAACAGCTGTGTGAAAATCAGCATTTTAAATATAGGTTCAAATTAAAGTTCTATATCCATCGGAGTGTCAATATATTGATTTATAAATCATTTGACAACAGTACCACAGAGGAAGGAAAGGAAAGAACTCAGAGGATCATAAAGCTTTCAAGTTTAAATTAAGGAATAAAATATTGATTTTAAATAGACCAATGATAGTGTAAATATGTTTTACCTAGAATAAACACTTCCTTTTGTTGGTGCCTTCTAGAAGATACTTTGTCACACTGGTGAGAAAATTAACTAATCCAATAATCTTAAATCTAACTGTATCAATTATTAAATTAAATTCAAAGAGCCTAAGCACATCATTTAAAAGACAGATTTGGACTGGAGAGACAGCTCAGCAGTTAAGAGCACTTGTTGTTCTCCCAGAGGACCCTGGTTCGATTCCCAGCACCTACATGGCAGCTCACAATTATCTGTAGCTCCAGTTCCAGGGGGATTAAACTCTGTCTTCTGACTTTCATGGACACGTCCATGCATATGGTACACAGCCTCATATGTAGGCAAAAACCTCATATAGATAAAATAATAAAAGAAAGATATATAATTTAAAAAAAACAGACTGGATTGTATTTTCTTTAAAAAATAAAATAAAAGAGTCCCATGTTTATGGGTACACACCTTTAATGCCAGCACTCAGGAGGCAGAGGCTGGAGAATTTCATGAATTTGAGGTCAGCTTTGTCTACATAGTGAGTTCCAGGACAGCCAGGCTATGTAGAAAGACCCTGCCTCGATCGATAAATAAATAAACAAACAAACAAATAAAAATGAGCCAATTATATGGTGTCTACAAGAAATGTATTTTTTATAATGGTATGCTGAAGTTTCTTATTTTGGTAAAAAGATACACTATACACATAATAATCAAACACAAGGCTGGGATGCAGAGACAGGAGGATTTCTGTGAGTTTGAGTCAGCCAAAGTGCCACAGTTGAGAACCTGTCTTTTTAAAAAAAAAAAAAAAAGAAAGAAAGAAAAAAGAAAAGAAAAGAAAAAAGGAAAGGAAAGGAAAGAGAAAAGTAAGTTAGAGGTGCCATTGATATCAGCAAAAGAAAATGTCAGAAAAAAAACCAAGACACCAGAGAGAAAGGAAAGTGTCAGATAGTGAGCAGAGAACTGGTTTACCAAGAAGACATGACAGCCTTGGATGTGTGGAGCCAACACAGGGCTTCAAATAGACAAGACAGATTTCTAGAACTGTGGGGGAAATCAACACCTCAGAACTAGAGACCTCAGCACTCCTCTCTCTCTAATTGACAGAACAAGAAAAAAAAATCTTCAAAGATAAAGCTCTCCAGCCACCAGCAGGACCTATCACTATGCAGAGTAACATTGTGTCCAACAACGGCTGAAAATGTCACTTTAAATACACAGGGAACACTTGTCAGGAGATGCCGTATCACATTGTATCTTGGATCACAAAGCAAAGGAGCAAACCTAAAATACGGAAAAGTATACAGAGTATGTTCTTTGACCATCATAGAACTAGACTATGAATTAGGGACACAGAGATGTGTGGGCAGGCTAGGGAGATGATTCAGTAGGGAAGAGTACTTACTACAGAACATGGGGACTTGAGTTCAAATCCTTGGTTTCAGTGAGCTACCTGCCCCAAGGGAATAAAGCCTCTGGCTTCTGAGGTATGCACATGTGCACTGCACATATATGTGTGCATACTGTGCACACACAGAAAGAGACACATACACACAGGAAAAATAAAACATAAGAGACTAGAGGGATAGCACAGCAGTCAAGAGTCCTGTAAGAGGTCTCAGGTTTGGTTACCAGCATCCACATGACAACTAACAGCAGTGTAATTCCAGTTATATGGGATCTGATTTCTTACTCCAACCTGCATAGGCACTGCATGTGCGTGGTGCACATATATACACACACACATAAAATGGAATTAATTTTTTAATAAAAATTAAAATAAGGACCCATCAATCCCACAGATCCAAAACTCCATGACACAGGGCAACAACAGGATATCTGAGAGAAGTCCCAGAGAGGATCGAGTATTGATAATATAACTGAAGTCAGAGGCTCAAACCAGACCAATGACTTCTTGCAATGAACGTTTGAGAGTAAAGCTGTTTGGACAAGGTGGTATATACTGTGTGACACACAATGACACACCACAGCTTCTATAACGAGATGTTTTACTTTGTTTTTTTATTCCATCTTTTATTTTCTTTTGGGGAGGAGGTCCCAAGGGCATAGGGTGACTATGAAGGGACGGGGAGATGAGTGGAACTGGGGTGCATGATGTGACAGTCACAAAGAATCAATAAAAAGTTTAAAAGAAGAAAAAGAAGAGACCCATGAGATGGCTCAGCTGGTGTGGTGCTTTAAATGAGAAGGATCCTTATAAGCTTATCTGTGTTAGTGTTTGGTTCCCAGTTAGTGGAACTGCTTGAGAAGGATTATGAGGTGTGGCCTTGTTGGAAGAGGTGTGTCACAGGGGCGGCTTTGAGGTTTAAGCCCATTCCAAGCCCAGCCCCCCTCTCTCCCGCTTCTTCCTCTCCCTCTCCCCTTCCTCTCCCATTCCCTCTTTTTCTCTTCTCTCTCTGAAACTTGAGGATCAAATGTGACATTTCAGCTACTTCTCTAGCCAATGTCTGTCTGCTTGCCTGTCGCCATGTTCCCCACCATAATGATCATAACCCTCTGAAACTGTAAACAATTTCCCCAATTAAATACTTTCTTCTAGATGTTGCCTTGGTTGTAGTGTTTCTTCACAGCAATAAATTGTAACTAAGACAGAAATTGGTACCAGGAGTGGGGTTTTGCTACAACAAGCCTGACCATACTTATTGAAAAAATATGGGAGACTTGTGGGCTTTGGACTAGAAAAGTGACTAAATGCTTTAAGCAGGGTTTAATGGACCAGCCTAGTAGGAGCATGGAAGACAGTAGTTCTGAGAACAATGTGGACTGGCTCAAGAAGTTTTGGAGAAGGAGAATATTGGAGACTCTTTTTGTTGACATTTTGGCAAAGAATGTGGCTGCTTTCTGCCTTTATCCTAAAAACTCACCTAAGACTACATTCAAGAGCTTTAAATTAATGTTAGCAGAGGAGATTTCAGAACAGTATAGTATTGACTGTCATGTGGTTGTCAGTGAATGCTCTTATGCAGATGTATAATGGAGATGAACAAACAGGGCAAAAAGAGATAATGTACAATTTGAAGAGAAAAGAGCACCAGAAAATACATGTTGGAGCCAAGTCTTGTGCTCAGGGAGCTGGGAAGTTTAAAGAAATACCTGGTGCTAAATAGAATAAAGAGAGCAATTCCCTCCATGTAAAACCTCACCCAGCCAATCCTGCAACTCCTCAAAAGGAAACCAACAAGCCAAAGCTTATGCACATTTCAGTCTTGGAGGGGACCAGTTTCCAGCCTCAGCAGACAGCAGAATTTGGCAGCTTTGGCCACATGGTTCTGGCTTTAGAGTCAAGAAAGATACAAAAATGGAGTTGCGGAGAGCCACTGAGGCCAGGAATATGGCAAGAGGTCCTTGCATGGAGAGGTCATTGTGTGACATTGTGAAGGTGAAGCCTGAATTGTGGTGGAGACCCTAAGATGTTGGGGATGCCAGAGACTCAAGATACCTAACAAGAGAGAGACACACACAGGGGGGGAAAACAGCCTGATGGAGAAAGAATGTTGCAGCTGACAAAGCTGGAGGGAAGTGAAGATTAGAAGAGCCATCTAAGACAATATTTATAGTTTGTCCTGCTGGGTTTCAGTCTTCCTCAGTACGCTTTCTTTTCTCACTTTTGAAATGGTAATATACATTCTGTGCCATTGTATGTTGGAAGTATGCGATCTGCTTTTTTATTATAGAGAGTTACAGATAAGAGATTGCCTTGAGTCTCAGAAGAGACTCCAGACTTTTAGACAAGTTTGACACTCCGATAGCCTATGGGGACTTCTGAAGTTGGACTGGATGCGTTCTGCATCATGATGTGGCTTCAAGCCTATGGGGGCTGTGGAGTGGGGTGCAGTGGTTTGAATGAAAATGAACAGCATATGCTCATGTGTTTGAATGCTTGGTCCCAGTTAGTAGAACTATTTGGGAAGGATTAAAAGTTATGGCCTTATTGGAGGAGGTGTCTCACTGGGGGTTGGGATTGGAGATTTTTAAAAACCAACACCACACCCAGTCTCTCTCTGCCTGTAACTTATAGACCAGAGGTGAGCTCTCAGCTATTTCTCCAGTCCCTGCCTGCCACCACAGGCCACCACAGGACCCCACACTCCCCACCATGACGATAATGAACTAACCCTCTAAAACTGTAACCAAGACCCCAATAAAATGGTTTGTTTACCTTGGTCATGGCATCTCCTCAGAAGATAGAACACTGACTAAGATAGCAGGTAAAGATGTTTACTGCCGTGCCTTGGGACCTGAGTTTGGTCCCTAGAATTCACATGGTGGAAGGGGAGAACCAACTCCCACAAGCTGTCCTATGCCAGGATCTCCATAAGGGAGCCGTGACATGGCACACACACACACACACACACACAAATAAATGCAATTTTAATTTAAAAAATATATGATGAGTTTCAAATGTTGGGAAGGTTAACCATATAGCTCTTAGCCTACAAATCACCAAGGACTCCTAGCTGGGCACGGTGGTGCAGGCCTCCTCCAATCCTGGCTCACTGGAAGCAAAGACAGGAGAATCCACTAGCTCCAGCTTAGTCTTGGCCTTCATAATGAGATGCTGTCTCAAAAAATTATTAAAAGACAAGTTTTTAAAAACATTTTTAATTTGGGACTGGAGAGATGGCTCACTCAACAGTTAAGAGCACTTGACTGCTCTTCCAGAGGTCCTGTTCCCAGCAACCACATGGTGGCTCACAACCATCTGTAATGGGATCTGATGATGCCCTCTTCTGGTGGGTCTGAAGAGAGTGGTAGTGCACATACATTAAATAAATTTTTTTTAAATATTAGAAAAAACATTTTTAATTTAACAAAACTAAAATTAAGGCCAAGGATGCTTGCTCTCTCTCTCTCTCTCTCTCTCTCTCTCTCTCTCTCTCTCTCTCTCTCTCTCTCTCTCTCATGCACCCACACACATGCACGCACGCATGCACACTTGTCTGTGGTCCTAGCACTCAGGAGATTGAGGCAGGAGGATTGCAAATTCAAGACTAGCCAAGGCTACATAGCAAGGCCCTGTCTCAGAAAAAAAAAAAAAAAGCAAAGTTTTAAAGATAAAGTAAAATTAAGCACAGAGTGTAGCTAAGCTGTGTGTGTAGGGTATACTGCATTATGAGGGGAAAGGTCTCAAACCAGTAATCTAAAATTTTACACAAGAAAGTTGAAAACAAGAGACAAAATAAAGCCAGTGAGCTAAGGAAGATGGAGATGGTAAGGGTAAGAGATGAAAACGGAAACACAAAAAACACAGGGAAAAACACAACCGAGACTTTGCACATTGAAAATATCAATAAAATTGATATACCTCAGCCCAGACTAACCAAGAAAAAAGAGACAACAGAATCAACACCATTGTCAATGAAACCACTCTTGGCCTCGCATATACTAAATGAGAACAAATGTATACTATGAATAACTCCAAACCCATAAATCTGACAACTTCAATAAAATTGACCAAGTCCGTGAAAGACACAAAGTACCCAAGTTCACTCAAGAAGAAATTGATGACCCGAGTAGCCCTATAGCTATTAAGAAATTAAATTTAGAGTTGAAAAAAGTCTCCCCAAAAAAGAAGGTTCCAGGAACAAACAGTTTTACTGGCAAATTCTACCAACATCGAAAGGACAGAATAATACCAGTTCCAGAATTTAGAAGGAAGTAAAGATTTCCTGGCATGCTTTATGGGGTCAATATTACCATGAGGGTAAAAAAAAAGACCATGAAAATATATAAAGCCACACCAGGCATACTGATATATGTCTCTAATCCCAGTACCCAGTACTCAGAAAGCTGAGCCTTGTGAATTCAAGGATAACCTGGGCTACACAGCAATACATATATACATATATACATACATATATATGCATATACACATATATGTATATATGTGTGTATAATGTATATGTATATATATATGTCAAAAAATAAAAGAAACAAAGAGACCCAAATATTAATAATCTTTGCTAACATTTTGTAAACATATATATTAGTTCTCAATACTAAACTAAATGCAAGATCATACACTCATGGATACAGAAAAGACATTTGACAATACTTTCCAGGGCTGGACTATAGACCAGTAGTAGAATATTTACCTCATATGCACAAAGCCCAATTCAATATCCAGCTCCAAAACTCTGGAACAATACTATTAATTCATTAAGTATTTTCTCATAGTCATTTTTAAATTCTCAACAAACAACGAATGAACTTGGTAAAAAAGCAACTACAGAAAACTCAGAGCTGTGGCTGGCGCGACGGCGTAGCAGGTGAAGGTTCTTGCGGCCAGGCTTAGTAACCTGAGTTCCATCGAGAGAACTCACACTGTGGAAGAAGAGAAACAATTACTTGTGCACGTATACACAAGTAATTTGAAAAATTAGAGCTAACATTACTGTTAATAGAAAAACACTGAAGGCACTTCTGCCAAGCTGTGGAACTAAATAAAGATGGCCACCCTCATTACCTCCCATTATCTCACTACTCTTAACTATACAAAAAGCCAAGCTCTGTGTGTGTATGTGTGTGGGTGTGTGTTTGTGTGGGTGTGCATGTGTGTCTGTGTGAATCTGCATGTGTGCATGTTTATGTATATGTGCATGTGTGTCCATGTGTGTGCATGCCTGTGCATGTGTGAGTGTGCATGTGTGCGCATGTATGTGTGTGCATGCATGTATGTATGTGTGCATGCATGTATGTATGTGTGTGCATGCATGTATGTATGTGTGTGCATGCATGTATGTATGTTTCTTCAGTGTTTTTTGGTTTTTGGGTTTTTTGTTTTTTTGTTTTTTTGTTTTTTTGTTTTTTTTTTTTTTTTTTGGTTTTTCGAGATAGGGTTTCTCTGTGTAGCCCGGGCTGACCTGGGACTCACTCTGTAGACCAGGCTGGCCTTGAACTCAGAAATCCACCTGCCTCTGCCTCCCAAGTGCTGGGATTAAAGGTGTGCGCCACCACCGCCCAGCCCCAGTGTTTTAAAGTTGGTGTTACAGAGATCTTTCAATCTTAAGTTTATTCCAAGGTATTTCTTAGACTATTATGAATCAGAATATTTCCCTGATTTCTTTTTCCTAGGAAGGCACAAAAAGATGGAAAGATCCCTCGTTCCCCTGAGTAGCAGAATCAATATTATGAAAATGGCCATCTACAGATTTGATTGCAGTCCCAATCAAAATCCCAGCAACAGTCTACACAGAAATAGAGAAAAGAAATCTTCAAATTCATATTTCCATATGAACACACAAAAGCTCCTGGATGGCAGAAACAATAAAACTTGCACTGAGTAAATAAACTGCCCTCAATGCTAGGAGACACAATTATCCATCTAGGAAATGCCAATCCATCTAGGAAAATCGCTCCCAGAACTAAGAAGTTCCTGCAGAGCCCTAGGCAACAGGCTCATCATACAGTACTCTCTGAGGACTACAATGACCACCTGGAAGTCAGAATTTTGAAAGCAAGACAGATTGGAATATCTCTAAAAGTTAGAAACCCTTAAGCATCAATCTTTTTTATTTTTTAATGTGTACAGGATCTACAACGCAAGCACCACAACAAAAATAATGAAAGAAATCAAAGCCCTGACCCAGAAGAAAGGCATACCATGTTCATGGATTGGGAGAGTCAGTAATGATAAAGGTAATTTCCCCACATTGATCTACGGGCTTAACGCAACCCTGGAAGAAGAAATTAACAAGGAACAGGGATTTTAGCTGCTCTGGTAGTAAAGATGGAACTAAGTCCTCCCATCCTTGTGCTCCCAGAACTTTCTCTTACACTAATTCCTTCTTCTCTGTGAACTGAATATATGGGGCAGTTATCAATGAGTCTGAGGCAAGGGAAAGGCCATTTGAACTTTAGTGTTTGTCTTTAAAGTCCATGTGATCTTGTGAAATGAAAGAGCTAAAGATTATATAGATGGCTGAGGTCCCAGAATAACTGGAAGAAGACCTCAGACTCAAATTGTATGGAAAGGTAAAGAGCAGATATTCTGCAGAAATTACCAGCATGCAGGGGTCAATCATTCATCAAAATGGTGACTCCAGAAAAAGGCACTCAAGCCTTTTATAGGAAACTAGGGGAATTTTAGCAAAGGTTAGATAATCTACAACTTCATTGGTGGGTGCCTGGGACGTTACTTGGGTCAGTTTCTGATTGTCTGCTAGGTTAGTTTCACTATATTTGCTGAGTCCATGAGGAAATTTCAGGAACTGATTCAGCTCTCAGCTTATCCTCCCTTGGTCAGAGCCGTAAATGATCAATAGCTCATTTTCAGTAGTTCCCTCTGAGGAGCCCAATCTTCTTCCCTGGGGAACCAAAACTTTTGCATTCCCAAGGATTTTACTTCTTAGGGGACCTCTCAAGATAAAGATGATAGAAGAGGTATAGGTATAGACAATATAGATGATATAGAAACAGATAAGAGATATAAATATATAATTATAAATAGATCTTCGATCAATAAAATTCTTTATATTTGCCATGCAGGAAGGCAATGTTATCATCTACTTGTCATAGTGCAGATCCCAGGGGTAAGCTTGCCCTGGACTGAGAGTCCCTGAATACCTCATACCACCTTTGAGGGTGAGGGGAGAATATGCCAGAGGGCAGAGAGGAGGCTGATGGCCCTGCTGTGAGAGGGTCTGGGGACTTCAACTTCAGGAAAGAAAGAGTATCAGCTGCCAGCACAATAAAGACCACAGAATTCAACCTAGAAATCCAAAGAATACAGGCTAGGTCCTGGTGCTTCCATTTCATAGATGGAGAAACAGGCACAGGGAGGCTAGGTGCTGTGCCCCCAGTTACACTGACAAATGAGAGGCTGAATCCGGACACGATTTGGCCTCCTGACACTTAGTCTGAGAATCTTCCTTCCATGGAATCCAGTGTACAGAGGACACCCTCCTCCCTCCATCTCCCAGGTAGGCCTTGCTACTCTTGCTGGTAATGACCAGAAGTGAGCAGTTATGGGCTCTGCTCCACAAGAACTCACAGGTCAGGAGTGGTGGAGGAGGTAGAGACAATGGCAGGCTCCTCAAGCTCCACTTGGCCCCTCCTTCCCATGTGACAAAGGGCAGAGCCAACCTTTCTGAGCCTGGGTCTCATTAGCTCAGAGACAGACAGCCCAGAGAGACAGTCTTTATGAAGGAGGCTACTTCTTTGGCCCTGACAAGAAAGGCTTTGCTCTTCCATGTGGCACAGTGGGCCAGGCACAGCCAGGGAACTAGCAGAGAGGCCACCATGTCCCAGGGTTGAGCCAGTCCTTGTCACATGTGGACTATATCTCTGCTACTCACATGAGGAAACTGAAGTCCAGAGAGGGGAATTCTCGATTTTATACAACTTAGCATAAGTCTGCTTGCCTCTTGGTTGTGATTCTCCAATGAGAAATCCTAAATTTTCTCTATTCTCAGAAACTGCAAGCAGGCTCATGAAGTGGGGCTTTGCTTCTGTGTGCTATATTTGACACATGGAGAGTAATAAAACTTAGAAATTTAATCAAAAAGACTTTTAATTTCTATAAGAAAAGAAGAAAATAGAAGCTATGCATGCTAAAAGACCAACAAAGCCACAGTTACCCAGAATCTAGTTCATCTTCAAGAATAACACAGGCTTTGAAATCAGATGCCTGGGTGACCTCAGCAAATGACATCACCCCACTGCTTCCTACCCTACAGGGTATCCTGTCACTGAAGGAACTTTAGTGTGTATAAGGTGCTGTTAGGGTTGCATTTCTGCTGCTGTGACAAGATGCCCTGACAAAAGCAGTCAAAGAGAGAAAGGTTTATTTCAGCTTACAACCCATCATTATAGGGAAGTCAAGGTGGGAACTTCAAACAGCTGGTCACAGCTCAGTCATGCCAAAACCAGAGAGAAATTGATACATTCATGCTTCCTCATTTGCATTGATACATTCATACTCCCTCATTTGCTTGCTTTCTTGTTCTCAGTTACATTTTCCCACTCTTATACAGCTTGGGATTCCTGTCTAGGGAATGGTGCCACCCACAATAGGGTGGATCTTCACACATCAGTTAACTTAATTAAAATAATCCTTTCAGACACACCCAGAGCCCAATCCAATGTGGACAATTCCTGCAAGTGATTCTTGATCATGCCAACTTGACAAAAAGGTACACACAGCTGTGTAACTCACAGCAAGGATGTCATTGTGCTTGTTCTTGTGCTCCTTAAAGTGACCAGCACGCTCCAATTGCCCAGCTCCTCCCTCTGCCTTTCACTTCACTGCCTATCCAAATGACCTGCTCATCCCTCCCCAGCCACCACAATGAGTGATTCCTGTGTCCCCTGGGGCCACTTATCAACCTGACACCAGGCTAAAAAGGGCCAGGGCTCAGATGGGAACAGAAGTGTGCAAGCCAGAATGTTCTCAGCCTGAGTTCTAAGATAGCTTCTCCTTAGAGATCTATCTGAACCTGCACATCCACAAACCAAAGCTCTCACACAACCAGCCGTCTATTCACAGGCGGCAGGGAGCACCCCAGGGTCCCAGGGCAAAGAGTGTGAGGGGACAGAGGTCCTGAGAGCACCTACCTATGTTCTGAAATGGCATCAATGTGATCAAGAGAATCACCTCCTGCAGCCTTGCAAGCTCCAGGGCTACGCCCCGTCCCCTCTGTCACTCCAGGCCCAGGGAAGAAGCCCCTAGCCTCATCGCCACACCAGAAAGCCTCTGTAAGCACCAACCTGATTGTGGGAGTCATCCAGCAGTGCCCATGGACGTTGTCAACGCAGATGAGCAGTGAGACTAGCGAACTTGGGAAAAAAAGAGAAAGATTGATCTTCTGATTATCTCCCAATCTATACTTGTCAAGCAAGAAAAAAGACCTAAAGAATCATGAAATTGGAGCAAATGAGCTTCGGAGTGTTGATCCTCTGTGGTGCCTCCCTCCCCCATCCCTAGGGACAGGGTTATGGAGGAGATGTTCACATACAATCCCCCACTCCCTGTGCCAGCTTGTACATTGAACGTACCCACCCTCCTGCCACCAGGGCAGGAAGCCCAGCCACCTGTGAAGTTTCTACTCTGGACTGGATCCCAGGATTCCACTCTGTCCTTAGCCAATGGTCTCCCCTGATCAGGTCAGTCCTGCTACAGAAGCAAAGAGGAGAGGGTCCCGAGGTGGGAGTCGCAGCCTCAGCAAAACAGGTTCCTTGCCCATCCTCGCTTCCCTCAGTCACAAAATGGGATGATGGTAATTACCGGAGGGAGGGACGGACCAATGAGAGAAGGGAGCAGCATACCAGTGGACCAATGAGAGAGGGGAACAGCATACCAGTGGACCAATGAGAGAGGGGAGCTGCATACCCAGTTCATCCTGTGTCTACAGAATTCCTGCTTAAAGCCAGAGCCTGGAGACATGGTCCAGAGCAAAGGTAGCCTGGAAGGCCTCAGACGCTGACTGAGATACATAGTGCCAGATCCTATGACAGGGTGGCATGTGCACGTGCGGCTGCATGCGCATGTGCGTGTGTGATGACCAAAGAGTGAGGATGGGACCTAGTCTACTATATTCCCTCTACTCTGCTTTTGTGACCAAATTACACTATGGATGCCGATTGGTTAAGACCTCGTAACACAGCCCTGGCTGGTCTCTTTCCTTGGCCCCCCATGTGCTGGGATGACACGTGTGAAGCGAGGACACCTGGGTGAAAGATGACATTTTAGAGATGGTAGTCAGCTTCCTTGAGGCTCTAACAGTTGAGCAAAGATCTAGAGTGCACCAACCAAATTGAATTCTCTTCTCTTGCAATCTTCAGTATCCAGTGCCTAGCTAGACCCCTTGACCAGGGTATACTCTGGTCCCTGCAATCCTGAAGGCCCAGACCAAAATCCTGCCTCCATCCTACTTTGGGTATTGTCCAGCCATAATGGCCTCCCCTGTGACATCAGTGTTCATCTATAATCAGTGTTCATCTTATATGACCTCCCTGCCCTCCCTTCAGAGGTGCCCTAGTGAACTGATGTGAGCCCATGCCAAGCACAGCAGTGGTGATGGAGACGCAGAGATCCTCAGATCAAGCAGCCCCCAGGCAGCACATGTTCAGGGCAATTTTTCAGAGGAGGAATGGACCGGCTGCCCAGAAACACAGTTATTTTGCCCTTTCCAGGAAACACCTCTCTAGAGACCCAAGCTCTTAGCACTGGAGTCAAACTGCCCTGCAAAGGCCCCACCGATTTATCTTCCCAGCCCCCAGGCAAGTTTGAAAGGCCAGTACCAGCAATCAGGAGGCCAACTCCAAGAGGTCTGGATGTACTGGGTAGCCTTTGGGGCACAAAGGAGCCAGGAGCCAGCCAGCACATACAGTCTGAATCCTTTATAGCATGTATTCATCAAGCATTACTGACAGCTGGGGAGATAATGATTCGGGCAGATTTTCCAAGACTTGCCCGTCTCTTCTGACATCACTCTCCAGTCTCTGCCCCAGGTGGCAGCTACAGCCCCACAGCTAGAGACTTCTGGAACCAAGAGGGAAGGACTTAGAGCTTCGGAGGCCAGAGTGTAGTAATTATGAACCTGGTCTTGGAAGCTAGCAGGACCTGGCTGAGCGCAGCCCTGCCTCTCTGGTTGAGTGCTCCCAGGAACAGAACATATCTTGTGTAGAATACTTATTTTCCACTGAGCAGTAAAGTTGACTCTTGGGGTGTCTAGTTCCAAGTATTTTTGATACATGTATACATTTGTGATAACCATCATAAGCTAAAGAACAATTCTATGGCCCCAGCAAACTCCATTCCTCACTGGCCTTTCTACTTACAGCCTCTCCCACACCAAACTTCCAGTACCTGCTCCTTGCTTCTATTCAATTTAGTTTCATCTTTTCAAAACTGAGCCCTAAAAGGAACCAGGGGAGCTCAGCCAGGCAATGCAGTTCTAACCCTCACCAAAGAAACCCTTTTCCAAGCAGATGGAGACTATTATGGAGACCCACAATTAGTCAAAACACAGAGTAAGTTAACTGTGGACCAGCCAGTATATTAACAATGTAGCCACGACCCCTAAGGCTCAGGAACAACGGGGAAGAGGAAGACAGAAAGATTGTAAGACCCAGGGGGCCAGGATACCTGCTGCTAGATAGACATGGGAGGGAAATGTAGCAGTAGAAGACCTTCATAATGACTGCACCAGGTGACGTGTCTATGTGGATGGGTGATACAGGGACCCACCCAAGATGAAAAGCTATGTGAAATCAGTGGCTGCTGAAAGAATCTACTTTCTCTGGAGACCAATCTCATAACAGGTTATCTAATACCAAGTGGCCAGCCTTAAACTCATGTCAGCAACACTAAATGGGCTCAGTGGTGTGTGTGTGTGTGTGTGGTGTGTGTGTGTGTGTGTATGTGTATGTGTGTGTGTGATGAATAAGAGATCATGAATTCGAGGGGAACATAGGAGGAGTTGAGGGGAAGGGTGGAAATGATGTAAATGCACTACACATGTATGATGCTCTCAAAACAATTTCAAAAGAAAACCTTTAGGGAATCACATAGCAACACTTTGAAACCAGGTATTGGGCTAGCCCCAAGTCAGTGAGATTTGTCTGCCTGTAACTCAGATAGACCATGCTTCTCTGCTTTCTTGTGTGCTCGGCCTCATCCCCATCAGATCCTAGGCATGAGATCTTTAGCACCCTGTGCCCTAAAACGCTTGGCCTCCACGTGCACAAGACCTGATGCTAGGCTAAGCATCAGAGCTCAAACAACCCTAAAAAGCTACCTCAGTGTTTAAGAATCTGTAGTTGTGACTGTCATGTAACCTCTTCCACAGTGGAATGTGTGACTTGGGCCTCCAACCCTTGTTCCCAGCCCATGGACAGTCATATTTACCTCAGGACAAACTGTGTAAAGAAAACTGCATAAATAGCATGTTTCTTAAGATCACTGAGTAACAAGCCCTTGTATTGTTATTTGTTGGTTTCTTAGCACAAGCCTTTGAATTCAAGGCACTTGAGGTGATTTTAACAATTAAGAATGGAGTTTACAGTCTGGGGTCTGTGGTAGACTATGCTTTTACTCCAGGCACTCAGGAGGCAAACGCAGGTGGGTCTCTGTGAACATGAAGCCAGCCTGATCTACATAGCAAGTGCTAGACCATCCAGAGCTACACAGTGAGACTTGAAACTCTGCCTCAAAAAGCTAAAAAAAATTAAATGAATTAATTAAAAATGGAACTCCAGTAGCATTCAAGAGTGAGATTGCTGGCTGCTGCAGTGAGCCTGTGTCTAACACATAAGGAGTGGCTGAAGCGTGCTGCAGAATGACTGTCCCATCTCTCCTCCCCTTCCACAATGACAGACAGCTCATAAATCCTTGACAGTTGCTCCATGTTCTTGATGGCACTTGTTATTGTCTGGAGTTCTTATTTAGCCATTCTGACTTGCACCCAGTTGTTCCATGTCCTTGACAGCACTTGTTATTGTCAGGAAGTCTTATTTAGCCATTTTGACCAGCACCCATTGAAGCTTTAACACCGCTGACCCTGTTGCCTGTGGCAAGAGCAGCTTTTATTTACCATTTACCTGCTACTCTTTTGTATTCCTCTGTGCCTCTTTGAGTCCATATTTTCTAGTTATATCTTTTCCCTGCTGGTGTTTTTGAAGTCTCTTTGCATATTTTAGACAGAAATACTTTACTGGATATGTAATCTCAGATATTTTATCCTGGTCCTTCTCTTTATCTCCGTGTCCCCTTAATAATGCTTTCTGTGCAGAAAAAGAAATCATTTTGAAGTATAATTTATCATTGTTTTATTTCATTGTGTTTTATGGATCTTGTTTGCTAGGTGCCGTGTGTAAAAGCCCTGTCTAAACCCAAGTCGGAAGAGACTCCTCTCTCTCTCTCTCCTGCATGTGCTTTTCAAAGTTGCACCATCCCTGTGACATCCAGATCTGTAAACAGTCTGGTTTGACTTTTGCATAAAGGCTGACATTTAGGTTTAGATGGAGAGTCACTTTTGGCCTGTGGACATCTGACAGTTCTAGCACCATTTATCGAAAACAAAAACAAAAAACAACAAAAATAAATAAATAAATAAATAAAATCCATACAGTGTTTCTCTTCTCTGAGCCTCTGTCTCCTCCTCTGGAGGATGAGTTAATAACCATCACGCTGGGTTCCTCACACCATCCTTCCCTCCTGACTTGGAAAGGAATAGGAGTTGGATGTTAAGAGTTTTTGATTTTCTCCCTGTTGGTTGCTTTCCTTATTGCTATGATCAAAGACCTGACAAGAAGCAGGTCTAAGGGAAGCGCTCATTTTGACTGGCAGTTTGAGTGGGGTTCATTAAGGTGAGGAAGGAAGGGCTGTCCACTGTGGCAGCAGGATTGCGAGGCTGCCTCCTCACATCTGCACAGACCTGAAACAGGAAGTGGGGCTGAGCTAACCAGAAGTCCTGCCCTCCACTGACTCACTTTCTCCACTGGGCCTCACTTCCTAAAAGTTACATAATCAGTGGGGGCCATTCACATCCAAACCAGAATGGCCATTGTCTACCCCATAGCAAGTGCAAAACATCCTGCCTTCCCACTGGCACAACAGAGATGATAGAAGCTCCTTCACGGAGCATGGGGCAGAACCTGATAAACAATGTGCGCATGTAACCTGTGCCCATGGTTATTTATGATGGCTGCACGCATCCCCAGCCTCCTACCTGTGACCAGTGTCTTGGAAGCCAGCCTCAGCTCCCGCCCATCCTTCCCTATAAGGTGAGGGAAATGTTAATGGAATAGCATGAGGGGAAACTCAGAGCTTAAATTTGCCTCAGGCACCACACAAGCCCTTACCATGGATACTCCTGACCCCCACCAGAGAACTCTAAGGACATTCCATGGCTTCTAAGACAGGCCATCCATTCGGAAGTTTGACATTGAATGAAATTCTTCAAAGCCACTTTTGCCAGCTTAGATAACAGACAGGCAGGCAGATAGACAGCCAGACAAATGGATGGATGAACTGACAGACAGACAGACAGAGACAGACAGGATTTGGTTTACAGTAGTCTTCACAGAAGGCACCGTGGCAGGAAATGGGCCATGGTGCTTCAGAGATCATCCCTAAGGCTCAGGGATGACAGCCAACCTTTACAGTTTCACCGTTTTCCACAAGAGGCACACGTTGCTTTCACAACGATCTCACTAGGTAAAAGCTGAGGGTGGTGGCGCACACCCATAATCTGGTGCTCAGGAGGCTGAGGCAGAAAGATCATGGTTTGATCTTGGCATGACATTTGTACCCCTCTAAACCTCACCATTCCCAGCATTATGCTCATGGGAGTTGGGACACCAGCATCTTTGTGTCACATGAGCAGAAGCAGAGATCACATTCAGCCTCCAGTCAAGGTGACTCTAGTGCCTATCCGGCAGCCAGAGGACACCAGCCTGGGCTACATAGTGAATTTAAGGCCAGCCTGATCTACACCGAATTCCTTCATTAAGTCATGTGTTCCCCAGCCTGTGTCAGCACCTAGAGTGACAGTTACTTGTCTCTGCTCCCTGTCCTGTTGCCTTGGGCTTGAGAAAAGGAGGACATTAGAGGTCACCTCTGAAAAGCCAGTGCTGGTATCAGAATCATACATGAGTCTTGGAGATTCAAAGACATCTCAGAAACTAGAACAGGGTAAAGTCATAATAATTTAGCATTTCTGTGGGGACAGAAGTCCACAGACCACATGGCATGACATTTGTACCCCCTAAACCTCACCATTACCATCATTAGTAACTCCATCTTAACAAGGAAGGAGCCAAGGTCCAGAGAGAATTGAGACACCAGCTTCCTTGTGTCACCTGAGCAGGAGCAGAGTCCACGTTGACCTCCAGTCAAGGTGAGCCTGGTGCCTCTCCCAGGGCCAGAGGACAGCAGCAGCCACTGTCAGCTGTCACTGTCATGCTCTCGCAGACCTGGGAGTTGGAGACCAGACTGGAAAGTCAAGGCATGACCAGGATTCAGGAGGCCCATGTCTGGTCCCAGGCTTGTTGGCTTTCTGAACTGGCTCCTCAGTACGCTTCCTGAAAAGGCATAAAATCAAAACGAAATGTTTTCCCTAAGCTGGGCTCACGGGTCAGGCTACAGAGGGATCCCCTGGGGACGGGAAGAGGGAGGAAGGTTCTGCTGAAAGTTTTAGTTCGTACCCAAGATTCTGACAGTTCTCACTTAGTGTGTCTGGGAGGAGCCTGGAGTCTGTTTGGGGCTACCGGGGATGTAGCCCACACGCCTACGCATGCCAGGCAAGTTGCCCACCCCTGAGCTACATCCCAGCCTTTTTTTTTTTTTTTTTTTTTTTGAAGACAGTAGCACAGGCTGGGGTTGAATTCTTGGTCATCCTGCTTCAAGCTCCAGACTGGCGGGATTACAGGTGTGTACCGTCATGCCTAGTCTAAGAACCTACATTTTAAACAGGTGATTCAGGCAGACTGTGTGCAGCCCATCCTTGCCAGTCTGGGGAGGGCCAGGCCTACCCAGGCACTATGTGGACATTTTATAGCCTAATATTTAAGATCAAACTACTGTATCCATCTCTTCTAGAGCCAAGGAGCAGCCCTTCCACTCAGTCCCTAAGAAAGGAACCCAAGTGTTCTGTGCTAGGGGTCATTATCCCTTAAACAGTAACTCACAGCAGTCCCCACACCCCGGGCCTTCCCAAGGGCCATCAAACCCAGCACGTAGAAGCCTGCATGACTCAAGGCCTCATGATAGCAGACGCCCAAACAGACCTACATCCTACAGATACCACTCCACAGAGAAGGAACACAGCAAAGAGGTAAAGTGTTAAGGTTTGGCCTATTGCTATGTATTGCAATGCTAAATTCTATACCTGAAGGTCTAGACCTATGAGTGACTTCTCAGGCTTACAAGCTTTTCTTGTGCAAACCTTGTTCCTTGATTTAAAAGTATTGATGAAATAAAATGGGCCACAGACAATTACTGGAGGGATTGGAGGTAGATGGGTTTGGAGTGACATGGTTGGAAGAGGAGAGAAAAGAAGGAAAAGGGAAGGAAGAAGAGGAGGAAGAGGGAGAGGGAGAAGAGGAGGAGGAGGAAGAGGAGGAGGAGGAAGAGAAGAGGGAATTCACCATGAGTAGAGAGAAACTATAAGCACACAGCCAGGAGAAACAGCAAGTATGCTGGGGAGATAACCAGGACAGCAGTTAGAAGAGTAGATTATGGGTAACCCCCTGGGTAATTGTCAAAGCCAAATAAAATAAGCATAGTCTGAGTCTCGTTTATTTGTAAGCCAGTCAGGCTTAAGTTTAAATTGTTTCTACTACAGTAAAGAAGCTGCCTCAGGACATGCAGCTAGTGAATGCCAGGGCATCGAGGCACACTCTGCCCATGTAGAACTCAATCCCCTAATCTCTAGGCTGTCTGCACAACCTAACGCCTGCCCCTGCCTTTTGTACCTGCCCCTGCAGAACTGTGCAGACACTGGAGGGAGTCAGAAGAGACCATCGGATGTTGGACATGTTTTAACTACAAACACTACACATCTTTACTGGGGCTAGCCTGTGGCTCCAAGCCACATCTCTTTCTGCCCCACATCTCTTTCTTGGAGCTTCCTTGGCTCCTCTGTATCCTAAGGCCAAGGAAGAAGCAGAGAGATTTGGCTTCAATCTGGAAGTAACCGACAGGCCTTGCTTCTGTTCTGCACTCAAAGCTGCTGGAGTTATGGATGTACTAAATAGAAGCAACACGCTCAAAGGTACCGTCGTGTCATCTCCAGTCCAAGATGCTCAGCCGAGCACCCTGTCTCTTTCCCTGCTGCGGCATGAGGTGCATCTTTCTACCTAGTGGGACGTCTCCACACACTGCTGACAATCAGAGCCCAGAAACTTCACTTAGGCAGTGGGCTCTTGGGAGACTGGAAGGATTACCTCCCACCCCTTAGCTAACTATTTTCTTCTTATCCAATCCATACAAGGTCTAGACAGCCAATGTCTACAGACTGTGTGTGCTGCTTGTGGGAAACAGTGGGAAGAGAACTGTCACTTGGGCTGAGGGTAAGCGTGTGTTGTGTGTGTGTGTGTGTGTGTGTGTGTGTATGTGTGTGTAGGGTAGGTAGGTATAGATGTCAGGGGAGTACACAGGACAATGTCATCTGTGGTTCTTCAGGCAATACCCACCTGAATTTCTGGAGACGGTCTCTCACTTACCTATAACACATATTAATCAGGATAACTAGCCAGTGGTCACAGGAATCCGCATCACTGGATTACAAAGCACACACTGCACACACCTCACTTATTTTATGCAAATCCTGGGGATCACACTCTGTCCCTCATGGTTGTAAAGTGAGCGATTTACTGAGTCATCTCCCCAGACCCATGAGGTGACATTCTCACAGTACACTAGTGGCCCTCCCAGGCAGAAGCAAACTGCCTCCTATCACTCATAAAACAGACTAAGAGAAACACCTGCAATTCAACAGCTGTGTGCAGGATGCCTGGGGCCAACAAGGTTGTCTCTGAGAAGACGATGTGCCTGAGACAGGAGTCCTGGGAGCAGCTGCATGCTCGAGTTCACAGCAGTCCTCCTGACCCTTAACCTTTCAGTCGGTCAAATTGGTGAGCACCCCTTTTCAGAAGCTCCCAGCTCCTTTGAAATTTGAGGTCACCATTCATCTTTACGAACTCCCCCTTGCACTGGGAGCATTACCTAATCTACCATGTTTGTGGGAACAGAAAGGAAGTGTAGGGATGCCTACTTAGCCATCCTACCACTGTGCCATCACCCCACGAATGGTCAAGCCCCAGTGAGGCCCCAGTTCTGTGTTTGTCTGTTCCAGTTACATTTCAGAAAGTCAGAGAATCGCTCCCTTGGCCTTCAGTGTGATGACGTGAACCCCATCCACCACCTGGCCATTATATCCCACAGTGACAAGCAGCCACATGGCGTGCTGGATCAGCCCACAGCCCCACGCAGAAATCTCTGAGGAGCTTAGTGTTCATTTCCTTCTCTCTAGCAGACAGCAACTCCACTCCAGGAATTGGCAAGCTGTGACTGCTGAGACAAACCGGGACCATGGCTTTTATTTTTGCATGTCCTAAGAGTTGTTGAGAGTGGTTTTTATGCTGAAAAGAAAAAAAAAATCTTTCTAGGCACAGTTCTGCATGTCTATTATCCAAGCTCTGAGAAGGCTGAGGACAGAGGGTGGTTGAATGCAAGGCCAACCTGGGCTGCGTGGTAAGATCCTGACTCAACAGTAACACCAGCAAAACCGTCCACACCTCTAATAAGCTGTATCTTGGACAAATAACAATTTTGTTGTGCATGGTTGACTGGTGGATTGTTTGTTTGTTTAGACAAAGTCTCACGTTGTACCCAAGGCTGGCCTCAAACGCCTGATCCCCCTGCCTCAGTCCATCTCTTGAGTGCTAGGATTACAAGTGTGCATACCTGGCCACCACACAAGTTCTGTATCTATCAAGATATAGTCAGAAGACTGAATCACATGGTAATTTTACTGAGGAAAGTTTAATATAAAGGGTTATTAGCTACTAATGGGATTAATTACTACAGACTAAAGAGAATCCTAAATGAAACCGAAATGGGCAAGATATGGAGTAGAGGCAAGCACCCAAGGGAAAAACAAATTTAAAAGATTCTCCCACCAGGTCCCACCCTGGCAGCCTGCGCTATGATTCAGGCCTCCCTGCCAAAATGGTAGATACAGTGGTGAAGCTAGCTGTTGTCTCACAAGCTGAGGTTAGCAGCCCCCTGCTGTGCAAGCAAGCTTGCCGCTTTTCTGCTCCCGAGGGAGCTGGACACCTGCTGGGTGATCCCCCTTCGTGCTTAGAGAAAAGCAATAGGCTAGGGCAATTATAAGAGTTAACCAGTTCCAACATAGGAGCAGCTGAGCAAAAGGAGCTTTTCTATTGTGCTTTCGTGGAGTCCAGGCCTCACTGTGGCTACCTGCCCCTTTTCTTATTACTATTACTGAAGGTTCTCATGGGAGGAAACCGTGCCTTAGAGAGGAGGAGACTAAGACTGAGATCACAGCCTCTCCTGGGTGAGCCTCAGTGTGGTGGTACCAAGATGCCCTTTCTACTTGTCTGAAGCAAGAAGCCACTTCTCCTGCCTCTGCATCACATAGGCAGGGAAACTGGACCAGAGACATACCTGGAGTCACACAGCAAGAGGGACAAAAGCTAGTCTGGGTCTCCCTGGCAGCCTTCTCCCGACAGACGCCTGACAAGGATGGAAGCCATAGTCATCTTGGTCATACAAGCAAGGCGACCCTTCATGACAACACAGCCTGCAGCTCCTCACTCTGTCCCTTTCCTCCTCCTTGTCTGAGGCCGGTGTGACCTGTGCTTTTATGATTAATCGTTTCACAGTAAATCTCCACTTACTCTCCCACTGGGTCCCCCAAGCTGGCTCTTTATTGTTAGGTAAACAATGCAGGTAGCTTGTGCCACTGTGTGGCCAGCTCTGAGGACCTGGGCAGTGGGAGGAGCAGCTGGAGGAACCTGGGGAGCCACAGGCTCTGTAGACAGAAAATAATCACAAGACGACAGGTGTGTGGGCACAACTCCTTGAAAACGGGAACGCTGTAATGAAATCGGCTTTTCCTCCAAAGCTCTAGGTGAGATTTTAAATGAACAGGATAAACTTGGGGACTGTGCCTGGGCTCAGGGACAAGAACTTAACTTAATCCTCGCACGACTGCTTGACAATGACACCACAGTCCACAGCCCACCAGGCCTTCCTTAATGTTGGCCCAGGTTAAGCTAGCCACCTGGTTGATGCCTGGCTGGTGGCCCCAGAGACGCCTGGAAAGATCTCACCTGCCTCTAGCTTCTTTCTTCTCTGACTGTCTAAAAGAGAAAGGGTAGTGGGCAAGAACTCGGGAGATGGAGTGCTCGGCCCAGTGCCGACAGGGTTTTCTGTACGACCTTTCTGTATGTCCTCCACTTTTGAGATCTTGTCTTTAAACTCTAAACTCAGGGATGCTGAGTGCCAATGCTTGGATCCGCTGTTCCTAGAGCTAGCATCTATGGCATGGGAGGAAAGCGTGGAGTTTGGAAAAGCTTCTCTGGTCAGATGTCCCACTTCCCCCATCCCAACCTGTACCATCAGGCTCTTGCTACCCCGATACTTCCAGGCATCCCTGCAAGATGCAGAGACCCAAATCGCTGCCTCCAGATGGCGATGTCCTCTCTTGCTTCAAACCTTAAACTTAAGCATGCCAAAGACAGGAAGCCCAGAGCTCCAATCACTCCCCCCAACCCATATCATCCTGCAATTTGAGTTTGAAAAGGCATGGCGGAGAGCGACAGTGGCAGCCGTATGCTAGGTTTCTGAATCCCCCCCCCCCCCCATCTGCATCCAGGCACCAATTCCCTTCTAAGTGCCAAGCACAAAGTCCACAGGGATCATAACACATACTGCTCACAGGGAGTCAAAGAGATAGAAACTACAAAGGGTCCTCGACTGACATGGGATTACTTCCTGATTCATCCATCCTATACAGAGAATACTGCAAAGCTGACCATTGTAATTTGGAGACGAACCATATTATCCTTTTACATTAAGGAAACTGAGGCACAAATAAGGTCAGATGAGTAAGAACCGCCGAACAAGGACTAGACTAAGTCCTCAGAGTGGCCTCCATTTCTAGTTTCCTGTACCTCTCATGGGCTTATCCAGGGAAGCTGTGGTGACCAGATCCTGGTTGCAAGGAGAGAAAGATTTGCTCCCATTTCTCAGAGTCCCCAGAGGGTCCCCAGAATTGTCCCCAGATACTGAACTAATTGAGTGAGGACCATAGAGCCAGAGCACTGCCACACAAGGGAGAGCCTGTGAACAACTGATACATATGAGGAGAACCCTGGAGCCACTTGAGGGACAACATCAGAACCTGGGAAAGAAAGCCACCAAGATTAATGGCTTGTGACAAAGGAAGTAGCCAAGGCTTTCCAGGCCAGAGAATGTTCTGGAGTTTGGACTCCCTCCTGGAGGGAGGTCAGATGTCAATTCCTTATCTTATTTCCCATAAGTTTTGTCCAGCTTAGCGCAGGCCTTCCTGGTGTTCAGATTGTCACTGCCTGACAGATAAAGCACACAGCTGATTTTAGAGTCCCTGGGACCAAAAGCCACCCCCCAAGAAGCTGGGTCCCAGGTCAGGACTCCTCAGAAGCAAGATAAACCTGTGGCCACAGACAATCCCTTGCAACCTCTGAGATTTTCTTGGTTGCCAGTGGCAACAGTGACCAAGTTCACAGGTATGTGAAGCATGTCCTGCCGCTCTGCACCTCTTTGCTCTCAGTGTGGTGACCATTGGTAACCTGGGTGGGAGGGGATACCAGCCAGTGAGAAGGGAGAGGGAACATTTCAAAGTCAAACATTTGGCAGGCCTTGGCTTGAAACCACCTCGGGTTCAAGTCCAGGTCAGGCAGCTCCTGCGGAGCCTGGGCTCTCCAAGCCTCCTCTCCTCACCTGCAGCTCCACCTTAGCTCCTGAACCTGGGCCATAGCACAGCAGAAACCCGGAACCTGGCCAGTGTGCTGGGGGTGGGGGGGGAGGGGGTGAGCCCGACAGCAGCCAGAGAGAAAACTCTGTGTGTGTGTGTGTGTGTGTGTGTGTGTGTGTGTGCGCGCGCGCACGCGCGCATTCTGGGGCCATGCAGACAGACAAACACACAATGTTGACCTAGCCTGTCGTCTCTTCAGACCTGCCCTCTTCTACTTGAACGTGAGGCCTTGGCCACACCCTAACCCTCCAGTTTCCTACCCTGGAATAGACTCATGCCCCTGTCCTGGGGAGTAATGAAGGTTTGAGAAAAGAGACCTGGGAAGGGACTTCCGGGTTCATGGCTTAAGCCAGCCTCCTTCTTCCCTACCCCAACCGACACAGTGTCGTTCGACACAAGCCGACTCTGTCTTAGGACCAAGCTGACCCCTGCCCTCCCACTCAGAACACCATTCAGCTGGCCAGGACGTGGGACTGCCAGTCCATTCATTTCTTCATACCATCTTGTGTCTTGTCTCCACAAACAGTCAGGAGAATGGGAAGACACCCCTCCACCAACTGTTGCACATCATCTCAGAACCAGCCGCAGGCTCACTTGACACAAGACTTTAAATTCTAGACCAGCAGTTCTTAACCTGTAGGTTACAGTTCCTAACAGTAGCGAAATTGTAGTTATGAAGTAGCAACAAAATAATTATATGGTTGCAGTCACCACAACACGAGGAACTGTAGTAAAACCTCAGGAAGGTGGAGAACCGCTTCTCTAGATCAAAATCTGCTCACAGTACTGACATTATCACTGCCTATATCCCTGCTATGAAAGACTTTTCACCCAGTGAACTCCTGGCTGCCTCCAGCCACACGGGGGCAGTGTGGGTCTTGGCTCATCCCTCTATTTACTGTGACCCTAGTGAAGAAACAGGTTCAGAGAGGTTAAGCAACTTGGCCAAGGTCACACAGGAAGCAGAAGCAGGATTTGTACTCTGCTGACCTACTGCTGCCTCCAGTGTTTTTCTCGTTGAGTTTGGACAAGGTGACTCAGCACCTCCCCCCCCCCCCCCCCCCCCCCGCTTTGAATCTGCAGCTTGCTCCTTCCTGAGATCCAACTGGGAGCCACCTGCTGCCCCCAAACTGGCATATGCTTCTTTGGAACCAGAGGCCCCAGTCTGAGTTGCCAGATGTCCATGTTGGTGCCAGCAGCAAAAACCAGGAAGGGGAACAGCAAGTGAGAGAAAGATTGATTAATTCACTGAGAAATGGAGACAGAGCCATGGGGATGGGTTTGTACACACCCTAAGCCGGAGGTGGGTCTGTACACTTGCACTCGCAAGAGCGCACATACACACACACACACACACTCGAGCACTCGCACACATGCACACATGCATACATACACTTTCTCACATGGAAGGAAAGAACACACAAATGGTGAAGGATTTAGAGTGGTTTGGAAATGAGCTACACAGTAAAGAGGAAGATGAGAGAGAGAGAGAGAGAGAGAGAGAGAGAGAGAGAGAGGAGGGAGGGAGGGAGGGAGGGAGGGAGGGAGGGAGGGAGAGAGAGAGAGAGAGAGAGAGAGAGAGAGAGAGAGAAAGAGACAGACAGACAAGGAAAACAAGGGATACCTGAAGAGAGATGAAAATAGAAAATATGAACACAGATTGAAAGAGAGAGGGGGAGAGATGAGAGTGAGCTTATAGGAGATAAAATTAGAGAGAGGAACAGTCTGTGTAAAGAGAGACTAACAGCCCATCACCCCCACCCCCACAGAGATGGAGGCAAACACAGGGAGACATAGGCACACTATGGCACGCAGAGGATTGAGGATTGAGGACGGGGATCTGAGAGAGGCTACCAAGCACAGAGATGGAAGCAAGCATGCTCCTGAGATAGAGAACGGGAATAGGAGCAGGAAAAAGCTGAGATTGAAGCAGGAGGGAGGTAGTGCTCCCCCTCCCACAGTGCTCCTGGCTGCCCCTGCAGTGTTCCAGGCTGCCCCTCCTCCTCAGCTCACTGTGCTGCTTGGCTAATTCTACCTGCCAGCAACCAGACACTCTCTGTGTCCCACCTGGGTCCCCACAAGGACAAAGAGGTGATAGGAATCTATCTGTGGGCAACACAGGGCTCTTCTCGTCCTGGCGCTGAACCAGGCACAGTGAGAGACAGAGAGAGCTGCCTGGGCTGCCAATCCCAGGTTAGAGCCACGGGGTCCCACCTGCAGGCTTCTAGCTAAGACTGCTGGAGGACAGAACAGCCCCAAATGCCCACAAGGATGAGCTGCGGCCTCTGTCCACTGAGTCCCAACATGCGAGACATTCGGTCTGGGTTCAAATGTCACCTTTACTGGCTGCAACATGCTGGATCAGTCACTTGGCCTGCCGCACACCTTGGTGACAAGAATACTCGCATACAACCACCCCTCCTCCTCAGGTTGGCGAGGGAACCAAATGCATCTGTCACTATTGCATGAAATCTGTCTCACCAGGAAAATCTGGAAAACTCAGAGATAAAGGCAGAAAACGAAAGGCAGTCAAGATGAGTGCCCCAGAGTGTACAGCCCTGGGAAGGGAGAGGCCATTCTAGCCATTTTGATGATTACATACGAAGAAGGCCTCGGAATGTAGAGAGCATGTGCCACTGTTGTGACCACGGGTGGGCACAGGCTCAGGGTCTGAGCAATAGTGTAGAACAAGACTGTCTTCAGAGAAGAGAATTCATCGGAGTTGGGATACACTCAACGAGTGTCACAGATGGGGAAACTGAGGCCCGGAAATGAATCAACATGTCCAAATTCACTCAGCTGGCAACGGTTAAACTTGGTATTTGAATCCAGGTCTGGGTGCCCCAGTCACCCCCTCTTTGCCCAGCTGCAGGTCAGCACTTGACGGTAAATACAGAGGCTTTTGGATAGTCAAGGTTTGTTTTTCTGACAGCTGACTTCCTCAGAACAAAGCCCAGGCAGGAGGGTAAGGAGGCAGAGTCAGTGTCAGTGCTGTGCAGGGCACCAGGGGAGGACAAAGGGGAATCTCCTAACTGGCCTCAGAGTTCAAAGGCAAGGAGTCTAGCCCTAAATGCAAAGTCCTTTACTGATGAGGTACAAGAGAATCTCCTTTGAGCCTCCAGGAGTTTTCTGACCTCAGGTTAGAACGAGGATCACTGATCTGTGTTTTATGAATAAAGGGTGATACTTGGTGTCTTAGTTAGAGTTGCTACAGCTATGATGAAACACCATGACCAAAATCAACTTGAGGAGGAGAAGGGTTTATTTTATTCACAGTTCCTTAGAACAGTTCATCATCAAAGGCAGTGAAGTTAGAAACTCAAGCAGGGCAGAAACCAAGAGACGGAAGTTGACTCAGAGGCCATGGAGGGATGCTGCTTACTGGATTGCTCTTCATGGCTTGCTCAGTCAGATTTCTTATAGAACCTAAGACCACCCACCCAGGGATGGCCACAGCCACAATGGACTGGGTCCTCACCCACCAATCACTAGTTAAGAAAATGCCCTCTAGCTGAGCATTGGTGGCCCACACCTTTAATCTCAGCACTCAGGAGGCAGAGGCAGGTAGATCTCTGTAAATTCAAGGCCAGCCTGGTCTACAGAGTTTTGGGACAACCAGGGTTGCACAGAGGAACTCTGTCTTGAAAAACGAAAAATAAAAAAAGAAAGACAGGAAGCGGGAAGAAAGGAAGAGAAGAGAGAGAGAGAGAGAGAGAGAGAGAGAGAGAGAGAACAAGCCCCAAGCCCCACAGGCTTGCCTATAACCTTATCTTATTGAGCATTTTCTCAACTGAGGCTCCCTCCTCTCCAGTGACTCTACTTTGTGTCATAAAAGTAACCAGTATACATGGGGAGACCAAATTTATGAAATTGGGGATGGAGGGTAAATGCTACAGGCACATATGCACATAAGAGACAATTAATGATAACTGTAATTCAATTCCCACACACCTCTGAGGAGGAAGGACTGCCCACTGAGGCTACTCATTCTTTTGGGCATCTGAATGTGTTTAGGTGTTCTAGGGTAAAGAACTGGTGCTTCCAAAGGCCACCAGCAAAGGGATCAAGGGCAAGACAGTGTGATCAAGGGGGTTACCACACTATCACCAATCATGTCACAAAGTGTGGAATGAATAGTGCCTATCATCTATCTGGATCTGAGGGGTGAGAGAGACAGAGAGAGAGAAAGAGAGAGAGAGAGAAAGAGAGGGATGACAGACAGACAGACAGACCAGGAAAGTAACCTAAATGCAATGGTTCTATGCATTTTTCTGGAGAGAAGATCCATGGTTTCCGCCAGATTATCAAGAAGGTCTATATTAGTCAGGCTGGACTAGCATCTTGCTGTGGTAACAAACAACCCCAAATCTCACTGGCTGTGATTTCATCTCGCTGTGTCTCACAAGCTGCAGTATGGGTCAGGCAACTCTCCCAGGCTGCTGTCCTCTGTGTAAGACCCTGGGATTCAGGCCGCTTTGATCTTGGGTCACAGTTGTCTTAGCTTGCCACCTTCAAGATCAACATTCTGAGCTATTTGGAGATAGCTCAGAAGGTAAAACATTTGTCACACAAGCATGACGATCTAAACAGAGATATTCAGAACTCTGTAAAGCTAAGCTTGGCACTGTATCTCTATAATCCTGGTGATCCTGCAGCAAGTGCATACACTGCACACACATGCACACACATGCACACACACACATGCACACACACACATAGGCATATATGCAAGATAACTAGATGAAAGATAGACAGATGGATGGATGGATAGATGAAAGATAGATAATAGGTGATAGATAGATGATAGATAGATAGATAGATAGATAGATAGTAGATGAATGGATGGGCAGATAGATAGAACTCAAAGAAGAGGCTGGACAATCCAGAAGAGGTAGTGTTTCTGCCCAACAACTCACTATCCATTGGTCAGAACTAGTCACATGGTCCACCAAACTGCAAGGGAAGGTGGGAGAGATAGGCTTCCATGCAACCAGGAAAGAAAGAACAGTCTATTGACAAGCACTGCTCATGTCTGCAACCCTTCTCCAATAAAGAGGCAGGACTTTAGAGCTGCAGGCTGAGCCCCAACTCTGCTGTGCAGACTGGCTTTACCAGACTGCCCCTGAGTCTCTGAGGAAAGAAAGATGCCTCAACCACCTACCTGGAGAGTTGTCATCTGTAGTCCAGGAAATCTATAATTTTGTGTCTCAAAATGTCCTCAGCAACTTGCTAGAGTAACGAACCCTCTGGTCACAGAGCTTCCTCTGCAATCACCCTGGCCTCTCCTGCTTCTGTTAACATTCTGTCAAATATAATCACAGAGCTTCCATCAAGGTTAGATGCCATCATCACCCATTTTACCGACGGAACAACTGAGGCACAGAAGGCCACACAGGATCTGGGATAAATGACAACCACCCCAGACACCAGACAATGTGTTACATATGGAAAAGGCAAACGCCCAGCTGGACACCCAAATGACATATCCCCAGGGATCTGGATTTCTGGTACTCTCCAGATCTGTGGATCTTTACAACACAAGATATTAAAAAAGTCCCTCAAACACATGTGGGCAGCTCTCTCTGCTACCATTGTTCAGTTCCTCCTGGGAAGCAAGATTGGAAAGACAATGCTAATTTAATTTGCCAGAATGAATAAGCACACGACAGTAATGGAGGGTGATGAAGTACAGTGAACCCTTAATTCACATCCCAACATCCCAGCTCTTCCATCAGAAACTCCTTCCCCACCTCCAGCTGATTAAGCCTGGATGATGGCAGTTAATTATCATACTCTGTCACCGAGGAAGGCTGGCTTCCTCAACCAGGCGGTGGGGGGGGATCGTGTAATGGACAGATCAGACTAAACAGTGGAGAGAAGAGGCTGTGAGCCCTCAGGGGCACATGGAGGGCATGTTCATGAGTGGGGAGGTGGTCACCCTGCCATCAATAAAGCACTCATCTGAGATGCATCCACTTACAAAGAGGAAAGATTTGCTTTCTTCTTAGGAAGGGAGGGATCCTGTGGTTTTTCTTGGGACCGTGTGGCCTCACCCTTTTGGGAAGGAAGGGGGTCAGGGGTAATTTTCCATTGACGTGGACTTTACACCTGATGACTTGAAGTCCCCCCACCAGGACCCACCACTTAAAGGTGCTGCCCCTCCCAGCACTGTCTTTCTAGGGAGTGGGCCTGTAACATGGTGGCTCTGGAGTACACACCAAGTCCAAGCGGAACTCACGAAGGCTCCACAACCAGCTACACTGTCTGTGGAAGGACTCCTGGGAGAGCCTATGGATATTTCTAAGAGTAACGGCCAACATCGCTGAGCCCACACAGGGGTTCTGGCTAGGACAAGGACAGATTCAGTGCTACCAGCACTCACAGGACAACCCTGTGCACAGAAGGCTTCTTGAGTACCTGCTGGCCTGGGTGCACACAGGCCACTGCTCATCAGCGAAGTAAGGATTTCCCTGGAACAGGTTGGGCCCTCACTGGTATGAGGGCCCTGGCTCGGCACACACATGGTATCTGGCAGTTAGAAACACCCAAAGTCCAATGCCCTGGGTATCCGTCACTACCCCAGTGAAGACTAGTGAATGAGGCTTCTCTATGGAATTGCAGTGGACGCCTTCAACAGCTCCTGAAGACTAGGACCCGGAGTGCAGAATCGTTCCAGGACTCTGCCCGGACCTGAGGAAGAGCTGAGGGCCAGTGAGCAATGGTCACGTGACCTCCCTGGCTGGCTCACACACCGGGATGCATCTACAGTCACAGGGAGAGGCCTTCCTGTCACACTCCAGGTGCCATCCCATCTTCCTTTGAGGCTCAGACAATGGACCATAGCACCTGGCATCCAGGGAGAGAAAGGGAGGATAAGGCAAGTCTTCCAGGCCTGAGGATCTGACTTTGTGCAGAGCCCCAGAGCTACTTCACTGAGACTGAAAGCAATTTGCAGCCTCACAAAAGGATGCATTAGAGACAGAGCTCAGCGGTGGGCAGCTGGAGGCTGAGGAGAGAAGGGAGGAGGAACTGGCCTGGGGAGGAATAATTTGAAGAAAGCCAAAGCAGGGCCTGGGTTCCCTTCCTGTGGCAGGACCCAGGAGGGGATGTCTGACCCTGTTGATGAAGAGGGACAGATTCATCCCTGCAGGTGCTGGCTAGGCGGGCTGGCTTTTCTGTTTGTTTGGTGACATCTGAAATGAGCCACGTGTGGTGTTTGGGCCTGGATGGGGAGATGGGCTCAGGACCAATGCGATCTGGATTTTCTCTGGAGGTGAAGAAGCAGAATCGCAACAACAAAGATTGGAACTGTGATGCCTGTGCCAGCTTGGGTGTGAACTTGGCTGTGAGTGACAGTTTGGGGGACAGGAAAGACTGAAGCAGCAGGAGGAGCCCAGGGGAAGGGGCTGTAATGGCAAGAGACAGACACAGGTCTGTGAAGGCCTAGGAGCTTGGATCTTAATGCCCATCCCAGGCCCAACTCCTGGTGTAGTTCCTGGGTCTCCAGGCACCAGGGCAGACCTGGAATGACCCTAGTCATGGGGTGAGGAAACATAGTATTGGGGTGGGGAGTCCTCGAAAGTAACCCAGCCCCATAACCATTCCCAAGGAATCCCAAGATGATGTGAGCTGCCCAAAGGGCCCAGACCACGTGACCTCATTTTCCTCAGACTCCTCCTACCACTGCCTTTGAAGCTTTGTTTTTCTCCACCTTTAGCCATGTGATGCAGGTTGGACAAGAGACCGTGGGTACACACACAAGGGCTGCTCATTCTAGGTTGTATCCTCAGGTGGCAGGCAGACCCACCTCTGGGCTACACAGTCCTTGTGCTTGCACCATTGTGGCTCAAAAAAGCACATCATTTAGAGTGTGTGTTGCACAGAGGGTGAGACCCTTGGGAGCCCAAAGCCTCAGCCAAGACCGTCTATATCAGACCCAGAGCAGATTGGCCCTCTCCAACCACAGACCGGCTTGTAAGGGAAGAGGATGCAAGAAGCTGCTGTGCTTAGAGGCTTGTGGTGGCATTTGTCACAGCCCAGAGAGGGCAACGACTGCAGGCATAGCTGCATAGCATATCCAGGACTATAGTAGTTTGGATGTGACTTGTCTGTCCCCCAAAAGTTAAAAAGGTGTGTGAGACAGGGTTCCCTAGAGCACCAGGACTGACAGAATGAAGATATATAAAAGGAAGATTTGTTACACAATATGGTCTACATGATGTGGTTGATCAGAGTCCTCCAACAATGGCTGTCTCATACCAAGAAGGCCAAGAACCCAGTACTTGCTCAGTCCACAAAGATGATGGAACTGAAGACCCAGAGGATTCCTGGAGAACATCTGGTCTTTGGGCCATGTTGGAAGCCCAAAGAGGCAAGTTCTACTGTCAATGAAGGAAGCAGCAGCAGCGCCTCAATTAGTTCTTCAAAATATTCTTATAAAAGAGTAAACCTGACCTATGTTCTGCCTTCCTATCTTGTCATGTGATCTCTTCATCTGGAACATACCCCCACTACTGTTAAGTTACCCAGCGTCCTCACGAGGGCAAGGCTGGTGCTAGCACCATGCCCTCCAACCTCCAAAACTGTGAGATAAATAGATATCCTTTTCCTTCATAAACTGCCTTAGGGATTTTGTTATAGTAGCAGAAAGTGAATGAAGTGATTCAATTCCAGGCAAGCCACAGAGAATAAAAACAAAACAACAGCAACAGCAAAACAAACAAACAAACTCCGTGTGGGACCATAATGGCCCAGGGTTTAGGAGGAAGAGTGGAGGGCATTTCAACCCACACACCTCAGATGAGGACTCTAGAAGTTGGCTATCTCCCCTTTCCCAACCAAAAAGCCAGTCCATCCACCATCAACCCTAGTAAGACTGTATTACCCTGACAGTTACCAGGATTCGGTTCTTGTTTGACCTTATTAGGTTTCCCCTCCCTTCAGGCCTTGAACATGCAGATGAAGCATCTTCCAACACCCCTGCCCTGACCAATGGTACCTGACCACACAAACCTTGCCCCCAGGGACTCTGGCCACCTCCCCAGGGACATAAATACCTTCCTTTCCCACCTAATAAATTGAACCAGTTCTCTGAAGCTGTTCCCTACTGTGTTGTTTGCCAATCAACAGACTGCATTGCACCTACCTGCCTGGCTCAGCTTCCCTCCCTCCAGTGCTATCCCGAGTCGGGAGAAGCAAACACGGTGAATTTCCCAAGTCCCGAGTCTATCCACCACCACTCACACACAGCCAGCACATCTATGAACATTACAAACATTACAACAGACGCACAATTCCTAAGAATCTCTGTTTAGTCATTCCAGCAGGGTGTACTGCCCCAGTACATCTCTGCTGAAGCTCACACTGCAGGGAAGGGATTTGCTGGCCCCAGCTCCATCCCAAGCTCGTCAGAACACTGTGGTGGAGGTGATAGGTGAGACCAGCAGGGCCTGGGCAGTACCACGAGCCCAGGAGGAAGTTGAGAATGAGGGGCAGGTGCATGGTAGGCGCTGCAACTTGAGACCCACTCCTGTATCAATAGGCTCTGGAAGTATATAACAGAGAGTACTGAACCTGCTCCACACACAGGCCAGTTACCTCAGTGCTCCGAGCCAAGGAACAGGTCAGTACCCCCTCTCCTATGCTGCAGTGGGGAAGTGCCATTAGCTGATAGACAGGACTTCTCCCTGAGTCTCACGGGCTAAAATACCCCAGGGACCAAGGGTATGAGTCCTATGGCCACACATCAAAGATTTGTGCTCATTTTTGCTGTATGTCCCTGGAGTAGGGAGAGAACAGTCTTCTCTGCACACCTTAGTTTCTTCATCTGTAAAGTGGGGGAGTAGTAGGAGTTTTACGCAGGACACTAAGCACAGAGCCTGGCACAGAGGACACTCCTCCACCTTGTGAAGCGGGCCTGCACCCAGGGTCCACAGTGACACTGATCGTTCTCAAGCTCTCAGTTGTTCCGAGTCCATTCCAGAATACTGTACGGGTCCACAACCCCCCTCCCCCTCCAATACCTCTCCCTCTACCTCCCTATCTAGCTTTGACAGGGCTGGGTTGGTTCTGGGTGAAAATGGATTTTCTGTCCCCATAAAAATCTCATAGAAAATGATCATATCTTCTATCGGATGAATGATGAAAGCAAAAATCCATCCGTAGTCTCCAGTTAGGCTCTTCTGAGCAAGCAGGCTGCCTGCATACCTGAGAGGCTCATTAAGAGCTGTTTGGGAAATGTGCTCTCCCCACCATTAAGCCACATTGTGTTAAAAGCAGTTTCCACTCCACTGCCTGCTAAGTTTTCTCCTTTTCCCTCCTTTCAAACGGGAGCAGCCCTGTTCGTTGCTACAGCCTTCCAAATTGATACATTACAGCCGGAGCTGTAATTCCCTAGGTAATGGTATTAGCTACTTTTCTTGTTGCTTTTGACAGAGTACCTAACAAAAGCAACTTCAGGAGGGCAAGGTCTATTTGGGCTTATAGTTTAAGGAGGGATACAGCACATCCCGGCTGTGGAGGGTGGGGCAGTGGGAAAAAAAAAAAGACAGCTGGTCATATTGAGTCCACAGTCAGGAAGCAGAGAGAGGGATGTTGATGCTCAGCCCGCTTTCTCTTTGGTCTCCACCTTGTGGGATGATGCCACCTGCATCCGGGGTCTTTTCTCATCAGTTAAAGCTCCCTAGGAACAATTTCACAGGCACGCACAGGAGTTGTCTCCTGGCTGATTTTAATCCAGTCAAACTGACAGTAAAGGTTGGTCATTGTGGTACTCACGTTTGAAGAGGGGCCTTCGGGAGCTAATTGGGTGTATATTAGGTCATGAAGATGGGCCCCATTACAGGATGGAAGTTCAAGCCCTCCAAATTATGAGAAAAATAACCCTTGGTCATTTAAGCCTATGTCAGGCAATGAATGGCCTTTCGTTAGGGCAGCCTAAACTGGCTGTGCCATTTATTCTTGGGAAAGACCTGTTTGGGGACAAGGACCTAAGACCTCCTGAAAAGGCGCAATTGCTTTTTAAAAGGCTGTACGGTTTCAAATGTGACTGAGTGTGAGCACGTGAGAATGCTCACCAGGCCATTAGGGAGAGGAATGAACAGGGACTTTTAAATTTGGGTTGGGGTGTGTGTGTGTGTATGTGTGTGTGTTGCATATGTGAGTGTGTGCTTGTCTGCATGCATCCACATGTGTTCAAATGTGTCGAGACGCCAGAAGTCAACATCAGGTGCCTTCCTCTGTAACTTTCAACCTTATTTTTGGAAATAGGATCTCACTGAACTTGGAGCTCCTTCTGGACTGGCTAGCCAGCAAGCTCCAGGAATCCCCCTGTCTCAATTTCCCATCAGGTAAGCTGACAATCACGATCCATCAGGGCTGGCTTTTTTTTTTTCCCAAGGATTCTAGGATCAAGCCCAGGTCCTCGTATCTGTATGTCAATCACTTTGCTGACTGAGTCATGTCCTCAGCCTCAGGTGAAACTGTTTTACTGCCAACCTGTCTGTGGTTGCCACCTCCTAACTAGTCCCATGGCAACGCTTTCAACACGACATTCAGAGAAATGGTGGCGGTCTGGTTATTACTTTCAGCTCAGCTCTGGTCCTACAAAGCAGCTAGCTAGCTACCCTTTCACCTGCATAGCTTTCTAGAGCCCAGGCCCCCTCTGTAGCCTGCTCTACCCTTGGGCCTCCACATCCTTAAGCTGGTGCAGCCTCGGGATCTTTGTTCTTGGCTTAGTGTTAGGCCCGTGGGTCCCGATCTCCCTAAGAATTTAGTCCTTTTACATCTGGGGGCCTTCTCGCTGCATAACTGGGCATGCAGCCTGGAAAGTGGAGCAGGGCTGCATCTGGCACCAGCCCTTTGTTACCAGAGACAGGCTCTTTTGTCATGGCAATGAGAGAAAGGACCTGGAGATAAAACTGTACACATGCAGGCCAAGAGTTTGCTGAGACTTCGGCTCAGCAGCAGAAGAGAGAAAACAGTCTAATTCCAGAGCAAAGGGCCAGCATGCTGGGGAAGGGGAAGGTCTGGTAGTGTCCCCTGCCATGGGGATGTTTTTCAAACAACGTTTTCCTTTTTATGTCCATGGAGCCTGTGGCTAACAGGGACTCTGCCCCAGGAACTGCTCAGTTGCTCTCAAAGTGAGCACCATTACCCTGTGCAAACTCTCTGGCCTCGAGGCTCAGTCTGAGGCTAGTGGGGAGGCTGAAGGGCAGTAGGGGCTTGGGATGTGAATGCTCCGGAAATTCTACAGAGGCAAGAAGGTGGCCAGAAAGTTCATCTCAGCACGCCAAAGGAAGAGCTGACTGATCTCTTTGAGTTTGAAGCCAGCCTACAAGTTGGAAGTAACTTATTCAGTAGGTCCCAAGTCAGCTAAGGCTATACAGTGAGATACTATCTCAATAAAATAAAATGTAAAAAGCACCAAGCACACAGACGAGAATGTCCGTGTCTACAGGCAGAGCTGGGCAGATCTTAACTCAAAGGTTAGGGCAGCCAAGGGATAAACAATATGAAGATGAAGGACAAACTGTGTGTCACTCTCTGGTAGCCCAGCAGACATCTGCAGGTGAAAGAAGCAGCAAGAATCCATCTTACCCAGTCAGAATGGCTGTTACTAAGAAAATGGAACAAGCCCAGTGGTGGTGGTGGCTGCAGCGCATACCTTCAATCTCAGCACTTCAAAGACAGAGGCAGGCAGCTCTCTTGAGTTCCGGGCTAACCTGGTCTACATAGTGGGTTTCAGGACAGCCAGGGCTATACAGAGGAACCCTGTCTAAAAAAAAAGAAAGAAAGAAAGAAAAAGAAAGAGGAAAAGGAAAGAAAGAAAGAGAGAGGGGGGAGGAGGGAGAATGGAACAACAAAGACTGGCATGGTGGCAGACAAAAAGGAATGTTACACAGATGTGAACTGACGCTTCCATAGTCTAGCCACTGTGGAAGTTCTTTCAGGGTTGCAGAGACGGCTCAGAGTGCAAAGCACTCACTATCTGACTTGAGGACTTAAGTTTGAATCTCCAGCAATGGTGTACAAACCAGGCATGACCACATACCTACCTGTAACTCCAGCCTGTGTCAGGTGACACAAGGACATCCATAGCTTTCTGGCTACCAGCCTAGCTCCAGTGAGAGACGCTGGCTCAAGAGAATAAAGAGTAAGGGAGGACACCTTACATGCTCCTCTGGCCTCTGCATGTATTCATGGACATGCTCACCCTCACTCACATGCATACATACAACACACACAAACACATACACGCACACAACACACATGTACACACAACATACATACTCATGCATGCACACACACAGGCACATGCACACACACACACACAGGCACACACATGAGCACACATACATACATGTGCAAACACCACACACATACACACACATGCATGCACACACACAGGCACATGCACATGCACACATGTACACACATACACACATATGCATACACCATACACACACAAACACACACACATACACACGCGCGCACATGCAATCATTCAGGATCAGGCTAGATCACTTGTGAGTATTCACTCAATGGACTCCAAATCAACACATGACAGAGATACTCACACATCAGTGTGTGCTATGATATGGAAGCAACCCTGGTGTCTAATAACACAGGAGTGGGCAAGGAAAATGTGGTATATATGCACAGTGGAATGCTGTTTGGTTGTTGTTGTTTAAGACAGGGTTTCACTATGTAGCCCTGGCTGTTCTGGAACTCATTCTGTAGACCAGGGCTGTAGACCAGGATGGCCTTGAACTTACAGAGATCCACCTGCTCTGCCTCCTGAGTGCTGGGATTAAAAGTGTGGAACACTACACTTGGCCACAGTAGAATTTGCTTGCTTGCTTGCTTGCTTGCTTGCTTGCTTGCTTGCTTGCTTGTTTGCTTGTTTGCTTGATGCTTGCTTTGGTTTTCTTTGAAACAGAGTTTCTCTGTGTAACAGAGCCCTGGCTGTCCTAGACTCACTTTATGGGCCAGGCTTGCCTTGAACTCACAGAAATCCACCTGCTTATGCTTCCTGAGTGCTGGGATCAAAGGCATGTACCATCTTGCCAGGCTTACAGTGGAATTTTTTAAAAGATTTTATTTTTATGTGTATGGGTGTTTTGCTTGCATGTATATGTATACACCACGTGTGTTCCTGGTGCCCAAAGAGACCAGAAGAAGGCACTAGAACCTCTGGAGCTGGAGTTACAAATGGTTGTGCGCTACCACATGGGTGCTGGGAATCAAGCCCAGTCCTCTGCAAGAACAAGAGCTCTTAACCTCTGAGCTATCTCCCCAGCCTCTCAAGTGTGACATGAACTCTCACATTTCAACAGTGGTTTGGATACCTGAGACCCTAAAATTCCCTGCTGAGAACCTGGGATCCTAAAATCCCCTGCTGAGAAAGCCAGAACCCCACTTTGTAAAGCTAAGTGAGCATCTTCACTGGGTGCAGCCCCCAAACGTGGGTGATCACAGGTCTGTGGGCAGGGGTGCCCCAGGAAGAGCGGCTCAGAGGTTGGAGGTCGGCTCTGTGGTGACTGTGTGCCTGTGAGGCTCTCAAGGTGTGCAATGATTCAAAGATAGGTGTCATGAGCATTTTGGTTTCTTTAAAAACCCAGTTATGTTATGCGAATATGTTTTTGTTTTAATCCCAGGTGTGGGATGAGAGGCTGCTTCACAGCAGGTGATTATGATTTGTCTTGTGTTCTATGAGGGGCGTGATTTTTGCCCAGCTGCAGATAATTTATGTTTGGAATTCTGGGAACTTTTCAGAGGGTATAATGCTGGTGCTCCATGGCAGCTGCTGCTGGTTCCTCTTGTTACAGTTTGTTATGTGGTCATGAGCAAAGAATCAAGAAGAAATCAGATCTCCTGATGAAGATTGCCCCAAGAACTCAATGCCTCTAATCAGCAGGAAGTAGTCTAAAGAGGTCTGTGCCACCTTTCCTCTCCGACCTTCTTTCTCTCCTACCTAGTGTTGGGGGGTTGGAAGGGTGGTAGACATAAGAACCCAATATATTGGTAGCCCCCCCCAAAAAAATGTAGCACCTACAGATAGGGAAACCAGGGGTTGCATCAGGGCCTAAGGTTGGCTGTCTCCCTAGGGTGGGGTACTAGGAGACCTGAGATCATTAAATAAAAACTGGTCTCCTAGACTGTGGCAAAGTTGTTGAAGTAGGAAAGTTTAAAGCAAAAAATGATGTGTGTGCCTGTGTGTATATCTATGTGTGTCTGTGTCTCTATGTGTATCTGTGTGTGTGTCTGTGTGTGTACCTATGTATGTATTGTGTATATCATATATGTGTGTATGTACCCATGTGTAATTATGTGTATGTATCAATATATGTGTCTGTGTGTGTGTATCTATATGTGTCTGTGTGAGTGTCTATGTGTGCCTGTGTGTATCTATGTGTATGTGTGTGTATCTATTTGTGTGTATCTATGTGTGTCTGTGTGTGTATCTATGTGTGTATATATGTGTATCTAAGTGTGTGTGTGTGTGTGTGTGTGTGTGTGTGTGTGTATATATATTGTAATATGTGTGTCCACTGTACTTTACAAATGTGAAAGGTGTCCTGGCCCCAAGATAAGCTGAGAAGAAGCCTCCAGCCATCGTCCCACAGGTATCCCTTGTCTCCATCCCCATGTTACTAGGAATGGGGATGTCAGGACTCTGTCTGGTCTGGCTTGGTCAGGGACAGATGAAGCTATCACTGGAGCACTAACCATTGCCCACCTTGTCCCCAGGGTGTGCTCTGAACATGGTCAGTGATGAGTCTAAGGAGAACAGGACTTTTAAGGGCATGTTCTGGGGAGATAGTGGAGACTTGTGGCTAGGGCTCTGGTTCTGTCCTCTGCCTCTGGTCTCCTCTGCCCTCACACTGCGTCCTTCCCACTTCTGGGTAATAGCAGCTGCCCCAGGCCACACAATCAATTGCGTACCTCCACTCTCTCAGGGTCACCCCAACACTTTGTTTGGAAGTCATCAGAACACACAGAGTGTACACCAAGGGCAAGCTCCACCTCTGGGACTTCTGGGAACCTTGAGGTCAGCTGAGAGGACTTCATACCATTCTCATCCCCTGGAGCTTTAACATCCAGCATAGGGTGCAGCACAAAGCAAACATTCCCTAAGGCTGTGGTGCATGCTGGGAGCAGCACCCCTCAGCCTGACCTGTCCTACCTCCCGGTTTCTCTCAGGCACTAGCTTCCATACTCTGTTCCCTCTGCCTTCTAGCCTTTAGGGTCTTCTCTCCCAGAATGCACCAGCTCCCACCTACCACAGGACCTTTATTCACATCTCCTCTATGCCTACCTAGATCAACCCCTGGTAGGGATGGCGGCTCCTCACATCCTTGGAGCAAGTCTAGTCTCTATATGACTACTGGATGCTATCTTGTCAAAGTGACAGAGCCACTGCCTGCATAGCCTCGCCTCAGTTGTGATAAAGTCTCTGTGTGCCCAGCAATTTGCTCTTCTGGTGGGAACTCCTCAAGGGAATCCGTGGGACAGGCTTAGTCACTCTCATCGGGTCCTGTTCGAGCCACAACAAACAAGATGGCGCAGCGTGCTCAGTGGCTTAAAGTCTAGAATCTTGATGAAGCTTCCGAGATTTTCTCTACTGTGACAAGAGAAAGCACTGAGAAACTTAGGACTGCTCTCCAGTGGTCAGACGACTGTAGCCTCAGTCGAAACTGAGAGGTAATGGTAGAATAATGGCTTTTAGCACAAGTCCATCCCCTTGAGGTCTGACATCTTAAAATTCATAGATTCGCAGCATCCTGGGGCTGCAGGGATTTTCCTAGGCACTTACTGATAATCTGCCTGGCGGGAATGGATTTATGATGTGATGTGCGTGTGCTTGCAGCCATGCACACACACACACTCATTCACTCACTCATACTGGAGACTTTATCTTTCTCCACTCAGCTTCTCCCCTTCCCTGCCCTCTAAATGAGAATATTATCTTTGCAATATTATCTTGGGTTTCTGGCGTGTGTGTGCATACTCGCGATGCTGAGCCAGGAGATTCAGCTGTAAAAAGAAAATCAGAGAAGAGACCAGAGAGAAAGAAGCTGATCTTTCCATGAAGTGAAGATGGGGAGGGAGTCAAGAGAAAGAGAGAGTGGCCCTGCAGACTCTGGCTGGGAGATAGTTCAGGGTGTGCACTGCAGTTCTCTGAGGAGGAGGAACATGGCATTCACGTGCATTATGGGGTACAGGTCACACCCCAATAGTTTGCCTTTGGAAGCAGATGTCTGAGATGTTATTTCTATGGTGACTCACAGACACCACTGTGACCCCAACATGAGTACGTCAAAGTCAAGACAGGGTTATATGCCATGTTCCCACGCCCAGTAGCCATGCAGAGGAGACTCTTGGTTAATAACTGCCCAATCAGTGAAGACAATCCATCAACACAAGACCCAGGTCACATCTCAAAAGGGGTAAGAGATATTTTATTCTGGAGCTAAATACAAGTGACTGTAGCCCAGGGACACAGATTTGGGTTAGTGTAAACACCAAGTAGCACTATGGTAACCGTTTCAGGGGCTTTTATAGTAACAGAACAAAGAAAGCCATAAATTAAGGTACCATTCAAATACATTGGTGGGAACATCAGGTCATTGGGTCGCATCAGAGTGGGGAAGTCTCCACTACAGTCCTCAGATCTTATCTGTGACTCTCTTGGCCTTTGGGATAGTGGAGGCTAGAGATCTATTTATGCATCCCAAAAAGGATTTTATAAGAATGTTAGGTCAGGCAGAGGTGAGCAATAAATAACTAGTAAGAAGCTAAAGATAGTGCCAGATAATTTGGCTCCAGACCTGTGCCATTCCAGGTCTTCCCAACCATGAACGTTCTGCTCAGTCCTTAGGCCACACGGGATCATTAACAAAGGAATGGGCTCTTTTCTTTTCTGGAAAATTCAGCTCATAGTACAAAGCAGAGGCCTTACCTCTGGGACCTTACTTCACAGTGAGTCATGAGTAACAAGACTGTCCCCGAAGAGGGATAATCAGATCCAGTAAGTTGGGCCCACAGACTGTGGCGGAGGTCATGAACGCAGAAAGGAACTCAGAGAGAGCACAAAATGGGTCTAATTTGCACAGCCAGGCAAATCCCTCTGCTGGCTTTCGTTCCATGCTCTCTGTGTTCTTTCCACTCCTTGGAGCAAAGTGGGAAGGTGCAACAAACAAGTCTCGGGACCTGGATAGGAGTCATCATTAAGTAGCCCTTGACCGATTACGTGTTAGAGTAAACCCGCAGGGTGAGCCTGTCCTCGGTGATCATTTAGTCAAGGGGAGGATGAGCCATAAATAAGCAGATGGGGTTACAACCAGGATGCTTATTGTGAAAGAGGGAGAGAGAAAGAGAACTCAGTCCGGGAAATGTGAGGAAAACTTTCTGATATAAACCCAGACCACAGTGCAGAGGAGCCAGTCAAGCAAAATGGGAAGGAAAGGCCTTTCTGGTAGAAAGAACTGCCTGTGCCGAGGCCCCAAGGCAGGAGGGAACTTGGGCAAACTGGGAATGGAGGCCCGAGTGTGGCTGGACCTCCCAGGCCCTAGGACCGGTCAGGCAGGACCACATGGACTATGGCAAGGATGAGGGCTGAGTCCCATGAGCAGCTGAGTCTAGTGTGTTCAGGGCGTTCTGTCTTCAGTGGGGAGAGGCAGAGAGAGGGGCCAGGGTCAGACCAAAAATCATGGCTTGTCCAGGTCCTTCCTTCCAGAAACAGGTGACCAGAGCAGCAAACAAAAAGATGGATGTCAGACAGCCAAGGAGAGACCCCAGAGAAACCGAACCTGCCAGCCCCTTGTCTTTAGACTCCCAGCCAGCCCCAAGAAAATCAGTTTCTGTGTTTAAGAACCTTAGTCTGTGACGGCCAGTGTGAACCAGGGCACCTCCTGACTACCTTATGTTATATCTAGCACTCAGCTCCCAACATCCGGTCTGTATTAATTTGCAGCCAATTCTGCCACATGCACTAGACTCTGGACTACAGAAAGACAGTCACCCCACCTGTCCCCTGGGGTACCCTCAGACACCAGGGTTAGCATTGTACCCATAGTAAATCCTCTATAAATGAAGAAATCTGAGACAAACACTTGTGGCACCAAGTTCTTCTCCATCTCCCCCCCCCCTCCAGTGTGATCCTCTTCTCTAAGCCCAGTGTATATCATCTGTAAGCAGTTCTGACCACCATGCCAACTCCTGAGGGCTTATGAATCAACAGGAGACAAACACAGCCAAATTGCCCAGCTCCAAAATCAACAAATAGCATGGTACTGCTGTTCTTGTGACAGTGGCGAGTCCACTCACGTTGACTGTTCCCTCCGTCAACACACACTGATATCTCTGCTGATGCCGGCTGCTGGCAACACAGAAAAATCACTGTCCCTTCTCACCTCCATCCCCACCTGCTCACAGATCATTGAGGGAAACAGATCTGCAGCTCAGGCTGTGTGCACACAGACGTAGGATTGACAATTGGAGCTTCACAGACAAGATATTGAAAAGAAAGAGTTCACCAGACCAGCAGGAAAGGAACAGCATTCAGACAGAGAGACAAGTGAAGGCAAAATCAGGGACAGGTTCTGGCTGATGCTCACGCCTCCATGTGACTAGCATCTACCCAGACGATAGTAACTGCATGTGCTGTGACCCCAAGGTAATGGGCACTGAGAAGTTGTTTCCAGTTGGAGGCAGGGACCTAGAGACAGTATGCTCCTAATAATTACTCTGAAGCAGAATGGAGGCAATCCAGCACTGTGTGGACCTGGGGCAGGAAGGACACCGAGCCAAGGACCATGGAGGGCACAGAGGGTCAAGATAGGCCACAGGTCAGGAAAAGAAGCAGCCAGGCCAGTGGCTCATTATGGGAACATTTGTGATTAGAACATGTCTCCCTCAAATGCCTTACTAATGTCTGTGTCTCCCTGCCAGGCAGAGCCAGGCTGGTGAGTGGGGTACAGAGGCTGTGGGGTCAGAGTTGAGTCAGCCAGGAGATTACCATCATAACTCACACACACACACACACACACACACACACACACACACACACACACCCATCAGAAGGAACATTCTGTGAACCGGAACCAGGCCAGGAAACTTGATCAGCCCAGTTTCCTCCCACCCCACAACCAAATGAAAACACATTTGTCTCCATGACACACTTGTGTTTGCAGGAGACAATGTGATTGTTTTTTTTTTCCCCTCACTGAGGAGGCAAGAATAGAAAACTCCACCTGCCAAGACAGCCTTCCTCCCCCAGGCACAAAGGACAGAGGAAACTCCTGTCCCCAGCTTACTGGTGCCTGAAATGCCAAGGCTTCTTCCCAAGGCCCCAGGCTCTGTCATTTGTCAAAATGCGAACAACTTCCCAGAAGTCATGTCTTTAAAACAAACTTGTTTCCTTTAATTTTATAAATATTTACTGAGTCGTTTCTTTAAGCAGGCTGTACCTAGAACCTGGGAATAGAAGAGACTGAGTAAAACTTGCTCAAAACAAACCTCTCAAGGGATCAGCAGGCCGTGGGTTGGTGACAGGTCACAGGGTGCAGTAAGGAAGGCAGTCTACAATTGTACTGAAGGGTTGGGTGTGGGACACCATAGCAGAGACTCATTCACTTTGTAGCTGTGAAAGGTCAGGCTTGGGCTGTCATCTAAGGATGGGCTGAGAATCTCTGATGGGGGGCACAGCAAGGCAAACACACTCGGGCATGAACCCCTGGGGGTGTGGTACTTGGCAGGCTGAGATAGAAGATGGGACAAGAAAGAGGAGACCAAGCATCAGGGAGCTCTCATTGATGGAGGTCACATGACCTATGGTGACAGCATCACTGCCCTTCGGAACGTTACAGAACTGCTCTGTCTCTAATCACATAGACTGGACGGCCTACCCTTAGCTCCAAATGTGGATTTGGTTTGGGTACGCAGTCAGTCTATCTTATTCTACTGGATACAGTGATTAGTTCAGGGAAAACCACATAACTGTTTAGACCGAAGAAAGGTGAAGAGATGTCGGGGTGCGGGTTCTTGAAAGAGGAACTATTTCCCTCTTTAAAGGAAGCTTCTAGAAGGAACTTGCTGTCCTCTCCCCTTAGACTGAGGGTGTAGCCAGCCAGGGATCAGGTGGCTGAGCACAGAGAGGAGCTAGAGGAGACAGGTGGGGTAGTGTCACATGCTTGAAGCCCTGAAGGTGCAAGGATCTTTTGAACCTTGGAGTTCCAGGCCAGTCTGGACCACATTGCAAGATACAAAGAGATAAAGAGAGACGGGATAGAGAAGATGACAGTGATGGAGCTGAATGCACTGAGTGGGTTTTGGTCAACTTGACTGAGGCTAGAGTCATCTGGGAGGAAGGAACCTCAATTAAGAAAACGCTTCCATCAGATTGGCCTGTGGATATGTGGAGCATTTTCTTCATAGGTGATTGTTGGGGGAGGGCCCAGTTCACTGTGGATGGTGCCACTCCTGGGAAGGTAGACCCACCTGGAGTATTATTAGAAAGCAGACTGAGCAAGCCACTAAGCAGCATTCCTCCATGGTCCCTGCTTCAGTCCCTGACTCCTGCTTCCTGCCTTGAGTTTCTCCCCTGACTTCCCTATATGATAGACCATGATCGGAATGTGCAGGTTGAATAAACCCTTTTCTCGCCAAGTTGCTTTGGGTTGTGGTATTTTATCAAAGTCATAGAAAGCTAAGACTTGATGATTGTGGTGATGATTGTGGTGATGGTGGGGATGATGGGGATGATGGGGATGATGGGGATGATGGTGATGATGATTGCCTGCCCACCTCTGCTTTTCCCTCAGCATATCTAGGTACCGTTGTGCACCTGGCTGAACTGAACACAGTAAAGCTTAGCTAGCTGGGTGGGTGAGTTAGACAGGATTTCAGATGGCGTAGGTGTGGGAGAAAAAGCCTTCTCCAGAGAGTTTTCAGTGAAACAGCCATCTTTATTGGGGGTAAGCAAGGTCTATATAAACCCTGGGGAGTGTCCACTATTGGCCGGTGCTGAGGATACGTGACTACTCAAGGGTGGAGGAGGGGACCGTGGGGCTTTGTGTGCTGGGACATGCAGGCCCAGAGCAGGGAGGAAGCAATCCTACTGTCAGTCTCCAGATGAGATTTTCAGGGTTTGGACACATGTCAACCTCACTCTTGCTCCCAACCAGCTCCCCGCCACCGGGTCACATGGCTTTCTGACCCCACAGGTGCCGATGGTGAGATTACAGATATAAACCACTCTATCCAGCCTTTAAAAGAATTTTTTTATCCATTCTTTAAGAATTTTACACATGTGTACAATGTATTTTTATCATATCAACTTCATCAAGCTTTTTATGTAGGTCCAGGTTGTCTGTTGGGCCATCTCACTAGCCCCCTTTGGGGTTCTTGAAAAAGAAAAGCAAGGACAGTGAGATGGCCCAGAGATTCCAGCACTGGTCACCAAGCTTGAGGACCTGAGCTTGATCCCTGAACCCACATGGACGGCAGAAGGAAGAGAACTGACTGCCACTAATTGTTCTCAGACCCATGTGTGCACGCCCTTCCCTGCCACTCCCAACAGGTAAATATGATTTTTAATGTAAAGGGAAACAGTCCCAAGGACCTCCTGTTGGGGTGCATGCCATGCATGCATGTTCACCTCTGGGTTCCTTCTACTCACACTCCTGTGCATGGCTGACTGCATGTGATCAGTTTTGTGGAATGATATGTATTTTGTATTTAAAAGGTCTGGCATCTTAGAACCCACACTGAGATTTGCATATCTAAGACAAATATTTAGTTCGTATTTTATCCCATTTGGAAAACGCAGACATGCTGCGGTGTTTTGTCTCTGCCCACAGCCCCGTGGTCGCAGCCACCCAGGAAGCATCTGCTAAGAACAGAAAACTCTGGGATCCACGTGGTGAGCCTGCTGCCAAACTCGGAGAAAGCTTCGAGGGTTTTAAGCTTCCAGGAAGATGCAGAGCCCACAGATGCTCGACCAGCCTTCCATGGATGTGACCTTCGGTTGTTGTTCCTGTCTACCCCACCAGGACTAACAGAAAGCTCCCTTTACCCCCAGTTTCTATACTTACCAGCCCTGGTTTGCTCTGTCTGTCACCAAGCTTGCTGGGTCTGGAAGCCACCTAGGTCCAGGGGATGAGTCAACTGTGAAACTTGATCAAAGGCTCAGCCACAGGTGGAGCTGAGCTAGAATCCAGAGTCCTGTCTTTTTGTTTTGTTTTCATTTTGTGGTGTGTGTATAATGTGTGTGATGTATGTTGTAATATGTATGTATAATATGTGTGTAGTGTGTGTAATATGTGTATATGTGTGTATGTAATGTGTGTAATGTATATGTGTGTGATGTGTATGTGTGTGTAGTACATGTAATGTGTATATGTAAGTGTGTGTGATGTGTGTGTGAAGTATAGTGTATGCATACATGGAGGTGGGGTGAGTGTAGTATAATGTATTGCATGGGGTGTGGAGGTGTGGGTATATGTGTGTGCGCTGTGTGTAGTATCTGCATGTCTCTATACATTATGTGTATGCACATGTCTACGCACTGGTCCATGCACATATAGAAAGCAAAGGTCAACTTCAAGCATCTTCTCTTTTGCTCTCTACCTGTGTGTGTGTTGGAGGGTCTTGTTATATAGCCTTAGCTGGTGTGGAGCTCACTTTGTAGACCAGGATTGACTTGAACCTATAGAGATTCCCCTGCCCATCTCCTGAGTGCTAGGATTAAAGGTGTGCACAACCACACCAGGCTCTACCTTTTGAGGGGTGTCAGGATCTCTCACTGAACCTGCTAACCACCTGGCTAGACTGGCTAGGGTTCAGGTGCACTCTGCCACACCCAGATTTTTAAGTGGGTGCTGAGGATTCGAACTCATAACCTCACACTTGGGCAGCAAGCAATTTCCCCCACTACGTCTTCTATGCAGCCCGAGTCCAAGCTCTACAGCTCATGCTATGGTACTAGTGTGACTGCTCCACCTGATGTGCCCAGAGAGATCTTCAATACAGACCCCAGTGAGCACCCCAGGGCAGCTGCCCTACAAAGCCACACCCACTCCAACAAGGCCACACCTCCTGAGAGTGCCACTCCCTATAGGCCAAGTATTCAAACACATGAGTCTATGTGGACCATTCTTTTCAAACCACCACAGCATCCCACGTTATAGGAATAAAGCCCAGGGCTCCGCAACTTGCTACCCACCAGAGGCATCTCCCTCAGCTCCAATTGCTTGGCTGGAAGGTGACGCCATGGTTTCTCCTTCCTCTTTGTGGCAGCTCTGATGTGGAACTGCCCCTGTCCCCAGTGTCTTGTCAAAGTGGAAGGGATGGGAACTCTGCTTCCTCTAGACTTCACATCGCTGCCATGGAATCTTAGTTAGGATGGAGAACTTACTGTGAACCATGAATTTGGGAAAACTGAAGTTGCAAAGCACAGAAGGGACAGAGCTAGCCTCAGATCCCAGAAGCCCTAATTCTCCAGCCAGTGCCTCTGACGAAATGGGTATAGCCTAGAACTGGATCTGCTTTGCCCTTTGTTGTTATTTGCTTGTTTTGATTTGGATTTTGTTTTGTTTTACAAAGGAATTTCCTGTTGACTAAGACTGACCTAGAACTCCCTATGTAGCCCAAGCTGGCTGCCCACTCCTGCTCCTGCAGCTCCCCTCCCCAAATGCTGGGATTGCATGGCTGCACCACCACACTTGCCTTAGAGTTTTATGTTTGTTTGCTTTTATTTCTACATGTGACTCATCCTTCCAACTCGTCAGAGCACTCGGGAGGGGCAGAGCTACGGGATTCAGGGCTCCAAGCCCAGGGCTGCCTCTGACCCAGCACGTATGAATTTGGAAGGTCACGAGTTTGCTACCCATGGCTTCCATTCCCTCATCTATAAGGGAACTTTCAAAAGCCCAGATGCTCGGCTTGATGCTAAAATGTGCCTAGAGCGTCCTGTGCCCCAAGGGTTTCAAAGCAGGAGGTAACACACAAGCCATAGAACTGCTTGGCCTGGCAGCTACTGTTCCACAGCTCGGAAACCTACTTCCTTGTGCTGGCCACAGGGCCCAGGTGCTGAGCTAAATGAACAGATTTGCCGAAATCAGAGTTCCCTGTGGTTGTTCACATCAGCAGCAGCAGGTATCGGTTCTGAGCACTTCAAAGAAAGTCCCCAACAAGTCCACTGGGGACAAATCTGTTCCGCAAAGCAGTATCTGCTGGAAGGCAATGTTGCACTCCATTGCTTGATAGTGCGTTTGATTCCATCCCATAACCTTTATGGAGCAGAAGTTGGAATCTCCTGCAGAGGCCACTTACTTCCCTGTTTGGGAATGTTTCCTGGCAGGAGCCATCTGGGCAGGCAGCATCCCCAAAGGACAGAGAGACATTAAGGGCAGAGTTTCAGGGCTCTGGGACAGGAAGGTCTGTAGCGATGTCAAAGGACAGGCAGAGCTGAGGGGACCACATTGTGGACTGCTTGCTAGGCAAGGCCCATATACCCAGCATGGGTGCAAGGTGAGCCAGAACATCTAATGGTCCTGAGACAAGAGCTCTGGAGCCAGCTGTGCATCTGAGAGGTGACACCGGAGCTCAGTGAGAACACAGGACAAGTCAGCATCTACATAGCTACAAGGAGCATTGCTGTGTGGTCTTCTGGGGCCCTCTCAGTCACCATGTTAGTGTGCATTTAGCCACCAACTTGAGGCATTAACTTTTCCTATCCCTGTACTAGATTTGCCACACAAACCAGTGGGATCCCCCATGCTGGAGAAAGAGGGAAAGAAATACAGGCATTTGGAGGGGGGTAAAGAAATACAGGCATTTGGGGGGGTAGAGAGTGGTGGGGTAGACATTCAGACACTGGGCACTGTCCTCAGCCACAGCACTCAGAGAGACGAGGAGACACGGGACACGGGCAGCATATTCACATGTTCGCGGCTTCTGCAAAAGCTGCTGTTTGAGCTGGTGGGTGGTGTGAGGAGTCTTGCCGGCTGAGCAGACGCAGTGCTAATCCAGAATGGCGGGGCAAAAGAATTGAAAGCTCTCCACAGGCCTAAGGGTTTCAAGAAAATAATTTCAATTAAAATTAAGTTGGGAGAGATGGGCCACCTTTATGCAGAAAGCATAAAGTATGGGGAACTGAGAAGTTAGTGGGGAGGGAGAGGAAGGGGAGAAAAGAGAGTGGGAGGGAGAAAAGGTACACATGGCGGGGACAAACCCCTGAAGAGGCAGCAAGGAAGTTATCCAGAGGATGGAAACTCACAGGTCTCAGACAGGGAGGCAGAGCCGATCCTGTCAGTGGTTATGTCTGTTTCCAGGCTAGCTACAGGTGCTGGGGAAGAGGGGGCTCTGGAAGAAGTCAAGTTACCCAGTCGCAGTAGGAAGGTGATTTCAGGGATGGCAGGGGAGGCAAGGATTGCAGGGTAGAAGGGTGGGGGAGGATTTGAATTGCCCTTGATGGTGAGGAGAGCCAGCAGCCTGCAGGAGGGTCAGATGGAAGAGGGATGGTGCTAGAGCCAGCTGGCCTTAGCTCCTGCCCCTCGGCGATATCACCAGTACGCGCTGGGTGCAATTCTCTCAGCAACTCTGAACAGAAGTTTCGAGGCAGATGGCTGCAGTGGGAAATGGCTGGGACTTAATAAGCACTGTGGTTTGTATATGGTATGAGCCTGTCCCCCAAGGCTGCATGGTCTGGAATTTAATCTCCATTGGAAGGTGTGAAAAGACTGGACATAATCCAACTCTAGAGTTCAGTAATGGGCTTTTGTTGGGAGGTGAGACAGAGATTAACCTCTGCCATTGGGGTAAAACCCCAGGATTGGATCCTGACTACTGCATAAGAGGGGAAGCAGGCTGGGCAGGTTTATAGTTCCAGCACTTGAGACGTGGAAGCCTGAGGACCAGGAGTTAAAGACCATCCTCGGCTATATAGATGGTTCAAGGCCAGCCTGGTCTACATGAGACTCTGACTTAAAAGGAGAAAAGCAAGAAAATGTGGAGGAGGAAGAAGAGGAGGAAGAGGAGAAAGACAAAGGAAGAGACACCTGAGTTCTCCTTCATTTGCTTTGTGAGGCCTTGCTGTGTTGGTTAGTCTCTGTCGTTACCTAGGAGACAAGTCTCTAGGGATACCTGTGAGGGATTATCTAGATCAGCTGGTGCCAATCCCTTTGGAAGTCGAATAAGCCTTTCACAGGGTCGCCTAAGACCATCAGAAAACACATATACTTACATTACGATTCATGACAGTAGCAAAATTACAGTTATGAAGTAGCAGTGAATATAAATTTATGATTGAGGTGACCATAACATGAGGAACTATATTAAAGGGTCAAAGCATTAGGGAGGTTGAGAGCCACAGGTCTAGATTAAGGTTAGCCTCTAGACATGCTGGCGAGGGTGTTAGCTTGACTGAGTTTAATTGAAGTGGGAAGGCCCACCCACTATGGGCAGCACCATTCCCTTGGCTGGGATCCTAGACTGTATAAAAAGGAGGAAGTGAGCTGAGCACATGCATTCGCAGCTCTAAACTGACTATGGCTGCAGTGGCCACCTGCCTCAGGCTCACAAAGCTGTGACTTCCCCACTATGAAAGACTCAGCCTCAAACCGTGACCTTAAACTATGATCCAAAATAAATCCTTTCTTCTTTAACCCCCTCCATTTTTTGAGTCACGATCTCACTGTATATAGTCCTGAGTGGCTCTGGGATAGACTGTGTAGACTAAGCTGGCCTTGAACTCACAGAACTCTGCCTCTCAAGTGCTGAGATGAACGTGTACCACCATGTCCTGCTCCTTGAGTTGTTTTTGTCAGGACCGTTTATCAGGTAACAGGAGAAGATAATTAAGACATCTGGGCTTCCTCTGGCCTCTGCCAGCAAGAAAGCTATGGTCACTTTAAACTTCCAGAACCACGAGCAACATGAGCCTCTTTCTTTTACAACTTCATGTGTGGTGTTTTGTTATAGCATCAGCAACAGATAAGGGGGTGGGGAGTCAGGATGCTTAGAGAATGTTAACCACCTGCAGGTGAGTTGTCCTCACCTCCTGCACAAAGTGAAAGACCACACCAGGAGTCCGGAGTCCTGGACTATCAGCTAGTTCTATGACCCCAGCAAGCCCATCAAGTGGCTTCCTCTTCGGGGACATCTGTTTCCACATTTGAGGCTTTGTTATCCTCCGTGCTGATGACATCGGGCAGGTAAATCCTTGTGGGGCTGGACGCTGAGCAGCTTCCCCGGTCTCCCAGGCCTCAAACCATTAGATATAAGTACACATGGCCACTGGTGTAATCACCAGATCCATCTCATCCCAGGGCTCTCTTGCTATTCCTGCAACATCAGGTGCTATGCAGGACACCACGGAGCACCTCCCTACACAGTAGCAGCCTGCCTACATCTGGCTTCCAAGGCAAGATCAATGGGAACCTCAACTCATTCCCCTTCACCACCCCTCATGGCTTTCTATCCTCCCACCCCTAACACGCTGAGAATGTTCTCAGCAGCAGCAGCAGTGGCTTCCCAGAGTTTCAGCCGCAGTCCCAACAGTCAGCACACAATGTCATCAGAGTCCCAAGAGACTATACCATGCCCACAGGCCTTGGCCCTTTGGGCCAGGTCTAGCCTGTGCTCATCTTTAGTCAATGAACTGCAATGGTCTGGATCCCTTCCATGGGACAGACCTTCCCTCCCTTCAAGTCTTAGTCCTTGAATACTCTCAATCTCAGTGGTACTTTTTAGAGTTTTCTTTATTCTCCTACCATTGATGGCAGCAAAAAAGCTACCCTCTTCATCAGACCACAGAAGGGAATAGTAGGGAACCATAGACACTCCTGAGAGTCCAGCCATGCTTCTTAGCCAAAATGCATAAGCTTAGAGAACTTCACTGGGGAGGGCTCCATCTTGCCTCTAAAGCAGCAGTTCTCAACCTGTGGGTAGTGATCCCTTTGACAAACTTCTATCTCCAAATAATATTTCCATTACAATTCATAACAGTAACAAAATTGCAGTTATGAAGTAGCAATGAGAACGATTTTATGGTTGGGGTCACCACAACACGAGGAACTTCATTAAAGGATCACAGCATCAGGAAGGGTGAGAAGCCCTGATCTACAGGGAAGCCATCATCGCTGCTGTGTGAAAGCGTCACCTTTCCAGTGTCACTCACTACTCTAGGGTCACCCAGGCTCCTGTCAGTAACCCTTCACTTGCTCTATAAGCCTAATAAACTCAGGGGATCCCCAGGGTGAACTGTGGTGGACTTGTACTTTGGTTTGTCATTGGGACCTTAGGAAGAGGGAAGAAACTGCTTGCCTCTTCCCCAGGGAAGGGACTCTTGAAACACCCCTTTCAGCAATGCTTCTGTCTTCTACTTGCAACAGACTGTGTAAGAAATAAATTGTTCTGGTCTGTTTTCAGTGTGCATCACACTAAGAACTCATCAGAATTATGGGTGAGTGGGGAGGCTCCAGGCCTTCCCCTACCTGGCAGCTGGAACTTACTGGTCTCAGAACTCTGGGCATAGGAAAGCACAGGTAGTCATCTTTGTGACTGAGCCCATGATCAGAAAAGAAGGTGATCTTAAGCCCTGTGGTGGTTTGAATAAGTGTGCCCACCCCTCCCCCATAGACTATTGTGTTTGAATGTTTGGCCTATGGGGAGTGGCACTATTAGGAGGTGTGGCCTTGCTGGTAGGTGAGGCCTTGTTGAAGTAGGTGTGGCCTTATTGGAGGAAGTGTGTCTTTATGGGGACAAGTTTTAAGGTCTCCTTTGCTCAAGCTCTGTCCAGTATAGAATGTAGTCCTTTTCTGCTGTCAATCAAGTTATAAAACTCTTGGCTTCTGCACCATGCCTGCCTGGGCATTGCCATGTTTCCCACCATGACCATAATGGACTAAACCTCTGAAACTGTAAGGCAGCCCCAATTAAATGTTGTCCTTTGTAAGAGTTGCCATGGTCATGATGTCTCTTCACAGCAATGAAACCTTAACGAAGACAAGCTCCAAATTAGATAATGCTTTACTCTGCAACCAAAAGAATCAGGAATTTAAGAAGTGAGCAAATTCTGGCCAATGGGAATACAGGAAGTTAGTTTCCACTATACAGAGACTTCAAAAACCACTGTCGAGCATCCAGTCAGCACACGGCCCTTTTTGTCTTTTCTCTAAGCTGACATAGATTGAAAACTGCTTCTCTTGAATTTACTATTATTTTCTTGTGAGTATGGGATCACTCCCAGTGCCTCTCCTTCATTAGTAGACCCTGCACTCTCAGAGGAAGGGCAACAACTGTTTACAACAGTGTCTGCGTCCTCAAAGCACATCTCCCAACTGGCGCCACACTTGAGCCCTCGGTAAGCCCTTCCACCCTTTAATTAGGTCATCTACTTGCAGGTGATGGGCTGTGTGGTAAGACTGGTTAATTCCACGGAGAAGCTCACTATTCAATTTTCTCTGTTGTGAAGTCAGTTCTTTGAGAAAGAGCGATTTTGCGTAGATCTCGGCAGTGCTGAGAGGATTCCAGGTACATAAATAGTGATGGGGACATAAATATCACCGTCGGGAGCAGTAAATCCATATCCAGAAAAGTATTTTATCCCAGTAAGAAAGAACCTTTGTCCCTGATGAAATGGGCACAGAGAAGTCAGCCTGACACCCGGGAGCTGGCTGGTCCAATCCCAGGGCAATCAAAGTCTGGGTTCCCACTGTCTTTTCTATTGGGGGACTGAGCACCTAGGGGTGGCCACATCTAGAGCAGCCCTTCATAAAGGATGGTTTGTGGTTAGGAGAGCATGTATATCATACACTCCATCCACAAGAGTCCCTTCATTCATTGGACACCCATTCCTCCTACTCCCATCTCTCACTCCCCAAAAATAGGGACAGCTGGGTAAAGAAGTTAGCTGACAGATGTGGAGCCTATTGTCATTCCAGTAGACGCCCTTTGGTGAGCATTTGCTTGGGACACGAGTCTACACCTCTAAGCCTGTCCTGAGGGGTTCATCTGTGCGTGTCTTCTCCAGAATTCCCTGTCAGCGGCCTTCCACTCCTGTAACCTCAAAGCCCCTAACCTTCCAGCCGGACCATACCAGCTGCTCTTAAAATCAGAGAAGAGATCTATGCTCTTTGGCCATCTCTCCTCCCATACACTCCACGTCAGGTTCTCCTACCAAAAAGAATCTCTCTCATACCAGACTTGGGGTTTCATTCTTCAGTGAGCTGGTCACAAGGAACTCCACACAAAGGTGTGCTGGGGAGAGGAGGCAGAAGCCAATGCTAAGGACTCTTAGTCCCCAACTCACACATAAGCGTCCAGACTCACCATAGTGAGGTTCCTTCCATATCATTCTCAGAGGATGAGAAAGGGCTACTGCTCACAGCTAACCTTATAGTTGTTACAGAGAATCCTACAGGCGGGGCTGGAGAGATGGGTCACCAGCTAAGACTAATTGTTGCTCTTGCTGTGGACTGAAATTCAAGTCCCAGCATCCACCTCAGGTGGTTCACAAAAACCTCTAACCCCAGCTCCGTAAGATCCTACACCCTCTTCCGGCCTCTGCAGACACCTGCACTCATGCGTACATTCCCCAACACAGACATGTTGGGAGCTGACTCCTAGCAGAGAGCGGCTATCATCTTTACAGCCATCTCGAGCCATATACCCTGACAAGAGACTTGTTTTCAACAGCCCACAACAGCTGAGCACACTCTGATAAACATCATGTTTTTCTCCCATATCTTGTTTTGCTGCTTAGTGGCCCCAGCTGCAAGGCGCACGTGGTCTCCACACAGCTAGCTAGGTGCACGTGGTCTCCACTCTGCAAAGCACATGATGTAGTGCCTTCAGCTATGCTTGTCCACGAGGGAAAGGCACATGGTAAAGGGTATAAATACCCAGAATTTCCTTTCAATACAAGAGACTTGATCAGACTGTCTTGTCTCCATTCTTCGCGTCTCTTGCCCCTCCCCATGTTCTCTCTCTCTCTCTCTCTCTCTCTCTCTCTCTCTCTCTCTCTCTCGCTAGACCCTGACCAGCGGACCAGAGCAGCAGACCGGGCCGTTACACAGACACACACATAATTTTTTAAAAATCTTTAATAGAGAGAGAAGCCTAAATGGATTCACAGGCTGTGTTGTGTTGGAATCGCAGCTCACATCCAAACAGACCACACCAGGCCAACACAGTCCCATGTGGCAGAGGTCTATTGTGGGGGCAGTGGCAAAGACAGGGTGACAGAGACAGAGGGAAAAAGAGAGAGAAGAGAAGGGGCGAAGGTCAGAAAGGGTCTGCCTTTTATTTAGGCTGTGACATAACCTCTCAAAGGTAAGGGTGGGAAGTGGACTCTGGGAATGTATGTGATTACCATGGCAACAGATGCATGGGGTCCCTGTCGCCTATGGATGATGTCACTGGGTTTGGAGGCGATCTGCCAAGCCGGTTCCTGATACCAACAGTATAGCTATCTAGTTTCCACGTTTTGACAGCTAGCCTCTACTGCATCAAGTAGCAAGCTAGATACTACCCAGAAGAAAATGTGTTCTAAGTAAAGGAGGATGTTCACTTTGAAAGCCTAGAGGCTTGTCCTGGGATTCACTTTCGGGACTTGCCAGAGACTCCACAACATTCCTACTTTCCGAGGACACTTGAATCACGAGTGCCTCCCCTCAATCATTAAAACCACAGGACGAGGACCTGACTAGAAACTTTTGCTATGATCTCTCTTCTAAACTCAAAGCCTAAAGGAGGTTTCACCAATAACTCGAGTAGCAAATACTGGGCTAGGGATGCGGCTCAATGGTAGAGCCCTTGCCTAACATGTGCAGGGTCTGGGGTTCAGTCCCCAGCACCACGCAAAAAGTTAGCATTTGCCCCTATGTCATGGTTTGCGTCTGAGAAAAGGCCCATCAAGTGACTGACAGTGTCATTTACAGCAGACATCTCCATGTCTTCTACACCACCGAACCCTTGGACTTCCCCAAGATGGCAAAGCCTCTGAGACTCTGTGGAACTCAATTCTCAGCCTCTTGCTTACATGGTTTACCTGTTAATTACTGGGGCTGATCGGCTTGCCGCTGGTCTAGTGTGCTAGCATGAGGCTTTTAGACTCTCAGGATGAGAATATTAGTTACAGTCTGTTTAATGGGAGGGAAAAGGCAAGAGATTGGGGGGTAACCAATCAAGGCCAAGCAAGACTGGGACTGTAGATTGTTGACCCTTCCAGGTAAAAGGTAATGGCTTTTTCACAGCCCGTGGGAATTGGTGCAGAGAAAAATGTTGTAGAAAGATTGACGGCTACAAAGCTTGAGTCCACTGTGTGGCCCCATAAAGGCATTATTATAAGCCTGGCCACCAACCCAGATCTGGAGAGGTCGTGGGCCCATATGAGGAATACATCTCTAATGGTTAACTAAACTGACAGAGCAGCAAACTACGTTCTAAATAACTGTGGATTCGGGGGGCTGGAGAGATGGCTCAGCAATTAAGAGCACTTGCTTCTGACCTCCATGAGCACCAGGTGTGCTTATGATGCACATATACACATGCAGGCAAAACACACATACACATATAAAGTAATCAATCTAACAAAGAACTTTAAACACCCATGGTTATACCAATAGACAAAAGCAGCCGCATCCGGAGCCAGAAAAAAACTCCACTTACAGTGGACAGTAGTGAACGCAGAGGAGGCTCATGGCGGCTGGATATGTAAAAAGTTGGCTTAGAAGACATCCCAGCAGTTGAGATCACTTGTTGCTCTTGTAGAAGACATGGGTTCAGTTCCCGGCACTAACATGGCAGCTAACAACCGTCTGTAACTGCCTTTCCAGGAGATCTAATGCCCTCTTCTGAACCACAGAGGACCAGGTGGGCACATACATGGTGCACATACACACATGCAGGCAAAACTTATACATGTAAAATAAAAATAAATAAATCTTTCTTTAGAAGATGTAGGAAATAAGTGACAGATATGAGTTTAACTCTTAACAAGTCACTCACGCCACCACCTCTGTAAGGCTCGGGGAACACTGCAGAAAAATAGACATCAAGTGAGCACTGGAAGATAGGGTGAGGGGCCGTGACACCCCAGTCCTCAGACTGAACACAAGGATTGTAGTCATTAGCTCATAACAACCATAGTTAGGAAAACTGGACTCACACAAAGCTAGCCCTATCAACAACCAGTCAGGGCGGAGGAGGGAGCTCCAGGAGCCTTGCCCTTTACCTCTGAACTACTGGCTATCAGAAGATTCTGGAGAACCACTGTCTGCAGCTATGCTCCTTCTGTTGAGCCCACTAGACCCCAGCAGAGAGCTGCAAAACCCGTGTGGCCCTGGAAAATCTTGGTAGATCTAAAGTAAAGTGTATAGTCATGAACATGAGGGAGTTTTGTGGAAAGAGGAGAAGATCGGGGCTGATGAGGTAACGGGTGGAGGGGTAAGTCTGTCAGTTTGCAAGTGTACATGTGTGAGATAGTTTTTTTTTTTTTTTTTTAATTTTTTGTTGTTGTTTTGAGTTTTGTTTTTGTTTGGTTTATTTTTGTTTTTTGTTTTGAGGGGAGGGTCTTTTTATTTATTTGTCTCTCATATATTACATCCTGACCACAGTTTCCCCTCCCTCCTCTCCTTCCGGTCTCTCCTCACCTCCTCGCCTCTCTCCCAGATCTCTTCCTCCTCCTTCTTATCTGAGACAGCAGGTACAGCTGGAGCGAACAAGAATCCAGTCATTCTCCACCCTGCCCAGGTCAAATAGGCAAGTTCCATGGGAATGGGTCAGAGTTCACCACTTCCACATGTCAGGCCTTTGTTAATCTCTGCAGGTCTCCAAAGGAGACAGAGAGATTCAGTTCACACACTCGGTCGAGAGAGAAAGATCCAAGAACTTCTGTTCTATTATTTCATGAGTCAGACGCCCAAACTAGGGTTTCCCCCAGTGACCAAGCACGCCCATTTCAACTATCCATTCAGAAACAAGAAACGACTAACTGCTCACTTAAGTCAAACATCTATCACTGAACTACCTAAGTCACCGCTCTGATGGGGGAGGCCACAGTAATATTCTATATTCTAGAAATTATCAGGCATGCTCCAGAATAAGTACCTAGTATCCTCCAAGGGTAGAGGTGCCGTCTTTCCCTAAAGGTAGTCTTTTTAATAAAGGACTACAGGACTCTATAAGGGAGACACATGGAACATACCTATGGCACTGCCACAGGAAACTTCCCCGGGATCTTGGCATTCTCTCCAACCAAGAGACTCTAGTCAGTGAACTGGTTTATGTCTGGGAACTGGGAGACGGGCCACTACTCACAGGTATATGATCCAAGTCAGGCGTTGGCCAATGCACTACTAGTACATTGGTTGGTTTTTTCTGTATATAAAGCAAGCGGTAATTCAGTAGGCGGTCCATCTATTTCTTTCCTGGGACATGATGACCAGATAGTTGTTACCAAAGATCCCAGTGAGTTAACACTTTCAAGTTCTGGGGTATCCATGCTGCCTTCCACAGGAACTCTCCCATCTGCCTTGAGCTATTAAGAGAGCATTCAACCTCTGCTAATACAAGGTCCTGTCGTTCCCATGAAATCAGGAAACCTGTAAGGCCAAGAGCATGCTAGGGTCACACTGGAATGCAAAAGTGAACATCCACAGTATCTCAGTAAGTACTTCATAAATTCCCGGAAGCCTTAGTTATGAGTCTATCTTCTTAGAATTTTATGCATCATAGTTTGGGGACGGGGCTATGCATGTCAACCCAGTTAAACGCCCCTCCAATACCTGTTTTCTTAAGCTTTCGGAGCCCTTCTTCCACATTATGTCATTGGGCCTTATGACATCTCAACAGAATAAAGCCCAAGCCACCTCCATGGCTAAGTTTCAGCCAAGCAACCAAGAAGGATGTCAGAAGCAACTCCAGCTGTACAATCAGCATGTGAAATCCCTGCTGCACCCCCATAGATTCCGAATGACTGTGTAATCTCTTCCATCCTTAGGATGGCCTTCCACACACACGCCGTGCCCAAGGATTATGTCAGGTCTAGCCATTAACAAATGCTTGCTTCCCTTTTGCTGTGTAAACTGTCTGCTCTCCTGTCCTGTTGGAAGCCAGGACCCTCACCCCTTACCCTCACCCCCTACCTTTCCCCACCTGAACAATGCCCCCTGCAGCTTGGCAACAGCAAGATCCTGCTTGGCAGCTGCAGATAGAAAAAGCAGTGTACCGTGTCTTTGAGAAAAGCAGGTAGACCACAAAATGTTCCAGGGCACAGGCCAAGAAGATTCTGTATTTTTCCACCACCTGGCCCCTCTTACCCCCTCCCCTTGTAAAACATATTATAGAAAGGTGCTTCGCGCTCAAATACATGACTCTTGACAAGCAACTGCTTCCTTGAGTCCTTTCTCTCTCTCACCCATTCTTTTTTCAGGATTGTGGTCCTCCTCGCCCTCATGAATTACTAGGGCCCGCAGGTGGGGCCACTGTCCCAATGTACACCCGACCCCTTGAAGCACAACAGGATTTGGCCTTATTTATGGATGTAATAATTGTAACCAATGTCTCTGTGGCCTGTCTTCAAAAGGTCTGTCATCCCTTTCAAGGAATCTGCCCCATTTAAGGTCATCGAAGAGCTTTCTAAACAAAGGAAAATCAGTCTCCTCAAACACACACACACAAAAGTCATTTTTGTCAGCAGGGAGGCTCCTCTGAATGACTCAGGGATCCTAGAGTCTCCATTCCACTGAATCCAATCAAATGTCCGTATTCCAAGTGTGAGGGCTGAAGTCTTCTTTGAATCATCCCCAAATTTTCCCATAAGACACTTGCTGGCATTGTAAATTTTAACGATGCAACCCACACAGTCAAATTTTATGATTCATTTTTCAACACTATCATCCCCATGGCTACACAAAATCAGAGCTGCCTTTGCAGAGGACTCAGAACCACCATGGTTCTCCGGCTATCATCGAAGCTGAGCATTAAATGACCCAGCTTTGTCACATGCTTTCTAGGGAGCATGTCCCAGTGCACTCAAGGATCTATCCCCCACCATATCCGTGTCCCAGTGGTCACCAGGACTGAGGTAATGGCCAAGCTCAAAAGTTACCAGGGCACCAAAGACATGTGCTTCAGCTGGCATTGAATCAAAGTCCATCACAGGTGACGGCATAATTACAGTGCCACCATGCTGTAGATTATGAGTCTCCAGTTTCCTGTTGGCAAGGAGCTCAACACTTACTCAAGGCCAAGGGTACAATGAAATCAATCAAAGTCCCATCTGTCCGTGTCAGTCTCCTGGGACCACCTGTGCCCTAGTCAGTATCAATTAGGACCCAGTCAGGAGACAGAGCTCATGTCCATAATCATATGAGCATGAACTTGAAGGTTTTTAATATCAAGAATAATATTTCAGTAAAGGACAGTTAATCACTAGAGCAGCCAAAGAGAGCCCTAAAGACCCAGGGGCAGCAAATGAGGAAATGCAGTTAAGTCTCTTCAGGGGCAAAGTAAATAAGAAACAGATGGAGGGGCTGGTGAGATGGCTCAGCATATAAAGGTGATTGCTGCCAAACCTGGAAATCTTGGATTGATCCCTGAGACCCATATGGTAAAAAGAGAGCTGACTATCACAAACTGTCCTCTGACCTCCACACTCATGCCATGGCAAAACACAGACAGGCAGGCAGACAGACAGACAGACATTTAAACTTTTTTAAAGGATGGCTTCAGGAGATTATCCTTCATCATTCAGCTAATTCAGGCTTCTACTACAAGGAAGACATACCACTGGAACCCGCAGCCTACAATGGCTAAGAAATTGCCGAGGCCATGTGGCTTTTTCTGGCCTGTATAAATGGCCCTCAGAGTGGGAACATGATCTAAGCACGTGTGTTTGATCTATAAAAGAGACTTCCAAGTGGAAACAGGGATGGCTGGAGGGACATCTGGAGCTGTCCTACATGGGTCACACAGGAGATGGGAACTGGTTCTTTGCCTTTGTGGTAGAGAAACACAAAAGAGGAAGGAGAATCCCACCTTTCCCACTGCAGTCACCCTCTTGTCTGCCTAGCGCCCTCTACTGACTGATCCTAGCATTGCTCCCTTTGACAACATAATCACAGGACCAGCTCCAAAATCTCAAAGTGGGGCGGAAAAGGGTGTATTCATAGCTCAGGGTTCAACTAGTAAATGGTGCAGGGACAGGGGTAGATAAGGTGGGGCATGTTGGGGAAGGGAGTGGTAGAGGTATGGAGGCTGGGAGGTGGACAAGCAATTATCAAGAAAGAGGACAGAGAAATGGGTTCTATGCCTTTTGGAAGAGAGATTTGCCTGGGCTGGGGCCCTGAGGAGTCAACACTGTCTCCATCTCGCTTAAAAAAGAAAATGCAGACACGTACCAAACACAGCTCAAGAAAGCCACATTGTTCCACTTCTAAATGAACAGAAAATAAAATTCCTGGACAGATTCCTTCTTCCCACCCCTGGGGATAAGTGGGAAGTGAGTTGAGATGCATTTTATTTTCTTGAAAAGGCTCTCCCAGCTCCTCCGCTCCTGCTGAGTCAGGCTGCCCCTGCAGATTGGAGGCTTCAATCATTCATTCAGCAACATTTTCCACAGGTCTACAAGGAGCCAAACACTGAGCCCAGGAGGATGTTTGGTTGGGAGCCTCAGTTAAGCCTGCTCCCTGCATCTCTGGCTAAGCAGCTTCCATGAGTATCAAGAACGAGCAAAGCATCCAGCAACTGATGCGGTCTGGGCCTAAATCTGTGGGCATTTCTGGACCAATTACAAGAGCCATGGCTTTGAAGTTATATGACATGGGTTCTAATCCTGATTCTTTTGTGTGACCTGAAGCATTCATGTATATGTACATGTGTGTGAGTATGCACTGTTTTATTCACCAGGGGTCTCGGTTGGGGTCTCGGTTCCAGAGCCTCTTGACCTCTACTGTTAGACACCATCATGAATTGAAACTCTAAGTCAAAAGACCCTTTAATCCACTGTGATGGTGTGTATATGCTCGTCCCAGGGAGTGGCACTATTAGAAGGTGTGGCCCTGTTGGAGAAAGTATGGCCTTGTTGGAGTAGGTGTGTTACTGTGGGTATAGGCTTTAAGACCCTCATCCTAACTGCCTGGAAGCCAGTATTCTGCTAGCACCCTTCAGATGAAGATGTAGAACTCTCAGCTCCTCCTACACCATGCCTGCCTGGATGCTGCCATGCTCCTACTATGATGATAATGGACTGAACCTCTGAACCTGTAAGTCAGCCCTAATTAAATGTTGTCCTTATAAGACTTACCTTGGTTATGGTGTCTGCTCACAGCAGTAAAACTCTAACTAAGGCACCCACCTAATCTACCTAGTGTCAAAGTACCCAGAGAGTATGGGTGGCTTGCCCTCTGGTCACATGACTACCAACCAGCATCACTATAGAGCACACATTAATATATTAAAGGCTAGTGAGGTAGCCCAGCAGTTAAGGACGGTTACTTCCAAGCCTGGTGGCCTCAGCTTTACCCCCAGGATCCACGTGGTAGAGAGAACTGACTCCTACAAACTGTCCTCTGACCTCCACACACATTCTGGGGCACATGCACACCCACACATATACACATGCACACCCACACATATAAGCATAACAAAAGATCATTAAGTTGAACTATTGTAAGCCAAGGACAGTCTATATTGTGAGGTAAAATGTCCTTTATCAAAGGACAATGACAATTGTGTCAGTAGAGAGTCAAGCATACTCAGTCTTTTTTAATATTTTGCCTCATAGTCAATTCTGCAAAAAAGTACCATTACATTCATGATGGGCTGTTTAGGGGACCATGCATGATCAGTTCCTGGGGTCTGACTGTGAGGCCAAGAAGAACATCCTTGGCTTTTTGGTTCTGGAGCTGAGCTGGTGTTCCTCGCAATCCCCAGCTGGGCCCCAACCCCTCTGAAAGGCTTTGTGAGCTCAGGTAAGCAGAGCCACACTTTGTCCCTTCCTTCCCTCCAGATGCCAAGAATTCTGGAAACACTAGCTTTAAGACAAGCACGCCCTTTGGTAGTCAATAGATTTAGCAAGGTAAACACAGAAGCCTTCCCTGTCCTCAAGGAGCTCAACGCTGTGTGGAGCAAAGAAAAAGAGCAATGTCTACCCCATTCATAGCACACATGCATCGGTCAGCTTTTGGTGCATAACAAATAATCCCCATACTTCCTGACATAAGAAAGAAGTGTTTAGAATCACTCCAGGTTGTAGAGGTTGCTCAGGCAGCCCCTTCTAATTAACCATATTTACCCAACAAATCAGCTGGGCTGAAAGGTTGACAATGGCCTCCTCATTCACAGGCCTGGCATCTGATGCACTCTGTCCCCTCTAGGTCCTCTCAATCACCCAGTAGATTACACAGGCTTCCTTACAGGGCATTGTTCCAGGACAATGCAAAAGTGAGTGCCGCGGGTCTGGGACCTGAACTTCACACTCCGCCATTTCCACCACATTCTATTGGTCCAGTCAAGTTCTATGCCATGGCTTGGACAGTCTCTGACACACGTTTGAGTCCATCAGGTAAGGCTTACAGGTCAGCTCTGAATGAGAGGGCTGAGCTCCTACCGTTGCAACAACAGAGCTGACCTTGACCCCACACACCCCCCCGGGGGGTAGGGGGGATGGCAGGCAGCTTGAGACCTCAAGATGAAGCCCACTGCCTGAGGAATGGCTTCCGAAGCTTAATCTTGTCGAGCCTCTAAGCACAGATTGGGTTGATTGGGGAGGGAAGACCTACCTTACCTGTGGAAGTACCATTCCAAGGCTGGAGTCCTGAACCAAACAAAAAGAAGAAAGGGAATTGAGGACCAAATCCATCATTGTCTGCTTCTTTATTTTAGGGGGCAACGGAGGCCAGAGGAGAACATCTGGTCTCTTCCTCTGTTGCTGACCACATCACGTCCTCTTCCACTGACCTGCAGCTCTCTATTTTGGCTAGGCTGGCCAAGTAAACTCCCAGGACTCATTTGTCTTCACGGTCCAATGCTGGGGTTATAGACAAGTGTGGCCACGCCCAATTTTTATGTGGGTGCCGAGGACTTGAACTCAGATCCTCATGCTTGCCTAGCAAGCCACTCTATCTATTAAGGGATTTCCTCAGGCCCTGTTCTCTGCCTCTTGACTGAGAATACAATGTGAATAGCTGCTTGAGGTCCTGCCGCCCCACCCCAGCCCACCCCACTCCCTCCACACGACCTCCTACCCCTGTGCCTTCCCCACTGTGATGTTCCCCTGGTTGTCAATGTGATACACCTGGGAAAACAGAACTTCAACTGAAGACTCCCCTCCATCACCACACTGGCCTGTGCTCCTATCGTCAAGGAACTGCTTCTGTACAATGGTTGATGGAGGAGAGTCCAGCCCACTGTGGGCAGAACCATTCCTAGGCCAGTGGGCCTGAGCTATAGCTGAACATGAGTCTGGAAGTTTGCCAATTAACAGTGTTCCTCCTTAGTTTCTGCCTGAGTCTTGCTCTGAGTTCCTGCCTTGGCTTCACTCATGATGGACTGTAACCTGTCAGATGAAATAAACGCTTTTCTTTCCATGTTGCTGTTGGTCATGGTGTTTATCATCACAACAGAAACCAAACTAGAGCACTCACTACAGTGGACTGGACCCTTGAGCTGTATCCCAGAATAACCTTTTCCTCCCTTAAGATACTCTTGTTAAGTACTGTGTTGCAGAAAACAACCTCTGTAGGAGGACTCTGAGTGATGCCTTGGTCCATATATCTGCTGTTTGTTGAACAGAAAAGCCAAAACAAGCCTAGGATCTAGGCCTCTGACCCACGCTGCCCCAGGAGGCTGGGCAGGTACCCGTCACATGCAGAGCCACTGGGTGGCATTCAGAAAGCACATTTATTTACAAAGCACTTTACAAACATTACCTTACACCTCCCCACAGCCCCTGCGAGGTAGGTCAGTAGTCATATCTACAGTTTACAGATGGGGAAATTGAGGCACGAAATGGGGGTGTGGCCTACCCCATTATAAAGAGAACTTCCCACCCTCCCATCAAAACATAACAAAATAACAACAAAAAAAAGCACTGGTCCTCCATCTCAAAGCACCCCTTCTTTCTCTGTACTCTAGGAGCTGGCACCAGCCCTGCTCTAGCCTGCCCTGATCCAGTGGCAGCCTCACCAAGAGCCACAGGGACCTCAACCCCAGGGGCTGTGATTCAGCCTTGTGGATTGTCACAGGACCAAGCCATGGAGACCTGAAGGCTAGGGAAGAGCGAGCTGAAGTGTATCATTCTGCATATACTGGGCCAGGCAGGGGTGGAGCCCAGGAGGGAGGCACAGGTCCTGTTGCAGGAAAAGCTCAGAAGCAGGAGGAAAGCATGGCGAGCAAAGTGCACCTGGGTCTGTAGGGGCAGTGGGATGGAGAACAAAGCTGCAGGATGGTCAGCGTGTCCCACTGGCAAGACAGGAAGGAGTCCCAACTTCAGGACTCTCGGGGGCTCGGGCAGCTGAGACTCAGCCCCTGCCAAGTCCTGGTGAGCTTCTACCATGTGCAGAAGGGACCACACTGGGTGCAAACCTTGGGCACTCTCTGCAGTCGCTCATTCGTTTCTTGCCAAGGACTGTAATGGAGTGGAGAGGGCTGGCCTGGGCTCCCCAGCACTAGCTATTTTTGGCCAGTGCCACTGTCCCAGGCAAGCTTCTCTGCACAGGTCTGCAGGACCCTCTGGAGGTGGTGCTGATACAGTCTTGCAAAACTCCTCCTTGGCCTGCAGCCTTCCCATGGGGGTCACCAAGGTAGTGCAGTGTCCATTCCAGTGTTCTCCCTGTGGAATTATGGCTGAGCAAAGTTGGGGCCACGGGCCCTCCTCATCAGTCTGGGATGATGGGCCATGCCCTGCGTGTTCACTGGGTGCGTCAGGCCAGGTGCCTGCTATCTCAATTCCAGAGCCTCCAGGTACTCCAGGGCCACATCGTAGCAGAAATGGTATTGATCCTAGGGAAAGAGAGTGCCTTGAGCCCTGGCCACCCTCCAGAAAAAGGGGAGTGAGGAAGACAATCAAACAACCCAGGACTAGAATGGAGGTCCAAAGTTGGTGACCAGACAAGGGTATGTAGGTGCTGAGAAACCCTGCGGGGGTTGTTTGGGGATCTGAAGTGGCTGTGTCTGGGACACGTCTCCTCACCATGGTCTCCACCATATTGGGCTTGTAGTTTCGAAGCGTTTTGGCAGCAAAGAAAACATCCACCAGGCTGTGACAGCGGATCATCTCCAAGATCGTGGCACAGGCGCAGAAGGTGCCACTGCGGCCACCCCCGTTGCTAAAGGAAACACAGAAGAGGTTTGGGTCAGGACCTGGGAACCCAAAGGTTAGGAGTGGAGCTAGGCAATCTAAAGTCAGGGTCAGGGTCAAAGAGATCAATGGCAGAGGTAACACTGAAGAGCCAAGTAGGCTTGGCTAGGGAGATGAGGGATGAGAAGTGGAACCCAGGAGCTAGTCCTAGGAGCAGAACCCAGAACTGTGCATCGTGTCAGAAGACAGCCTCACGAAGCATCGGCCTGCAGATTCCTGGAGGAAAGAGCCAACCACACTTCAAGTGACAGAGAAGGGAAGCTCAGAAAAACAAGACCCAGAGCAAGACTGGAAGTGGGAAGACCAGCCAGAGCCAACCATGCAGATATACAAGCCAAACACAGGCGCTGGGCACAGCCCGTGGCCACGAGGCATCCCATCCTCCTCTTCCCACTTCCCTCTGTTCCCGTGACCCAACAGGAGCCTCCCGGGAAATGGGAGACTAATTAGCTTCCTGCTGCAGGAGTCCCTCACTAAAACTGAAGGTGAGCCCTTGGAGGACAGGGCCCAGGCTGGTGCTGGAAGGTTCGCAAAGCCCAAGAAGCATGAAAAAGAGGTAAGTGTGAGGGAAGGCCTGCATTTCTGAATGGAGGTGCACATAAGCAAAAGAATAAGTGGGATACACACTAGAAAGAGAAAGAACACTGCCTGTGTACATGCATACATAAAGACTAGAATCCCAAAGGCATAAAGAGTATGCTACATGGGGCCAACAGGATGGCTAAGTGGGTGAGAGTGCTTGCTGCAAAGACTGACAGCCTGAGTTCAATCCCCAGGACCTACATGATGGAAGCAAAGAACTGACTCCTGCAGTTCCTGATGTCCTAAGATCTCCATACACACACGCTGTCATGCAAAAACACACACGTGCACACTCGAGCGTGTGTGCGAGCACACACACACACGTACACACATTAAAGAAGTATAATTTTTTCAAGTATGCTACACAGAGTGAGCAAGATGCCTCAGTAGGGTAAAGACACTTGACATGAAACCTGGTGATCTGGGTTTGAACCCCAGATCCAGGGTAAAGGTAGAAACAGAAAACCAACTCCATGAAGTTGTCCTCTGACCTCTAGACATTGGCTGTGCGTGTGCATGCCTCTACATCATACACACGCACATACAAATGAAGAACAAATGTAAGTATGCTGTAATGTCATGGGGAGAGGGATTCTGACAGCTCCTGGAGCCTGGACTCCTTTGTGTTAGCCCTGAGAGTCCTGCCAGCCTCCTGACCTTCACCCACCCACCTCCTCCCAGGGAGCACTCACAAACGCCAGGAGCACTCACAGACAATGCACCACGGTACGCCCATCCCCACTCTCTGCCTGCCACTTGTCCACCTCAGCCAACAGGTGCAAGAAGGCCTTCCTGGAGTCAGGTGTGTCCCGATAAGCAGACCAGCGCAGAAACTGAAAGTGCCGTACCAGCAGGTGACCCTCCTGCAGCTGGGGACACAAAAACCAGGCAGAGAAACATGAGCACAAAGTCATAGGAGCCCCCAATGACCTTGAGAGGATCAGTAAAGGCAGCCCTGGCTGCTGACCCTCCTCAGGACACTCACCCGAGAAGAGTTCTGCACCCGGAACACTCGGGACACCAAATCTTCATTTGCTGTGCCAGACACAAACTCTACCTCCATGAGCCCATACTGCTGTCGGCCTGGCTCTGGCCAGTACTGCAGGCAGGGCTGGGACACAGAGAGAAAGTGAGTAGAACCGAGCCAGTCCCCACTCCAGTGCAGCTTAGGGTTCCAGCCTGGCTCAGTACCTGGCTCCAGACCCCTGCAGCAGACCTATCTCTCCACCACTCACCCATCAGAACACAAGGACAGCTGCCCAGAGCACTGGCATGTTCAGATGGTCCCAGCAAACTCTTCACAGACAGCGTCATGATCCTATGGCTATGTGGCTGGAAACCTCCCTCTACTGCTAGCTGCATCCACACACGTGTACGTGGACTCCTGATCACACTACTATCCTCCGGGAAGAGGTAGGCATGCACCCCACCTATCCCAAACCAACAATGTCTCTGAGTCCAGCTCTAGCTCAGAGATAAGAAGGTCCTGATGCTCGAACATGGCTTGATTTCCCACGCTGCCCCTGTAGACCACACTAGAGGTGGAGAGAGGGCAGAGGAGCCCCCTCCAATACACACATATGCACACATGTGCTTTGGCATAAAGAGGTAACATGGCCTACCCCAAGTCAAAGAAAACCAGGAGCCTTGGATTTCTTTTACCTCAAAAGCCCAGGGTAGGCAGTTTGGGGGAACCACTGCAGAAGCAGAAATTCTGAATGGGATGTTCCAGGCTTGGGGAGCACAGCACTGCCACTTCCCACTATGTGACCTTGGAGAAAGCACCTCCCCTCTGCTGGTCTTAATTCCTTTTCTCCCACAAAGCCTCTAACCAGAAGCCACTGTCCACTATAAATGGGATCAAGTGTGCACAACGGTCCCAGGTGCTCACTAAAAAAGGAGCTGAGTTGATTCCACGTGAAACCCTTGTTTACAGATTGAGAATCCCAGGCCCTGGGAGAGAGTGTGACAGCAGAGCGGGTGACTTTGGGGACAGCGCCAGTGAGAGCCTCACCAGGCGGAGTTGGACTGGTTAAGCTGATTCAGCATGACGATGGAGGTGCACCCGTAGTCGTAGACCAGCCGCCAGAAGTCGGGGGTGGTACTCTGCAGAGGGTGCAGGGTCACGATGAAGGCGGCGCTCCGAGTGTAGCTCTGCAGAGGAAACCACGATCAGCAGGACCCTCTGACGCTCTGAGCAGTGCCTCCCAGAAGCCAGGGCTTGCACGTGAGTGACCAGACACTTTCCTACAGACTGGACCACCCCAGACGGACCCCAGTCAACCCTTCCCTCAGACAATGCACTGGTGTCTAAGAATCAGTCCTCTGGAATACAGGCCCACTACACATGGCTGGAACCAGGTATTTGAGGCTTCAGGGACCCAGGGGAGCCCATTCCCACCCATGACCTTTCCTAGCTGGACACTGGAGTCATCTCTCCAGCCCCCAGGATATAGGCAGCACACGAGGTGAAAGGTTATAGATAAAAAGGAGTCATCAAACCCTAAGCTTCCGTGCCAAACTATGATACTTCCTAGGACCCTTCAGCAGGCCCGGACACCCAACTAAGTGATGCAGTGGGCACACATCATGCACACACATGGCACCAGACTGAGTAATGGTGGCTGTGGATCTCTTCCATGTGTCTCACTTCAGACACAGAGCCTCAGTTCACACCAAGAAGCTCACAGGCAACACCAGGTATCCCTCTCACCTGGTGCCTTGTGCCTTGTGCTATCCTGCTGAGGGGGCTCTGGGCCAGGAACTAGGCCACAAAAAGCCTACCTCCTTCAGATCAACACGGGGCCGGGGCTCTCTCCTCCCTATGTGGAGGTCTTCCAGTTGCCTTGAACCTGACCTGGTTCTCTTCTCTTATTTCTCCATGACCACTCACCGCCTTGGCTCTTTGCTCTTGGCAACGTAAGTTCTCCGTGCCTTGCTCCTCGTCCCCATGATGGCCTATCCTGATGTATGTAGGAGGGCAAGTCACCCCGGCAGAGGGCCCAAGACACACAGCCTATATGGCTACATAGGTAAAGCCATGTTCTCTCCCGTTTTCTATAACTTTGGTTCTCTGCTGTCTAGCTCCTGTGCTTCTCTCCTCTGCTTTCAGAGGGAGTGGAACAGGACTGAAACTCACAGTTCTTCCTCTCAGAGGGCGTCATTCCAGTCCCAAGTCCAGACTATGTCTGCTCTGCTTGCATGCCCAGTCAAGGAGGTGAAGACCCTTTGGACAGGGGACAGGTCTGCTCACCGCTTCCTGGGCCCCCAGGCCACAAGAAGATAAGGACTGGGGATCTAATCACCACTGTAGGCCAGGTACAGCCCCATCTCCTCAAAATAGGTTCCTCTAGCTCTAAATATCAGGTGTCAAGTCCTGACCTCAAATCTCAGGGATCCCCAGCCAAAGTCCTTGTCTCACTCCAGGCTCTGCTGGGACCAGTCCTGGAGAATACCCTGCCTAAACTCCACCACTCAGATCCCTCACTAAAGCTGACTGTAATACCAGAAATGGAACATGAGTGTCCAGAGTATAAGACTGAGAGGAGTAAGAAGGTCTCCCACGGGCTCGTGCATCACAAGAGGAAGTCCCTCCACCAGAGGCCTTGGCTATACTCCATCGACTCCGGGGCCCTCCAGGAGGGGGAGTTCCAGAGCGACTACAGCCTCAGGCTCTCACATCATCAGTGCTGCATTGATGTAGTTGTTGGGATCCCCGTCACTGGAGATGAGGAAGGGCAGGCAGCGGTCTGGCGGCAGCACGTCCATGCTACGGTTCTTGTCTCGATTCCGGGGCAGCAGGGCGATGCTACACTCCTCCACGTCCAGTGGTGGCGTGACAGAGTTCAGTGTCTGAAGAGAGGGGTAGGGAGTGAGACTGAGCAGGTCCTTTCAGGGCCTTCTCAAAGGACCTTAGGTTAGATTAATTAACTCTGTGCTACGGATGGAGAAACTGAGGCCCAGAGAGAAAGAAGTTAGGGAGCCAAGCGGCCCATCACCAGGACACGTAGGGTCTAGACTGCGCTTTGGGAGTAGTGCCTGTCTCCCTGAGCAGTGTGGGCTTGGATAAATGACTTACTTTTCTCACTTGTAAAATGGGAATGTGGTGTGCCTTTTTCACAGGGCTTCTGGGAAGCCAAATGAGACCGTGCCAGGCACTAAGGGCCTGGTGTACCAGGGCTCAGCATGTGGCAGGCCCAGTGAGGATCAGCGTCAGATTGTCAGTGTTCTCAAAGATGCAAGCCTGAGTCCCACCTCTTCCCAGGAGACAACCCCAGGTACAAGGCAGAAGCTTGGTCACAGCTCTGTCAAGACAGAATGTGACCCTGAGAGCTGGCACAGGTTCAGTCAGGGCTATGACATCTGTCTCTACACTGAACCTTTGGATTTTAGGATACTAGAGTGTTAATTTCTCTCTTATTCTTAGGGATACCTCCCAGGATCCCAAGTCTGTCATGATCCCCAAAGCTGATACCCCTCTCCAGGAATCACCAGCCACATTTCCCAGGTAACCCTATGCTGGCTACAGAATGTGCCAGTCAACAGGTGCTATATGGCTGAAGGAACATGGGAACTCTGAGTGAGGGAACCCCTGTGTCTCTGGGACCCAGAGACCAACAGATTCCTTTGGAGAGCAGCCTGCAGCATGATGAGCCTAGCCCCACCCAAAACAGAATCTGGGTCTATCATGGACTCTTCCTCTAATCCCAGTGCCTGGCTTAAGAATAGCTGTGTGGACCAGCGGTGGTGGCACACATCTTTAATCCCAGCAGACAGGAGGTAGAGGCAGAGAGGCAGGAGGATTTCTGTGAGTTCAAGGCCAGCCTGGTCTACAGAGTGAGTTCCAGAACAACTAAGGTTAGCTGTGTGGGACCTGGACTAGTGTTTTGCTGGAGCCATTAGGGGCAGCAAGAGCAACAGCAGCCTAGCACAGCTGCAGGCCAGGTACAGGTTCCAGTGTGAAGCCAGAGCCAAGGCAGAAGCCAGGAATCATGGTATGGGTCTATAATCCCAGCATTAGGCTGGGGCAGGAGGATTACCCTGAAACTGGGGGTCAGCCAGGGCTATATATAAGGGGGGGGACAAATCGGGTTGATGGCTCAGTTGCCAAAGTATTTGCCTTGCAAGCATGAGGGTCAGAGTTCAACCCCCAGAACCTACGCTTAATAAAGAAAAGTAAAAAGCTGGCATCCCCGCTTGGTGGCACAAACTTGTTATCCCAGTAATGGGAGAGGAAGAAAAGCAGACCGCAGATCCTCAGGATTCACACACTCACACACCTATATATACACACTCACACACCTACACACTCACACACCTACACACACACTCACACACCTACACACATGCTCACAAACCCCAAACTCCACTCCTATACACATATACACCCACAGCCCACTCATCTACATAAATATATGTTAACATATACATAAATATATACAGTTACATACTTATCTCTTATATACATATTCACTCCACTCCTATATATACGTATGTATGTGTGTGTGCCACACACACACAGCCATACCCCTGTATTCACAAACCCAGCTTTACACATATACCCTCACACCCTCACATACACTCACACACCCCACATCTGTACACACATACCCATCCCCCTACCTGGAATTCTTCCCGAAGCTGGGAGGAATTACTCTGAGGGTCAATGCGGATCATCTCCCTGTAGGTCGCCTTGAACTCATTGACAGGGATGGTGGTCTCCCCACACAGGCAGGCCTCCAGGATTGCATCGTGGATGAAGATGTATTGTTCCTGGAATAGGAGACAGGAATGTAAAAATGAGGAGGAGCCTGAAAGCTCTGCAGAAGATGAAGGACAAAGAAGGCCAAGACTGAGTTCAACCATCACCTCAGCTCATCTCTACTGCACCCAGGAACAGTCCCAGATCATCTGAGTGGTGAGGGACAGTCCAAGATCCCAGGTCTAGTAAGGACACAAACCCTGGTACATATGACTCTAGACTGCTCCCCCTCATCTCCCCTCCCGCCACCTGACTCACCTGTACAACACTGTAAGTCTGGAGAGACCTAAGAGCTTCCCCACCCACCAAGCCCAACCCCAACCACATTTGAGATGGTCAGGGAAGGAAGGGTCTAGGATGCCCTGAAGATGTGTTACTCCGTGATAGAGACCTAAATGGAGGGGAGAGGTCGGGGACAGGGCTGGTCCGAACCTCTGTCTGGATCATGTTGACCCGCCGGGAACAGAGGGTCTTCACGCAGTTGTAAATGTCCACGACCCCTCACACTCGGCCATGTCCAGCATCACATCCAGGACGATGTAGCAGCCTGTGCGGCCAGTGCCTGCACTGAGGGGAAGGGAAGGCCAGGGCCACATCAGAGCCTTGGCGGGACGGGGGGCAGCTCGAGACCAGGGAGAAGAAAAGAAGCGGAGACCAGGGTGTCTGCCATAGCTATAGAATTCAGGGGTTAGGGACACACTGACAAGGAGGGGCTGTGGAGCAAAGGCTAGAGTTCTCTGTGATGTGTGGGAGCAGAGAACAAGGCTCGGGGAAGGAAAAGACAGGAAAGGATGGAAGGACATGGAAGAGAGCCGCCTCAACGGAGCAACAAGGACTCAGGCAGAGGGCTGAGAATGATGCTCAGAGCTCAGTCCAGGAGCACACTCTCCCCTGGATATCTCAGCATATCCATCAAAACCCCACAGACTCTTGCCCATCCACATCCCCCGTGGAGCTTCCAACACTTCCAGGCCCTCTTCCAAACCCTCAGAGCAATATGGCTAGCTTCTGTTAAAACACTTGCCACAGGGTCCCTGTTGAAGTGACTATCTCCGTAATTCCCCAGGAGCCCAGCAAGAGCAGAGCTGTGTCGGACTCATTGTTGATGTGTGTGTTCAGCACAGGGAGTAGTGTGGATGGGGAGGACGGTTGGGAAAGATGCCACCGAGATTTCAGCTTTACTATGGCACCATCAAAGCATTAAAGCGTTACTGAAGACGACCCAGCTCACACAAGCACTTCGGAAGACCTGGGCGGCACCCACTGGGGCTGAATGTTCACAAGCAGCAATCCAGTCCCTACACATGGTCCACAGCAATGTGAGTGCATTTCCTATCGAGAAGCCACACCTTAGAGCATCCTTAGCTGCCATTTTATCCTAGCACCACCACTTCTGGTGCCTAGCAACAGTAGGTGAACAGATGCACCCTGGGATGTGACGCTGTGTGGACAGACCTCACGTTGGGGGACCTAATTCACACAAAGTTCTGGGAACAGGGAACATTCCAGAACCGGGCCGTGTGAGTGCGTGTGGGCAGTAGCGTGTGTGTGTGTGTGTGTGTGTGTGTGTGTGTGTGTGTGTGTATACAAACATGTCAGAGGTCAGAGGTCAACATCAAGTGTCATTCTTCGGAAACACACTGTTCCTTCTGAGACAGGGTCTTGCCTGGGTCCTGGGGCTTCCTGATTACGCTAGGTAGGCTGGCCAGCAAGGGACGGGGAGTTTCCTATTTCTGTCTCCCCAAGGCTGAGATCACAAGCGCATGCCCCCACACCCAGCTGTTTATATAGGTGCTGGGGATCAGACTCAGGTCCTTGGGCTTGGGAAGCAAACACTTCAGCCAGCCATCTCCCAAGCCCATGCTGTCTCTCAGTCTGAGAGGATGAAGCTAGTGGTTCAGTCAGTGAACACTCATTGTTTGTGATATAAATGACACTTGCGTTACAGACCTCTGTATGGATTAGAATTCATCCTTAAAAGATGCTGTCTTGGGGCTGGAGAGATGGCTCAGCGGTTAAGAGCACTGACTGCTCTTCCAGAGGTCCTGAGTTCAATTCCCAGCAACCACATGGTGGCTCACAACCATCTGTAATGGGATCCGATGTCCTCTTATGGTATGCAGGCTTACATTCAAATAGAGCAGTCATATACATAAGTAAATCTTTTTTAAAATTCAATCTTGATGAGATATGAACAGAAAAGGAGAGAGAGAGAGAGAGAGAGAGAGAGAGAGAGAGAGAGGAGAGAGAGAGAAGCCAGGAGGCAGAAGACAGCCCTGTGGCATTTTGTGAGTTGGGAACAATCCTTGCAGAGGAGCCAGGATAAGCCACAGGGACTGGGCTTGCAAGCTCCAGGATTCCTCAGCTTTGGTAAAGGGGCTCTGTCAGGTACCAACCTCAGAGCCAACACTCATGGGAGCTTTGAGGGAACATGCTCTCCTATCATCTGTCTCCAAGCAGGGTAACCCAAGCCCAGAACCCTTAGGGACCGTGAACCTAACCCACTCCAACCCAGCTCCCACACCTGGGCCCCTCCCCTTGGGATCTCCAGTGTCCCCACCTGCAGTGAATGACAATGGGCCCAGCATCAGGTGGAGTGGAAGCTTTCACACGCGGATGAAGGCCAGCAGCCCTGTGGCATGGTAGGGGACACCATGCTCTGGCCATGCTGTGAAGTGGAACTGGCGGACCTCATGCCGGGCAGAGTAACCTCTCTGTGGAAAGCACAGTGGTGACAGTCAGCTGCTGGCGGCACCCACTAGACACCCGCTGTATGCCAGGCTTTGGCAAGTCTGGTAGCAATGTCCATTGTACAGGTGAGAAAATGAAGGCCCAGTGAAAACCATCCCGTTGTCAAGGCTGAACAGGTGCACACACTCTGCATTTGGACTGAGTCCACCAGATGCTTAAAGCTATGCTGTCCAGCACCCACCTTGCCCCTGGGTGCAAACAGAAGAGAGCACTGTGAACCAAAGTCAACATGTTTGCACGGTCAATTCACTTACCCACTGAGACATTTCGCCAGACCTCCTCTGAGGATTTTACAGAGTAATTAAGTGGGACCGTGAACCCTGATACAAGAGGAAACCCTGTGACCCTCATTTTTCTCAACTGCACAATGGGTCTGATGGTAAACATGTGTCCAGAGCTTCCCAGAGCTAAGACAATGTGTGTAAGGGGCTCACAGCACAGTGTCCCACACAGCAAGGAACAACGCAGGGTGGTCATCAGATCTTCTTCATCATATCAGAGACCCACTGGAGACCCGCAGGAACTGTCACCATCCCATCCCTCAGCCATACTCCCAGCAAGAAGGGCTTGCTTGCCACTCCCTCCCTTATGCTTCCCAGACTGAGGCAATGCAGGCTCTACCCGGAAGAAGTGTAGAGAAGACTCACCGCTCCAGGGCAAAGGTGCGCACCACATACTCAGCCAGTGTCTCTGTCTTTACCAGCGTTATCTTGATGTCCCCATACATGTCTGAGTCCTCAGGCCAGTAGCGAGAGCACTTTACCTGGGACCCCCCAGAGCACAGGGTTCACTGGGCTCTTAGCCAATCATGAGCCCCACCCTGCCCCCAGTCCAACCCCCAGCCCCGCTTACCCTGCCCACCTCTACCAGCTTGGTGATCATGACGATGCTCGCACACTGTTCCTGCCACACCATGCGCCAGAAATCGTAGATCATCTCAGGCTTCGGCCCTGGGGGCGCAGAGGGTCCCTGTCCCTGAGCAAGGTTCCCCCATGGCCAGCATACCATGGTGCCCAGTGACATCACCCCTTACTGGGAGGCTCCCATGACCCGACCCCAGTAGGGGCTTCTCACTCACCCCAATACACCCCACAAAGCACAGCTTCATGCCTGCAGGGCCCTAGAACGGGCAATAGCAGGGCACAGCCAGGCTACAGAGTCTGGTATGCTTACTAAGGCTTAGAGAGCTGTACGGACAGTAGACCCTCGGTCCATGGGACAAACCTCCAAGAGATGTGGAGAGAGAGGCAGTAGCAGAAAAGAGACAAGACCAGAGGGGACCCAGGTAGCCAGTTGGACCAAGAAGCATGCTCCATACCAATGAGGATGGGCCTGACCAGCCCTTGCACATGCAGCGCCATAGAGATACACACACGCCAGGTTGCTGGGATGGATTGATCAAGGGGGGGGGGCGGGGGGCACAGACAGACAGAGGATAAAGGCTACAATCACATGCAAGAGACCCAGGCAGGCAGTGGGGATGGAAAGACAGACAGATAGGGAGGCAGACAAGGAGCTGAGCATGTCAGCAGGGAAAACAGGCAGGCAAGCAGGCAGGCAACAGACATTCCAGATCATGAGAGGGTGCCACAGACTGAGGGGCCAAGTACCTTGAGTGGCTATGAAGTGGTTTGACCTGTGGTAGCCCTGGAACAGGAGAATGGGATGCAGTGAATGTCGAGGGAGCAGACGTCTGTTCCCTCAGACAGCCCCTTCATCCCCCTCCTTCCACGAGTGGCATCCTGTAGAAACCCCATCCTCATGCCTCTGGATGAGGGTGTGACCCAAAGCTGAGACACGTGAAGCTGAGACACCAGGGTCTTGTATGGAGCCCTTGGGAGGATGGTCAGTGAGCCCTCAAAGCAGGAGTTACCAGTTAACAACAGAACTGTGGTTTGCAAATACATGAAGCCCAGGGTGCTGCTGCCCTGCTCCCAGAATCCCAGAAACATAATCCACCCCAAACCCCAGATGTGGGAGAACCAGTTGTTGGCAGGATCCCCAGTTTCTGTCAGGGTATTCGGAATAGATGGTACACTTCCCAAGGACCTCAGTTACCCAGAACTTTTGTGGCCGGCGCAGTGGGGGTGGGAGGGGGGAGCAAGAGTAAAGAGGGTTTCAAGTTGGGCCCTTGGATGAAATTTTTAAATCTGTTTTACTGATAATGAAGATTATTTCTGAGACAGGGTGATGGTCCCTTATTTGTCTAGATGCTACTGTCTATTTCCCATGAAAGAGAAGCCAAGAGCGACCTCATCTTCCATCCCCAGAGCCCTCAGGCCAAGCATCAGTGATCTGCAGTTCCAGAGTCATGGTGATGGCCCCATACTGGTCCAAGCACTCCTTTCTATCTTACAGAAAAGAGAAGCCAAAAGCTACCTCATCCTCTATTCCCAGAGCCCTCAGGCCAGGCAGCACCAAAGCTAAAATAGCCCAAGGTTCCTCCCAAGGCTGCAGCTTTCTGTGACAAGAGCCAGCCAGGAAGCCAGCACAGACACTGTGCAAAGTTTACAATGTACAAAGGAGGCAGGTGTGAGAAAAAACCAAGCTCCGCCCCTGGCCCTCAACCACAGCTCCATGTAATTCCTCTGGACCCTGGGCTTTCAGAACCCAAAGGGCCCTGGAGCCTGCTGCCAGGGTCACTCCCAGCGGCCCTCAAACAAACCCCCCCTCTCCTCTTGGCTTCCATCTTCTCTTGCATGTGGTAGATCATGACAAGATGTCCCTCCCGGGGATGAGGGCACAAACAGAAATGTGGTTAAGTGTTGTCACTGGGCCAGGCATAAAGCAGGAGCACAAGCAGCTGTTATTTTTAACCTCATTTCAAAGGTCTCCAAAGTGGTACACACGCCTTTAATCCCAGCAAAAGCAGGGGTGGGATGGGGAAACAGCTGGGCTTGGAAGTGACCTCCTGAGTGTTAAGTTCTAATGGACCTAGGTCCCTGTTGGCAGGTTCCAACAAGTGCCAGCACTTATTAATCGGTATAAATAATGGAGTAATGGAACTCAATTAAAACTGATTGGCTGGGGATGAGGTTCAGGGGTAGCATGCCTAGCATGCGGGAGACCCTGGATTCTATCCCAGCACACACACACACACACACACACACACACACACACACACACACACAAAACAAAAAAACAAAAAAAAAAACAGAAACTATTGATCCCAATGATCAGATGTTGTAAAATTCATCTCTGTCCCCACACCAACAGGAAAGCAGTTTGGCATTCTGGGTACACAGGGAGCCCTGGGATAATGTCAAAGACCCATTTGGACTCAGAGGATGTGGGTAGATCTGGAAATGTGCATTTCTGGCCAGATCCTTGGCAGTGCCCATACTACAGAGCCTCAGACAGGGAAGTAGCCATCAAGGCTGGACTTTCTAAGCCTCTGTTGCCCTCTGTGACTGGAAGATAACAACTGGACAGCCTCACGGTTGCCCTGGAAAAAGCCAAAACCTCTTCAAAATGACAAACTATAAAAAAAAAACCCACAAAAAAAAACCTCACTCTGCCCTCTGTACAGCTTCCTATCCAAAGCCTGAGCGATCATCTCCACAGCAGGTCAGAGGGACTAGCTCACCTGGCCTAGCAAGTAACTGAGCTTGAAGCAAGTTACCCTGGACTACTTGGGCTCCTGCTCCCAGAAAACCGGATTTGCCTAAGCTCCACCCCAACACAGGTTCATCATCAGCTTCAAAGACACACACCTCCACCCTACCCCACCAGGGCCCTTCCCAGGATCTGTCTAGTCAGGGACCGACCTTGTCATACAGGCCTATTTGTTTTCTTTTGGTATTTATAATTTATGTGCATGCATGAATTCATGTGCACCGTGTGCATGCAGGAACAGGGGGTGGCCAGATGAGGGCATCAGATTCCCTAGATCTGGAATGACAGATGGTTGTGAGCTGCCTGTGGGTTGAACTCAGAGCCCCTGGGAGAGTGGCCAGTGCCAGTGGTGGTAAGAACCTCTCCACCCCCACACAGCCCTATTCAAAGCAAGCGTATGAGTACAGAATTTACATTGTTTAAAAAACATAATTACATTTTTATTTACTTTGTGTGGGGGAGGAGCATGTATGTGGACAAGTGTCATCTCATGTGTGTGGTGGTCAGATGACATCCTACGGGAATCAGTTCCTCCCTTCTTAAAGATATCACTCAAAAGACACAAATAGAGGTTTTGCTATGCATATCTGTGTATTATGTGTCTTCATGTATATGTGTGTACACGCGTGCAGGTGTATGTGGAGAATTGCACTTGCAGGGAGAGTACATGTTTGTACATGTGTAGAAGCCAGGCAACAACCTCAAGTACCATTCTTAGGACAGCTGTCCACCTCCTTGGAGACAAGGTCTCTCTTTGGCATGACACTTTGTGATTAGGCTAAGCTGGCTGGTCAGCCCGGAAGGTCCACCTGGCTCTCCCTCCCCAGTGTTGGGGTTACAAGCATGAATCCCCACATGGGTTCTGGGAATTGAACTCACATCCTCACACTTGCAAGGGAAGCATTTACCAACTCGGTCATCCCCAAACCCCTACAAATACACAGAGCCCTTGCTAGAGTCTGCATGGGTGGTGCTGGGGGAAAGTGGAATGATAATGCTGGTTTGTGGCCTTGCACATGTCATTTTACCTTTTTCAGACTAATACTATCATCTGCAAATGGTCCCTTGCACAATTAAGCAATGCACTCTAGGTGCCTGGCACTCAGCAGGTACCAGCGGCGACAGGATTGCTCCCTGGCGTTTGAGTCAACGTTAAGCCCAGTGAGACCATCTAATGGTATTTCTTACCGGTCTGACAGAAGGGAACCAAATGGGTGAGATTCAAAGGCAAATGTGTTACCACAGAGAACCGGTAATTCTAAAGCCAATAAGGGCCCCTATTCATCACAACCCACAGGGGGCGCTAGGACTCAGCACATCCGTTGTCTTTTGTGAACCTAATAGGCCTTTTACATTTGAGAATTTTACAAACCAACTGTGTGACTGTACTCAGAATAAGGGGCATGTCTGGGATAATTGGCTGTCCCTGCCAAATGTGACTGGGGGGAATCTTCACTTCTTGTATTAGTCTCTCCATGTTGTCTGGAAGTCTGATAACGAACAGAATTCTAGCAATGATTAAAAAAAAAGAAAAAAGAAAGAAATATCTTTTTTTAAGGAGATAAAACGGAAAATGTACCCACAAAATAGCAGAGAATACCACTCATTAAATAGTTTGAAATATAATCCTAGCATTCAGGAGGCTGAGGCAAAAGATTGCTGTGAATTTGAGTCCAGCCTCAGCTACATAGTAAGTTCCAAGCCAGCCTAGCCACAGAGTGAGACTCCATCTCAAAAAACCAAGATTAATGATGATGATTATAAATAAGATGGCTAAATTAATTAGAGTTTTCCACTTCTTTCTTTCTTTCTTCCTTTATATTTTGTTTGTTTGTTTATTTTTTGAGACAAATCTCTCTACATAGCCCCTGGCTGTCCTGGAACTTGATCTGTAGACCAGACTGGCCCCCTACTCAGAGATCCACCTGCCTCTGCCTCCCAGTGCTGGGATTAAAGGGGTATGCCACCACATCCAGATTTTACATAATGCTGAGACTCAAACCCAGGCCTTCATTCACACTTGGCCAGCACTCCACTGACTTGTCCTCAGCCCTTCTTAAATCTCAAAAGAGCAGGAGATAGTACAATTTTTAAACTGACATTCAAACTAATTTTTTGGAAAAAACAAAAAGCATATTCAAATTGGGGCTAAATGGAGGGCAAAATGATTTGGGTTGAATTTTAAGCAAACTGACCACAAAGGGATTTGAACACTAGGGAGATGAACTTAAAGAGGACTGACCCAGCCTCAGCCTCTCAGCAGTGGAGACAAGGCCGCGGAGGGCAGCCTCCGCACTACACATACCAAGAGCTCTACAGAAGGGCAGAGGTAGTGAAGCTCACAGGAAGTGGCTAGATAGGGGACGAAGGTGACAGCAGTGACCAGCACCCCAACATAGCTGCTTTTATGGAGAGAGCTGAAGGTAGGAGGGAACGTTTCCCAGAGAGGAGACAAAGTCTTCAGCCGTGGCAGCCCCTGGCAGGCTGCTGGATGGGTGGCTGGTGTTTGGTACCAGGAAACGGGAAGGAGGGAGAGAGAGAAAGAAAGAGACAGACAGACAGAGCCTGTGAGTGAGCCTGGGGGCACAGCCAGTCCACCAGACAGGAGGAGGAATAGGAAGAAGAGGAGGAAAAAGAGAAAGAGGAGGAGGAAGAGGAGAAGGAAGAGGAGGAGGAAGAGGAGAAGGAAGAGGAGGAGGAAGAGGAAGAGGAGGAGGAGGAAGAGGAGGAGGAGGAGGAAGAAGAGGAGGAAGAGGAAAAAGAGGAGGGGGAGGAGGAAGAGGAGGAGGAGGAAGAGGAGGAGGAAGAGGAAGAGGAGGAGGAAGAGGAAAAAGAGGAGAAAAAGAGAAAGAGCAGGAGGAAGAGGAGAAGGAAGAGGAGGAGGAAGAGGAAGAGGAGGAGGAAGAGGAAAAAGAGGAGGGGGAGGAGGAAGAGGAGGAGGAGGAAGAGGAGGAGGGAGAGATACTTACTTGTCGGTTTATCCGAATCTTAATGATTCCAGTGACGGAACAGAACAAAGCAAAAGAGACAGATGTTAGGCCAGAGGTGAGTGGAGGTGGGCGGGGCACAGGAGAGGCCAGAATGAGCTGGCAGGCAGAACAGAGACAGTGGCCAGAGAGAGGGATGGGCATGTCCCTGTCAGGGCCTTAGAGAAACCAACCAGGTGGCACCCCAGTGAGAAAGGTCCACTGTCCCCACGCCACCGAAGCCTGTGAGGCCAGGCTTGGCTCTTACCCTAGGCAAGGAACAGGATGGGAGGCAGGGAGAAGGCAAAGGGTTCTGGGAAACAGGGGTGGCGCATTCAACTCCAGAAGGAAGACGGAAGAGGGAGAGGAGAGATATCTCAGAGACCCTGATGACCTCAGCCCTGGTAAACTGTGGCTTCCTCCCTGGCCTTTGACTTCCCTGTCCATAACAGAGTGTCCTTCCCTTCCTCTGCGACCACACTGTGCCCTCCACACAGTCTACCCAGCCAGCCCTGGCTTTGCCACTAACTGGCTATGTGAAACCTTTCTTCTTGGCTATGCATTCCCAGCTAATCTGAAATAAATTTCCTTGAATGTTTCCTTCGATGTTAATCTGTTTCCCCTACTAGAATCTATGTATCATTTAAAAAAGAAAAGGAAAGGAAAAGGAATGGTCACGTGCTCTCATCTCTAGCCCTGGTGCCCAGGTGCTCAAATGCATTTCCTGCAGGACTAACAGATGCTCTCCCAAGTTCAGCTTGCTGCATGGAATGCAGTTAAGGCCCTGGGCCTTGCCCAGTTCCCGTCAACACCCCCATCCGCCCCTGGGAAATCTGCCCTCTCTTGGTTCTTCCCCTCAGTCCAGCCAGATCCAATGTCAGGACAGCCAAATGGGTCAGCAGCAGAGACTGAGGGGGACAGCCAAGCTGGGACTCAAGTCTATTCTTTACCACTCTAACTGTGTGACCTAGAACTGGTAGCTTCACCTCTCTGAGCTCCAGCCTCCTCTCCTAAGGGTGATAAGGTTATATGAAATGTGAGATTGCATGTAAAGTGTTTAATCGCTGTGTCTGGCACACAATATGTGCTCAGTAAACACACCTCGCTACATGTGAAGGACCACTGTAATCAAAGCCAACTTCCTGATGGCTCTGGGAGCTGGCTCAAGTCCTTCTCTTGACACCCAAGGCCTTCACCATCTAGCCCTGCATAACTTCTTCAGCTTCACTATGGAAACCATGAGAATCCCTTCTCCGATCTTTCTGCCCCTTGCTGAGGCAGCTCCTCCCATCCCTCAGGCTCCCTGTCTGCCCCCAGATGTTGTTCTACCTCCCCATGGGCGAGCACAGCCCTCAGGATGCTATCCTGAAGGCCAACAGCCATCCTCAGCTCCCCATCTCTGCATTCCCTGGTACCAAACGCAACTCAGCCGCTCAGATCCTCATTTATTCTCTGGTAGGTTTCTGCCCTGCCTAGCTGGTGGGGACAGGGACAGAGAAGCAGAAAGAGCGGGGCTAGGCACTCACGTCTATGTAGTTGGCAGAGATGTAGTCAGCGTCAGGGTCTCCCAGAATCGGGTGGAGTTTCACATGGTGTCGATCATCTGTGAACAGAGTAGCAGAGCACGCTGAGAGGAGATCTCCTGAAGATTAGGGCAAGTTCAAGTAGGAATGCCAGGTGACCTTTATAAGGGCTCAGAGCTCACCAATGAACTCTGAGCCCCATGAGGATGGGCCAAGGGTTAGAGTCTAGATGTGGAGCCAAGGAAGACAAGCCACAACTAGCTGTGTGACCTTTAGCTGAGGTCTCGACCTCCCAAACTTCTTCCCTCGTCTCTAAGATACTATCCTGCCATGCACTGTTCGTCATCACAGTGGCCAGGACGCTATGTCTCTGAGGACAAGGCCACCTGGAGCATGCTCTGGCCATGCTCCCCCTTCCTCACTTCCTCCTGTCCTTGTCAGTTCCGGCCCCTTTCCCGGAACTCACAGGCAGACACCGGTTCCTGTCGGCTGCCCTTGAGCTTGTCTTTCTTCTTGGTGGCATCCCAGCCTTCAAAGAAACTCTGCCAAAGGGAAAGTGGTAGTCAGTGGAAGAGAGAAAGCCCAAGACTCTCTGGACACCTCCCCACGAGGGGAATGACAAAGGCAGGGAGGCGGTGGGGCACCATAAGGGCCAGGTGTGTGTGGAGAGAAGGGAAAAATGAGCCAAAGGGAGGTCAGAGTTCACAGGGGTTAGGATACAGAACCCTGAGTTTGAACTGGGAAGAGAGGAAAGATCAAACAATCAAGAGGAAGGTTGAGATTCAGTTTAAGTGGAGGGAGTGATGGCATCCAGATGAGGCGGCTGGGATCCAATCAGAAGAAAGTCAGGAGTTAATGTCAGACTGGGGTTAGGTCAAGGTCAGCATTACTGTGGCTCCAACCAGAGACAGGATAAGACTCGTGATCCGGGTGGACATGAGATGGAGCAGTGAACAGCCAGATGGTTCGAGCTTAAAGTGGAGGTCAGAGTCAAGGTCAAAGTGTTAGGTTGCCTTGGGGACTGTCAGGGTACGGATCCAGCCAGAGCTGGCCTGAGAGTTTCCTCCACAGTGAGGCGGGCAGACCAGGCCCACCTCATACTCCTGCTTGAAGCCGTAGCCCTCGGCTGTCTTCATCTGGTTGATGTGCTGCAGAAGGTCTGCCACACGTACTGCGGGGTGAAGCTGTCCTGTGTGATACGGGGAGCCCTTCCGGCCACATGGGCGCCGAGGAAACCCCCCAGGAGGCTGCTGGCCTCGGTGACACCACCGCTTCGCTGGTCTCCTGCAGGAAGGGAAAAGGGCTCTCACATATATGCACACTCAGGCTAAGAGACCCCTGGAGTCAGGGAACATAGCCAACATGGAGGGTGGCTGGGTCATTCCTTAGAGTCAAGCTTAGCAAGGCCACCCCGGATGAGCACCCACAAGTGCTTCCTTTCTGTATCTTAGGTTTTCCATCTACAAAATAAGCAGGTCTACTGAGGTAATCCATAGGGCCCTCGTAGCTCCATCACTCTGTGATCCCACGACAATGTCACACCACTCTGCCAGGTTTCGCTGTTCAACCTGCACAGGCAGCATTCACAGAGCCCTGGACATGTCAACCCTCCCTTCTGGGGAACAATCTGGAACATTGGCAACTCCCAGCAATTACCCCCATTCAAAGACGAGCAATGCAAAATTAGCTTGCGCAGCCGCCCCTCCACCAGCAATGCCGCCAGGCACCTGAATAGAGCGTTTCTCCTGAGCCAACATTTCCATTGTCAGCCAAGGCAGTGGCCCAGACAAGGGGGCTCCACAGACCCCAGACCCTGCCAGACAGACACTCCCTCCCTAGCACTTAGAATCAGCAGCCTCAAAGACATCCCACCCTGGTTCTGGAGCTCAGGTCTAAGGCTGAGGAAAGCAACCAGTGTTTCTCCTACCTGGCGCTTCCCTCACTGTGTGTCTCTTATCTCCTCTCAGCAAAGGCTACAAGGCTGACTGGAGACCTGTCCTTCACATTTCTCACTAGTCTGGCCTGGCAGGGATTGTGAAGGGGTCTCTAGTGGATGCCTGTTCTTCCCTCCCGGGCCCTCCTGCATGCTGATTCCTCAATACCATTCCTTTCCTAGCCTTTATTCCCCGAGAACTCAAATGTATCCTCCATGTCTCAGCCAAAATAACCCCTGGAGGCCTTCTCCAGTGTGGACCTATGCTCCACCTTAGGGACTCACAGAGAGGATAAATGCAAGATGCTCAGGCCACTCCCCAGAACCTCAGCATCCTATGCCAAGGTTTGCAAACTGTTTTCAGGTAGGACCTCAAAGCCATGGCAGGGTCTTCCTACTTTGCCATACTCCTCTCTCAGCAGCCTTAGTCTTAAAGAGTGTCCAGTTTAACAGAGAACAACTGTCTCCTGTGTTTGATCCTGAGTCCTGGTGGCTGACAGCTGGAGAACTAACTGGTCAGTTACCATCATGTAGTCAGATGCTCCACACCTTTAATCTTACAGACAGGGAAGCTGAGATCCAAAGAGGGAAGACAGGATCATGTCACAGTGGTAAGTATAGTAAATATGCAAGATGTATGTACGCACAAACATACACACACACACGTGCACACTTCATGAGCATGCACACATGAACGCTTACACACATACATGTACATGCACACATGGACACTTCCACACATGTGTCACACTTGAGTGCTTACTCACATGTGTACAGGCACATGTGAACACTTACACATACATATACATTTGCAAGCTTACCTGAACATACAGCTGCACATATGAACATTTATACACACACAAACACACACAAGTTAGATAAAGAGAGGGTGAGATCTGTATATAAAGGAGTCTTTCCAATTCCGATGTAAACAAAAATAAGTAGGTGTCTTCCCTGTAAGACCTCTCTGAGCTTCCAGCATGTCTGCGTGCATTTGAAATATTCAAGAGATGAATGGAAGGAAGGCCGCTTCATGTCTCTCAACCAAGCAGGGCTCTTTGTGTTTTTTGAGACATCCTCAGGGGGCTGCAGTACAGACCGACAGAGGCTCTGGAGTTAGGCAAATCTCAGATCAAATCCCAGTTCTGCATATGACCTTGAGGATGCTACTTAGTCTGTCTGAACTTCCACTTCTACATGTCAAATGAAGCAAAAACGGATTCCGCGCAACATGGCAGTGAAACTGTTAAATAAGACACCATAGAAGAGGCATTCAGAGCCTGGCACCAAGCAGCGCCACCCACGGCAACTGCTGGCATTGTTAGCTGTTTCTAGGAAAGGGAGTCCCTGAGTCCCCAAAAGCCAGGGCAGCTGGCTGACTGAACACCTGGTCCTCCTCCATTGAAAGACACTGGTCCAGCCTGCAAAGCCGGTTCCAAAAAGCAGCCACAACTACACAGGTGGACAACATATGAGACTTCAAGAAGGGTTTCTGGGGCTGGAGAGATGGCTTGGCCAGCAAAGCACTTGCTACACAAACCACATGGACCTGAGTTCAATCCCCAGCACTCAAGTAAAAAAATCCAGGCATGGTGCCATGCACTTCGAGGCAGAGACAGTGGGATCCCTGGCAGCTCAGTGGTCAGTCTAGCCTAATGGATGAACTACAGGGTTGGCGACAGACCTCTCAGAAGTAATTGAAGAAGATACCTGATGTCAACTTATGGCCTCCAAATGCAAATACACATACACTACACACAAAAAACCACATATACATGCACACACACAAATATATGTACAAATATACTAATACACACAAATACAAACACAGAGAGACATACACAAAAGATTTCTCCTGGTTCAAAGAACTCAGATCATCAAGAAGAATGGAAACTCAGGGAGTTGTTGCAGACACAGAGCCAATGGCCCACTAAGTGATCACCAGGTAGGAAGAGACTCAAACAAGAGTGACAGGAGATTGACAGCTCATCCACAGAGCCCCATCAGCTCTCATGACCAGCAGGCGCATAGGTGTAGTCTATTTCTGATGACCAAAGACCAGGCTGAAACCCTGATGTGAAGCCAAAGCTGAATCCAGGCACCTTATAGCTGAACCCTAGAACAATGCAGGAGAGGATGAGATTTTCCTGTGCCATGACCTGGTTTCCTGGGCTCAGAGAAGCCAGGTCTCCATTCTCCTTGCTGTGGAATTAGAGAAGTACTTCCCACCCCATCCCAAGCTCTGCCCCAAGAACCAACCTGCTCACCCACCAGCAGATTGATTGATACCCAGGGGCTGGGGAGAGGGCTCCACGGGTAAGTGCCTTGGAGGCTTGATCCACACATGAAAAACTGGGCATGGAAGTACATGCCTGTAAGCCCAGTGCTGGGAGTGGGACGGGGTGGAGACGGGCTGGGGACCTGGTGAGGAGGAAGAGGGAGCAAGCCAGCACCAGCAGGCAACACCTCTGCTCCTGGTGGTCTGCTGTGCAAGGTTCTTCTCCACTGCACCCTTCTCACACGGAGGAACTAAAGCCAGTGAAATGACCAAAATAAACCATTCCTCCTGAAGCTACTTTTATTTATAGGGGCCCTGAGAAGATCTAATAGATAAACGTGGTTTTCTGTTGTAAACCAAAATTGGGTCTCTGATGTCTGGAAAAGACAAGAAAGGGGAGGCTATCCAACAGACAGCGAGTAGACAAAGCACGAGAGGGTCTAAGCCTCAGCTCCAGCCTTGGAGGTTTTCTGGATGTTATAACCTGGAGTCACTGGAAGGGAAGAGTCACCCTGGGGTTATACAAGGATTTTAAGACCAGCCTGGGTTACCTGAGACCTATCTCAGTGACAAATAAATGAGCAAAAAAGTGAAGAAAAAGAGGCTCAGAGAGGGGAAATCACTTGCCCGGGTCACAGTCAGAGGTAGCAGAGCCACGATTTGGGCACACATCTTTCAGAATGACCAGTGTGTGTGCTGCATGGGGTTGGGGGTGGACCAGCCCAGAGTCCTTGTACAATCAAGGGTGACTCCTCCCTTTCCCATCCAAATGCTACAGGGGCTACAGGAGGGTTTGCATGCCCTATGTATGACATGCTCTGCGCAGAGCCCCTTCACGCCAGCGGGCCCTTTGCCCACTGGGACCACAGCCCTCCTTTTTCCTCTTTTTTGTAACGTGAAGGTTGATAATCACCACTAAGCAATGTAAAATGGGGAGAGTTCACGGAGGCAGACGACAAACAGAACACGGGCGTATATCAGGCTCGATAATGGAATGCCAAATGTGTCACTGTCAGATACACGCATGATAGTTTTATAGACATATGGAAAAATCAAAAGTGACTCAAAAACAGCAAGTCTGAAGGCCTGGCTCCTGTAAAGAAGCTGACCATGGATTTTAAAACTTGGGCTGGCGAGATGGCTCCATGGGTTGAGGTGCCCATCACCAAGTCTGCCAACCCACATCCAGTAAAAGGAGAGAACAAACATGTGTGCTGACCCCTACACATGTATACAGTGGCACTCACATACCCACATGAATATACACAGAAAAATGTGTCCATAAAAATGTGATATAGTTACAACTTCTCAAAACTCTTGGTAACACTTACGGTCTCCAGCGCCCACATGGTAGCTGCCCTGGTCCCTATTTCCCAGGGTCACTCTAGACTCAATTAATCCTTAGGTTCCCTGGGAGAGGAGCTCCATTTCACCCACCTATTCCCCTCCTTCCATCCCCCCCCTTTTTCAATGACACTCAGAAGCAAGATCTGTGCCCACCTCAACACCCACTCTTAAGGGTGTTTATTTACTTATTTATTTATTTATTTATTTATTTTGGTTGACATGAGACAGTGTCTCTCTATGTAGTTCTGACTGTGCTGGGACTCACTACGTAGACCAGGTTGGACTCAAATTCATAAAGATCTGCCTGCCCCTGCCTCCAGAGTGCGGAAATTAAAGGCGTATGTTACCACACCCAGGAAGATGTGATCTATTTTTAAAAGAAAATTTAAATCTTTCCATGAAGAAAACAACAGCCAAACTTTGCAGAAGTGACTTATTCAAACCATCCATGATAAAGGAAAAAGAGCAGAAACCCAATGCATTTAAAAAAAAAAAAAAAAAATCCAGATACCAAAACCAGACAGGAAAAGTACAGAGCAGAACCATTTGCAGAAAGAGCCCACCCAGAAAGACCACTTGAAGATTCTTGAACAATAAGTACAGGATATTAGAAAATGTAAAAATGCCACTCTCTTCATTAACAAACACAAGGGAAGCCACAGCCGTGGCAGTAAATACGGAGAAAGGGCCTGGTAAGTCTAATGAGTGTTTAGTCTGAAACCCACTTAGCACGCTGAAAATGGAAGGGAACTGTTAGCCTGACAAGACATTTTGACCCCCAAACTCTCAGCAAACTATTCTCCATGTTTCAATGTTGGAAGCATCTTTTTAAGGCCAAGAAAACAAGACAAAGATTTCTGCTATAAGAACTTCACTCAGTATAATACTACAGGTGCCCACTGGAGATGTCCAGAAAACCACAGAAAGAGCAGTGGTTCTCAACCCCTGGATCTCCACCCCTTTGGGGTCGCATATCAGATATTCCCCTTATCAGATATTTACATTATGATTCATCACAGTAGCAAAATCACAGTTATGAAGTAGCAATGAAATAATTTTATGGTTGGGAGTCACCACAACATAAGGAATGGGATTTAAGGGTCACAGCCTTAGGAAGGTTGAGAACCACTGCCCTAGAAGAGGCAGAAGTTCTGGTGTCTCCAGATCATCAGACTACATTGAGAAACCTGAAAGATTCTACAGATACATTAGAACAAGCCACATATCAAAATATCAACCCCAAGCTGGGAAAGCGTTAGTGCACGCCACGAATCCCAGCAGTCTGGAGGCAGAGGCAGGAGGATCTCTGTGAGTTAAAGGCGAAGTTGGTCTACAATGTGAGTTTCAAGACAACCAAGAATACGTCCTATTTCCAAAAGAGAAAGAGAAAAAAAGAAATGATGGAAAGAGGGAGGAAGGAGGTATTTTAAAGTGCACTGTGTGCAACAGCAGTCAAAAACAAGACCAATAAAGTGGCAACGCAGGTGAAGGATGCTTGCCACTAAACCTGATGACCTGAGTTCAATTCCTGGGACCCACAAAACAGAAGGAAAGAACTCACCAAAAGTTGTCCTCTGACCTACACACACACACACACAAACAAAAAAATAAATAAATAAATAAATAAATAAATAAGCAAACAAACTAACAAGTAAGTAATATAATTTTTAAATTCTTAAGTCAGAGACCTGGGGAATGGTACAGGTTAGTGGTAAAACGCCATGTTTAGCATGCACCAAGCCCTGGGTTCAATCCTCAGTAGCAAAAAGTAAGGGCCCTGAAGATGTAGTTCACCAAAGATGTACAATAGCTTATGGAGAAAAATACTTTCAGGCGCGGAAGATGTAAATAAGTAAGGTGATCTGGATCATGTCTGTATACAGCATTCATGAGAGGAAAGATGGCGTCTTAAAACTGACCCATGGATCTGATGTGAAGCCACCTGAAAATATGATTCTAAAATCTGTAACCAAGAGACTGAAGACTAAAGCCATGAAGAGCAAAGGGGGTGGGCATGTCTCAGACACCAAAACAGCTGTGAGTATCCTGTGATTTCAGCCCAGGAATCAGAAAACTGATCTAATAGAAGAGAGTCAGAAACCAATCCACACATTACGGAACCGTGAAAGACTGACAGGGACCGCTCTGTAAATCAGTAGAGTGAGGAGCCCACAAGCTAGCTCAGCAGGTAAAGGTGCTTGCCACACAAACCTGGTGACCCAAGTTTGATCCACCAAACGCACCTAAATGTAGACTCTGAAAAGTTGTCCCCCTGCCTCCATGCTTGCAGCAGCTCGAGCTCCTCCACCCCCTCCCCCACCCCACATTATATACACAGAAAATGAATCAAAACAAAATTTTTAAGAAAGAAAATGATACAGAAACTGCTCATTATCCCTGTGAATAAAAGAAAACCCTTAATTCATGCCACACACAAAAATAGATTCCAGAGGAAGATTTAAATATGAATTGGAAGATATGAAGTTTGAGGGAACAAAGGGTTTTTTTAAAAAAAGGTTAAAGATGCATGTGCATGCCTCTGTGTGTGTGTGTGTGTGTGTGTGTGTGTGTGTGTGTGTGTGTGTGTGTGCACAGCGCGTGTTCGCACAACACACGCGGGCACACACACTTTCCTGTAGGTGGGGCTGAGGGTAGGGCTGAGGGTAGGTAGCGCTGAGGGCTAAGCTGTGGGCGGGGCTGTGGGCGGGGCTGTGGGCGGGTACACATGTATGAGCAGGCTCCAGTGGACATGCATATGGAAGACAGAGGCCAATGTTGGGTGTCTTCCTCTATCATTTTCCACCTTATCTTTCAAGACTAGTCTCTCTCTGGACCTGGAGCTCACCACTTAGGCTCTGATAGCTGGCCAGTAAGCGCCATCGACCCTCAGGTACCTGGCCTTTAATGGCTGAACCATCTCTCCCACCCGTGCCTGGCCTTTTAAAGGTAGGTTCTGGGGCTTGAACTCGGGTCCTCATGCTTGAGCAGCAAGCACTTTACAGACAGAGTCATCTTCCCGGCCCCTGAGAAAAATTCTAAAGAAACACAGACAGCAGAAGTCACAGAAGAAATGACTGACGAATGTGGGGACCTTAAAATAAAGACTTTCCTATTCCTCCAAAAGTGCTATAAATAACCTGGAAAGATGGGCTACAAACTGGGAACCGATATTTGCAATTCATATGTGATGAATGACTATTATCCTGAATATATAAAGAACTCCTAAAAACCACTAAGAAAGCAACCAAAAAAGAAAAAAAAAAAAAAAACCTAACGAAAATGAGGTGAAAGATGTGCAGGCATTTCACGGAAGAGGCCTGAATGCCAATCATGACTGGAAAATGTATTCAGTCTCATTAGCACTGGGAGAAATGCAAATGGGAACTATAGAAAATCACCCTTCCATACAAACCAGCCCCACAATGGGAAGGAGGCTGGCGAATTTTAATCCTATGTACAGCAACAGAGTCTTTCACAGCAGAAGGAGCGAAGCAAACTGCCTTGGGAACCGTCCTAGCCCCGTCTGACGAGGTTGAAGGAGCACATACTGCATCATCCAGTGAGTCTCCTTGTAGGCTCCCACACGCAGGAGTGTCTAAAGACCTGCGTAACAGGGCTCTCAGCAGCCTCGCTGTGGTAACAGAAAACCAGAAGCCCAACAAATGAATGTCACAAAGAACACAACTGTGTCACAGTCATGCAGTGGAAAACTATACATCCGACAACAGTCAATGAGCCACAGCCAAGTCAGACATCTACAGGGCAAAGATGAGAACGTGATGCTGGCTAGAAAATGAGTCAAATATGCAATGTGCTCTTCAGGGAGTATGTATGTGAGGTATAGCTGCCCTTTAAAGGACAGACAGAAAGATAGCTGACTGGACTGCAGCGATGGCTCAGATGTCAAGCTCACTGCTCTTGAGTGTCGATGGTTTGTTTTGGTGGGCGGTGCTGAGGTTTGAACCCAGGGCCTCCTATGAGCTAGGTAAGCACTCTGCCACTGTACTATCTCCCAGCCCAAGAACAAGCTGCTTTTCCAGAGATTCCATTCCCAGCACCCACACCAGCTCCAGAGGGTTCCAACGCCCTCTACTGTCCTTCTCAGGTACTGCAATCACAGGATGCACATACACACATATAGGTAGACACACATAAAATAAAAATAAATAAATCTTTTAAGAAAAAAAGGCCAGATAATTGTGAATGCAAATTTCATGGGAGTCTTTATGCGAGAGGTGGGGGAGCGGGTAGTTGGAAGCATCACCTTGCTACAGTGCCTAGTTGAATGCCTGTGGTTCCCTGGTATTTGGTAGTTACGACTTCAGGCATAAAAAGGGGTTTGGTGGCAATCCCTATTTCCTTTTGTGTAAATCAACACTAAAAAAAGTAAAAAGATGAGAAATGAAAGCAGCTAAAGGCTGTTAGCAGCTGACTCACTTTTTGATTGCTCTGGCAATTGGGATACACAGCACCAAGCGATTTACAAATGCTATCTCATTTGTACATCATAGCGGGCCTGTGGAGAATCGGTCGACCAGCAGAGATGACCTTCTTTCTATTTCATACATGGAAAAACAGACGTCTAGAGAGCCTAATGAGGTAACTTGCCCTAGGTCGCACAACCTTATAAAGAAGAGATTCCAGAGGCCAGTCCAAGTCTGCATGACTATGGGCTGCTTGTCTCCACACCTTGCCCCCAGCTACTGGATCCCAATCTGGCAAACAGTAGGTGCCAAATAAGAGGTGAAGGTATGCCATCACCTTCTCTCCAAGCACAGTGCCAGCACATCTTGTGCATTCTCTGGATTTCTGGGTCATGTTGATACACTGGAGGTAGGATGGCCTCGGCAGGACTCTGTCCTGGACCTCTGAGCCTTGAGAGGGCAAGTACTTACCCCGAGGGCTGTAGCCAGGAGCATCCATAAAGGACAGGCCCAGCCTCTCATCCTCCTGCAGAGTACTCTGATCTGTGAAGCTGCGGTCCACAGCATCATCATGTGGGTCTTCTCCTGGCGGTAGTTGACCGTGGCTTTCGTCATGTTCACTGGCTTCCTGCAGAGGGACAAAGACCCTGTACTAGGGGTGGGCCCCACAGCACCCAGAGGTGGGAGGGAAGGTCAGCTCCCAGAGCCTGGGAGTCTGCAGCATTGCAAATGCATCTTTAGATGTGGAAGGGCCAATTGCAGCCATGAGCGGGGAACCTTGTTCCCTATCCCTCCTGCCTCCAAGGTCTCAGGAGACAGTTATTCAATTGGCCTAAGTAGGTACCACTACAGAACCACCGTCCCACAAACTGGAAGAAGATTAACCCATGCAGCCCCAAGCACCCGCCTCCCACAGGATCCCTGCCTGGGAGCTCCATCTAGCCTACAGGAGGTCCAGGCCTTTGAGGACAGGCCAGGGTCTGCTCTGCCAGCTCAGGGGCCTCCCAGGATACACCTGATGTGGAACTCTGTCACCTGCCTGGCCAGCAAATGAGTGCAGTGGAGGAGGAGACAGAGAGAGAGAGAGAGAGAGAGAGAAGAAGAGAGAGGAGAGAGAGAGAGAGAGAGAGAGAGAGAGAGAGAGAGAGGCAGCCCTGCCTGGGACCCTTCATAGGAGCAAATGGCAGGCTGTGACTCCCAGGCACTTGGGGACGATAAGAGGCAGAGAGCACAGCTGTGCCTCTCAGTGGCTGAAAGGGCAAGAAGGCCACATGGAAATGTCCTAGGACCCATGTGGAGGCTGAGAAGACCCTGCCAAGCTGGCTGAACAATGAGACCCAAGAGAACCCTTCAGTGAGCGGATACCGGCCTAGAAGGCTGTCTCCAGTGGTGCACCACAAGGCTCTATTCCAAGCCAGGGGCTGTCAGCCTCCTTGGAAAAATTACAAAATCAAGCCCATCAGGTCCACAGGAAACAGAGCATGGGGGCTATGGGGGGATGGGGGGGGGGCACCTGACTCCACTGGCCTCCGGCTGATCTCAGTGTGAGAGGAGGCAGATGGAATTTAATGCACATGCTCAGAAGTTCTGAATTTAGGTTCAAAAATTATCTGCACAAAATCGACAGGAGGGAAAGCAGCTGTGTCAGCAATTCCTTGGAGTGAAGGGAGAAAAAGTGGGGGCTTGTGCTGGGAACCAGCAGGGTGGGGGACAGGTTCAGGAAGCTGGGGGTGGGGTGCACCTCAGTGGAGAGGGTCATGGAAGCCCAGAGAGGTGCTGTGAGCTGCAGGGTAGCCGGGGAGGAATAAGAGCCAGCTCACTCTAGAGGCAGTGCTGTGGTAGAGGAGCAATACCAGGAGAGAGAGTGGGCCATGGAAAGGGGCAGACATTGACAAAGCCAGAGGAGAGGGTGGTGGGGAGGGCAAGCCCCGGGAAACTCGGGCGGTCAGAACTACTCACGGATAGTAAGAGTAGGCATATCGGTCCCTCCTGGCAGCGTGTGAAGAGAAAGAGCAATGTTACCAGGCTTCCCTCCCAGGAGGAAGGGACCACACAGGTTAAGGGGCCATCCTCAATCTAAAGGCTGATCAGATGTAGTCACTGTAAGCTTGGGCTAAAAGCCCTTCCAGAATCTTCCCTAAGTGTGCTGCAGAGGTAGGCAAAGAGTCTGAGGGTGCGTAGCTTTTGCACATACATGCACATGTATATACAGAGACAAACACACGTGTGCACACAAGCACACTTATACATAACCAAATACACTCAGATAGATTCACATACACTCACACACAGAAGCACACTGGCACACAGAGACACATACTCAAACACTCAAAGGAACTTTCCCTCATTCACACCTTCTCTGGCCTTTGGAGACAGCCTCTACCCTCTGACTCTTCTCTGCAGTCTCCAAAGTCCCTAAGCAGGCAGCCCCAAGCATACACCTCAGCCTAGGAAAGAGACTAGCTAAGGACAAGGAGAGGCAGTGAAGAAACCCCAGCAGGATAGAGAGGCCCCAGCAAGACATCTAAGCCAGCCTAGGGCTCACTCTTCTCACCTTGACTGACCCTGTCTATGGGGCTCACTAAGGAACTAGGCCACTCTCTCACTGGACACCCAACGTGTATATGAAAAGCTTCACATTGAATTAAGATTGCTGCTGATTGGAAAAATACAAAAAAAAAAAAACAAAAAAAAAAAAAAAAACACTTGCCTAGTGTGCCTCAAGGCTCAGAGCTTACTCTCCAGCACTGAAAAAAATTCCCATTTCACAGATGAGGACATTAGGTCACAGGTTATCATGGCAAAAGCCAGAGTCCCCCAGCTCAGAATTCTTGTCTCAGGACCCTGGCCCAGGAACTCCCTCCCAAGGCTCCATCAAGCCAGGGGTTGGCACCATACCCCTACTCTGTCCATTTTGATGTTTGCAACACAGACTATTCTGGAACCTGTTCAGATCCTGCTCTGTTCTAACCCACCCCAAAATGCAAACTGGAGGAGCCCTGAGGAGTGTGCTGGCTCCCCAAGGACAGGACCAGGGGACACAATGATGGGACACAGTGGAAAGAGCCAAGTGCAGTGCTGGGGAAGAAAATGGTCTTGGGGCGTCAGAGAGAGCCTGGACAGGTGTTGATATATGAGTTAGTGACTTCTAATGTCGGCTGTGTCCTAGTGACATGCTGACTATGTCTGTGACCACCTTGTCCTGACCAGAGGCTCTGCTCCAAGGAGGAAGGATGGTATGCCACATAGTCCCTTCTCTCCCTGCAGGGGAGATTCCTAGGAACTCAAACACACTTCGGCAGTCCCCGGTACAACAGCCTTCTATACCTGAACCCTACTTAAAGGGCCCTCTCGGACCTATGCGGGGCACAAGTGCAGAGACCTGCCACTGGCAGGGAGCCTCCAGTGAGGTTTTCCCATTTGTAGCGAGGCCTGCGTTCAGAGCAAGCCCTACCACGTTTACCTAGTGACACGGGCAACTCACTTTAATTACAGCTTCTCAGTCGGTGAGAAGGGAGTCAGACCTGCTGTTTGTCAGGATCCAAGAAGGAAATGTTCTAGGATAGATCCCAAGTGCCAGAACCTCGTCTGGCACATTCTGGGTACTCAATAGCTAACGCTCCTGGCACACAGTCATTCCTCATTAAGTGATCATTAAAAATACTGTGTCTCAAGACGCTCTTCTGAGACTTCAGAAGAAAAAGAAAAATCTGAACCTGAGCCCAGGATAGGCCATCCCACACACACAATCTCCATTCCACGGGCACACCTATCTCCGATGCTGATGGCCCTAGCCAGCTTTTTGTCCTCGCTCCTTGGATCCTACTTATCTAGTCCTGGCAGCCCGGAGAGCTCTGCCAACCAGCCTGTGTGTGCCCAGCCTGGCAGCAGCAGGGGCTACCGAAGCCAGAGTCCAGATGGGGAAGGAGGAGGCTGGCTCTGCCTCTGGCTCCTAGGGTAACCTTGGGCAGGTCCACTGACACCTTTAGGGCTCAGTTAAGGTGCTGGAGCCACCATGGTCTGGACGTGCCTGGTGAGATGAGGCTGTTAGTCTGTGGCTGCAGGCAGAGAGGTCTTGGGAGTTCCCACCCTGCCTCCAACTCTGCTTGATGCCCTGTGCTCTGGAGGCTGGGGGGGGGATGTTTTTGTTTTGTTGCTTTGAGCTTTTGTCTTGTTTTGAAACAAGATCTCTTGTAGCCCAGGTAACCCAGTACACAGTAGAGATGCAAAGATAGCCTTGAACTTTTGATCCTCCTCCATCCATCTCTGGAATGTCACATGTGTGACATCATTCTGGTTTATACCAGGCTGGGCGCTGAACCTAGGGCTTCATGTGTGCTAGGCAAGCACTCTACACAGTGAGGGAGATCGTCAGCGTTGACATGCTCTGTGGCTCTAAACACTAGACCAGATGTCCTCCAACTCCCTGGCAGCTCTCTCACTCGGGGGCTCTGGGCCTGCACAATCAATCAGGGCAGATACCCTGGCTAGAGGGCCAAGTCACAGTCAAGGAGTCTCTATCCCTTCCTATTGGGACAGCCCCTGTAGGCAAAGGACAGCAGTGTCTGCTTCCAACACAGCTCCTTGGCACCAAGCAGAATATACATTCCTGGAGAGTGGTACCTGGCACCAGCCAGACCTGTGCTCCAGCCACAACAATGCCCTTTGCTGAGTCTCTGACTCCCACTGCCCAGTGTGTGTTAATCCACAGGCCCAGTGCCCAGGTTGGCAACCCTCCACTACTTTACCACCAGACGAGCTGCTCTACCAACCCCAGCCATCGCTCCTCTGTGCCCAGCAGGCTTTCCAGGTGTAGGGGGCCCCCAGTAGGTCAGGGCACTGGTCCCACTCACCCTTTACGGATGATGACAATGACGGCCCCCAGGAGGAGAATGAGGACGGCAAGGCCACCTGCACAGATGCCCAGGATGAGCCCCATCTCCTCTGATCTCTGGGACACTTCGAGGGGTCGCTTGCTCTCCTTGCACGCCGCTGGGGAGAACAAAGAGGACAGAGAAGCAAAGGGGCAAAGGTCACCCAGGCCAGGAGCTGAGTACCGAGGCCCCAAACAGGCTGCACCAACACGCATGCGCAGAGGCCCAGTTCTGCATCCAGGCACTGCTCCACAGTTCAACCAGGGCTGGATCTCCTAACCCCGCCTCTCGGCCAACAGCTCGCCTTCATATTCCAACTCGCCTCGCTAGGGCCTCCCCCAGTATCTCCCGAGACTACAGCCAATCGCGGGTTCATGCTCCCGTAGTCCTGTCTGTGCCCTTAGCCCTGGGTCCCCTGGAGCTGCAGAATAAGAGGCCAGGCCTGGGTAGGGCTGAAGACACCTAGTGGACTCACCTTTCCTGGCAATTCGGATGCAGTTCAGTCGGGTTTCCTGGAAGTACAGATAAAGGGACTCAGAGACACAAAAACCAAACGCACACGCCACAGATCAGAAACGCTTGTTCTGAGTCAGGGCTCACATGTCAGCTGCGAAGTGTTAACTAAGGACACTCCATAGAGCTGAGCCTTAAGCCCAGTGAAATCGGAGGACACAAAAACAGCATAGGAAAATGCTGGAGCCTCAGGGCAAGGACTAGATCCAGGGGTCTGCTAAAAAGTGAGAGAAGCCAGGGCTGGAGCACTGAGGAACAGAAGCCGAGAGAAGAGGGCAGAGCTCAGGAGGAGGGAGAGTGGGGTGGAGGTGGGGCCTGGGGTGGAGGTGGGCCTGGACCTCTGAGGTGGGGCCTGGGGTGGAGGTGGGCTTCTGAAAAGAGACATCTAAAAGAAGGCAAGCAAGGGGGCCTGGACAGCAGGAGTACTGGGGCATCTGTAGGAAGAAGTCTCGGACCAGTAGGATAAGGCTCAATGGAAGGGGGTTAGCCTACAGAGAAGTCTAGGACCAGGCTTCAGGTCTCAGTGATAGGTCTTCCCAAAGGCTCGACAACCTACCACCCACTACCCCAGCCTACACCACCAGGACCCAACTGGCCCCTCACCCCTTTCAGGTGGCTTGCTGCCTGGAAATAGATGAGATAGGCCTTCCTGGGCTCAAGCGGTGGTTCCAGAAGCCACGATAGGTCTGGTTGTCACCCACAGTGAAAGGCATGGCCTCAAGAAGGCTGCTGGCAGCAAGTTCAGCCCCAAAGTAGTGCACCAGGCCGCGAGCCAGGGCTGTCTCAAAGGTCAGAGGTACCGAGAAGCAGTCCTGACCTCCGGGCTCCCGTCGCAAGCGCCGTGGTCGCTCTTCCTCCACAACCACCTGGTAGACACTGGACAGGGAAGAGATAGTGCGAGTGACCACAGAGTGGACGCTGGGCGGGAAGAGTAGTGCGAGTGACCACAGAGTGACGCTGGGCGAAAGAGATAGTGAGGTGACCACAGAGTGGATGCTGGACGGGGAAGAGGTAGTGAGAGTGACCACAGAGAGCCCAGAGAGCCTTCAAGTGGTGAAGGTCAGGGACTTTAACTCTACCTTTTTCTAGACCAGCAAGTCAGATGCTCCTGGACCTCAGTTTCCTCGTCTGCAAGATGGGAGTGACCCAGGGTGTAGACAGAAATGGCCCTTAGCTAATGAGTGTCATTGTTATTGCTGACACCAACGGTAGCCCTGCACCATAAGAATAAACCCTGTGGTCAACTGGACCTCGTCAATGAGCCCTCTTATGTGTGACACAGAACCTGGAACACAGAAACAATGACTCTTCCCTGGTTAAAGGATGACTAGGGTAAGGCCACATTTACTGTGCTTGGGTGAGAGGCCCTGTGCTGATACTGAGGAATCTGGACCTCCCAGAACTATCTATCCACAGCAGGAAAGAGACTATTACTAAGCAAACTAGCATATCCTGGTGCTGTCCAGAGCCCTCAAAACCCTAAGGCAGCCCTCTATCTACAAACTGGAACCCATTGAGCCCTATAGGGCCTTCATGCCCTGACTTGTGTCTACTCCTGACCGACAGAGTTCTGTAGGCTTCGACTGTGGGCTCCTCCAGTCCACCATGGGACTAAGCCAGAGTAAATTGTGTGGGGTCTGGTGTGTTTAAATTATTTCCCTTACAGCTCAGTCTGTGACGACTACCTGTGACACCCACCTGTAACACCCTTCTGTGACACCCACCTGTGATGCCCTCCTGTGATACCCACCTGTGATGTCCACCTGTGACACCCACCTGTGAGACCCTGCCTGCCCATGCTCTGGGAAGCAGGAAAGCCCTTGCCTTCCCTGCACTTCCAAGCGCACAAAGTCAGTATACCACCTGTCACAAAATTGCTACAAACACCAGCCCAGGTCCCTCTCAGCCCCCTGGCTAGGGTCAAGCCTCCTCCAGTCTCAAGTACTCCCAGAAGATGACAAAGGTAACTCACATTAGCCTCAAGCTGGAATGATATCTAAGAAAAGGGAACCTCTAAGAGATGAAGGGACATGCCAGGGTCACCAGCCCACCATATCCCATCTCCCTGTTCCTATCTAGCTTGGCCAGTTGAGCTCACAGGATCCCTCTAGAGGACACTAGGGAGAAGTTTCCCCTCAGAGAATCCTCCCTGATGATGCTACACAAGGAGGCTTCAGAAAATAAGGTAACATGGCAGGGGCCTGAAAGTCAGCTCCAGGCAGGCTGTGGTAGCAAATATGGGAGAGACCTAGCAGGTGAGAAAGAGAAGTTAAAGGGCAGGGTAAGAAGGTAGAGGACTGCCTAGGGCACCACCTAGTCCCCACTAAAGGAGGAGACCCAAGGGGCAGGGGAGCTTGGGTCTTCCCAAAGAGCCACACCCACCCTCCCATCTCCTTGCCGAACAGACCACAAAGACAACCCGAGAGATGACCCCACACATACTTCCTGTCTGTACTTCAGCACACATGTGTGCACAGATGGACACACACACACACATACACACACACACACAGCAGAGCCAGCCACTGTAACATTAGTAATCCCAGAGCCCTCCAGAGAGTGGGAAACAGAAAAGCTATGTACTCCATACGATGGCCTTATCCGTCTGGTTGCCTACCCTTCCAGAATGCCCACCCCTGTACCTCCAGAAGCAGAACTAGCTAGAAAATACAAGGCCCCAAGTGTTTCACTTCTCCTAAATGTCTGATGAACCAACCACCCTGGTGAGGCCCAAACCATTCCTTCACCAAACGGACACTGTCTGGGCAACCCATGATGTCACCAGCAGAGACCTGAGGTCTTGACTGGAAAGGAGCACAGCTCCAAGACTTCCACTGCCCAGAATCATGGAGCGCCCTCCTCAACTCTGAGCCCAGGCAGGAAACAGGGTAACCAGAGAGCTGGCCAAATCAGAGGAGCGGCCTGCTGCCTACCCTCTCCTCGCAGGCTTCCCCACCTGATGGGGGCTCCGCGGCCCTGAGCTGGCCTCAACAGCACAGTGATGGTGTTCTCAGATTCGCCCAGGGGTGATGGCATGTCAGCATAATCAAAGCTGGGAGCTGAGAAGAGACAGAGACACAAGCATGGAGCCTAGCCACTGGGCCAGGAAGACCAGACCTCCACTCCCAGACTTAACATCATGTTCCCTTGATCTAAGCTTCCCTGGCCCCTGATCTTAGGCACTGACCTCTGACCTCCAGCTTCTGACCTCAACTCTGACTCACCCACTATAATCTCCTGACTCCTTACTTCAGCCTTTAAGTAGTTTTTTAATGGTTTACCTTACCAAGGTCCTCTGTACCCACACTAGGCTGCTCTACCCCTCCATATCCTTGGATCCCTGGGATTCTGGGCCCCCTCCCAAGGAAGCTCACCTGAGATGTTGGTGGTTATCTCGGTGAGAGCCGCCTGGCCAAAGCCCTTGCTTGTACGAGCACGCACGGAGAATAGATACGTGGTGCCAGGGTGCAGGTTGGAGAAGACGTGGTAAGTCTCATTTCGGAGTTTAGAGATGGTGCGTCTCGGGCCAGGCACATTCACTGCTGGGTCTGAGGACTCAATGCTTTGGTAGCTGATCTGGGGGTAAGAGGAGCAAGTAGGTGGCACAGGACAGGGATGGATGTTGCTATCCAGGAACCCCACCCACATTCCACAGAAACTAAAGATGCACCTGACCTGCCCGCTACCCTGCTCAGAATTCACAGGACCGTCATGGAAGTAGCTTTGAGACCCACCTCTGTCTTCCCACACGGCTATCATAGCACAGGAAGGAACTTTGACCTCCCACTTCCCCCTCCCACCAGGGTCCCTGTTCACCTCATACTGAGTGATGAGGCCATTGGGTTCCTGGGGCTCCTCCCACTTGAGAAATATCATGTCCTCCAGTGGAGTGAAGGTTAGGGACTCAGCTGCAATCCCACCGGGCACTGGAAGGGAAGGGTGGAGGCAGAGGAAAACGGGCTTTGGTTCACGCTTCAGCCTTGCCTCTTCCTAGTGTTCTGCTTGGGCTGTTTAGCCTCCCTGAAGCTCAGTTTTTGCATCTATGAAATGGACATGACACAGTCGCCCTCTCACCACAACTAAATAATGTGAGATATGCAAAGTTCAAACCCAGCATGGCCTATTCCACAGGGGAACAAAGGTTTCCTCCGTCTATCATGGACAAGCAGGTTCCATGCAGGCTCCTGCTCCAGCTGGTAGCTTTCAGGAAATGTAGATATTTACCAGAGAAAGGAAAACAATTGTAATAGGGGGTTGGGATCATGGGTGGAGATGTTTTCCTGTGTAAAATGATCTTAATTACATAAACAATCTCAATGAGACTGAAGAAACTTGACAGCACTGACAATTACATTACACACGTGCTATGAAAATTTCCATATGGGCGCTGTGAGGCATGGGTCAGTTTGGTTTGGGCTGCAGTATACACTCTTAATAACAAACACAGCGGAGGGAGGGGGAGGCAGCGTCTGACCAGGAACACGCTTTGAGAAATCTTTATGAGAAAGCGGGGTAGGGGTGGGGGTCATCGAGCAGGGACAGCGGAACACGGATAAGAATCCATGAGAGCTGGATGGAAGAGTCGGCCCAGCGGGTGAAGTATGAGGACCAGGGTTTGAATCCCCAACACCCATGCAAACGCCAGGCACTTGGTGTGCATCTGTAACCCAGCACTGGGAGTTAGAGGGCAGAGACAGGTGGGTTTCTCAGGACTTGATGGCCGGCCAGCCAAACAGAAACACGGAGATCCAGGCTCAGTGCAACCTTGCCTCGATAAATAAAGTAGAAAGCAATAGAGGAAGACACCCAACATCAGCATCTGGCCTACACACTCATATACACACTCACACACTCACATACACTCACATACATACCCAGAGAGAGAGAGAGAGAGAGAGAGAGAGAGAGAGAGAGAGGAGAAGCAAGCACACAAACATACAGTGAGAGCTAAGCATTCAGTTAAAGCAAGAATTTCCAAGATCATTCTCCACCTACCCAAACTGTTTAAAAAAAAAAAAAAAGACAATTCTCAGGTCAGTAAGGTCACAGAACCACAAAAGTTTCATTCACCACCGGTGGAATATAAATTGGCACGATTGGAAAACTGTCTAGCTAAAATCTACTAAAGATGAACACACGCCCTTGCAACCTAGCCATTCTCTCCTACACCCACCCACACAACGAATGAATATCTACCAAAAATAATCTACCCAGACTTTCTTCAAAGCATTGCTCAAAGCAACCCCAAATCGGAATCCACCTGGCTACTTCCCAACAGTTAACAGAAAGTAGATGCAGAAGGCTGGTTTGTAGAATGAACCACATAGTCCTAAGAACGCATTTGCTAGGACCGTGCATGCCACAGTCAGATCTCCTGAAAGCAGAGTTCACAGAAACAAGTGGGCACAAAGCAAACATCTACTGCATGACTCTGCTTACACAAAGCCCAGAACCAAGAAGAAATTTGTGCATATCGTTATCTGGCAGGATAGTGGTTACCCTTGGGAGGCGGTGAATGCAGGGAGCAAGAGTGGCCTTCCAGGGGAATGGGGGTGGGGATATGATTTCTTCGTTTGGATGTGAGTTTCCTCAGGTGTCCAGGCTATGGGAATTTATTGGACTGACTTAAGATAAGCACCCTGGATGATGGAATGAGGTGGACTGCCCATAGCTCTGGGGACCAATTGACATGCAGAGATCATGAGAGTTGAGTAGTCTGGTGTTTAACTACAGGTTGTGCAAAACTATGAAGCAATCGCAGCCATTGCTTGCTCCTGCCCCAGAAAACCTTCAGTGGGTATGCAGATGCTGGAGGTGAGTGGTGTCCAGGGAAAGTCAATGAGGTGGGATAAGTTCTATATGGGCTACTGATATAAATAGAACGTGTGTGTGTGTGTGTGTATGTGTGTGTGTGTGTGTGTGTGTGTGTGTGTGCACGTGCATGCATGTATATTACATATGCAATAGAAAACTGCACACATGGGCAACCAGACAACCTCTGAGCCAATCCCCCTTACAGGTTCCTGGGAATCTGCAGGAGTTTAGTGAAGGCTTTGGACATGCACTGACCTTACAGTGCAGCTACTAAGAATGACAGGTCTGCTGGGTGTGATGATGCGGACCTATAAGCCCAACAGTTAGGAAAGGGAAGTAGAAAGACCAACATAAATTCAAGGACAACCTGCTCGACAGGTCTCATACACACACACACACACACACACACACACACACACACGCTCAAAAACTTAAAAATAAGTAATTCTGATGGGAACAAAGTTGGTGGTTAAAGTATGTGCTTAGCATGTGCAAGTCGATGGGTTCAATTCCCAGAACCAAAATGAAACACCAAAACCAGCATTAGGGCCAGGTTTACAAAGCCCTGCCTGCCCTGCCAATCACAGACTCGCTTTGTGAGCTCATCTGTCCCATAGTACTAGAAACAGCAGCCTGCCGCCCAGGGTGGTCATGGGGATAATATGCATTAATATGTAGAACCCATCATCCTGGCATCTGACATGGAGCGTGTGCTTAAGGGCAGGAATGTGACTTGTGTAGAATACTGTACCAAACAGCGGCAGGCTGAACATCAGGGCACATCCACCAAAATGTCACCACTTGCTGGGCCATGAAGCAAGGGTCAAATTTCAAAAGACTATGTGTAGAATGCCTACTCTGACCACAGTGGATTAGGTCAGAAATCAATAACAAAAAGATAATTAATTAGAAGTCCTCCTTGGTGGACTGGGGATGCGTCTCAGTGGTAGAGTGCATGCCTTGCATGTACAAGGTCCAGATAACAATCCCCAGTAAACGACATAACACCACACCACACACACACACACACACACACACACACACACACACCAGTTCTAAGTGCTTAGATATCAAGCAAAGTGGACAGGTGGTGGTGGTGCACACCTTTAATCCCAGCACACTCAGGAGGCAGAGGCAGACACATGGATCTATGAGTTTGAGGCCAGACTGGTCTACAGAGTGAGTTCCAGAACAGCCAGGGCTACACAGAGAAAAACCTGCCTTATTTAAAAAAAAAAAAATCCACCCACCTCCCCACCCCAAAAAAAGATAAAGAAAAAAAGAAATTAATTCTAATTTCTTTTAGTAATTATCAAAGTAATCTAAATGACTTTTGAGTCAAAGAGGAAATTATTACAGCAATTAGGAAAGGTTTTAAACCAAATGGTAATGAAAACAGAGTGTATGGGTGGGCTGAGGACAGAGCTCGTGGCGCAGAACCATGCTCAACATATACAAGTCTGGGGTAAAGCTCCACACATGGACAACGACAACCACTGGAGGATGCAGCTCAAGCAGAGCATAAAGAAAAGCATACAGCCTCCAATGTGCAGATTAGCAACCAGACAGCCTCCAATGTGCACGTTAGCAACCATACAGCCTTCAATGTGCACATAGTAACCATATAGCCTCCAATGTGCACATTAGTAACCATACAGCTTCCAATGCGCACGTTAGCAATTAGGCTCAAGCCAAGCACACAGCGCAGGCCAACAATTTCAGCACCAAGGAATCGGAAGCAAGAGGATTAGAAGTTGAGACCAGTCTCTGTTACATAGCAAGACCGTGTTAGAAAAAGGGATGGGGGGGGCGGGGGCGGGGGCGGAATAAAGTCTCAAAAAGCTAAAAGTGGGGCTGGAGAGATGGCTCTGTTGGTAGTGCTTGCTAGGCAAACAGGAAGACCCAGGTTTGGAGTCCCAGCACCCACATGAAGCCAGGCAGGGGAGTGCACAGGAGAAACCCCAGTGCTCAGGAGTGTGAGGCAGATCCCTGGAGCTTGCTGGCCAGCCAGGCTAGCCTGCTGGTGAGGTCTTGGTTCAGTGAGAGGCCATCTCAAATAAAAAAAAAAAAACAAAAAAGCCAAGGCAGAAAGTGACTGAATACATCCAAATCTGTTTCACAAGTTTAAACTGTTATTAAAAACCTTGCGTAAGGAAAATTTCTGGTCCAAATTAGCTGCTGAATTCTTCTAGAGCCTTAAAGAAGAAATTACACTCACCTAAGAACCCACAGTCTCTCCAGGAATGAGTAATCGCCACCACTGCCTTGCTAGAATCCCCTACATGAATCTGAGCATTGGCCTTGGGTCTGGGAGGCGCTCAGAACTCTGGGGATCCATCCTGCACACTTACCATCTTCATCTGTCTGGAAGGTGACCTCCTTGCCCTCCTTGCGTCCCTCAGGGTTGGTGAGAATCAGACGCACGTGGACGCTCCTGAACGGCAGCAGATTCTTGATGGTATAGCGGCTGGCACCCCGCTCCATCTTCCACACACTCCCGGATGGTCTGGTTGTGGCTGCCACCCAGGGTGTAGTGATAGCAAAGGGACACAGCATAGGTGTGACAACGTGTGACATTGTAGCCCAGGGGCTCCCACTGCAGGGTCAGCTGGCGAGCCTGGATCTCAGCAAAAGCCAGGCCTTTGGGGGCCCTCGTGGGCTCTGGAAATGTAGGAAGCAGGGAGAAGGTTGAGGGAATGGGAAAGGGGAAAGGAGAGGAAGAAAGCATCAGTCAACTACCAGAAATCACTCCTCCTCTCCCCCCAGGAACTCCAGGCACCCTCAGAACTGAAGAGGCTAATACTGTATGCTCTAGAGTAAGGTGACACTCGAGAATCCTGGCCCTACCCCCTGCAGCCAGCAATCATGGTCTGAGATATTCCACCTCTTTCAGCCTTAGTTTCCTGAACTATAGGACCTAGATTTGGGTCCCAGCACCCTCATAGGCCTCCTGGTAAGATAGCTAGACTGACTGTCATGGTAATACACATGAACCAGGTATGGCAAACGCTAACACACCATAACCCTTCAGAAACAATAACTACTGAGCTGGTGAGATGGCTCAGTGGGTAAAACACATGGCCAAGCCTAATGACCTGAGTACAATTCTTGAGACCCATTTGGTAGAAGAAAAGAACTAACTTCATAGGGTTGTCCTTTGACCTCAATAGTCACAATATAGCCACACACGATAGATAGATAAATGGATAGATAGATAGATGATGGATGGATGGATGGATGGGGATGGATAGATAGATAGATAGATAGATAGATAGATATCAATGTAAAACAAAACTTTTAGCTATTATAAGCATAGTAACTCATGTCTATAATCCCAGCACTCAGGAGGTTAGCCTGGGCTACCCTGTCTCAAAATAAAAAGGTGTGCTATAATTAGCACAATATACCCCGTAGTTCAAGAACATTCTGAACAACACTGGGCCGGGACAATCAGAATCAATCTGTGGCTATATTTTCGTCGTTAACTAATTCTAAACTTATTGTAAAACCATTTATAGCAATATAGAGAGAATTACAGTGATATATACAAACCAGGATGATGGGAGCTAGGGCGGCAAATACTAAGATATGACAGAGGATGTGGGGAAAGCAGAAATGGAAATCCCTGTCATTAAGTCTCAGTTAAGGCTCTATGGGAAAGGTGCAGATTCGATGGTGAGTTCCCCAGCTGCCAAAGCTACAGGGAAACTGCAATCTGCCAGCAACGGTAATACTGAGGCTAATATGTAGGGGATTTGGAAGTGTCCAGCATCTTTCAGGAGGCTTGAAAATGGTTTATCTCATTTAATCTTTGTTGAACCACAACGAGATGGGAGCTGCCGCCATTGGCCTGCCATACAATGAGAAGGCAGAGGCGAGGGGCTTAGGTGAGGAGGCCATTCTCACAAAATCAGAGGTGAAGCTAGGATCAAAACCTAAGCAGGCCAGCACCAGAACCCATGCTCTTACCTGCCTCTGCCCTGGTCCTCAAGAGGAATTCACCTAATAGTCACACCCATGCCACAGAGAGACACAGCAGCTCCAACAGGAGGGACAGGCAGGTCATGATACACAGTCTTTTAATGACTCCATAGGCTAAAATATGTCCCCTTTTTGAAAATAGAGAAACTGGGGACCTAGGGAAATAGCTTAGTACGTAAAAATGCTTGCTTTGCAAGGGCGAAGACAGAGTTCAACTCCCAGAGTCCACATAAAAATGGATGTGGTAGTGTGTGCTTATAATCCAGCACCAAGGAGGCAGAGGCAGACAGATCCCTGGGACTCGATGGTCAGACGGCTTGGCTTATCTGGTGAGCTCTAGGGCACTGTGAGACCATCTCAACACACAAGGTGAGGCTAAGGAGGAAAGTACTGCCTCCTGCAAACTGCCCTCGGACCTCCACGCACTAGTATAGTATGTGTGCTCACACACACACACAGAGAGAGAGAGAGAAACATACACACCACGCACAGAGAGAGAGACACACACACACCACATAAACAACACACATACACATTACACACATATATCACACACAGACACACACAGAAATACACAAACACAACCATACACACCACATACAAACATATACACACAACCATACACACCTCATACACACATACACACATATGGCACATGCACACATGGCACATGCACACACACCACATACACAATGCATACACAACATACACCCACACATCACACATACCCCACACTCATACTCCACACACAGACTCCACACGACACCATACCATATCACACACACAACACACACACACACTTCTTCCAAAGTGAAAGCAGGAGAGACCCAGGGCTCAGCCCATATCCCTCTGTCTGCCTTGGTCAGCCTGTGATCTTAATCAAACCTCTGAGAAGAAGGAAGCCTAAATGCTTCCAAGGATCCTTTATCCCTCACTACCTGATTCGGGGACATTTGAATCCACGTCTCAATAGTTCTGTGAGTGCCTTCCTTTCAAGAGTCCTATCAGAGACCATAGGACCCCTTCATGAGCAACTGAGAAGACCCTGTAACTCTTAAGGAGGACCCTGGGGTCACTGTCCGTGACAATTTACTCAGCAGCTCGCTTATACAAGATACATCAGGAAACATCAGTTCACACTCCCAACACAGGAGTGCACGGCGACAACTGTCAACCTAGAAGCTGAGCACAGCAAGTTCCTGAGCCCACCCAGCTTTCATTTTTTCCCTACACTAGTCAAAAGGCAAGTCTTCAGCCCTGAATGCAGCCATCAGAGAGAGATTTCAGATTTCATAACCTGCTAACAAAGCCTGCCTCTTCACTGGCTCCCTTCTCCCCAAAAGCCAAGCAATCTCAAGTCCCCCGAAGACGTGTGTGTGTGTGTGTGTGTGTGTGTGTGGTGGCGCGCGCGCGCGCGCGCTTACCTGCCGTCTTGCTCAGCAGTTTGACTTTGTCTCTGCTCTGCAGCTCTGGGTTGGCCTGTGTGCACTGTACCAGGATATCTACAGGAGCCAATTTGCCACCCTTGTCTTTTCTCTTGTAAGAGTGGGTCTCAAGACAAGCTCTGCCCACACTACCCTGTGCCTGGAATACCTGCGCACCTTCCTTCCTGTCCTTCCTGTCCTTCCTGCAGGATTTGAAAGACAGGTCAAGTTCAAGGTACACTGGCTAGACAGAAGCTTAAGACTTCAGTGAGCAAGACTGCAGGGGATCCCAGCAGCAGCAGCAGCAGTAGCAGCAGCAGCAGCATAAGCTTGGCTCCTGGTGATCAGTCTTTCTAAGGAAGATGCTAGGCTCAGAATTTCCAGATCTTCCCAATTTTCAAAAAAGTTAGAGATTCAGAAGTTTTATATTTCAATATCTAGATTTCTGAATCCTAACAACCCACTCAGGCTCCTTAAAAGGACTGCTTAGGACTCAAGACAGCAACCTCGGCCATGGAGGGTAAATGGTAGCTTAGGTGGCCATCTCCCTTTCTAGTAGCTGGGTGACCCTGGTCTGCCCAAGAAAGGCTCACTTGACTCTTGTCTTCGATCCTAAGCAGATCTGGGGCTCAAACACCGTGTTGACCAAGACTAGTATGCTGACTAAAGGGTGTGACTCCAAGAGTCTCTACTTCCATAGGGCACTCTCTAATACACACTGGCAAGAAGGAGCTCAGGGAGCAAGAATCCCTATCCGGGTGAATTCCACAGGCCACTCAGATACCAGAGGGTAGGGGACTTGGGAAAGGAGGGCACACGTAGCTTCTATTAAATTAACCCAGCATGGGTTGACTGTAGTAATGTCAACAAGCATTGTAACGCTGACAACTGCCTCAGTCCCATGGAAGGAGCTTCAAACAGGGTCAAGTGCATCTAAGTTCACACCCTACATCCACTCCTCATTAACTCTGCAACTCCAGTAAAGTTACCTAACCCCTCTGAATTACTACATCAGTGGAGGAAATAACGCTTACTTTAAACCTGTGACTTATCCCAGCACAGGTGAGAAGAGGTCAGAGGACCAGAAGTTCTAGGTCATCCTCAACTACCAAGCAAGTTCAAGGCCAGCCTGAGGCACATAAGACCCTGCCCCCAAAACAAACAACAAAACCACCTCCTTTAAAGACCAAATAGAAGCCAGGCACGGGCCTATGAGCCCAGCACTTAGGAGGCAGAAGCTAGAGCCATGGTTCTCCACCTTCTTAATGATGTGACCCTTCAATACGGCTCATCATGTTGTGCTACTTCATAACTGTCATTTTGCCATTGTCAGGAATCGTAATGTGAATGTCTATATTTTCCAATAGTCTTAGGTGACCTTTATGAAAGGGTCATCTGACCCCCAAGGGGTTCCGAGGACCTCTGGGCTAGAGGATCAAGATGTCAAGGTTATCCTTGGCTATGTAGCAATTAGGGGTTAGCTTGGGCTATATGAGATCATGCCTCAAAATAAACATAAGAAAAAATTAAAGATAAGCATGGAACCTGGTAAACCAGAGCGCCCAGCCAATAGTAATCAATAAAGAAATGTGTGCGCCAAAGCGAGACTTCTGTAGCAACATGAATTAGCGGAAGCATGCCGCAAAGCAATAACACGTCCGAGCCCTTCTTCTAATCACTCCTGGCTGTTTACCCTAAAGAATACGATTCAGGAGAATAAAAGGAACAGCAAGCATTTAATTTTTCGATGTCATATTACAATAATAAGGATATAGAGACAAACAACCCAGCAATCTGGGGACACAGTGGATGTCTGCTGGCAATAACATAATTACAAATGGTGTCGCACACGGACCGGCACTGAGCAAACTGAAGCAGAATTCTGAGTGCCCGCTCCATTCCAATGGCAAGCGTATGAAAATGCGCACTGAAGACATATGGACGGAGACTGGAACAAGACAGAAAATTTAAGGCAGCTGTTGAGCTAGGATGGTGATTCAGAGGGCTTTTTTTTTTTTTTTTAAGCCTTTTACTGGTGCAATATTATTGTTTTTTACTGTAAATAATAGAGTAGAGGGAATTGTGGGCCTGCAGAGCCTGACAACACAGCTGCCCAAGAGCAAAACAACCCTAGGCCAGGCTCCAGGGCGGGCGGGAATGACAACAAAGAGGAGGAGTCCGTGATTAGGAAGGGATCTACCCACCCTGACCGTACCCCAGCCCCACCCTTGGCCAGCCTGAGGAAACTGTTTATCTGTACCTGACACTAGTGAGCACCTGGCTCCAGGCAGGGGAAGTGCCAGCTCAGCACTCCTTGGAAATCCAGAGGTGCCAACTGTGGTGGCTAATGCTGATTCTCAATCTAAAGGAGCTAAAGCCACCTGGAGTCTCTGGGCATGCCCGTGTGGGATTTTCTTGATGAGGTTAACTGAGGTGGGAAGAACCACCTTAGATGAGGGTGGCACTGTACCGGCACCAGTGTCCATCCAGTATTCTGTTCTCCCTGACTACCTGCCGTGTGGCAGCTGCCCTGACATCCCTGTCATGATGGACTGTACCCTCAAACTGTGAGCCAAGATAAACACTTCCTCAAGTTGTTTTTATCACAGCAGCAGGGAAGAAACTAAGACACCAGCTCTGCCCCTGGCTCTGCTGTGCATCACCGTGCAGACTTGGTCAAGTGACTGAATCTCTGGATCTTATTCACCTGCGAAATGAGAATGGTCAAAAATTATGACTGTTTGATAATAGCATTCAGGTCATGGGGAATTGAGCCCCAGGCTGTAGGGGGCAGTAGCTTCTAGCCATAAAGAATGGCTCAAACTCAGCCTGACTGCTCAGTTCCACCTGCAGAAACAATATGCCCAGGTATCAAAAACAACCCACACTCTGCTCCCAGACAAACCACAAAAAAAAATAACTGTACATCCTGGTAGCTCTGTGTGTGTGTGTGTGTGTATGTGTGTGTGTTGTGTGTGTGTGTGTATACATGCTGGAGTTCTCTGCCTCCACTCAAAACCCTGCACAGTGATTACAGGCACACACTACTGCCCTCATCTCTAGTATGTCGCTGATGGCAAGCACTTTATTGACTGAGCTATTTTCCCAGCCCCACAACCTGGGTCCTTGACCCACTGTCTGATTCCAAGCAAGTCTCATCCCCAGCCACACACTCAGGGGAGTGCAACAGAGATTTTCCCATGGGTCTCAAGCCTGATTTCTTTTCTTCTAAGTGCCAAATCAAAAAACGCCTTTGAAACATGAAGCACACCATATTGATGACGGCTGTCACTTCTGGAGTGCCTGTGGTGTACCAGGCACGCTACTTCACACGTATGTAATGCACTCCACTACCACCGCCCAGATTAACCCAAAACACAGCAGGACCCAAGTCCATCTCCACATTTACACTCCCCAAACATCTAAAAGGCCTTTCCACCTCAACACTACTGCCACTTTAGATCAGATATTGTCCCTGGACAGCTGTCCCTGGCCTCTACCTCCTCATGCTAGTAGCACCCACCACCAGTAGCCAGTATGGCAGGCAGCATGCCTCCCGATACCACCAAACGTCTCCTAGGAAAGAGCATCATCCCCATTGAGAACACTGACAGAGAGATGTGATCCTGCCACGTGGTTTTAAATGCCATCAACACCAACACCCTCTCTGTACTGACAACTTTCAGATTCGTACCAGCAGCCTGCACCCTTCCCTCAGCCCTCCATCATCCAGCCAGCTGCCTGGTAGTGATAGCCACTGGCACATTTAATGGCATCTCAAGTCACTGTGTGCAAGGCACCACTCCTGATCTATGACACTCCCCAGGTCAGCACCCCACCCCCAACTCTGCTGCTGTGGGCTCCTTTGCAGTATGTGACAGCTCCATCCATCCAGTTACTCAAGCAAAACACCTTGGAGCATCCTGGGCCCCCTATTTCTTTCTTCTTCATCCCTTAGCAGATCTATCAGCAGATGCCGCTGACTTCAGAACCAACCAAGCTGAGCAGCTTGTCGTCGTTGCTGTCATCCTGGTCACTTTCACTGGGCTCCCAGCTCCTGTCTCTGGCTGCAATAACTGCAGGCTCTTCCTGTGTGTCTCCTTCAGGAACACACAGTTTGGCTCTCTGTTGCTATGATAAACAACATGACCAAAAGCAGCTTGGGGAAGAAAACATTTATTTGGTTTATTTGGCTTACTCTTCCACACCATGGGCCATCATCCAGGGAAGCCAAGGCAAGAGCTCAAGGCAGGAACTGAAGCAGAGCTGGGACCACGGAGATCTCTCTCCTCTCCTTTCGTCTCCTCTCCCCTCCCCCTCCCCTCCCCTCCCCTCCCCTCCCCTCCCTCCTTCACTCTCCCTCTCCCTGTCTCCCTCTCCCTTTCTCAACACTGCTCAGCCTGCTTTCTTATAAAACCTAGATCACTTGCCTCAAGGCCAGCCACATGGGCTAGGCCCTCTCATATCAATCATTAATCAAGAAAATGCCCACCGATATGCTTACAGGACAATCTGATATAAGCATTTCCTCCATTGATGATTCTTCTTCCTAAGAGCCTTGTTTGTATCCAGTTAACAAAAAACTAGCCAGTACACCTTCCTATAGTCAGTCCTCCATGAAATTTCCAGAGCAGACCTGACCCCGGTTGCGCATGCTCAATCTTGCTCTCCAACCCATGCAACCCATGCTCTCCAATCCCGCTCCCTCGCGGTGAATCTGACATCCAAGCCCTGTTTATACATCTTCTCTCACAGGTTTCGTCACGCCTCCAGGCCTTGGCACTCAAAGGTCTTGCCTGTCTGGACTGTTCCCTCCCTAGCTGTCCCCTAGAGCACACCACCTGGCTCAGCCCCTCACCTTCTGCATGACTCTGCTCAAATAGGAGCCATCTCAGTAAGACAGTCCTTCAGCTTTTTAGAAATAACAATCCTCCACCCCCTCCCAGTCCCCACCCTGATTTATTCCTCCTCATGCACTTATCACTATCTGACAGACTATATATTCCACTTGTTTATTTATTTATTGTCTGCCTCCTTCTTCCAGGACACAAGCTCCCTGCAGAGTCTTAAGAGGACTCAAGCACTGGTGGCCTCTGTCCAGGGTGCAGCCATGTAACCCTAGCAACTGTAACATTATCTGGCACATAATAGACACTCAATAAACACCCGTTGCCCGAATTGTTACCCTACCCCATATGGTAGAGACTAATGTTTTTCCCACTTACAAAACAACAAGAATGAAGTTCGCAGTGGGTACATCACCCCACCCACACCCCTCAGCTAGAAGGCAATCACCACAGCGGCACTAACCCACCAACCAAGCACCTCTCTCTCCAAAGTCTGGCATTACATTAGATTTTTGTTGGCCCACAAATCAGCTTTTAATAACACTTAAGAATATGAATTGCAGGCTGTCAAGATGGCTCAGTAGGTAAAAAATGTTTGCTGTCAAGCCTGACAACTTGAGTTCGATCCGCAGGACTCACACGGTGGAAGGAGAGAACAGACTCCAATAAGCTATCCTCTAACCTACACACGTGCATGGCGGCAAGCACATGGCCACACATAGACAAACACTAAGTAAATAAATTTACCAATAAAATGACATGTAGTATCAATTGTAAAAACTGTTCGACTCTTAACCTTAAGCATCATACACTATTCAAAATAGACCATGTATGTAAAGATGAAACTGTTACACTCTTAGAAATAAAAGAAAAGAAAAGAAGAAATAGAAAAAGATTTTTGACAACTAAGGCTAGGCAGGGAACTGTTATGCTTGACTCCAAAAGCAATGGGCAATTTGAGAAACAGAAATTCATCAAAATTTAAAATGTTTGCTCTCGATCCATGTAAAGACAATGAGGAGACAAGATCTCTACTAGGAGAAATGTCTGCAGATTATACATCCATTAATCTGTTGATGCATTAATAACATGTTCTAGGTACATCTAGTATCTAGAATGCATAAAGAACTCTCAAAACTCTATAGAAAAAAAAAAGCAGTTCTATTAAGAAATGAGCAATGATACAAACAGGCGATCCGCTGAGCAGCACAGGAGGCGGCAGTCATGTGTGGAAAGATGTTCAGCAACTAGACTTACAGAAATGCAAATCAGGACGTGAAAGGGAGGAGGACTCTGCTATTTAAAGGAATTGCTGCTCTTGGAGAGATCCTGGGGTTCAGTCCTCAGCAACCACATCAGGTGATTCACATCTGTCTGTGTGACTCCAGCTCCAAGGGGAACCCAAGGCTCTCTTCTGGCCTCCTCAGGTACCTGAGCTCATAAGTGCACATCCTACAAGCCTGCAGGAGCTCACGCACGCGCGCGCGCACACACACACACACACACCAATAAAAGCACTATAAACCACCATGCATGGTTGTATTGTATAAAACACCTACAAAAACTAAATCAAGAGAGATGGAAAGTCGACTCAGGATTAGGATGAGCTGGGCGACCGTTAAATGGCATAAGGTTCCCACGTAAGAGTGATGACATGTTCCAAAACCAACCATTAATAGGTGCGCAGTGGCAGATATACTTAACGCCTCTAAACTGTGAACTTCAGTGAGTGACATGGATGAATGCAGATCATATTGCAATAAATCTGTTACAAAACAAAAACCCATGGAAGCAATTCCAAAAAGTTTATATACTGCATGTTGTCATTTATGGAACATTCTAGAGAGGAGAAAACTCTAGAAATGAAGGACTGGTCTGTGGTTACCAAGGGGTGGGAGGAGGAAGAGAGAAGTGGGTGTGGTCTAAAACAGCAATGGCAATTGTCTATAGGGACACTGACTGCTTGGGCTTCCCACGGCATACACAAACCTACACAGGCCATAAATTACACAAAACTCGTTACACATACAGAGGCACACAAACACTGAAAACTGGGGGAGTCTGTTAAGATATCTATGGAGTCTATGGATGTCAATTTGTTGCTACACATTCAGCTGGCTTGGGGGGAGAGAGGACAAGCATACCGTAGCACACATCTGGAAGTCAGAGGACGTTTTATGAGAATGGGTTCTCACCTTCTATCCTGTGAGTCTCTATGCAGTCAGGGTTGGTAGCAAGCACCTTTTACTACTGAGCCATCTTGCCAGCCTCAGATGTCAATCTTTTTATTGTAAAATTAAACCATAGTTATCTAAAATAAAACTACTGTGGAAAACATGATAGTGTAAGGAGGACCTGTGTTCTTACAACAGCACATGAATCTACATCGAGACTTTTCACTAAGAAAATTTCAGAAACAACAGCACACTGACATCACAGAGAAACCTGTCCATTTCTCTTACTAGTCTTCTAGGTGCAGGTGCATCAGGGGTCCTTAGTAATTGCTACTTTATCCTCCTAAACAAGGGGGAACTGACTTCCGACTTAGCGCCAAGTCCAGGGAATCCAGACAAAATCCATCACACAACATTTTTAATTGATAGTGTTTAAGAATCTGCACCTAGCCAATTAAGAGTTCTGGTCCCATCTCTGTCCCTTACTGGCGTTGTGTTCTTTGCCCAGTCACCTAACATCTCTGTCTCAATCACCTCATCTGTGAAATAGGTATGACAACAACCTATCACAGGGCTCTGGTAAGTTTCCTGGTTTGTTTTCTTGGTCTGCCTTTTTGGTTTGGTTTGGTTTGGTTTGGTTGTGGCGGGGCGGGGTGGAGAGTATTGTCTTTTTCTTTGTCGTTTTTGTTTATCTTGTTTTATTTTTGAGACAAGCTATGGAGAAATAGCCCAGGCAATTTTCTATATGTGTCAATAAATGTGTATGTGTTGGGAGGCCTTGCTGCCTCAATGGAAGAGGGCCTTCCCCCAACCCACCTGCGCACTTGGTCCGGCTGATCAGTGGTGGCCCCGGGCGGCCTGTGCCTCCATCTCCTGGGCGCGTGAGCAGCACGCTGATCTCATACTCAGTGTCCGGGTCCAGATGCCACAGTTTGTAGGTCTGCAGGTTGACAGCGTGCACCTCGGCCCACGGGCCCCGTGCCATGCGGTACTCGATCTCCTTGCGCACGATCGGCCCATCGCCAATGATGGAGTTGGTGTTGAGCTGGATGATGAGGTAGGTGGGGCCTGCACGCAGCAGCTGTGGGGGCGCGATGGGGGTGGGAGGCTCTGCGAGGATATGCAGAAGAGGAGGAGCCTACTAATGCCACCATGTGGCCCTAGAACTCCATAACTCAGCCACGCCCACTCTGAACTCCCAAGCTTAGGCCTGGGGGACCCCAGCACACTCGCTGGGTTAGTACCTGGAAGGCGCATGGAGGTTCAGCCCCGCTCCCTGCTCCCTGTGTCCTCCTCTCATGCGGCCAGCCCATTCCTCAACCCGACGACACTATTCAGGTCACAGCTAGAAACTATTCCAACCTATTCCACCCCCATCACGAGACCCTCTCTGTCCTCTCAGGTCCCTCAAGCTGCTACCAAGCATTCGGCTAAATCTGCCCTGGGAACCCCACCAAGTCTTCTAAGGAGCTAGCTCCATGCACAACTCTACGAACTCTGCCCTATCCTGTCCCCACCCGTCCAGCCTTCCTCAAGGCCAATCCGCTGACCTTTGACGATGAGCTCTGCGAAGTTGGAGACTCCAGCACCACGCGGGGCCTGGGACACGCAACGGTACAGATCCTGCTCTGCGCGGCCTACGGAGGCCAGTGGAAAAGTGGCCAGGAAACGCCGATGGCTGATGTGCCGCACCCCGGCGGCAGGCACCAGCACCCCACTCTGCCGCTGAAGAGAAAAAGGGATGGGAGAGTCAGGAAGCATTCCAACCTGGCAGTGTATGTGAGTCCCTACTCTCCCAGGGGCATTTGAGGATTCTGGAAAATGCTGGAGCTGGCCAATCCTGGGGTTAGGAGCATCCAAGCTAGCAGAGCACAGCCTGGGGGAGGCAAGACACCGTGTATATAGATGCTGGTGTATGAAGGGAGGACTCAAAACCCCAAAAGGGAACCAAGGCCCCCTCTACCTTCCTGAGTCTCTGTGGGCCGCCCTCACCTGCAGGAAGAAGCGTTCTGCCTCTGCAGCTCTGCCCGCTGCCATGCATTGGAAGGATGCGTTCTGGCCCGCATTGACCTCCACGTCTCCAAGGCGGGAGAAGTGAGGGGCCTTTGCTGTGGGAAAACAGGCAGAGCCCCAGCATGAGCTGGGCCTGCGTGCCCTGCAGGCAGGAGCCAAGGCTACCCTCATCCTTATGTCCGAGCAGACTGGGACTCACCGCAGGGATAGCTGAATAGCAAGATGTCGTCTAAGCCTATGTAGCCCTTGTGATCTGGGGAGATGAGGGCCTCAAACAGCACCTGAGGGAATGGAAGGCCAATTGTCAAAGTGACGTCCCTCCAGCCGAGCTTGGCCCCAACCCGCCCTCTCTCCTCCATCCAATTCCACCCCAGCTCACACAGACCCTCACTACCAAGCTGGCTGGTTCAGGGCTGTAGGCAGAGAAAGTAAAGTCACAGTCAAGGCTAGAAGTTTCATCCCAACTGTGACAGCTTCCTCAAAACAACAGAATTCTTCTAGTCAGACAGAATTTCCAGGTGAGTCCTGTTCCAACTCAACATTGGCCTTTGACTCTATATCCACACTGACTCCAGATTAACTCCAAACTCAATCCCAGACTGACTCCTGATGCTCAACAGATATTAATCCCAGCCTAACCTGGTGTCAGGGCGACCTGCCCCTGCCCTTACCTCCAAGCCCAAGCAAGCTGACCACTGACTAAACCCAGCCCACCTGATACTCATTGGGCCAGAAGGTGCTGACAGCCAGCTCAGCCTGGTGCCACTGACGGCCATGGGATCCAGTCATATTCCACACGGCACTGCCCAGAGGGCCCCCATTCACGCGCACATAGACGCCCAGGGTGCCTGGGCTGTGCCCATCCCTGCTATATAGGAAGTAGCTGAACTGCACACAATGGGTGTCGTTCTCGCTCAGGGTCTGGAAGATGATATGTGCCCTCTGGCCTGGAGCATACTGGGAAGCGTTGACCATCAAGTAGGCACCTGGAGAGAGAAAAAGAAGAGGCAGGAGGCAAGGAGACCTTAGGGGAAGCCAAGGTCACTCTCAGAAAGGACAGAAACAAAGCCGCCACCAGGTATCAAGGGTTTGGGCCCTTAAGTTCTCGCATGGGGTAGGTCCCTCCCCTCCACCGGGGTCTGTTTCCCAAAGGAGAGGGCTAGGAAGAAAGAAAAACACAAACTCAACCTTGTCCAAAAAACGCAAGCAGCCCTTCACCATCCACAAGTCAGCACTTTCCCTAGCCCTGTGTTAGGTCATACATCACAGGGCTGGTCCCCTGAGATCACTGATTCCAAAGCTTCACAGTCTCCCACCCAACCTCACCCCCACACCGTGTGCTTGCCTCTGGCTCTGATCATTCATAAAGCCTGTGACAGCCTTGCTACCAGCCTGTCATGCCTCAGGCCTTTGCTGTGTCCTCACACACAGGTTCCTGAGCCCAAGCTTGATGAATATGTAGGACAGACTGAATGAAAGGATTAACTTCCCTTCCCACCCACACCGGATTCCGACACAAACACCACAGGTTCCAATCGGAAGATCCTCAATGTGTGATGGAGATGGTGGGGACTGTCTCAGAACCTGGCTGGGGATTACGGCTTCTCTTGGAGTGAGGGGGATGCAGATGCCAAGGAGATGCCCAAAGCCACCCTTGCACAGCACCCACAGGCACTGCCTCCTCCCAGACTTGGCTGACAGCACATTCTGAGCTCGCTCAGCAGGGCTCCCCAGGGACTCAGCTAAAGGGATCTCATTCATCTCTGTGAGCCTGGAGCCCTGCTGCTACCTGTGCCCTGCAGGAGCAGGGAATGAACATCTGGGTCCTATCCCCACTAGAACTCTAGAAGGGACACATCCTGGCCTGACACTTGTTAGGCAGCTCCTAAGGTAGCTCCTTCTCCCAGTGTGACACTTCGTGCCTCCTCCTCTGTCCCCTGAAGCCCTCCCTGCTCTGACATGCACCCCTCCACCCCCAGAGCTCTCTTTTCTCCCTTCCACTCTCCCCTGAAAGCAAATCTCCTTGCTTCATCCCTGTCCACCTGGACTTCCCCTAGATTGACTAAGCTCACCCCTCCTCCAAGACCTAACTGTTCCCTAAGTCACCAAGAAAGGAAACGAGGAGAAGACCACAGGTCTGGAAAACATGAATCTACGCCAGATCCTTCTACCTGAGTGCCTCCTAAGACCTGGAAAGACTGTCTGGGTCTGAGGGTGCACAGAGGTCACACAGAGACCCTGCAGAGGGGTACCTTTATGCATCCCCCTCAGAAAAGCTAAACAGTGATGCCTCTAAAACATATACAAGGATGGAGAACCCTGAAGAGAAGAGACACACCCCCAGAGTGACACAGATGGGCAATGACCAGAGAGGTAGGGAAGGCCATGATGGAAGCTGAGTCTGCTTCCAGAGGCCAGCTACGCCAGCCAGCCCCAAGGGATCTCTCACCTACAGCTCCTAGTCTACCCACCACTAAGAACCGCCACTCCCTGGCCCACTCTTGCCAGCAATGCCATGTTGGCCGTGCTGGGAGTTGAACAGCCAAAGCCCTGGGCCACCTCTATAACAGGACACGGGAGGGAGACTCTAGCTCTCTGTTCTGATGTTGCCTCAGTCTATCCTACAATACTTCATCAGTAATAAACTGGCTAGTCTGGCCTTGATCTCTCTTATCCTTTTTCCTTTTAAAAATACAGCTGTGATGGTTCATATAAGCTTGGCCCAGGGAGTGGCACTATTAGAAGGTGTGGTCCTGTTGGAGTAGGTGTGGTCTTGTTGGAGTGGGTGTGTCACTGTGGGCGTGGGCTTTAAGACCCTCATCCTAACTGCCTGGAAGTCAGTATTCTGCTAGCAGTCTTCAGATGAAGATGTAGAACTCTCAGCTCCTCCTGCACCATGCCTGCCTGGATGCTGCCATGTTCCTGCCTTGAAGATAATGAACTGAATCTCTGAACCTGTAAACCAATTAAATGTTGTCCTTATAAGAATTGCCTTGGTCATGGTGCCTGTTCACAGCGGTTAAACCCTAACTAAGACAACATATGTTTTTAAATTTTATATATTTGGGTGTTTTGCCTTCATGTCTGCATACCCAATATGTGCAATTCCTTAAGAGGACATGAGAAGGCATTGGATCCCTGGAACTGGAGCTGATTGTGAGCTGCTCTATGGTGCTGGGACTTGAACCCAGGTCCTCTGAAAAAGGAGCTACTGTTTTTAACCACTGAGCCATCTCTTCAGCCCTCTTTTCCTTTTTCTTCTAGTTTTATTTTAGGGTCAGTATCTTACCAAGTAGCCCAGGCTAGCCTCAAACTTGTGACCCTCTTGCTTCATGTCTATTCTTCTCATAATTTTCAGTTGATTCTGTCCCCAGTGAGGAGGGGTGCTAGTTGCCAGGCACTCTCAAGTATCTTCAACAATAGCAACTATACAACTGACACCCTGGGTGCCACCTCTGTGCCCTGTGCTATGGGCCACTGTGCTCCCATTTTACAGTCGAAACAACAAAGGCTCAGAGTTCTCAGGCCATCCTTTGAATAGGAAACCAGTACTAGAATCTACATTTAGCCTCCGGATTCCCAGTCTAGTGTTGAAGTGTACATCATTAAGTCGAAGTTGGGAAGGGTCCAGGGTTCCCAAGAAGTGGGCAGTGGTATATCCAGAGACCCCATGTCACCTCGTCTAGGTATCTTCAAGTCCCAGGAAGAGCAGGAGACTCTGAGGAAGAGCTAGAGAAGAACTGGAAGAGGAGGAATACTGATGGAGAGCAGGCTCACCATGGGGCAGGTCTGCAGGCGTCCGGGTGCCAGGGTGGATCCTCACTTGCTCCACTGGAAGTCATCATACTGAGCCTGGCTGAACTCGCAGGGCACGACCGGGTCGCTCGCCTCCTCGAAGGTGCAGCCAGCTGTAAGGATAGGGCCTAGTTGGTTAAGCTCAGGCAAGGCTACTGATCAGGAGGACCCCAACACAACACTTCAGGTTCCCCATTGTCCTCACCTTCTATTCAGGCTACTCTCTTTCCTCCTTATCATGGCTCCCTCTGACTAACAAAGTTCTCCTACCCTCCTCCACCCCAACACCCTCCCCTCATTGTCCCTTACCAATACCAAGACTACTCTCTCATGGCTTCCCAGGATCCCCCATCACTTCCCAGGATCCCCCATCACTTCCCAGGATCCCCCATCACTTCCCAGGATCCCCATCACTTCCCAGGATCCCCATCTCTTCCCAGGATCCCCATCACTTCCCAGGATCCCCCATCGCTTCCCAGGATCCCCCATCGCTTCCCAGGATCTCCCATCACTTCCTAGGATCCCCATCACTTCCCAGGATCCTCCATCTCTTCCCAGGATCCCCCATCACTTCCCAGGATCCCCCATCGCTTCCCGGATCCCCATCGCTTCCCAGGATCCCCATCGCTTCCCAGGATCCCCAACAGCTCGATCATCCATCAAGGCTGTCCTTAATAAAAACAGTCATTCTTGTTGCATCATACAGCCTCAAACCAGCCTCCAAGGTCAGCACTAGATTCGTCCCATTTTACAGGCCTGGAAATGGAGGCCTAGCACAGCATAATGTTAAGCACCAAACACAGAATGTCGCTTTCTGTGTCCAGTGGCACAGTGTGATAGATACCAAAGGAATTCACTCAGTCATGGCCCAAAGTCCATCAACTTCAATCTCTGTCCCCAGGGATGTGACACAGTAAGGTCCTGTGTGGGTTGAACACATGTTTGACTGGAGGATGTTAATTCTGGTGACTGGAGACCAAGATCAATAATCTGAATTTGACAGAGGAGGTGACCGAGGCTCTGAGAAAAGAAGGCCTTTGCCCACGGTGCAATACAACAGTAGCTCAGTGGTGGACGCTGGAGACATGGGACAGACTTGGGATTCAGTCTTGGCTTGGCCATTTGCCATTCCTAGCAAATATGTGTGCTATCGTTTCCCAGATGAGGAAGAGTAACCGGATTTGAATCCACGCCCACCGGAAGCTCACAGTCCCCAATCTGAGAAGGAGAGAATGAGCTCCTTCTGGGTCTCAAGAAGAAAGCAGGACAGTTGTAAGCCAGCAGGTGATGTCATAGTCGGGGCAGGCAACAAGTGCCTTCCCTTGGAGGACTGACTGTGTTCATTTCACCTGTTTGCATGTTTCCACTGGCCCTGTAAGGCAACACATGATAACACACAGGCAGAGGGAGGCAGGGCTGAGCTCCTCACTGTTGGGGTCTCTGGACTCCTTAAACCCACCAGAGAATGGGAAACAATGGGATGTGTGTGTCAGCCTGCACCAGGCAGACAGGGGGTAGTGAGGGAACTGGTACAGGGAACCCCACAGTGCTTTGTGTCTCTTTGTCTGAAAAGCTCAAGTCAGCGCTGTGCCCTGAGGCATGTGGTAAGTGGGTTTTAATGTCATCTTTGTTGGAAGGGCCCCAGCTCTCCCCTTGCAAAAGACCCACAGTGTGGCACAGAAAGAAAGGGTGGCCAGAGAGTGGTCTTCCTGGCGAGGGAAGTGCTCACCTCCTGCCCCTGGAGGTCCCAGCCAATCACAGGGACAGACTATAGAAAAAAGTAAGATTTAGCTCCCAGGCTGGAGTCAGGCCCTTCTAGTTCCTACACAAAGGCAAAGTAGATGCCCCAGACAGCTCCTCCAGGGCCCTGTCAGGCCTGAGGTAACCAGCCCTGTGGTTTCTTCCCAACAGCCCTGAGCCAGGCACAAGACCGGACAGGCCTCCCATCCCATCCAGAGCTTACTGACCTCAGACTAACAGCCAGACTGGGGTCTCTACTAGAGAAACCTAACCTCCTGACCAAATACATAATTCCCCTGGGTGACTGACCTTAGCCAGAGTGGCTCCCTTTTGACTGTGCCTGGCCAGAGTAACCCCAGTCTTATTCGTATCCCCTAAATATCAGTGGCCACCAGACCCCTGACTCCTGCCCTCTACCAGATGTTCTCTCTACATGACCACAGTCAGGATGACCCTCAGGCGTAGAGTCGAATCATCCAGGGTGACCTCTTAGCCAGAGTGACCATTCTCACTAATCCCTAGTCAGCCCCAGACCCGGGCCTCTGGGCCAGGCCCAGTTCAACTTCATCTCTCAGAGAACAACATCTCTCAAAGGTGCGCAACATCTCATCCTCACCCCCAGCTCTCCCAGTGACAGGAACAGCCAGTTCTTCCTGCCAGAGCTTCAACACCACCACTAGGGGCGCCAATTACCACCACGGCTGCCCTGACTACCAAGCCCAGCCTGCATGAGGGACTCAGCATTTACATAGTGACATTGTAATTTCTGTCATACAGATAGATTCACTGTGATGCTCAGAGATGAACAGGGGCCACACAGCCGCTGTGAGCAGAAGACACAAATTAAATCACCTGTCTTTACCCAACGAAAGTAGACACAGACAAAGTAAGACTCTGATATAGTTTCACATTCAAGGCCGGACCGTCTCCCCCGACAATGTGGTGCAGGATGATCAGTGATGGGCACCATGAGAGGCACAAGAATGATTAAGGGATGGGGGGCGGGGCGGGGGCGGGATCCAGGGCTGGGGGCGGGGCTGGGGCGGGATCCAGTCATAGAGGAGTTTTGCATAGCATATGTGAGGCCCTAGGTTTGATCCACAACACGAGGAGGAGGTGCAGGAAGGAAAAGAAAGACGTTCTATCTTTCTTTGGGCAGCTTCCTAACCTGAGCAAAGCTGGGGAAATGGAAGCTGAGAAGGGTGAAGGTTAAAGGGGTTTGTCGGCACAAGGAGTTGGCTCTGAGCTGAGCCTAGGGCCATAGAGTGAAGGGAGGAGGAAGGAAAACCCAGTTTGTCCCCAGCAAAGATAGGAGCTCAGGTTGGCTGCCATGATAGGAAACAAGAGGCTGAGGCCAGTTCCTAAAAAGCCGTAGATGCCAGGGTGAAGAGTTAGTTGAACCTCGTGCTGAACTGGGGAGCCCTAGGAGGTGCTGGAGCAAGGAATGCCTGGATTCTGACAGTTCAAGCAAGTAGCTTTTCCAGAGCCCGACAAGGTGGGGGGTGGGGGGGACCTGAGCTATCATCCTGGATACAAACAGCATGCGCGCACGCATGCGCACATACTTTCCCCAGACCAACTCAAGTTCTGAGGCACAGTCTATGTTAGTCAGGGGACAGGGAGAGAAGACAAGGCCCCTCTTTGGGTACCTCATCTCTGCAGACAGCTCTCAGGGAGGGTGGGTTGAATCAATACAGGACCCCAGTGCTCCTCCAGCCCTAGTTCCAACTTGCCCAGCAACATTCCTCTACTAATCTCCCCAATCTGGCCAGGCGGTTGCCTGAGCAACCGTCAACCACAATTTGGGAAGAAGGGGGGATGGCTTATCCACATCCGGCAGGCTTGAGGCTGGATGGTGTCAGGAACAAGCAACCTCTAGAGAAGCCTGGGAGGGGTCTCCCCAGGGAGGTCTCACCTCTTCCCCTCCCTCCTTCCTTTTCCTCCTCCCTCCTCTCCCCCACCCCGTGTGTATGTGTGTGTGTGTGTGTGTGTGTGTGTGTGTGTGTGTCTGTGTCTGTGTGTGACCTAGCTGTGACCATGACAGGACAATTGGTACAAAACATTCAACTAAGATCAGAGAATCTGCATCTTAGTTCGGTTGTGCTCCTGGGTCCCTTCATGACTTAGCATGTGACTGCCTTCTCTGATCATAGTCAGGATGACCTCAGACTAACAGATGTTAACCAGGATGACCTCTTAGACAGCATGACCCTTTCTCACTGATCTCTGGCCACCCTCAGCCCTGGGTCTCTAGGCCAGCCCTTAGTCAGCTCCTCAGTGAAATAGGAACAGGGGTTGTGCCTCTGGTTTTGGTTACATGGTGATGCACCCCTCTAATCCTAGGATCAGAGATGGAGGTGTTGGCATGAGAATCGGAAGTTGGGGGTCATCCTCAGCCCCATGAAGGAGTTCCAGACCAGGCTGGGCTCCACGAGACCCTATCTCAGATAAACCAACAGTAACAGTAATAGCAACAGCACCAACTAGAGGTGTCCTGGGGGAAAGGTATGCATAGGAGGACATGGGTGACTGCCAGCATGGGGCTCTCAGAAATACTGTAAAGCTGGTTTGTGAGCACAAATATATAGATACATTCTATGGTGGGCACGAGCCTGGGGGAGCTGAGTATTTGTATAGAGCAGAAAGAGTTGGGGTGTGTGTGTGTGTGTGTGTGTGTGTGTGCATGCTTGGGGGCGTGGACATGGGCATGGGCGTGTGTGCGTGCGCACGAGTGTGTGAGTGTGTGTGTGTGTGTGTGTGTGAGCATGTGTGTGTGTGAGCATGTGTGTATGTGTGTGAGCATGTGTGTGTGTATGTGAGCTTGTGTGTGTGTGTGTGTGTGTGTGTGTGTGTGTGTGAGCGTGTATGTGCTGCATCAGCCTGTCTGTCCTCAAGCCAGGTCAGACAAGGGATATGGTCTGGGCCTACCGCACCTGCAGCCAAGTTTTCTGAAGACTTTGAGTAAACAGAGTTTGTTTGAGATGAGATTTTCATTCTCTCTGTTTTGTCAACAAAATGTCCAGTTCCCAGGGGTAGCCCCAGAAGAAACAAAACTTCTCCAGGCAGATTGTAAATATACAGGCTGGGACCTCACACAGCCAGGCACAACCCAAGCATAGCCTAGGGCCCCATATACAATCCCAACAACAACGCCGATCTATTTCACGATCTCTCCCTCTTCTAGGTCACTGAGCTCAACCCTGAGCATTCTTGTCCAACTCAGCCCTGTCCCAGACAGTCCGCCCCAACTCTGGCTGCACTGCAGGCCTGCTTAGCTCTTACCTCCTCCCTTCCTAAAGTCAGGGACTAGCTCTTATGCCTTTGAAGCCATCCCCAAGTCCTGTATATAACAGTTGGCCAACTGTGCCCAGAGTTATTAACACCAAGATCCCAGCTGGTCAAACATCCACCAGCTGCACTAAGTTCAAGGATGTAACTATAGCCTAAAATAGTCTAGACTACTGTATAGTATACGGTATAATATAGTATAGTACATAGTGTAGTATAGTATATAGTGTAGTATAGTGTATAGTATAGCATTAGTATAGTATATAGTATATAGATTGTATATAGTGTAGTATGGTATAGTATATAGTATATAAATTGTATATAGTATAGTATATAGTATATAGATAGTATATAGTGTAGAATAGTATAGTATATAGTATAGTATTAGTATAGTATATAGATAGTATACAGTGTAATACAGTATATAGTATTATATTCGTATAGTATATAGTATATTGATAGTATATAGTATATAATATACTATAGTATAGTATAATTATAATAGGCTGTACTATAGTATAGACTTGGTCAACATATCTAAATGGAGGTTTGGCATTCGGAGTTGACTACCAGAACCCTGAGTAATTTGCAGGAAGCACAGTAGGGCTACCAGCAAAATACCTATATAACCACACAGAGTTCCACAATCAACGAGACCACCAAGGGCTAGCCATAGGCAGGGAAAGCTGAGACCACCTAAGGAGCCAACACAGAGCCTGACAGAGCCAACATCCTACTATCTCCACTGAGTATGAAAGGAAGCCATCTGTACCTGAGAAACTCACAGCAGACCCTTTCCCATCTCTATGGCCAACACAGAGCATGAATTCCAGAGTTGACGAGAGGACTGGACCTGGAGATAAGGGGAAGGACTCACTGTGCAGATACACATAGATCCTCTGCACGGCAAATGCCCTACACCACAACCAGATAAAGACACAGTGCAGGCTAAACAGCACAGGTGTGTACAGACCCCATGCAGAAAGAGGGCCATGCATTGCTATGATGGGGTGTACTGAAGATACAGAGTCCAACAGACAGAATCCTGTCATTCTGTGCAAGGCTGCAGAGCACACAGCACACACACACACACACACACACACACACACACACACACACAGCACTTACATCTGCTAAGCATGGAAGAGCTGGTCAGGGCTGTACCGTGTGGAATCACATTCATCTTGGGTGTGTGTCACCATGTGGGGTTGTGGAAGAATGGAGGGTGGTAGGTTCAAGCCTTTCTTCTGCTCCAGTCACCAGCATAGAACCTGGTACAGAACAGGAGCCTCCTTACAGGAAGACTCTGCCCAGTATAGACATGTGGGCTGGTACAGAGTTACAGGAAGGAAAGGAGGGAACACCATCCAGAACCAAGCACCAGGGATGGCAGTCTAGTCCTCGGGAGCCGGGTATGTGCAGACTCCAGGGATGGGTGAACTGTGGCACAAAACCGAAGCGCTGTGATGATGCTATGTGGAACAGTGGATTTAGTTCAAGGGCTCTGGGTCTGGAAACTCAGTGGAGTGCTCACAATCTGGCAGGAAGCCATTTCCTCTCAATGGAAACATCCCCTTTTGGAGGGAGGGAAGAGGAGACAGTCACGCAACTTAGCAGGCTTTGAGAAGCTTGGGAAGTTACAGGATTCACGAGACCTTCTCCAAGGTTATGTAAGCAATAACAGCTCCTGGAGAGAGAAGGCTCCCTGCAAGCTGCTGGGGATGAGGTTCTCAAGAGTCATTCCCCATGCAGGGGTGGACTTTTCCTGAATGCAGTTGCTTTTGAATTACCAGTGTTTCTACAAGGAACTCCGCTAAACTCAGTGCACCAAGCTAGACTTGGATGGAATCGTTTCTTTGGTCTGTGAATAGATGTTTATTCATGTCTCCCCAGGAAAAGTCCCACAAGGCAACCCTCTGGAGAACAGATGCATGACAAGGTTGACTCTGGGCGGCAATCCTGTGCCATTCAGAAGCAATGCAAACCTCAAGCTCTCCCCACGACCAGCAAAGAGTGCCCAAGTGATGTGAAATATGAAGCAGAGACACACTGCCTTGAGGACACACAAAGATGTCACCCTCCCAGTGCTGTCCACAAAAAGTGCCCACAGACAGCATCTGCACACCTCCATTGTAACACTCAGGGGAAAGCTCCTGAACTGAGACGGCAGCGTGCAGAGGAGCTATGCCTGGAAATAGGAGGGTCTGAATGACCAGGGCCGTGCAGATGCCCACTGCAAAAAAAATGCAGTGCACCGGGTACCAACATACAGTATAGCGGCAGTAGGCCGCGTGTTGGCAGTGAGTTGCCACATGAGGTGCTGTGCCCAAAGCCCAGGTGAGTCTACATGCCGGATGAGACAGACTGTTCTAAAGGTAGACATGCAGAGAGGTTTTAGAAAGCCATACTCCTGAGCATGGAGGTACCATGGGAGGGTTCTCTATCCAGACACCCAGAAAGGGCTTTGTTCCTGAGGTAACCCTGGTATCCAGCAAAGTGGGTACCACATCATAGATGAGAGCAACAAGGAAAGCACATGGCAGGACAGCTGCAGGATGGAGGTTCTGATCAGCAGGATGCTGCAGAAATGGAGTATGTGGAAGCTCCAGAGAAACCTCACATCACTGTGGCCCAGCATCCCTAAGTCACAGAGCATCACAACAGCATAGGCTGAGTCACAGAGCAGTACAAGGGACACCAGGTCCAGAAACACCCAGAGCAGACCAGGCCAGAGAGACAGTGCTTCTGGCTACTGCGAGACAGCCATAGGTACACTGCAAAGGTGCTGTGGGAAGCACAGTACAAGTCTCTTGGGAGCTGTACTGGTGGGGAGTCCTTCAGCACCCCGAGTTCTGCCATGATGAACTGCCTGTGAGACAGAGGCCCAGCCCACTTCCTGTGGGCTTCTGTCCACCATCACTCCCCTACCCTCCAACATCTTCCAGAGACTCAGGGGCACAGGATGAAGGCACTGCCGCCTGCCCGCAGGACGGGCGGTACCAAACTCAGCACACTCTGCAGGTATTCCTCTCTGACAAGGCCTTTGAGTACTGGCGGGCAGACAATAGGTTTGGATTCTACTGAAAATCATTTGGACAATTACAGTGCACAACCTGGCCCCCAGCCCAGGGTAGGGCAGTATGAGGCAGGACGGGAGAGACAGAGGGAGGGGCCGTTGGATTAGAGCCTGGTATAGGATGTGGGATGAGCAGGAGGCAGATGGGAGAAAAGAACCAGCCCCAACAGGCCTGGATCCCCACTCCTCCCCCAACCACCACCATCACCTCTCGCCAGGCCTGGACTTCATCAGGAGCAAACTTTTCCAAGCCCACGGGAGGCCTGCAAACACTCACTCACACACACACACACACACACATATTTAAGAATAATTCACACTCCTGTGGTGCTTGCTATGTGCCAGGATGTGTTCTAGACTAAATATGTCCAAATATAAAACCAACATCCCATCATCCTAGACACTGTGCAACTTCTCCATCCTCACTTCCCAAATAGGATCACTCCAAGGCCCAGAGAGGTCATTATCCACCCAGATGTCACACAGCTAGAAACACTGGAACCAGAATGAGAACTTAGATGGTGTGGCCTCTGAGCCTGTGTTCCAACCCCCCCCCATCACACTCTAGGTGAAAACACACATTTATTTACACACATACACCTGACCAGGATCCACACAGAAACGCACACACATGCTCATTCTGAACAACACACATCCCACTCTCTCAGCTGAGATTCACCCATCTCCAGATAGGCTTCGGTCACCTCTCAGTTGTCATCAGTATCCCCGGCTGTCCCTCATCTGCCTACTCTTTGTCCCCCAGCTGACCCTCGACCTAGTCATTCCTCTGACACCACCTGTCTCATTGCCAGCTGTCCCAAGCTCACATATATCACCATCACAGCTACCCCCAGTGCCCAGACCTGTGCCTCTAGCCTGACTGAGGTCCTACCTACAGGTATCCCCACGCCCACTTCCCACTATTCCATCCCAATCCTCTCACTAGCTTCTCCTTCAAACCTCAGCAATGGTCTACACCCACCCCAAGTGCCTTTCTCTTGTTCCATTTGGGTCCAGTTCTAAATCCTGGGCTCCGTGTGGTGGAAATCTATTCAAGACCCTCATGGGTCACACGGGCACAGCATCTTCAGAGGCGACCGCCACAGGGGGACCCCACCACTTAGAAAAGCAGCTTATGATGGTTGTGTAAGCCTTAGGAGAAAAGTCCACCCCACTGCCTCACCCAGTGGGTGGGGGCAGGGTACCTTTACTGTGCTGGTGACAACAGGAGCTGAACCAATAACAAGGAGCTGGACTGAGGGAGCTGAGTGTCTCAGCAAAAGGCACTGAATGGAACAGGCAGAGAGAGACCTGTCAAAGGGCACAGCAGGCTCTGGGTTATGAAGCAGATGGGTAGAGACGGAGTTTAGAGACAAATGTCACATTGGAGGCTGATCCCTAAAGAATGGGCTGCCTGGGCTGCCATGTTAGGGTTGGGGTTCAGCCTTGGGAGCAGGGGAGACCTGAGGCAAGGGAGTGACCGCACACTGTGACAGCCTTATAAAGGCCACTTGGGTCACAGGGCAGAGGAGCAGCTACTGGGACAGGCAAGATGTAGTGAATGAAGACTGTTGGGGGCCGAGTGCATGAGCTGCAGCAGAGCGAATGTCTGTCCACATCAGCTCCACTCTCTGCACAGCCGGGCCACACTAAAGCTCTGCAGGCCTTATCTTCTTAGACCAGTGGTTTGCAACCTTCCTAATGCTGCAACCCTTTAATACAATTCCTCATGCTGTGGTGACCCCCAACCATAAAATTATTCTCACTGCCACTTCATAACTGTAATTTTCCTACTGTTATGAATCACAGTCTAAAGCTCCAATATCTGCTATCTGACCCCTGATGGGGTCAGGACCCCCTGGTTGAGAAACTGCTATTTTAGATGGTCCCCAGAACATTCTCCAAGGATGGGAACAGCTTCTACTGGCACCTGCCAGTATGCCGACAACGACAACCACTAGCAATGTGTAACAGTTGATGTCTCAAAACTTGGCTACTGCAACTAATGAACTAAATTAGTATTTTAATTAGTTGTACCTAATTAAATGCAATAGCCACATTTGAGTAACAGGCCACCACTGCAAAGAAAGAGCATTGCTGTCACCATGGAAGGCTCTGTTGGTTATGGCGCTCTGGACTGATGGCCATGGACCCACAGAACCTGGAGGCACCTGCTTGCAGATCCTCTTCACCCTAATAGTCACATACCCTAGGATAGGTGCACTCACTCTGAGGCACCTACCCACCCAGACAATTCCATTCCAGGAATGAGGTATTGGGGCTCCCCCATATGTCAAAGCAGCTATTTCTCTCCAACTCCCAGCTCAAGTCTAGCCACACCAAGCTTACCAGGCCACTCGACACCCTGACAGGCCACACACACACACACTCTGTGCCCCTGCCCTCTATTTCACACACATGTACAAACACACACATGACCCACTCTGGCTGCCTAGGCCACAGGATAACACCTGTATACATCTGTCTCCCTCTCCAGCTCAGGGACAGACCCTCAGGATCCAAGAGGGCTCTACCTAGCCCAAGATTCCCCAACTGAGAATTAAAGGGATGTCCACCTAACATGGACCCTCCTCCTTCCTCCATTTTCCCTCCTCCCTCCTCTATCCTCCCCCTCCCAATGTTCAGACTAACCGTTGAGACTCCAAGCCTCACCAACGGTTGTCTGATCACAGTAGGCTGAAACTCTCTGGATTGGATGAGCCGGAGCCAGCTGCTAGGGGTGGGGCCAGGGCAGGGGGAGGCAGTGGCGGCAGTCTGGGGGGAGGGGCCCTCCTGCAAGAGCCCTCTCTTCAGTCTCTGGCAGGGACTCAACCTCTTTAACTCATAGCTCCCAGATGACACTTTCCGGACACAGCCTTTTCACAACATGACACCATCCGCCTGCAGAATCTTCTAGATTCTTACCGAGGGAAAAAAACCTCTTCCTTCCCTTCTGTCTTCAGTGGAGTCATTGCGCCCCCATCTGGCATCTCCAGCTCTGAATTTGACCCACTTGACTCCATTCATTCATTCATTTTTTTTTTTTTTTAACATTAAAAGTTGTCCTGACTAGCATGGAATTCACCATGCAACTCAGGTTGACCTCAAACTTGCAGTCAATCTTCCTGGCCCAGCGCCTCCCGCTTCCCAGGGCTTGGATTCCAGGACTGAACTCTATCAACCAGCTTCCTTCATCCGTGTATGTCACAGCCATTTACCTGGACTAGAAGGCTCAAACCTTGTGCCTGGCACTAAGTATTTGAAGGTGCACGGTGACTTTTCTCATAGAGTTCATGATCTCATAAGGGTGGCAGGACCAAGAGACTGTAATTATAATATTATATAAAAACCTAATCAGCTCCTCCCTTCCCTCTCCTGGGCTCAAACAGAAAAAAACCAAGGAACGCTTCAAGGAGGAAGAGATATCTAAGCTGAGAGACAAACTAGGGACTCACATAGGAAACTGTGAAGCCACAGAGTCCTGGAAAGAAAGCAGTTTGTACAAAGTGCAGAGAAGAGATCGTGGGTTGTGGTACTTAAGAACTACTGGTAGATAAGGCTAGCCAGAACACAGGATCCCAGAACAAGATGAGGTGGGCCAGGCAGGGGCTAGAACACTGACAGGGGCTGAGAAGGAAAGACTTTAACTCTGAAAGTAACCAGGAGCTTTGATGAGGATTTGAAGAGGGCTTTAAAGTGTGCATTTTAGGAAGAACCCTGACACAGTGGAAGGGAGAGGCTGCTGCCTTTCTGCAGGTGGGCCGACAACTAAGGAGGGAGAAAAAGGAGAGATGGAGGAGGCTTAGGATACTTCAAGATACAAAGGGAAGGCACAAAGTCCCTCCTGTCGCTCTGGCTGACCTAGCTGTGTGCCACAAGTCCAGCTGGGGCCAGCCTGGAGGATAGCAACACGCCTCCAGCAAACAGTACAGCCCTGGACCTCCAATGCCATCAGACAGAAGCAGGAGGCAGCCTGGAAGTGTAGCTTAGGATTCAGGCCACCCTCCTGGCTTCCTGCCTAGCCCCCTTGTGCAGTCCCAGAGAGAAGGCTGCCCTGACAAGCCCTCATTGCCTAACCTGAAACCACAGGACACCTCTCCCTCATTCCTGCTGCCCACAACTCCAGCGGCCAAAAAGACAGATTGAGCCAGTGCACAGTAGGATAATTACTGCCAGGTGTGCACGGCTGAGAGCCACCCCACACAGACACCCCCCCCTGGGTGACTAAGGAGGTAGGCAGGGGACTGGATCCACTCCCTAGACTGAGGACAGACGGCTCCCACCTCCTTTCTACCCAGAGCTTTTGAATCACTCTCTAATAGTAAAAGCTTCAAAGGTGACAGGAATTTGAGTGGTAGCATGACTTACCCAAGGTCACACACAGCAAGTAACAGAATTTGAGCCCACATTGCCCCTGGCTTCAAATTAGCCCCTAGGGCTTTGCCACACCCCTCCAACCATCTTCTCTGCCTCCCAAGTAGAGGACTTAACATTCTACCAAGTATCACACTTGATCATTATCAAGATCATGAAGCAGATGAAGAAACTGAGGCTCAGGAATGGGAATAATCTGCAGTAGGTCTCACTCTCAAGCCTTGATCCTGACAGTCTACCATGGCAATCGAGGCTCCGTGTATTCTCAAATCATGGTGATGAGATGGAGGAGCGCAGAGGGTTCTATCTCATAGTGGAGGGAGGTTGGAGGGGTTGAGAAAGGTCTAAGTGGCCGGTTACTTTGGTCACCCTCTCCGGTCCCAGAAGGTCAAAACTGAAGCAAAGCAGTACAATCCCAAAGCTGCAAGGCAAGACCAGGACAGCTTCCGAGACGCCCCAATGGGGCGGGGGCCGTGAACTAGATCCCCGGAGGCCAGCTGTCTGGGGCAGGCGGCCTGGAGTCTCTCCCCTGGCCCAAGGCGGCAGCGCGTGTCTCGGCTCTGCTTCCACCGGGGCGGCTCCCAGCTACCCCACGCCGGGTGGCAGGAGCCAGGGGAGGAGGAAACCCTGGAAGAGAGCCGGCGCACGCCCGCCGGAGGGGCCGAGGCCTGAGGTCCAGGCCTCAGGAAAGGAAGGTAAATCACGCGCATACACAAGCACATCGACACTCCGTCCACAGAGCACACGATGCGATGCGCTCGCGGACGCACAGAGACAGGCACTGGACACACATTCAGACATGTGAATGCACATACACACACACACACACACACACACACGCACGCACGCACACATCCTCCATAGGACACCAGGCTCCAAAGCACACTCAAGCACGCGATCACACCGCAGGCCGAATGGGAGCCCCACGCACACATTCATACACACACGTCCGCACGCGGGCGCCCGGCTGGCCGGGAGGCCACACAAAGTTGCAAAGCAGACGCAGGCAGCGTCCCCGGGGACCTCGGCGTCCCCAACGCCTCTGGCGAGCTACGGTGGGGACGCTGTCCCGCGGCCTCTAGCCAGGCCCTGCGGGGGCCCCGACGCCGCAGCCCCGCCCGCAATCGGGTGCGCCCCACGGCCCTCCCCGCCCGGGCGCCCCGCGGCCCTGGCGCCGCCTCGGATCAGCCGCCAGCCAGCGCCGCTCGGAACTTGCGAAACAACAAACCGCCCGAAATGTCGGAGTCGGCGGGCGGCTACGGCCGCGTCTCTACCCCTTCCTTCCCTCGCCAGCCGCAGGGCCGCCCCAGCCTCCGAGGGACGCCACCGCGACAACTTGTTCCGGCCGGGTGCGCCACGCACACGCGCGCGCGCGGTCACACACACACTCACATATGCACACACATCCTTGGCTCCCGGCCACACTCAACCACGGCCCAGGAGCACCCCAAGCTCGCAGCGTCCCTAGCCATCGTTCACTGACACACTCATCTACTCCAGACACGCTCCCCCACACGCATTTCCCGCATCCCTGACATTCACTCGGACCCACACAGCACCGTACACCCCAAACACTCCCACAGGGTCACTTGTGGGCACAGCGCACAGACACACAGGTTCCGACCCGGTTCCCACGACTGCACACGCACACACACCACACACACGTTCCCGGGCCCACACTCGGGCAGGATCCACAGAGCCCTCGCAGCACACGCATAAACAAACACGCGGGTTTTCAAACGCACCAGCAACAGCACTCGCGCCTGGGGAATACAAAAAAGCCAACAAATGAAACACAGGATCAGACGCAACTCTAGCCAAGCCACCGAAACTCAGATACACAACCCACTTGGCAGCGTGGACAAACATGAGCCAGCGCACACCCGGTGCCCCACGCAGGCGACACTCACACCAGCACACTCGCATCCGCGGTACACACTCAACCTCAGCTTGCACACAAACTACAGACACAGCGGCCACAGATACTCGGAGCACGCGATCCGCGTCCCGCACTCCGACACCGGCGACAAGCCATCCCCGGTCCCCCGGGCACTCGCGGGATAAGGTTGGAGGGACCGCGCGCGCTTACCTGCGGGAGTCTCGGTCTCCGGCGCGCAGAACTGGAAGGTGAGCGCCAGGACCAGAGCCTGAGCCCGGGCCATGGCTGGGGCACGGCCGCCTGGGTTCTGGAGACCCGCAGCTGAGGAGGCGACGCCTCCGGAGCTCGAGCCGGAGCCTAAGGCGAGCGGGAGCCGTAGCGGAGCAGCGCCGCGCGGAGCGGGACTGGCGCCGAGTCCAGAGCGGGAGCCCGAACGAGCGGGGCGCTGACGTCAGGCCCCCGAGAGCGAGTTCCGCGGTCTCGAGGCGTCCCCTGCTGGCGGTGTCGCGCGCTGCGGCCCGGATCCCTGGGCCCGCCGGGCCCGGCGTGCCCATCCCCCACTCTCGCACCCGGTCGACAAGACCCATCCGCCGGTGCTGGTATTCATGTCGACGTTCTCAGCTCATTCGTTGTCCACGGCGGAGACTGTAACCCAGGGACACTTGGCTCCTCTGTCCCGTCGGTTGCTTAAGTTCTTCCTACCTTGACTGCTCTGAATATACATTCAGCTCCCTCCAATGACAGAGCTCTCTTCATCTACCAGAAAGGTTGTTGGGCCTTTGGGATGTTGCCTTTTACTTTCAGTAATATGAAATTCATCTCTCTCACTAACGCTCGGGCCTCGTACAGTAGTCTCCGGCTACTCAGAGTAAGTAAATTTGGAACTCTGCCCAGTTCAAGTTTTTGTACAACCACCAGCAGTAGTAGTCAGTGACTACCGAAGTATTAGCGAGGTGCCATATGTGCCTCTCTCTGGGACTCTGTTCATCTTCACTATTGCCCTAAGGGCGCGCACACAGCACTCTAATCCCATTACATAGTTGAGAAAGTTGAGATCGTAGAACGTGGCTTTTTCAAGATTATGCATCAGTGTGAGGCGACACCAAGATCTAAATCAAGGTTGTCTGGCTTGAACTGTGTAAAAAAAAAAAAAAAAAAAAAAAAAGACTCAGGACTCACATCTAGAAATCCATTTGCTTCTCAAATACTGACTAGATACGGGTTCGTTGGTTCAATGATGATTGTAGGCCACAGAGGAGATTAAAAAACGAGGACCTAATCTCCGGGAGCTGGAGACGGCTCAGTGGTTAGGCGCACAAACTGCTCTTGCAGAGGACTCAGGATGGATTCCCAGCACCCTTGTCCGATGGCTCAGCCACCTGTAACTACAGCTACAGGGCATCGGTCCAGCACTTCTGGCCCTGTAGAACACTGCACTTGCACGCACATAGACACAAATATAATTTAAAATTAAAAAAAAAAAAAAAAAGAAGTCCACCCTCATGAAGTTTACATTCAGGAAGAAGATGGGGTGGGGGGTGTAGAACTTACCGTAGGGGAAATGGATTGCTGCACTTCTGAACAGACCGCCTGCTGTGTGATAGACTTGGTATTCATCCCCACATTTAGAATGTGAGCCCCCCTAGGGAAGCTATGTCCCCCAGGGCTCGCAATCCCGCATACTCGATGAGTAATGAATGAGTGGGTAACTGATAAATGAGTACTTAAGAGAGATGGTCCTTGCTTTCATGACGACTTCAGGCAGCAAATGTAAATAGATACATATGTAACTCCAGTCTGAGACACGCGTGCACCCTCAAGGAAGTGAACAAGGAACACTAAGGGACGGGGTCATGCTTTAGATAAGACGGTCCAAGAGGCCTTTGCCAAGACCTGTCCCTATGCCACGCGATCAGAGACCTGAAGTAGGAGGAGCCAGCTTCAAGCAGACCAATTGGGAGGAACGCTGTAGCTAGAAGAGCTAGCCTGGGCAAAGATAGGCTGTTAGGTCTCAGGAGACTAGGGAGGCTGGAATGGACCAGAGAAGAAGAACAGCAAGTCCAGCCGGAGAAGTTGCCAGGGCCTGCAGAGCATACAGAAAGCCAAATAAGGAAGATATTTGGGGTTAAGAAACACTAAGAAAATGGCAAGCCGCTGAAGAGGCTTGAGTTCTGATTTATTATTTTCATTCCCCAACAACTAGTGGGCAGAGACATTGGATGCGCTTATTTAAGTACAGGTACTGGCGTATGGAAGCCCTCCCTGTTTCCTGACTCTTCCTCAGTTGGCTCACACTGAGGCTGGCACACTGAGAAGCTACCCTGATGCTAGAAAGAGAAGCACTAAGTGTTCCTGGGCTCCTGGGCTCCTCTCTTGTAAGTGCTGCTCAATTCCAGGCTGAAACAGGAAAGGGAGCAAAGACAAAGCTCTCGAGGACCTGAGGATTAAACTAAGAGTCACAGGGAGGCAGAAGGAAAAGAAGGAAAAGTGATAGACAAGATAGAAAGACATCCTGAAATAGAAAGAGATCGAGATCGGGTGACCAGGAGCCGGATGTGTGTTGGGAGGGGAGGTGGAAATTGAAATATTATTATTATTAATTATTAATTGAAATATTATTATTGTTATTATTATTATTTTAGTAATCTCAAGTTTTGAGGTATGGACACTGAGAATCAGAGAGCATAGTGTCACACAATCAGTCCATGAAGGTGTCAGGATTTGAGCCCAAATCTGATCAATTCCACGTTCTTTTGCTCCTTGGGCAGGGACAGCCTCAGAGACTGTGGCAAATGGGGTGTGCCACTGTCAGCAACAGATAGACAAATGAAGAGAACATTGTTCCCCTTTACTTTAAAAAGGGCCACAAACTTCAACAATCCTTGCAAGATGAAGAAAAGCCCTGGATTGGAGTGATTGCCCCAAATCTAGGGAGAAGGGCAGGATACCACAGTCAGTGCCAGGTCAGGAAGAAATTCAATTACCTGCAACTCATGGAATATTTATGATGCCTATCCTGTGCTAGGCCCCATATTGAGTGCTGGCATCCTGGAGATGAACTAAAGACAGCCTCTCTTTTGCCTGGAGGGGGACGTGGACATATAAATAACTGAGATAGTATCCTAAAGGCCATAACATTAGCCCAGAGAAAATACAAAGGCATTGGGGTTTGCTCAATAAAACAATATCTGCACCTGGAATTCCCCTGGAAGGTTAGACAGGAAAATTCACTTCAGGCAGCAGTAACCTGAATAAAAGCTGAAGACAAGGAAGAGCTGGCGAGGGCGAAGTCAGGTGTAGTTGGGTCACTGGCAATGTACAGTGTAAAAGATAAATCCAGAAAGACAGGGCCAGGCATCAAAGTACATATAGTCTTGAATGCTAAGCTAAGACCTTCACTGGTGGTTCTCAACCTGTGGGTCTGCGTGACCTCAGATGGCCTAGACCAAAAGTGAAAGGTTAGAGGGATGTGGAGGGAGATGAAATCCAGCCTCAAGGAGGAAGGCTTGCTGCTGATTCTCCAGGCTCTCCCTAGTTGACTGCCAGAGAGGAGGAGCCAGTGGGGGTAGGGAGAGATAAGGAGGCACATCTCAGTGTCACCTAGAGGATCCTACAGTAGAAGGACCTTATGAACTTCCAGGCACAAGTGTGCCTCCCTGTCACTGTGAAAATAGGTGTTCACGTGTGTGTGCACACGTACACAAGTAACTGTGAGACCAGCCTTTGCCCCTACTGGTAGGCATCAGTTTTCTCTAATAAATGTAGTTACTGAGCACAAACTTGAGCCAAGCCTTAGTGTTTTACATATGATATTTCTCATTTCCTCTGCACAACATATCCCTGAATGTTTTAGAATGTTCCATGTGCCAAGCAGTGTGCTAAGTCCTTCAAGTGGTACTATCTCCCTCAGTCTTCAAAGCAACCTTGGACTATTAGTCTCTCAATTTGTTATTGAGTTTTTTTTTTTTTTCCTTTGCCTTGTTAGAGATCAAACCCAAGACCTCACACATGCTAAGAGTGTGCTCTACCACGGACCTGCACCCTCTAGTTCAGTCCCCTTCATTTTAACTATGAGGAAAACAGAGACACGGAGGAGCCAAGTGACTAATCCAAAATCAAACTGCCAGGAAATGGCAGAACCAAGACTCAAATCTAGATTTGCCTGAGCCATTCCCATAACTAATCTCCATGCTTTGCCGGGCTCTCTTCCTCAGAGCTTTGGGCCAATCATCTTTGCCTCTCAAAGGCTCTCTAATACTTATTTCCTGGGCTACCAGACCCTGGGGAGTGTCTAAGAATGTATACCTTTGGACCATGTACCTCTCCATGATTCTAAATCCATAGACCTCAAATGGAATCACATCTGATTTCCATGCACTCAGTTTTGGAATGGAAGGGCTGACTCCTGCAGCATTTCCTTCAAAAGTCTCAGATGGCCTTCATCGCAGAGTGTTCCCTTTCTTCAGCCTGCAAGAGTGCACACTCACATGCACAGGAATGCTCCACCGACCGGTCATCTATGCGTATGCTTCCCTTCCACCCAAACTAAGACCCCGTGTCTTTCCAGGTCTATACCTTTTACAAACAATTTTCATTTTCCCACCCAATCTCTTTGTATGCTGTGAGCATTTTAAAAGGCGCCTTCTTCCTTGGGATTCCTCTCATATCTGAACAGCTTGATGTTTTTACAGTGGATTATCCTGTCCACCTTAACATTCTTCTAACGTTTTATCCACTCCTCACAACCATCTGAAATGAGGTATATCATTTTCATGGCATCAATGAGAATAGGCTCCGAGTTGCACTCACTTGCCCAAGCTAGGAAAGAGTGGCTAGGATTTGAGCCCGGTATTCCTGGTATGTTAGTTCCAGGTAAAGAAATAACCCAAATCCCCAAGTCTTGGTGGCACATGCCTTTAATCACAGCACTTGGGAGGCAGAAGCAAGCGGATCTATGAATTTGAGGCCAGCCTGGTCTACAGAGTGAGTTCCAGGACAGCCAGGACCACACAAAGAAACCTGTCTCAAAAAACTGATGATGATGATGGTGGTGGTGATGGTGATGATGATGATAAAGTCTCTATGTTGTTCTGGGGAATTGGAGAAGAAATGATACTTTAAAAAGCCTGGCACAGTAGTATCTCAATAAAGGGTGAGAAATGGGATACTGAGACCAGAATGTAAATGACTTCCCTGAAACACCACCCGGCAAGCAACAGTCGCAGCTTTAAGCCAGTCTTGAACTCTCTTCACTGGGTAGGCTGCTTTAGCTGGCTCTGCAACTTCTCCAGGTCTCTGAATACCCTACGCCATCCTACTCTCAACTCCCACATCAAGGCAGACCGCAAGCCGCCTCTTTTAAAGGGAGGGCGTGGCCACAAGTGGGGCGGGGCGCAGGCTTGCGGTCGCGGGAGAATGACGTAGGCCGGAGCGCCGAGTTCTGTCAGTGCTAGAAGCAGCATGTTGGTCAGCCGGCGACTGACAGGGGCGCGAGCCCGGGCACCTCTGCTTGCGAGTCTTCTCGAGGCTTGGTGCCGCCACGACCGGACCACCTCCTCCTACTCCGCTTTCTCTGAGCCGTCACGGGTGAGGGCGCTGGTCTATGGCAACCACGGGGATCCAGCCAAGGTCATCCAGTAAGAGTCGGCGCCGACGCCGGGGAGGGAACTGGGGTTCCTGGAGGGTTTTAAGGCGGGCGGCGGACTGCGAGGAGAAGATAGGGTCTGAGGAAGCCGACTCTGCTGTTCTACAGATGCAGAAACCCAGGGCGTGCTTGCTAACCTGACACCGATGCTTTCCGGCGGCAGAGGATCCGCGAGGCACAGGGGCAAGCGTGAAGGCCAGAGTTTACTGACCCATACTGGTTTGAGGATTGTGGCAGTCACTCCTTTGTCTAAGTGGATGCTTTCGACTATTGTCACGGCAACATTCTGGGGGTAGTTACTGGATGTTTTCCCCCATTTTGCAGATGAGAAAACAGAGTCATAAGAAAGTTAGAATTAACATTTGCCCAAAGTCACCGAGCCAGTGAGAATTGGAATTTGAACATATATATGGTCTGACAGCCTACCTAGATTCTACTCCTGTTTTTAAATAGGTAATAGGTTATTGTTTGCCTTTCACCGAGGTCGACGGACTTGTCTAAAGTGATACGGCTAATTAGTGATTGGAATAGATGCTGGAATTCTCCTTTGGCTCTTTCTCATGTGGATTTCCTTCCACCAAGCCATGTATGCATCTTGGCCTAGTTATAAAGAGTTGTTTAAACTCAGCTTGATGACATGTGCCTTTAATCCCAGCACTAGTGAGGCAGAGGCCTGCAGATCTCTGTGAGTTCAAGGCCAGTCTAGTCTACATAGTTCCTGGAAAGTCAGGGCTATATATAGAAACCCTGTCTCAAAACAAACAAGCAAAAAGGAGTTGTTTCATAATCCCAGTATGCTGAGGTAAAAGGGTTCTGAGTTTGAGACCAACATGGGTTACATAACGAGTCTTTGTCTCAAATTACACACACAGTAAAATGCATAAAAACTTAAAGGAAAAAAAACCCAAATACAATTTAACACTCGCTAAGGTAGGAAGATTGTGATTGTAAGGCCAGCTTGAACTACATATTGAGACCCTGCCTCAAAAACAAATTTGTCCAAAGAGAGGACAATTGGGTTTACTGACATGCATCTTTTTATTTCTCTTCCTTCTTAAGGTGTCCCTGTATAGTCCTGGCTAGCCTGGAACTTGTGGAGTAGACTTGGCTGATCTGGAGTTTGTAGTGATCCTTCTACCTCTGCCATCCACAAACCCTAGCGCTCGGACCAAAAGTGCCTGCTTCTAACTGGGTGGGGGGAACTCCTTTGGTTGTATGTTTGTTTGTTTGAGACAGGGTCTTACTTTGTAACCCTGGGTAGCCAGCCTCTGCCTCCTAAATGCTGGGACTAAAGGCATGCAACTCCAAACCTACTCACTGTTGGTATCAGGACTGACTCTGAACCCAGTGACATCACATCTGTTGCCAAGGCAACTGCCACACATTCCCAGAATCCACTTGGCTCAATTCCCACCTTTGCCTTCAAGAGACTATATCACTATCCATATAAATAAGCAGAGTCCCCACCTCTTTCTCTCTCTCTCTCTCTCTCTCTCTCTCTCTCTCTCTCTTCTTCTCTCTCTCTCTCTCTTTCTTCCCCCTCTTCTTGCTATCACCTTTATCCTTATCTCCTGAATAAACCTCCCATGGAACTGTTTGGCCTGCTGTGGTCTGTCATGAGCCGTGCCCATAGAACAACACCCACCCCCTTTTTTAAACAGGCTGGGTTCTAACTCCCAAGTGCTGGGATTACAAGTGTGTTCCCCACTGTTCCCGATCCCCTTCCTTTCTCCCACTTCAGGCATGGTGTCCCTGTGTTGCCCAGGTTGGCCTGGAACTTGTGGCCCTTCTTGCCTCAGCTTCTCAAGGAATTTGAATTACTGGTTGATATTCTTTTAAATTGCTCTAGAGGTGGGTGTGGCCAAATGGTCCATGTTCACTCCTCTCTGCCTGTCAAAGCACCTAGCCTGTATATAAACCATTACAATAATTCTGTTTACTGTGAATCAAGGAGCTATAAAGGCACAGCGGAAGCTGTGGGGGGCTTTTGGTGGAGTGACATTAGCTCATTTTTAGCCCTGTATGCTGTGTTTGTGAAGTGGCCCAGAGAACAAAGTGATCTTGTCAAAACCTCAGTTAAGCCAAGATAGGGCAAAGAGCTGACTTCAAGTTCTCTGACTCCCAGATTGGTGCTTTCACCTTAGCCCTACTCCAGGCAACCTTAACAGCCCTTTGACTGGTAAGGTATATGTAGATTAATTAGTTGGTAGTTCACATGCAGAAATTATGAATTAAGATCCAACAGAATTTTAGAGAGGATATTATAGACATAGAGGCTCAGAGGTTGACTATCCTGTCTAAGATCAAACATATTTGATTTTAGGAGTGTATATATGGTGTGTGTGTGTGTGTGTGTGTGTGTGTGTGTGTATACAGCTCTGAGGAGGCAGTTCTCTCCTGCCATTTAAGGAACAGGTGATAGCTCAGGCTATCAGGTCTGTGCATCAGTACCTCTGCCTGCAGAGCTGACCCACCAGCCCTAAGTTGTATTTTGCTCATAGGCAATCAATCATGTCAGGATAGACACTTCCCTGAAGATTTTGCTGCAGTGAGCTGATAAAGTCTTTATGAGCAGGCCTCCATTTTCAGAAATGGACTGGAAGTGAGAGCAGCGTGGTGGTGCTCCCAAAGGCTCATCATTTGTGTCTCTCGTCAGCCTGCTACAAAACACCTGCTTCTGTCAAGTTAGCTGAACCCAAAGCTCATTTCATTAAGAAGTGCACCTTTTATTGAGTTCTCCCAAGGTGATGAGGAAGGCCTGGGTGGTTAAACAGCTGTGTGCAGTGGCCTCCGGATTGGTTTCCTGTTGGAGAGCCAGGGAAGCTGGAACAGGCCAGTCTGTCTGCAGATGCCCCCAGGAAAAAGACAGCAGCTTTTGTCTCCTGTGTAGACCCCTAGTCATTTCCCCAAATTCAGAACATTCTCTTCAGCCTCAATTCACAGCACAATCTGTCACCTTTGTTACATTTGGAAACTATTTCTGGGCTCCGCCTCTGAAGTGCTCAGTAGGTCTGGGGTGGCCTAGAGTGGCTATTTATTTAAGCTTTTCAGGCCTCCAGGTGACTGATGCCTAGCCATTGTTGAAAAGCAATGCCTGCAGATAGATGGCCAGGCAGTAGGTATTGTCCCTGGTCTGGCCTGACCTTCCCTTCTGACTCAGATTCAGACAACTTTGTATTTGGGCTGAGGCCAGTGACCGAGATTCCCTTTATAGTCCTGTGAGAGGTTTACAGTACCCACAGCCACCAAAGAATCAAGTGTTTCTTTCCCATCCTAATGACTGGGCATCTCTGGGTAAGGTCATGAAACTATCTGAAATCCAAACAATAGTTCCCAGACAGGTGTGGTTTGTACTATGGACCAGCGCTCTGGAGGTAGGGGGAAGAGAATAGGGAAAAGTTTGAAATCAGGCTGCAGAATCTTATAGTATTTTGGAAATTTCAGAGGTGGCCATAGCTATTGTTCTCTGTGCAGACTTGTAGATTCTGTACCACAGAGGTCTGGAAACCTGGATGTCCTTTCTTTCCTCCTCCCTACATCCTCCTGCCCTTCCCCCATCCTACAGTGCTACATCTCTTTAGTGCTAGTATGGAAATAACTCTTGTTTACTGTATACCCACGGCGTAGCAAGTGTTGAGCTAAGTTCTCTACATAGACTGTGATTCAGATGGAGCTGCGATTGGAGCTCACTCAGTAGTGTGTCCTTGCCTAGTGTGCACAGGGCCCTGAATGAGTGTCCTAGGCATCACAAGTCAACATCATCCAGCTTGGTTCACTCTTGAGTTCAATTCAGAAAGGAAACTGAGCCTCAGGGAGATTGAAAGGCTCTTGCCCAAAGGACAGCTAGAATGCTCCTTCTTAAAGTATTTCATGGGCGTTGGAGGAGTCCCTAGTACAGAAAAGGCTGGAAGAAGCAGTTACAGTCATCTTAAAGGAGAGAGATGGAGTTAAAATTAGGATTATGATAGAAGAGAAAGTAAAATTACAGGTCATTCAATGGCCCTGAGTTTTCTGTTCTGCCCTGGGACAAGGGAGATACCAGTCTCTGCCTTCTTCCTGGTTCCTGCATCCAGCTGGTGTGGTTGTTCACATCTGTAATGTGAGCACTTGACATGGATGCAGCATCAAGAGTCTGAAGCTTGTTTTCACTACATCATAATGAGTTTGAAGCTAGCCTGGGCAGTCTCAAAACACCAAAATAAACCCTGCTCTGTAACCCTGACTTCTTAACCTGCCATCTGCAAGATGAACCCACAGTGGGAAACCTTTGAGTACAATACCCTTTCTGACTTAAGCCAGATGGAATTTAGGGGGGCCAGGTTAAGTTGGCAATGCATTCTCATTATAGAATGCTATTCATTCTTAAGAGTTCTTTCTACACTTGATGTCAGTGTTTAAAATGAAAATTCTGCAGGTAACTTGGATCTTAAACCAGAATTATAGTATCTTTTTTTAATTGGCATTTTGGTTTGGTGCTCTGTTGAGGGCTCCATCTTGAACATTTTCATAGTCAAAGATGTAGAAAGTGGACATCGTGTTCATTGATACAGGAAACTAGACAGTACTAGTTCTTTGAGGGAAGTAGGTGCTGGGCCCTGAAGATTCAGAGGCAAGTGATTTATACCTTTGCCCCCAGGAACCCTCCATCTACTCCAGGAGTTAGGCCACTGTAGCCTACTGGGATAGGTGTTATGATGTGTTCAGAATGTACTGCGAGTATCCAGAAGAGGGGTGCCTGATCCCCCTCTCCTGACCTTGGTGAGTCAGACTAGCAAGAAGTCTAAGCCCCACGGGAGATAGAATAATGTTATGTGAGAAGAATGTCCTAAGCAACTGAGGCTTCGAGTGCAGAAGCCCTGAGGGTCTTAGCACCTCATGTTGCCTGGGAGGCATTTGTGTAGTAACTGAGCCAGAGGAGATTAAGCCAAAGTCATGGGATTCGCACTCACTGTGGACTTCACATCATGCCCCACTGCCCTAGTTTCTTCCTAGTTGCCTCAGAGGTGAAATGTGGCGGGCACACTGAATCCCACAGTAGGTTAGGAGTTTTCTCTACATCCTGAGCCTCTGGGAGGAATATGCTGCCATTCAGTGCTGCTCCAAGTCATATTCCTATCTGTCCTATTACACGCTTCATGGCCTTTCCCACTCAGGGTCAGGTCATAAGGGCCCTTGTTTTATAAACAGATGAACAGATGACAAAATCATACTAGCTTGAGAGACTTTATTGCGGACCAGGTGCAAGAGCAATGGCTCATGTTCCAATCCTTCCTCTACTGCCAAGCATTTAAGTGAAGAAGTCACTGCAGTCCCTCCTCTCTGAACATCACCTGATAAAGTAACTGTTGGCAAGATCAGCAGTGGCGAACACGCATGCTGTCCTGTCTTCCACCTTCTGTGCCAGTAGCAGACGGGATGCCTTTATAGTCTGTGGTGGTTTGAATAGGTATAGCTCCCATAGACTCATGTGTTTGAATGCTTGGCCCATAGGAAGTGGTACTATTAGGAAGTGTGGCCTTGTTGGAGTGTGTTACTGTGGAGGCGGGCTTTAAGGTCTTATATATGTTCAAGCTATGCCCAGTGTGACACAGTCTCCTGCTGACTTCAGATCAAGATAGAGAACTCTTAGCTCCTTCTCCAGCACCATGTCAATCTGCATGCTAGCATGCTTCCCACCAGATGATAATGGACTAACCTCTGAAACTGTACGCCAGCCCCAATTATTTAACTTTATAAGAGTTGCTGTAGTCATGTTATCTCTTCACAGCAATGGAAACCCAAAGGCATAGCCTGTTCTTCCCAAACAACACTCTTTCCTACCAAGATGAGGCCTTGTGCTAAGTCCCTTTCTGTCACAACACATGCATGAGACAGCTTAGGTAATGGTTAGCCTCCGTTTGGAGGTTGTAGTCAATGAGTAGTGCCATTGCTTCCAGGTAGGGACATGCACCAAAACTGTGCATCCTAGCAGGAGTCACAGAGGAAGCAACTAGGTACCCCAGTGACCTGAAGACCTACCTCTGGACTCCACCTCTTACCCACAGTGCCCTGGCCATCTAACCTCTAACACAGGGACATTTATGGTCTGTACTATAATGGACTCCTCTCAGCATAACACTGCACACATGGAAATGGAGAAACAACTCTTCATTTTTCAAGCCATCTTTTGACAGTTCTATGAAAGTCAAGCACCACTGGACTACCTGCTCCAATTTCTTGGGATGCTGAAGCAGGAGACTTGCTTGAGCCCAGGAATTATAGGTTAGGTTGGATAACATACTGAGATCCTCAAAAAAGGGGGGCTAAGGGACAGAAGAAATTGTGTTTGATGGACTATAAGATGAGTCCCAAGTAGAAGGTGGGCAGGATCACCTTGAGGCAGGAAAGCCAGAAGAGGCCCACCAAGGCTGGTGAGTGAAAAGAGCTCTGGTCCCTAAGAGTCCAGGACTCCTTTATCTCTCCACCAGCTAAGGCCACTCATAATCCCTGCTATGGGTCACAAGTCAGGAGCTGAGGAACCATCTTCCTCCCATTTGCAACTTGTGTCCTACTTGTTGTAAAATCCCAGATCCTAAGCACTTCACTAAATCACAGAAAGCGACCTGCTATTCATGAGGACTATATACAGACTTGAGGAAAGCCTCAGGAGGTATCAGTCACCTTTGCCCAGTGCTGTATGAGGGCACACATTCTTGCCTCACGTGCTGAGCAGATAGGGATGTCTCTAGTCGGTAATGTGCTCTCTCAGTTGGAGCTGACTAAAATTATTTTCAGTGATGAAGTGAAAGATGAAAGATAAAAACAAATGGTTGCTGATTAAACATGGGAGGCAGGAAAGAGCTCTCAGCAGAGCTGGCGGTGTCTACCTTACCCAGCAGATAGAACTGAGCCAGTCCCTAAGGGACTGGGCTTTCTTTCCCCTCTCAAAAGGCTCTTTCTTCTGCCTGCTTTTGTTTCTCTTGTACTTCATATGGCATCACAGGTGTACAGCCTAAGCCTCAAAGGAGCCATTGTGACCTTATCCAGCCTGGGATCTGTCAATTGAGACAGTGGCAGCCCCCAAAGTTGCCTGGCGCCGTCATCAGACTCACAGGGGAAAGATGGAACAGTGCTGGAAGGTGACTTGCAGTACAGCCAGGTTGTGTTTGGGTGCCTCAGTGGAGCCCTGCAATACAGCCATCGTTCCCTTTGGTGAACTTAAAAAAAAGGTGAACAAGGATTGCTATCGTTGCACCAAAGGGAGGGCCAGCTCCTGGAATTCAGACCCAGCCCTGTATTCCTGTATTCCTTCTTGTCTCAGCAGCGGTATCCTTGACGACGCTGTTAGAGCTGTCTGCAGGAACAGTGTCTGTGGTATTGATGACATTCCATGAGGGCAGGCTGGGGCTGGTCTTCCTGATGAGATGCAGCTGGACCAACACAGCTCACCCCAGGCAGGAAGCAAGTATCGGGCCTGCCTCCCACCACCACCCACTGGTGTACACAGCTTCCACTTCCCAGACTCTAATTTCTGCCCTGCCTATCTCTACCCATCTTTCTGCTCTCCTCTGTGACTCTCTGCTAGGCTTTCCAGGAGCTAAATGAGACCAGGGATAGCTTGTAGTCCAATGTCCTACCTACTCTTGGGATATAAGCAGGCCTGTGAAAATCATGTTCCAGTCAGGGGAGCTGGACCAAGCCTCCTGGGTTCCTCTACTGCAGGACTTCTCAGAAGCTCCGTGGTGTCAGTGTGCTGACTCTTAGGCAGGGGACTGGCAGGCAGTGTTCCTCAGATGTACTGAATCCTAGGGAAAGCTGACGTCTCCTAGGAGAATCCCCAAGTCTGGTTTAAGAGCAAGGTTTGCAGCCGGGCGTTGGTGGCGCACGCCTTTAATCCCAGCACTTGGGAGGCAGAGGCAGGCGGATTTCTGAGTTCGAGGCCAGCCTGGTCTACAGAGTGAGTTCCAGGACAGCCAGGACTACACAGAGAAACCCTGTCTCGAAAAATCAAAAAAAAAAAAAAAAAAAAAAGAGCAAGGTTTGCTACATTTTTTAAAGCCAGCTAACTTAGTTTCTCTGAGCCTCAGCTTTCTCCCTTTTTAAAATTAGCATGATGTGATGCCCGAAGCATCCACACTGGGAAGCCTAAGAAACCCATAGATACAGATTGACAAGCTTGGGAAGACTCAGTTAGCTGTCCTTTTGTTGTCCAGCCTGGTGAACAGAGTTAAGTTTTAACACACAGTGGGCTGGCAGCTCTTTATGTGTAGCCAGAGTATCACCTGCTGCCCATCCCCCAAGTCACCTCCGTCAGACTTCAATACAGCACCTTGTGCCCACTGCCAGTCCCTCCATCCTTCCTCTCCGTTTGCTCAGCCAGGAACCCAAACTAAATCTTGGAGTCATCACTCTCATGCCACATTCTCTCACTGGAGTTGAGTTTGGACCTAGATACTTGTTAATCACCAAGGAGAAACTAAGCACCTCCCAAGCATCCCCAGTGCTCACACCGCATGCATGCACGCACACAAACACACATCAGATGATGACTAAAAAGGGTTCTGGGTTCCAGGTCTGAAGGATCCAGACCCAAACTCCTTTCCATAGTTCCCAGGAAGCTCTGAAAACTGAGGGTTTGGAAGGAAAGCAGATTGCCACTGTCTATTCATCTGATGTGAATATTCATGCCTCTTGAAGCAGGAGTACCTGACCACAGGGCTGCCCAGCCCTCCGGGGTATAGATAACTCTGGAGGTCGTCAGATCCTAAGAACTCCAGAAAAAAGATCTTGAACCTATGCCTTGATCAATTAAGAAACAAGGCAGTGGTGGTGCACACCTTTAAGCCCAGAATTTAGGAGGCAGAAGCAGGTGGATCTCTGTGAATTTGAGGCCAGCCTGATCTGCAGAGTGAGTTCCAGGACAGCCAGGAATACACATAGAAAAACACTGTCTGGAAAAACAAACAAAACAAAAAACACCTATGGAAAGACTTCATAAACTAAACTAAACTCCTATGCGATGATCTTAAGTGGTATCCCCTACTGCCTAGCAGAAGAGATAAGAAAGTGACCATTTCTAGCGCACAGCACCAGGAAGAGCATCAGAAGTAAAGTTTGAGCTGGGTCTTGAAGGCTGAATTGAATTTTTCATTTCACAGAGAAACTGTGAGAATGAAATCCTTGCTAAGGGAGGAACGTGTAGAAAAATGTCCAGGAAAAAAAGAAAAGCTGTGTCTAAGCAGCTTGAGCTCCTGGGCTTTGTCAGCTTACAAGAAAAGTCTGATCATCTGTCAGGATGCAGAAGCAATGGGGCTAACTCCAAGAGGCAGCTAGTCTGCAAACCTGCTTGCTCTGGGCTGGACTTTACTTTGGGATAGACTTAATACATAGACTCTAAGAGAAGTATCACTGATGGCCTCCCAGGGAGGTCCACTGGGGAGGCCCTGGCAATACCAGCCACCCTCCTCTCTTCCCTCAGCCAGTGCAGCAAGGCTCAATCTCCAGGCCAGGTCAGGCTAGGGCTCATTTCCAGGCTTGGTTTGGAGCACTTACCAGGTGGCTTCTTTTAACATCTGAAGACCAGGTTCAGATCAGATCAACCACCTACCACTGTTAGCAGCCTGAGTGAGTTATTTACCTCTTCTGTGCTTTTGTTCCTCAGCTATAAAAGCAGAACAATAGTCTGTAAGCTATTGAAATAGGGAGGAAGCTGGCCTGCCTATAAAGCACTTGGCAGGGAGCCTGGCTGGTGAACACTCAGTAAGCAGCAGTTATTATTATAGGAAGGACCCCCTCCCTCCTCCAGCTGTACATACACACACACACAACACACACACACACACACACACACACAGACACACACACACACACACACACACACACACACACACGCACACACACATTCTCTCTCTCTCCTCTCTCTCTTCCTTAGCATACATTTCTTTTGCAAAGCCTTTTCCTCTATACTTGTCCCTGATTTCCCACTCATTTCTGTGGAGAGTTTTTTTTTTTTTTTTTTTAAGCGGATTCTTAATCACAGTGAGACCTGGCATTTCTTTTTGAGTCTAGGGTTCCTACCTTATGTTCCCCAGATTCTCTTGTAGGCTGTTAGGATTTCCAAACTTATCTCTAGATGTTGGTGTACAGCTGATGTCCTGATGTAAGTCACTGTCAGCTTTGACTCACCAATGTACACTTGAGAATCTCCAGGAACTGTGCTCCTAGTAGACATGGACTGTTAACACATCACATGAAGCATTCTGTGTAAAGCTCTCAGCACAGAGCCTGGTGGAGAGAAGACCTCGGTAGAGTATGCCTCTATTGTTACTATTAGTATAAAACATTACTTGAAAAAAATCACACTTTTAGCCTAAGATCATGCCTTGGGTCTAATTAAAAAGGTGAGATTCTGGAGGAGGCGGGTGAATTACCTCAGCTTAGTGTGAGGATACTGTGGCACCATGCTAGGAACCTCTGGCTGGCAATTATATATGATTCTGCTAAGTAAAAGTGAGGAAAATTATTACTTTGTAGATACATTTGGGCAGAGAAGCATTGCAGACTTGAAGCCTTAAGCTTCAGGAATGGAAGGAATTTGCAGTCATTGAAGTCACAGGGACTGGCTGCAGTGATCAGAGCTGTCTGGTCAGCAGGTGTTCTGCCTTGTTACATGTCACTTTGACACAGGTTGTAGTCAGCTGAGAGGTGTTTGCCTCAATTGAGAAGTTGCCTCCATAAGCTCAAGCTATAGGCAGGCAAGCCTTTAGGGCCTTTCCTTAATTAGTGATTGATGGGTGGGCCCAGCCCATTATAGGTGGTGCTACCAGGGAAAGTGGTCCCTGGGTGCTATAAGAAAGCAAGCTGAGCAAGTCAGTAAGCAACCCTCCACGGCCTCTGCAGAGATGACGGCTCTGTGGCTAAAAGTGCAGACTTCTCTCACAAAGGACCCAGGTTGGTTTCCAGTACCCATATCAAGCAGCACATAACTTCCTGTAACTCCAACGCCAGGGGATCTAACACCTCTGGCCTTCACAGACACCTGTACTGAGATACACAGATAAACACACACATAGCTTTAAAAGTAAAACAACAGAGAACATTTATCTTGAGCACTGGCTGCTCTTGCAAAGGATCCACATGGTGGCTCACAAGACTGTAACTCTAGTTTGAGAGGAACCAGCACCCTCTCCTGGCTCCATACACAGGCATACATGTGGTACACATACACACACGTAAGTAAAATATTCATACACATTAAAAATTTTAGAATAAAAAGCACTTCAGGTTTTTTGAGACAAAGTCTCAGTACTGAGCCCAGGCTAGCCTCAAACTCACCATTCTCTCACATCAGCCTCCCATGTACAGGAATAGGGGTATACCATTAGATCCATCCCAACAAAATAAGTTTTATTTTTGTTTTTTTAATAACAAAAGTTCCCTCAAAGTCCTCTGGCAGGTCTTTTACATGTGTGGGGTCTCCATGTATGTGGTTACACATGTGTATGTGTGAGCTAGCCCATGCAGGCATGTATAGGGGCTAGTGGTTGACATTGGGACATCTTCCTCAGTTGTTTCTCCATCTTTAAGACAAGGCTTCTTGACGCTTACATTTTCACTAAACTGACTACCGTGGATCTGCCTTTCTCTGCTTTACCTCCAGTGCTGGAGTTACAGGGACTGCCCTAACTACCTGTTACATGAGTGCTGAGGACCGGAAATCTGGTCCTTGTGCTTCACAGAAACCCCTGAGCACTGCTAGAAGGGATAAAGTTCAAACCTTCATCACAAGTAGACTAGCTCAGAGAAGAAATGTGCTCAGGGTGCCCAGCCACCTTGCAGCAGAGCTTGACATCAAGGTCTCTACCCGAACATCCTTTCTAACAGATCAAGACCCCAGCACAAAGGCCATCTCCCTAGGGTGTGAGTCACAGTCAGCAGAGACACTTCACAGATAGAGGTTCTCTTTCTGTTGCCTCACCTCTACAGTAAGGGAAATACTACCTTTGCCTATGTGTGTTGGGGCCAACAAAACAACACATGGATAGAGGACAGGGCTGACCCAGAGTTTCCCAGGTATGCTTGTTTGGAAGAACCACTTGGGGTACCCTCACCTGGTGATGCTGGTTCATGCATCAGCATCAGTTGTATTAATAGTGAGTGCACTGCATGATTCTGAGAACCTAAGACCAGACCAGCAGAGGCTCACTAATGCTTCTGTCCCCAACACAAGAGGATACCAAGATTGATCCACTGCAGCTGGTGTGAGCCTGCACTCTGTGCTGGTCCTCAAAGCACCTCTCTTCCATCAGAATCAGATTCCTAGGTACACATAACAATTGAGGCATGTTGCTGACCTACTTTGGGGACAGTTTGAGCAGAAGACACTTAGTCTTAGCTACTGACAATGTCTTTCTGTGCTTAGACTGAAGAATCTGGAGCTCACTGCTGTGGAAGGATCTGACGTCCACGTGAGGATGCTGGCAGCCCCTATCAATCCATCTGACATAAATATGATCCAAGGTAACCTTGGTCTCTGGAGCTTATGGTAATTGGCTCAGCAGCTGCTGCCTTTTCGCCCCTCAGGTAGAGTATGAAATGCTCAGATTAGCAGTGGATGTCCTCTAGAAGAGCAGTATGCAGTTTTGGCTCCTCTCTGGCCAACCTCTAAGCATTAGGCTCTGTGGGTTGGTAGAATTGTAGTGGTGGTAGGCCCACCCTTCTAAAGAGCCTGTGCCATGCTAGACTCCATTCTTACTTGACCTTGTCCTTGTGGTAATCCTGTGCCCAAAGAGTTTCAACTCCTACATAGTCAAGGAAGCAGAAGGCCAGAGCTTGGTTAAGTGGACAGCTTGTGAGGGCAGGTCCCTGATGAGCTCAAATGTGACTGACCACAAAGTCTATGCCCTCCTGTCTCAGCCAAACCTGACAGCATGACTGTATTACTTTGTTACCATGATAAAACACCATAAGCAAAACAACTTATAGAAGGGAGTTTTGTTTCAACATATGGTACCACAGAGTCTATAATGGCTTGGCGCAGGCACAGTGGCATAAGCAGGGAACTGAGGGCTCATGTCTTGAACCCATAGAGCAAGCACTAGAAATGGCACAGTGCTTTGAAGACTGAATTCTACCCTCATCAACACACTTTCTCAGCAAACCACAGCTAGACCTCCCCAGAAAGTGTCACCAGCTCGGGATCAAGTGTTCAAATACATAAGTCTACAGATGACACTTTTATCCAAACCACACATTTACACTCTGCCTTCTTCTCTCCCAGGGAACTATGGCCTCCTTCCCAAGCTGCCTGCTGTTGGCGGGAACGAAGGCGTTGGACAAGTGATAGCAGTGGGCAGCAGTGTGTCTGGATTGAAGCCAGGAGATTGGGTGATCCCAGCAAATGCTGGTTTGGGTAAGTGTCCCCGTGTGAGCAGCCATTTATTCTTCCAGATGCTACTCTGCAGATGCACACCCACTGGCTCAGTGCAGCTAAGCAGTGCAGGACTCATTGTTAAGAGGCTACCTCTAGCATGTGAAGTTGAATCCTGTTTGTTGTGCTCTGGAGGGACATACCTATGTGTACATCTCCTTGGCTCCCTGTTGATTCGAGCTTTGAGTATCTAATTCCTTACATCCTTGAGTCTTTGCTGTAAGGTTTGATGCAGATTACAAGTAAGGTTGGCCCCATCCTCCAGAAGGCTCAAATCTCACTAAGGTGTCAGGGAGTATCTCAAAAAAAAAAAAAAAGGAGTACCCCAAGGCCACAGAAAGTGTGAGGAAACTCCAAGTGACATTGTGGAAGAGTCATTAAAACAGGTCTGTGGTGGAAAAAGCTGTTAGGCAGAGACAGCCAAAAGGCATTTCCTGTAGAAGAAGTAAAATGAGCAAACATCAGGTTACGTTTGGCAAATGGAAAATCCAGTGTGCAGCCTCAGCCAAGCATTTGCCTATGGGAGAGGTTACATAATGAGAAAGAAGGTTCCAGAAGTGGAGTGGGGCCACATGGGGTATGGCCCTGAAGAGCCAAGCTGAGGATAGCATTTTGTGTATATATGGAAAGGAGACGCTGGAGTATTCTGCTTTTCAGTTCTTATGTTTTCAAGGCATGTCCATTATGCAGATGGATCTTCACGGGAGCCACAAGAGGGTAGTGTTCCCAAGATGAGTGAGGTGGCCTAAGGTTAGGGACACTTCCCCAGAGAATGAAGTGGGGACCACAGAAAGGAGAGAGCTTTAATAAAGCAGAAGTAGGAAGATAGCAGGAACAGCACACAGGAAAAGCAGAGGACTGGCTTTGCCCTCAGTTCTCAGCTTTGCCTGTTGACTTTATTAAGGTGGGTGTGAGAACTGCTTTCTACCCAGGATAAAATGAGTCTGGGACATGAGAGCAGCTTCATCTTCTCAGACAAGCTTAAGAAATAATTAACCCACATTTTGTTTCTGTTGGCTTTTCTCCCCCGAGACAGGGTAGACTAGGCTGGCCTCAAATTGAATCCACCTGCCTCTAGCTCCCAAGTGATGGGATTAAAAGTGTATGTGTCACCATACCCTGCCTTTTAAAAGATTTTTTTAAAGTTTTAGTTAATATATATAAGTATTTTGCCAGCATATACATTTGTGTAATGCCAGCTGACTGTCTGCCTCGACGCTGGGATGCTGGAGCATGCTACCCAAGGGAAGCAGAGGGCAATCCATGACAGGGCTTCCAGCCTGTGTCCTTCTAGGACAGATGTTGTGGTTCTCAATCTCCTGTGTACCCAGAGACCACTAGTGACCTCAAGTGGTCGAGGTCTGCCCTTCCCCTACTCACCAGGCAGGAAAGGAGTGGCTGGGCACGAGGCTCTTTAAAACAAAGGCCTCTCCTCCTCCCCATGGCAATCCCTGATGAGGGAGACAGCCCTTGCTTGTCCAAGCTGCTTTATTGTTATAGCCGATGTGAGTGCATACACCTGAATCAGAGTGAACCAGGGATTAAATGCCTTCTGCAGGAGTGGATGCCCAGGAAGGGAAGCTCATTGGCTAAACACTCGGGCCTATCTAGATACCTCATTAGCATGGAGAACTCTAGGTTTTATGCTCAGTGGGGTGTCATGGTGTTTCAGGACAGGTAGACCCTGGCCAGGAGCTGGTTCCAACGCCTGCTGTTCTCAGGTATGAGGTTTCCTGGGGTTTTGAACCTGCTTCAACCTTACCAGTTCTTCTGTCCATACCACAAGCATGCAGTGCCCTTGGAGGCCCAAAGAGAATATCTGATCCCCTGGAACTGGAGTTATATAAAGTTGTGAGCCATTGTGTGTGCTGAGACGTGAACTCAGATCATCTTGAAGAACAACAGCCAGTGCTCTTAACCATGGAGCCATCTTTCCAACCCATTTCCTTTGGTTTTTCACTTTAGGGTAGTCAAGGCTGTTCTGTTTGAGATAGCAGATTGCTATCTAAATTGACTTTCTCAGGTTTACTATTTAGCCTTTTTTCTACTTTTGACCACAAAGGGACACTGTACTACACTTACTGTCATTGGCTTACTCCCCAGCTTTGGAACCAGCTTGAGACCCCACTCTACTTTGTTCGTTCATGTTTACAAAGTAATGGCATGCAGGTGAGGGTTGCCTATGGAAACTTAGTGTTTGAATCTTGAGTCTACTTCCCCGATTCCCTAACACCTGGCCCAGTAGGATGGCAGACAGTATCCACCCAGTCCAGTAGATGAGGATCTAAATCTTGGGAAGCAAAATTTACTCAGACTCAAACACAAAGGGAGAGAGCCCAGTGGTGTCTTGTTTCCTGTGTTTCCCACTATACTCTGTCAGGACTCTTTGGGCTATGACTCTCAAAGCTAATTTAAAGTTGATTATTTTACACCACCATGCATGTAACTGTCCATGAGGACTTGAACACCGTGAGCTTTACTCTTTCTTCTAAGGCTTACTCCCAAGTCTGCTATCCTCGATGCCCTTGTACCAAGGAGAGGGGCCTGGGTGTGCAGGGGCTTCCCTCTTACTACCCTGCCTCATCCTGCCTCAGGAACCTGGCGGACTGAGGCAGTGTTCAGTGAAGAAGCGCTGATTGGAGTTCCTAAGGACATCCCTCTCCAGAGTGCTGCCACCCTAGGTGTCAACCCCTGCACAGCCTATAGGATGTTGGTGGACTTCGAACAGCTGCAGCCAGGTAGGAACCTGCAAGGTAGGGGAGCAATGCAGGGTCTTCCCACTGGGGTGCACCAAAATCCTGGTTCAAAGGACTTGGAAACTCCCTGGCACACAGGGTGGAGAGAGGGTCCCTGGGGGCAGTGATAGACTCTAACCTGAGTAGGTCTTACTGCTCTTAAGTAAAAAGATGTTCATGGGTTCCTAGAAAACACTCAGAGGACACACTATAAGAAGTGCTGGTTCATTCCCCAGAGCTGGGGCTGGAATGTTGTCATTCAGCAAAATGTGTTGAGCTGTGCTAAGCTTTCAGGACACAAAGCCAGGGAGACAGACATAGCCACTGTTTTCAATAAAATGCTGAACTCGGTGGTAATAGTTCTGCTCAGCACTTCCACTTGCATGAGTGCCTTTGCAGGCATCCTCCCTGTAAGGGTCACATCTTCAGAGCGATGCAGAAAGGGCTCCTGTTAGGGATTAAGAACCCAAGCCTCAGACCAACAAGGTCTGACCCAGGCCTCACTTCCCCCACTCACCTAACTGCTCACCCATATGGAGAGCAGGGGTGCCAGAGACTCGCTACAGTATGTAGGGATCCCCTCATGTCCTTCATATGACACACTGCAGAATTAATCCCAGAAGATTGAAGTCTGGCCAGTTTGTTTTGTTGCTCCTGGGGGTTTGTTTGTCTTGTTTACTGTTCTGGGAATAGAACTGGGGCCTGGGATATGCTGAGCAGTCAGTCTGCCACTCACCTCTGGCCCAGCCCAGCCTTCCCACTGTGTGAGGATCTCTCTATACACTCGTGTCTGAGCCACACAGGACTGGGGAAATCACCCACTGATCTTTTCTCATGCCACTGAGGAAACTGAGGCAAGAGCTGCTGACTATGATAAAATTAAACAGCCACTGACCAAGACCCTCCTCCATGATGGGAGTCCTAGGTGCCTTTGGTAGAGAAAGCCAGGTATGATAAGAGACTTCTGCTGGAGTCCTGGCACAGCCAGCACTGGATGCCTCATCTCATGTCCTGGTCCTGAGGTCACTCCTGATGAGGACAACACTGTGCTTAATAGAGCCAGGCCTTCTGATGCTACCCACTGTGAGTATCAGCAGCCCACCTCTCCATGAGGCCAGACAAATTCATGACCTGATCCAAAGCAAGAATAAATGTCACATTGTTCACTAGAATATATGCATAGATGAACAGATAGTGGAAACCAACTTTGGCAGCCCAATACCGGTCTTCACTGTCTTTGGTACTATCCTCCATTCCTGTACTCCTCAACTCTAACTGAAACAGATCAATGCTGCTGTCCACCTACACAGTTAGTTAAGAATGCACTAGTGAGTGATAGGTGGGAGCCAAGGCAAATGAGCATTCTTGACCTAGGAGTCTGTCAGTAGCTATATAGCCATTCTGCACTGACTCCTGCTGCCTTTCAAAACAGACACTGTTTCCCAGTCAACAGAGCATCTTCCTGCTTATTTGGCTTCAATCAGAGATGCTCTGATAGGTGCTCTCAGGCCTCCTGTTCTTTAAAACTGAAGTTTTAAGAGGACATAATGTGGCCTGTCTGGTTTAGTCAGTCATTGGTAAAGCAGGATGTACACCCGGCTCCACTGTGTGTCAGAGCCCACACTTCTCTCGTGCACCATACTGCCTCTCCCACTGTAGGGGATATAGCTCAGTGGTAGAGTACTTGCCTGGCAAGCTCAAGTCCCTAGGTTCCATCCCTAGGACCACAAAGCAAAAGCAAACATTCTGTAGGGCCCTGGAGCTTCCCATTTCTCTCATATGGCTCTCATCCATTACAAATAATACACACGGGAGAAAGGGATGGCTCTCCCTCAGGACTGAAGGGTATTGATAAACATGGCCCTATGTACAGCTTAGTGTAGAACACGGTTACAGCCTGAGCAAACAAGAAGGAACCTTGGAGGACTTCATGAAGGAAGCCACAGTTGAGCTGAACTTAAAAAGGAAGAGAACCAAAAAACCATTTCAAACCAGAGACTCAGCCTCAGCATGGGTCAGTGAGATGCTTGCCTCTGAGACTGACAACTTGAGTTCAATTCCTTAACCTACATGGTAGAAAGAGAGAATGCGCTCATAGATAGATAGATAGATAGATAGATAGATAGTAGATAGATACATACATACATACATACATACATACATACATACATACATACATAAGTGGATGGGTGGGTGGATGGGTGGATGGGTGGATGGAAGAGAGGACATAAAAATTGGGAAGATGATCAAAGCAGTGTCTGAAATATGGACAGAGTGGCCAAATCCTGTGAAGCATTATAGGTGTGGTAGAATGTGGGAAGTGTGTTGATAACTGATAGTTCACAGTATAAGAAAGTGCCACTGCTAGGTCCTGCATCTACCCTAGGATCCCAGGCTGGGAGCCCTCAACCCAAGTTTGCAGGACTTAACATGATCTCTTCCACAGGGGACTCTGTCATCCAGAATGCATCCAACAGTGGAGTGGGGCAAGCAGTCATCCAGATCGCCTCAGCCCTTCGCCTAAAGACCATCAATGTGGTCCGAGACAGGTACTGGGAGGCCTAATCCTCATGTCCTTGTGCACACCTACATCTCCACCAGATGGCGCACATGTGTAAGCACGAGTGGCTGGCTGCTGGCTTATAAGCATTCCGCAGGGCAAAAGAAGTCCCTGTGAAAGTCTGACACAGAGAGATAATGAAAGAGGCAGAGACAGTCCTTAGTGAACAGTCAGTTTACTGAACAGTCAGGAATGTTGGAGACTTGACTTAGGGTAACCACAGTTCCACTTGGGAAAGCCTTGGTTTGTACTGTTGTATGAACTCTCTAGCCCTGTCCGCTGGCATGTGTACACTAAGCACAGCTGTGAAGGAGGTGGTGCAGGCTTGTGGTCTCTCTTTTACAGATGAGGAAGCTCAAGTTTCCAAGAGAGGAAGCAGCTTGCTCAGGAAGACACGGCAAGTCAGTAACAGACTTACCTTCTTTCCATTGTCCCCTCCAGTCCCTTTAAACCTCAGTGTGCTCCAGTGTGGCTGAGTCACTTGAGTCTGTTCTTATGAGGGTTGATACTTACTTCTGCCCCTGCCTCTGCAGTGGTGATGAAAAAGTGATTCTGTATGCCTGGGCCAAAGAGTCAGGGCCACTCTGCACCAGAGTGTGTTTGCATGCTACCCTCTGGTACCCTAGAGAGCAAGAGTAAAGAAAGTGATGTCTGAATAGAACGAGGAAATAGGATGGCTCTTCCCTGGGCACAGATGGCTCTAGGATATGTGCACTCATAGGTTGTCAGACTATCTCCCAGCCTGGCTTTTCTAGAGAGGAAATGAGGCAAGATCTGGTAGAGCATGAGTAAATGATGTGGACAGCTCCTGCTTGAGGTCCGGCTTAACCTCTCTCTATCCCTGTTCTCAAAACAGAAATGTGTTCTCAGGGCTATGGCAAAGGGCTTCTGGGAGCTTGAGGGAGGAAAGTTAGCCAGTGTGACCAAAGCCCTGATTGTGTTTGGTTTCCAGACCCGACATCAAGAAGCTAATTGACAGACTGAAGGATCTAGGAGCTGACCATGTCCTCACAGAGGAGGAGCTAAGGATGCCCGAGACAAAAACCATCTTCAAGGTACCTAGCTTGGGTCTGGAGAGGTGTGGAAGCTGTTGTTCTTGCAGTCCCAGCACCCATATGGTGACTCACAACCATCCATAACTCCTGTTCCAAGGGATCTGACACTCTCTTCTGATCTCCACAGGTACCAGGCACACACGTGGTACAGAAATAAACATGTAGACAAAACCTTCATATTCACATGCACAAAATAAAGTCTTCAGATTTTTAAAAATAAAAGCTAAGGCACCCAGCTAAAAAGACTTCCTCCTCATGCCCTGTAATTACAAAATCTGGGTTCCCTGCTCTGCTCTGCTCTGCTCTGCAAACCATCTTCTCTTCTGGAAAGGATAAAGCCCATCCAGCCTTAGCCTGAGGACAGCATACTCAGACATGGAAGGAGGTAGAAGCAGACAGACTTTAGGAAAGCGAGGGTTTTAAACACTTGTAGTGTGCTCCATCAACCACATGGCAGGTGTGAGTCAGAGCTGGATAAGGGTCTGAGGAAACTAAGGCATGGAGAGAGAAGGAAGGAGAGAAGCTCCTAAGCCTCTGCCTAACATTTACTTGACAGCCCTTTGTAGAAGAGCTCTACAAAGTATCTGACATAGATGCTGCATAGATGAGGAGACACCAGCCTCAGATCCACATCCTCACAAAGTGGTGAGGCTGGTCCCCATCACTCTGAACTCAAAGCCCGTACCTCTTCAGAGCATCCACCCCACCAGACCCAGTCTGTGGCCTTTTGCACTAAAGCATAAGGAAGAACCACATGCCCATTGTTGAGCACGTTTGCCCTGGGAAGCATTGCTGGACCAGCAATCATGGTCAGCCCATCATGTGTACTCTGTTCCTTGACACTGAGCAGAGATGCTCCTTGTCTGTGCTTCCCAAAGTCCTGGGATAGACGAGAGGATGTAGCTGCTAAAGCCCAGATAACAGATAACAAACAAGCCCAAAAGTCATGTACACGCCATTTCCTTCTCTTCTAACTCAGCACTTGGGCCTCACAGTGCTGCTCATAGCAGCTTCAAACCGCACGTGCGCCCTCACTGTAGCTTCCTTACTTTCAGGACCTGCCGCTGCCCCGACTGGCTCTCAACTGTGTTGGTGGGAGGAGTTCCACAGAGCTGCTCCGGCACCTAGCGTAAGTCCCTCAGCCTGCAGGTCTCCATCAGGAGGGCTCTCCAGTGACAAGTTTGAGTGTAGGCCAGGGTAGCAGGATGCTGATGCTCTCTGTGCTGCCCAACCTCTTTTATGTGATGAGAAACCTAGCCAGGCTTTTCTCCTCCCAGGAACCCAGGAGTCATCACCTCCTGGCTTCTTAAAAAGTCACTCAGTCTGAACTAAGTAGCTTTGAAATTGTTTTACTGTCTTTTAAAACTAGAATTGATATGGAAGAAACATTACACCTGTTACAAGATATTTCAAAACATATAAAAGTTCTAAGGTGTGGCTGGAGAGATGGCTCAGTGGTTAAGAGCACTGACTATTCTTCCAGAGGCCCTGAGTTCAATTTCCAGCAACCACATGGTGGCTCACAACCATCTGTAATGAGATCTGATGTCCTCTTCTGGTGTGTCTGAAGACAGCTACAGTATACTCATATACATTAAATGAATAAATAAATCTTAAAAAAAAAAAAAAGTGCTGAGGGAGCAGGAGGGACAGGCATTCTGTCAACCCCCACCCACTGTAGAGAAGCTCCACTCACTGTGTGCTGTTCTCTGACCAGAGGACACCTAAGAAATACTTCCGAGCTAGAACGTGGCCCCTACACAGTGACTCACCCAACACCACAAGCTACGAGCTTATAGTTAAAGAGGTGGCTAAGCTGCTGAGGTAGCACATAGACTGGGACAGCTACACAGCTATGTTCAGAGTCAGCCTCTGCAGTGGCTGTCATGCCATCTACAGCCATAGACAGGACTTGCTATTCTGAATTCCTGTTTTGCTTTCCTTTTGGTTCTGGGGATTGAGCCCAGGGCCTCAGGCATGCTAAAGCACATGCCCCATCACTCAGCTATGTCCCCATTCCCCATCTTCATTTGATACTTTAAAAAATGAAGCCCAGAGAGTGCAGTCACTTCATTCAAGGTGCAGTTTACAAGACAGCAAGAGTTGACCCCGAGTTTTCATAACTACAGAACACCCCAGTCAGGCAGCGAGCAGCCTGTGAGGCTGACTGCATCCTCCATGCAGTTTTCAAAGGAAGAAGCGGTGACAGTGTGGGCACTGACATTAGAAGGACTGGGTTCAAACCCCAGCTCTGCTCCCTTCTAGCTGTAGACCTGTGAAGAGTTAGGCAAAACATGAAGACCAAGCCTTAGTCTCCTCAGCTCTGAAGTGAGCGTAAGAGATATGGTTCTGCCTCTGCTACTGAGTGTAAGGGGCAGTGAGGTGATGCAGACATGATAGCCTTCAGTTCTGTCCTACAGAACAGACATCAGTCTCCCCTATGTTACTCTGATAATTCATGGAGACAGTACAGGTAACATGCTTAGAGCTGTGTTTGGGATAAGGAGAGAGGGCTTGCTTCCATTAGGAACTGATTTCTTGAGTGAGAACCATCTGAGGGGAATTTAAGGCCAAATTAAGCCATGCTGTGAGGCACCCCTGTAATCTTAGTGTTCGGAGGCTATGGAGAAGGACTAGCATGAGTTCAAGGCCAGCCTGAGATAGATACCAAGTCTGCCACAGCCATAGGACACACAGATACAGTCAAATACACACATACACGGAGACAGAGGCACAGAGAGACAACATTCGGAGCCCAGAAACACAGCTTAGAGCACGTGTTTAACATGCTCCAAGAACGCAAAGACTAGGTTCCTCCCCAGCACTGTGATCCATAGGTAGGTAGTAATACAGCAGTTGACTCCATATGTCCTTTCCAGTTTTCCTCAGTTTCTCTAAAAATGTGCCTCAGGTCATCCTTTGTCAACAAACTCCTAAGAGTCAAGGAGCAGGGACAGCAGCAAAGGTTAAGTCTAACTCATGATATCCTCATGATATTCATTGTAAGGAATTACATTAGAGCTAGGCAGGTTACTACCTACCTGGAGTCTCAGCTGAGCAGGAGGGTTACACCTTAAGATACCAGTCTATGCTACATGACAAAGACCCTGCCTCAAAAACAGAAAATTGCATTTGTGCCATGCCTGCTTGGCTGCTGAGAGGGTGTCAAACTGCAAGTACCAACCAACAGAGCCCCTTCTGGAAAAGGACGCTCACTAACCACCTCACTCCTTAGCTGAAGAGCTATTTGTGGTGCTGCTCTTTAGAGTGAGCATTTACAGAGAAGAGAAAGGCTTGAACCATTTTCATTACATTGCTCAAGATCACACTTGTGTAGCAAGCAGAGTCCAGACTAAACCTGGCCTTGAGCTCTTCTGTCCAGAAAATTCAGCAACAGCATATAGCCATAGCCTACCTGGGTGGGGTGAAGAAGTGGTTTCCCAGCCTTGGATCATCATCTTGATTATCTATCTCTATATAACTGAAGCTGGCCTTGAACTTAATCCTCCTCCCTCCCAACTGCTGAGACTGTTGGCTTGTACTCCATGCCTATATATGTTTGCCTGTTTGCTTGCATTAAGACAGTCTCACTGAACCCTGGCAGGCCTGGAACTTGCTGTGTGGGAGGCTTGCCTACAATCAGATCAATCTGCCTCTCAAGGTTGGGATTAAAAGCATATGCCACCATGCCCAGTATGTGTGATATTCAGTCCCTGCCTCTAATTCTTTAAGTCAGAGAGGTTAAAACTGGGGGGAAAAAAAAATTAAAAAATATATATATATATATTATGTGTGTGTGTTGTGTGGTGTATGGTGTGTGTGTGTGTGTGTCTCCCCAGTGATTTAGAGAGCCAATATTGGTTCCTATAAGTGCCTTAGCAAGTTCCTTAGGCCATGGTAGGTTCTGTCTTTGCCTGCACCAACTCTTCATTCTCTGGACTCTACAGGCCTGGAGGAACCATGGTGACCTATGGGGGAATGGCCAAGCAGCCTATAACAGCCTCTGTGGTAAGCTGGGGATATCTGCAGACCAGGGCTTAGCTTCCTCTTTCCTTGCACTGACTGCAGTTGTCTAAATTCAAGGGATCTATACCTGAAGCAATGCTTTAAGTTCTAGTACTCAGAGCCTCAGTGCATCTTTCTGTGTCTACAGAGTCTGCTCATTTTTAAGGACCTCAAACTTCGGGGCTTTTGGTTGTCCCAGTGGAAGAAGAACCACAGTCCAGGTGAGTGGTTGATGACGTTAATATCAAGAGGCATAGTGTAGAGCCTGGATGGCTGCAGAGTGACCAGCTACTCTAAAACCTGCAAAGTGAATAGGTCCTCAACCTCAACAGGATTAAGAACCTTACCATAGTTTACCATAGTCACGTCAGCAGATCACTTCTAGATGGAGCCAGCTGGTCCCTGGCACAGAGTCTAGTGAGAGTCAGCCCTTGTTCTGAGGAGCTGACTGTGTGCAATGGTATACACTTGCAATCCCAGCCCTCAAGAGGCTTAGGTGGAAGGGTTATGAGTTCAGGGCCATCCTTAGTTTATAACTAGATGCTGTTTCAAAAAAAGAAAAAAACAAAACCAGAAAATAAAATAAAAACCCAAACCACCCAGTTCACATCGTGCTTTCAGCATCAGCAGATAGCTCGAGGTGGGCCTGGCCTAGCTGGGAACTATGGTTAGTCACTGAATCTCTGCTTTGGCTTAAGCGTTGTTGGTTTTAACACTTTTGAGCCATTTGACAGAGGAGAAAACTGAGGTTCAGAGCCACTAAGTTAATTACTCAACACTATTCCATCTCTGGAATGGACCTGCTAGAGTAAGCATAGGCCTTTGACTGCTGCGGCCCAGCTCCTCAGATGAGGAGCCAAGGCTGAGACTGAAGGCTGACATGGACTTGGCTGAAGGGCAGTGGTGGCATGCACCGGTGTTCTGATCAGTAGACTGAGGGGAAAGGCTGAGAGTAACTTGGTTAAATGCTTGCCAAGCAAGCTTAGAACCTGAGTTCAGACCCCCAGTATCCACAAAAAAGTCTGTAACCCAGGACTACAAGGAGAAAGGAGAGGGGAAAAGGTAGAGTAACCCAGCCTATAGCCAAATCAAAAAGCATCAGGTTCAGTGAGAGACTGTCTCAAAAAATAAAGGGGTCCTGAGAATGTTGGTGTACACCTTTAATCCCAGCACTTAAGAGGCAGAGGCAGGCAGAGAGGCCAGGCCACTCAGCAATACATTGTAAGATCTTGTCTATAAATAAGAAATGTGACTGAGGCAGACACCTCTATCAATATGTAGTCTCACCTACACACACATACACTTAGAAGTACATATACTTTAAAAGTAAACATTTAAAGAGAGAAACCCACCACCACACAAGGCAGGTCTGACACCTGGAGGATCAAGTCTGGTCTTGGACTAAGAGAGCAGGTTCTGACTAGATTACAAAAGGCCTAACAAGTTCATACTCCTGCCTTGAAGGTAACTGGGGAGCCGGCATGGCAGTGGTTTTCTGTTTTGTTTTATAGAGTGTGTGTGTGTGTGTGTGTGTGTTTCAAGACAGAGTCTCACTATGTAGCTCTGGCTGTCCTAGAACTCACTGTGTAGACCAGGCTAACTTAGAACTCAGAGATCCACCTGCATCTGCCTCCAAGAGCTAGAAGTAAAGGAATGCACCACTATGCCTGCCAGCATAGTGTTTTAATCAGGAAGTAGGATTAAATTTGAATGTTGAGTTTATTTGTATGAAAAACACTTCTCTGGGCTGGAGAGCACTGGCTGCCCTTCCAGAGGTCCAGAGTTTAATTCCCAGCCACCACCACATGGTGGCTCACAACCATCTGTAATGGGATCTGATGCCCTCTTCTGGTGTATCTGAAGACAGCTATATAAAAATAAATAAATTTTTAAAAAAAGAAAAATACTTCACAGCCTAGGCCTTCACCTCAATTCCTACACTATATGTGGCTCTCAGCAAGAGGCAGACCCAGGAAGGAAGAGTGGTTGCCTCAGTTGAGGAGTCTAGTGGAAGCCCAGGGCTGTCAAAGAGAGCTTTTCCTCATCTGCTGTTGCCCTCAAGCAATGTGCCAGATAGTCTGCCTTCCTGGCCTCCTCTGGCTTCCTTATTCAGTAATACTGTCCTAGCCACCATTTAGGGCCAGCTCTTCACCAGTCCTGTCCTGTGGATGAGCCACTATAACCATCACTGAGAAGGGTAGTAGTCACTGCCCACCTCCAGTTCCTAGGATTACTCTTCATAATTGTGTCTCATGTTGGCACTCGGCCATCTCACTAGACCTCACCTGTTGTTCCTTGTCTGACTTCCACCTCCTGCAGAGGAGTTCAAGGAGCTGATTCTCACTCTCTGCAACCTCATCCGCCAAGGCCAGCTCACAGCCCCTTCCTGCTCTGAGGTTCCACTGCAGGACTACCAGCAGGCTTTGGAAGCCTCCATGAAGCCTTTTGTGTCTTCGAAGCAGATTCTTACCATGTGATTACTCCAGAGGACCAGGAGGAAAGCAGGAGAGGCAGGGCAGCAAGACTGTCTCTCCATGAGGACCCCAGCCTTCCCAGACTGCCTCATCCTCACTCTTCCTACCAGGAGGGCGGAAGGCCAACCCTAGGGTCCCTAATAAACTCTGAACTTGTGGAGTTGAGGATGAAGAGTATAGTCATGCCTGTGGAGTAATGATGTGCACCTGCCCTGCCTCTCCACCTGCTGTCCATAGTCGCTGCCTGACCACCCCGAAAGCAGAGGCTATGAGATTGCTGCCAAGTGCAGAAGTTGCTCTCTGCCCTCAGCAGTGTGAGCTGTAGAGTCTGGCAGAAAGGGAAAGGTTGTTAACCTCTCCTGGAGTGTGTGGCTCTGTCCAGGGTAAGGGATCTACTGCCTAGAAGGTGAGTGGCAGGCTGAGATCATTAAAGCTTAAGAGACACAGGATAGCAGGTGTCTAGGCACCTTCTGGGAATTTCGGTTGTGACTAAGAATAAACATCATACCTGTGGTTCTCAGCCAGGGGCATTTATAACCCAGAGGGACATTTTTTGCTATCACAGCTTGGGGAAGGAGTTATTTGTCTCAACTGGCAGAGATCAATACTGTTAAATATTTTACAGCCAGTTATAACACACACACATGCAATTCCAGCAATTGGGAGGCTTAAGTCAGGTGGATTGCCACAAGTTGGAAGCCAGCTTGGGCTATACACCAAGACTGTGTCTCAAACCATTTTCTTACAAAGGCTACCGGGGTATAGCTTAGAAATAAGAGTGCTTATCTAGCATGCATCAGGCCTTGGGTTCCATTCCAATAACTGTTAAAAGGACAAATACATTGCACAGGACCAACCCCACAAAGAATCATCCTGCCCAAATGTTCCTAGTGCTGCTATTGAGAACACCTGTATTAAACCCTAAATGGAGCCCATCATGACTGGTGCTAAGCAGAAGGCATGCAGAGCTGCAAACACCCGAGTCTGGGCAAGGCTTGTTTGAGGTACAAGTTGACTGGTTGATTGAAAAATAAGTTGGTTTCATCAGAGCAAGAAGTTCAACTTTCAGATGTTTGCTTCATGGTCACTTTGCCCAAAGCACAACTTGAGATTGTCTTTGTCAGCTGACCCTCCATACCTTCAACTGAGACCCTTGTTCAGGGAGCATTTATAGAGCACCCCAAGCTAGCAATGAAGGATATGCTACCTCTCCAGTGGTTTAGCCCTGATAAGAGACCATTACAGTGTTAAAGGCAAAGCTGTGAGGGGACAGAGGCTTGTCAAGGGAGGATTCCTAGATGCAGCATTCTTTGAGACAGTGTTGCTTTCAGAATCCTGAAGTCCAAGTAGGGAATGTTAGCCAAGCAAAGCCAGCAGCTAGTGTGAATTTGGGTGTCAGAGAGGCCTTGGGAAACTGCTACCAGAAAAGTGAAGCTATTGCCTAGAGCTTGCGCAAAGGTGGGAACAGGCTGCAGGGGTCAGATCGCAGAGATTCTGTAGGTTAGAACCTGCCTGAGAACAGGAAATTTCAAGGCAAGGGTGATAATCACAGGCTGGGGGTCCAGGGATGGGGGAGGGGAAGGGGGCAGGGAAGAGTATGATTGCACACCAGTGTGTACACAAGATCCAGCTTACCCAGCCTGCCTCTGGGAGCATTTGTGCTCTCTAGAGAAAAGGATTGCTTCAGCCCCAGGCTGGGGCAGGTGGGCAGGTGCCTGCTGGGAAAAATGTGCTACCTCATGCACCTGGGCTCAGGGTCAGCTTCACCCTGGTCCTGTGCCCTGCTCTGTCCTCTAGGTTGCCAGTGTTTTGTACCAAAGGTTCACGTGGACAAGTGAGAAAGCCTAAGAGGACAGGGAGGCAGCCCAGAGGCAACAGGAATAAAAGGTAGGATTTGGGGGAATCACAAAGTTGGGGGTTAGAGCAAGCAACCAATGGAGGCCCTGTTCCAATAACAAGATGGCAGGTGCAAAGGAGGGAAACATTCCAGGAAGAACAGTGAAAGGAACTGCATTGTGTCTTGGGTATGAGCCTTGGTCTTTATCTATCCAGGAAGGGAAGGCATAGGGCAGGACACAGACCAGATAATCAAAGTTAGAGCTCTGGTACTTAGGCGGCGTCATCATTTCCCCCAAACATCCATTTTGTTAAAACCTGAAGCCTTTAGATGTGCACATAGTGGGCTATAACCAATGTCCTTGCTTGTCTCCCTTGCAACACGGTTGCAAGGTTGACCAGCGTGATATGACAGGTGTTAGGTGTCAGTATCTTAAAACTTTGTTCAAATGTAGCTGCTATGCAGTCTTTTTCTCCCCTTTTACCTTCCCACTGGTTCTCAAACATGACTCTTGGAGTGTACACAGCTGTGTTTGACCTTGGCAAGAATGACACAAGGTCAGAGGAGCCTAGGATCTGCACGCACATGCACACACACACACACACACACACACACAGAGAGAGAGAGAGAGAGAGAGAGAGAGAGAGAGAGAGAGAGAGAGAGAGAGACCCCAGATGCCTAGCTCAGAATCTCAGCCTCTTGCGTGTTTAACTGAGCCTGATTATAAGAGATGACACTCAGTGATTTATCTGGAACTGCGCCAAGCTGCAGCAAAGGGTGGTGTAGCAGGTCAGGATTCTCAGTCAAGAGATTTGAGGGACAACAGACAACTGAGCAGAGGCACAGGCTTTGGAAAGCTCCTCTGGCAGCACTGAGGGACAACTGCAAGGGAAGGAGCTATAGATGAATAAAGGAAAAATTCCCAGGCTTCTGAATTTCAGATGTAAATTCCCCAGCACACCCCACACAGCTAAATTCTGAAGACCAATTAATGGTACGAACACTTCAGAAGCTAGAAGGAAAACAGATAAAAAGAGAACTGACTTCCAGTGCCTCGTTCACTCTATATAAAAGCAGGACATGGCTGTGGAGCTTGAGGGTCGCCCTTCAGGCCCACTGAGTAAAACACACCCTTTGTAAATGGAGCCCTAGGTTCCCAAGATAAAAGACAAATAGCCATGACTTTCTAAAAACAAAGCTAGAGCACACCTGCTGCCTGCTTTGGCTCTACCTCCATGTCCTCTCCTGGGAGCATCCACCCCACAACTCCATGGCTTCTGCCACAATATTGATGAGTACCTGTGTCCTCATGGGAAGACAGGCCCAGGAGAAAAGTGCTTGCACCAACTTGTGTTTCAGTCATCACTATCCTTTTGTCTTGAAGGGATTAGCAATAACCACAATGCTTCCTGGCAGGCCCCATGCCATGCACAGGACACAGCACCTCCTGGAACCATTGCAAATGGTTCTGAGGATCAAACTTGGGGCTGGAACACGGTAAGCAGGTGCTGTAGCACTTCCCAAATGATAAGCTACTGCTGTACAAAGCTAACCTTCTATCTAGTGGAGAGACACGGAGAGCTGGCGCCACACTTAAGAGCACACATATACTGCTCTTGTAGAAGACCAGAATTGTTCCCAGCACCCAAATCAAGTCAAGTGGCTCATAACCACTGTAACTTCAGCTTCAGGAAGATCTGACACCTGGCCTCCATGGGCACCTGTACTCACATCCATACACACACAACTAAATTAATAAAAAAGAAAATCTTAAAACCTCAAACCAGGAAAAAGAGAGGAAGGGAGAAGGAGGCTAGCAGCCATGGAGAACCACGGATGGATCGAAAGCTGTCCTGGGTAGCAACTTCTATCAGAAGGTCAAACAGGAATCCTAAGGAGAAACACACGGGACAAAAGCATTTGTGTGTGTGTGAGAGAGAGACAGCATTAGGTCCAGTACAGCCTCTCAGCCAAGTCTACCCCAGCCCCCTGCACCTCCAGGCCCAAACCAGCACCTCCAAAGACAGACTCGTGGACAGCCGTGTAGCCATAGCCTCAGGTGGAACAGAGACCAGAGCCTGCAAATTTAGCTTTTCCATCAATGTATGGAGGCCCATGTCTTTCCTTTTGAGAAATGTTCAGTTCAAAAATGAAGAATTTGACTTTTCTGCCATGAAAAAAAACAAAAAACCTCAAACCAAGTATGTTGGCTCAGACCTGTACTTCCAGCATTTAGGAGAGTCAGTCTCAGCTACATAGAAAGTTCCAGGCCAACCTAGACTATGTGTGACGCTACTTCCAAACATCAAAAGAAACATAAGACCTCAAAGTGAGAAAGTCTTTATAGTATAATATAAAATTGGTAGTAGTGGTAATCCTATTTATTTACGGCCAAACACCAGTGTATCATAAAAGTCTGAGGACCTGAGTTAAATCCCTTGATCACACCATGAAAGACAGAAGCACTTCCTTAAAGTTGTGCCCTGACCTCTGCCAATGCATTCACACACATGCACACAAAAGATACATGGCAATGCCAAAAGTCAACACGCTGGTGAAATATCTGCAATTCATTTAGCAAGCTGATTTTCCTAGTCTATAGTGAGCTATAAATTAAGTAAAATGGGCAAAGAATAAAACACAAATAAAACGTGTCAAGGTGTGTATGCCATGTGTGTACAGGTGCACTGAGGCTAGAAGAGGACATGAAGGACATGAAGAGAAGCTGGCTCCCTCAAAATAAGATCACTGCAAACCAAATGGACTGGAGGGTACCTCTTCACTGGGTTGACAAACTTCGAGACAGGGTTTCTGTGTAGCCCTAGCTGTACTAGAACTTGCTCTGTAGATCAGGCTGGCCTAGAACTCAGAAATCTGCCAGCCTCTACCTCCTGAGTGCTAGGATTAAAGGCATGGGCTACCATGACCTGGCTAGATCAAAATATTTGACATGTTGAATATTTGAGACCCAACAGCTACCAAGTTACACATGTCAGAGCAGGCACTGTGACGAATGCCTGCAGCCCTCAGCACTTGGGAAATCAAGGGTACTCAGTGGCTAACAGGCTCTCAGTTAAGACTCCCTAAGTAAAATGCCCATACCCTTTACCTAAGATTGCTACTTCCAAATTCTGTGTATCTGGGTGCTGCTGAGGATCAAGGCTAGTGTGTTCTGCTAGAGATAATGTCCTTAATGATATTCCCATTTTCAGGTAGATCCTACTTGAATATTCATGGCCACTGATTGTGGCAATTCTAAAAAACCAAAGGTTGGACCCTGTCTCAATCCTTCACTAGAATAGTGACTATGTAAGTTACTGTGTATAAAAAAAGTGAGACAAAATGGTCCTGAGTACCTTTCATATACTTCTGAAATGATTTTTAAAATTTAGTGAGACGAAAATCGGGTGTGATGCACACCTGCAATCACAGTTCTTAGAAGGCTTTTACAGGTTAGTTCAAGGCCACTGGACATAGGAAGTTCTTATTTTAAAAAAGAAACACCATGTTAAGGTCTAAAAGAATACTTAAGAAACTGCCTCTAAACAGGAAAGTAGAAGATGCAGAAGAGAAAACCTTACACTGCAGTTAAATTGGAAATGCAGTAAAGAAACTAAACCTCTCAGTGACTCTTCCGTAAAGCTGAATAGGAACCAGTTACTGAGCCCCCACATGCCCCAGAACAATCCATTACATTTAACTATTCTGGCAATACACTGGGCAGCTACAGATTATAATCTTACAAATTAGAAATATTTTCCTGAAGCCGGGTAGTGGTGGCGCACGCCTTTAATCCCAGCACTTGGGAGGCAGAGGCAGGTGGATTTCTGAGTTCGAGGCCAGCCTGGTCTACAGAGTGAGTTCCAGGACAGCCAGGGCTATACAGAGAAACCTTGTCTCGAAAAACCATTAGAAACAAAGAGAGAGAGAGAGAGAGAGAGAGAGAGAGAGAGAGAGAGAGAGAAATATTTTCCTGAGCTGGTAGAGATGGGTACAACTTTAATCCCAGCGCTTGGGAAGCAGGCAGGTTTGAAGCCAGCCTGGTCCACAGAAGGAGTTCCAGGACAACCAGGACTATACAGAAAAACCCTTTCTCAAAACAAAGGAAAAAGAAAATAAAAATTTTCTGTCGTGCGTAATCTAACTGCAAGGTACTAAACTGAGTGGACATAGTGGCACATGCTTTTAATCCCAGCACTGTAGGCAGAGGCAGGAAGAGTTCGAGGCCAGCCTAGTCTACAGAGCTATTTTTTAGGATGGTCAGAGCTTTAAAGAGACCTTGTATCAAAAACAAAACAAAAAATTAAATCTGAGATGTAACTCAGAGGTAGAGCAGTTGTTAACATCCGTGTAGCCCTGGGTTCGGTCCACAACACCGCAAAATATACCGAACCATTTATTTGAACACTTTTACATACCTAGTATCGACACTGTCGAGACAACCCTGAAAGTACAAGGAAGATAACAGAGGCTCAAAGACCCGAGAGAAAAGAAAATGAGCCCAAGGTCAAGGACCCACTAACTTCCCACAAGAACGTTTACCGCAAATCGCTCCACAACAGACTCCTAGAGCAAAGGACAAAGGCGGGAACACCCGCTCGGCGCGTAACCGCGAGAGCACTTCCGGGGAAGTGCCGACGCCACGGCGAGCTCTAGAGAAGAGGTGCCGCAGCTGTCGCTCACTCTGCCAGGTCCCGCCCCGCGCCGGCGCGCCTCCGGATAGCCCCGCCCCCGAACCTAGCCAGGCGGGAAGCGGGCGCGCGCTCCCTCCCGTTCTCCTCCGCCCCCCGGGGGGGGGCGCGGGGGGAGGCGGGGGCGCGCGCTCTCGAGCTGCGTGCTCGCGTACGTCGCCGGGCTTCGGCTGCGTCCGTCCCGCCGCCCGCCCGTTACCGCCGCCGCCGCGCTTTCCGTTCGCCGGCCGCCGCCTGAGGGGGCCGGGGCCAGCCGCCGCCGCCGGAATGCCGCGGGTGTACATCGGTCGCCTGAGCTACCAGGCCCGGGAGCGCGATGTGGAGCGCTTCTTTAAGGGCTACGGGAAGATCCTGGAGGTGGATCTGAAGAACGGGTGAGGAGGGCGGCGGAAGGGCCGGCCGGGGGGCTGACAGGGCCGCGGCAATGGCTGGGAGGCCGCGGGGACGCGAGCGCAGTACTCGCTGGTCGCTAAGCCGCCGCTGGCCTCCTCCGCTCCGCCATGGCGGCGGCGCCTCGGGGGCGCGGGTAGGCCCGGCTCCCACTGCGCCTGCGCGGGCGGGGGTGGTGGCGGGATAATGGGGACGGAGGCCCGGGTTAGGCTAGGGCTCCGGGCGCCGGGGAAGCCTGGGTTTCCGTCAGCTGGACCGCACGTCCGAGGCCTTGTTTGTCTCCGAAGAGAGGCGGGCCTTTCCCGCTCTGGGGCTGCCGGGAGCAGATGAGGGTTCCGACTCTTTTCTCCCTGGTTCCCAGCCTGACCAGCCTGAGGCTTCCTGGCGCCTGTTTCTGGGGACAGGAGCTCTGGTGTTTTCGTGTGGCACCGTTTTTTTGGGCGGGAGACTAGTTTTAGTAGTACAGTGGCAGTTTGTTTCGAAAGTACTGTCTTGCCGCGCTGAAAGCCTTGCCCGATCCCTTTACGAGAATAAATTAAAGTCCTAGCTGGTTATTTTTGGGGGAGTCCTTATAGAGTTTCCACGTTGTGGTTTCTGCTCTCCAACTAGCCAGAAAATGATTGCTGTCGTAGGATTTGTTGAGTGGGTAGGGGCCATCCTAGCTAGGTCTGCATCGGCTGCTGGTGCAAGTGGAGACACATCTCCAAATTGCCTACTTAACAGCTTCCCCCGTACGGTCTGGGCTTGTATTCGTAATCTGCTTTGGCGAAACAGGGCTAGCAGAGGCTACCAGGTTTCGGGGGAAACGGGTGAGTTGCCATGCCTGGAGAATGAATGTACGAGCATCTTTTGCTTGGGAGCTGAGAAATATTAGGTAGGACTTAAAAGGTATTAAGCACCAGAACGGCATCAGAAGCACAAAACCTTGGGTGTTAGAGGAACCCTTGGTTTTGCTGTGTTTGTTTCTTGCTTGTTTTGTTTTTTAGACTTTGCATTTAGTCCAATGAGGCCAGTAGTAACTGACATTTGAGAAGAAATACACTTTAGTATGAGTTGTATATGAGCCAACACGTTCTCAAACCTGTCGGATTTCAAATTGACACTTAGAAGAATCTCCTTGCTGAGAACAAGACTTCGATAAAATGTTTATTGGATGCTGGATTCGATTCACGTAGACAATTTTTCATTTTCGGTGTACTTAACAATTCTTACAGAACTTATCAGACGACATGAGAGGATTGTTTTTGTGACCTTACATGTGAGAGATTAACTCCCCCCTTTCCCCTTCCTGCTGCTCATTTTAAGTTGACAGAATAACTTTTGTGGGGAAAAACACGGGGTTTGGAAGCCAGATAAGTCTGAGTCAAACCTGGCTCCTCAATTTAAGTTTCTTTGAGCAAGTGACTTAGTTTCTCTGAACCTGTTTTCTCATTCATAAAAAAGAAGGTTAGGTAGAAAAAGTGTAAAGCTTTTGCCAGCTGCTGTAGTAAGAGTCATTAGGAAGCATCTAACCCCTTTAGTGTTTGGTAACAGTATATTTGGTAAGGTCTCTTTTCTCAAGGAGTGGGTGAGAGCTGAAAAGGGTAGTAGGGCAAAACTGATCACTTGATCGGGTTACTAATGCACCAACAGGATACCCACGACTGCACTACATGAATTGAGGAAGGAGACAGAACTGTTCCTGACTAACCTGTTATGATTGACATGCATTTTGAATCAAGGAATGTTTGTTCTCACTTAAAACTCAGTCAACTAAAATAGAATAGTTTACTAAAATTGATTTTCTTTTTTATTATTTTTACTTTTTATGTGCATTGATGTTTTGCCTGCATGTATGTCTGTGTGATGGTGTCAGATCCCCTGGAACTGGAGTTACAGTTGAGAACTGCCATTGGGTGCTGGGAACTGAAGCCAGGTCCTCTGGAAGAGCAGCCAGTGCTCTTAATCACTGAGCCATCTCTCCAGCCCAGAATAGGTTTTTCTTAAAATGAGCTTTGAAGTATGGATTACTAGGGCTTGAAATGAAGAAATACATTATGTTGGAATTGGTGAAGTGGTCCAGTAAGGATCAATTGTAACAAATACTCTAGCTGGGACCAAACCTCAGGAAGGACCTAGAAATTCAACACCAGACCAGAGACAACCATTAAAAGTTTTACACTAGGGGCCTGGAGAGATGACTCCATTGTTAGCCGCACTGGCTGTTTTCCCAGAGGATCTGGGTTCAATTCTCAGCACCCACATAGGAGCTCAAAACTGTCTCTCCATCCAGTCCTAGGGAATTTGACACTAGGCAGGCATATGGGAAACAGTTACACATGCAGGCAGAACATCCATACACATACAAATAAATCTAAAAGAATAAAAATAGAGGTAAATAATAAAAAAAATTTAAAAGAGTTTTACACTAAATTTTAAATCATGAACAGAATTCAGACTCTGAGGGAAGCATGGAACAACTCAGGGAAATCTAAGAGGACAGGCACTCTCAGAACTTTAGCTGCCTAAGTCTTTTAGGAACTTTGATTCTTATATTGCCAAATAATGGATGGTGTGCATGAAATCCATCATAGATCAAGGTTGAAATAAGGAATGGAAAGTTATTTTTGGGTTTAAAGACAGATATGACAGACACTAATTCCATACAGTGCAACAGCCTGGCATCATTCTGAAATCATTGCAAAGGAAAATGACTTCCGGGAAGAAGACAGATGCTGGGAGGCCTAAAGGAAGCAGTGGAACAAAAGGAAAATGTAGCTGTGAGCTGTACATAGTCTTAAGCCTGGGACGGTGGTAGATTTCCTCACGGGGAAGTGTCTTTGAACGTTTCTGGATTGAAACTCTAAAACAAATTTTAGATTAATGGGCTTTAAAGAATTGCTGGAGTGTTCACATTTGTTAAGGTGAGGTATCTTAGGTATTGGCAGATGGGTTGTGGGTAAAGTTGAGAATTAATTAGGTAGCATACTTTATACTTGCAGAATAAAGAGTTAATGTCCAGGAAAGGATTTTGTGGCCTCTTTGGATCTGGGGGAGAGGCATACATACAAGCAGTTCAACATTTCCTTGCCTGCTACTTTATTATGCCAGGCAGCCTGCTTCTGTTTGAGAGAACTTGGGAACAGATGGTTCTTTGGGGGACTACAAGTATGATGCAAAATCTCCCTGGGGCCACATTGACCATTCATGATTGCATTAGAGTCTTCTACATTCCTACCTGCCTGATAAACCACCTGGAGCCACTTTGGACAAAAGTGGACCAGAGGGAATTCTGGGAGTTTGAAGGAGACAAAACTACTAGTACCTTTCAGCTTTATGGTAGCTTTTGTTGGCTTTGATTACGTGTGGATTGTATCACTTTTCTTTTTTTATTAATCACTTTTTTGTGATACATGGAAGGTTTTTTTGTTTTGTTTTTTTTATACAATTTCTCTCTTGCCACAAACATCTTGTAGTTTCAGTCACAGATCTTTTCATTTTTTAGTAAAACTTACTCCATCCTTAAGTGATTTACCTGCCTAATAGCTAGAGTAAGATCTGAATTATTGAGGTCTTCTTTCTTTAGCTGACTAAAGCACTCAAGGGAAAGTGAGCCTGTATTTGACCTGACAGTGAAGAGGTAGACTGTTGGAGTTTAAATAGGAAGCTTTAAATTGGTGGGGTATTTTTTTTTGTTTTTTGTTTTTTTTTTAATTCCTGGTATTACTGGATAGTTTTTTGTCTTTACCTTTGTTTAAAATTGAAGTGGTGTGGAACTGGGTGAGGGGGGATGTTTTAAAAACTCTTGGAGTGAGTTAGATCCCTATTGTTGCCCTATCCCTGTCATGGCCCTTATTTGCTGAGAGGAATCCCTGCCACCCCCCAGGCATTTTCTCCATGGATTGAAGCCTTCTCAGGAGCTTGTTCTTTAGAGGGAGAGTGAAGGAGGTCTAGTTAAGCTAATATTCCAGATTATGGATTTTTGGTGAGTTGAGCCACTGCCAAATGGCAGGTAAGTGGGGCACTGATGACACAGGGTCCTATTTCCCATACTGAAGCCCCACTTTCCTTTACCTTACTGCCGTCATTGGCCATCTGTCAGCCTTAAAAGTAGTCTCCCACTTGAATTTGTGTCTCGAGTATTTGAGTCTGGTAGGAATTTGGTTCTGTGTTTATTTACTACTTACCTAACAAGAGAGTCACTTTGTTAAAAAGAGTTCTCCAACAGCCTTAATATAAAATGTAAGAAGATTCTTTATAGGCTGGGCTGTGGTGGTTGACAAACTCAGGAGGCAGAGGTAGGGGAGCTGTGCCCAGCCTGGTCTACAGAGGACTAACATAGAGAAAGGAGGATGAAAGGTCATCCAGAGATGACCCTGCCTGCGATTGGGGCACATGACTTGATCTGTCACCTCTACAGCTTCCACACAAACATTTCTTTTTTCCTTTCATTTTGTTTTTTGTTTTGTTTGTTTGCTTTGTTTTTGAGACAGGGTCTTACTGTGTAGACCAAGCTGGCCTCGAACTCACAGATCTCCACCTGTCTTTGCTTTGCTACATATACATACATTCCTTGTTTTTCTTTCCTCTTTTTTCTCCCCCTTTTTCAACCAACTTGGGATCAAGGTGGCACATTATTGCCTGCTTGCCTAAAAGTCTGGTCTGTCTGTCTTTGTGAGTATTCTGTAACTCCAGCCAGCTGCCTTGTATGATGAATTGTGTTGTGCTAGGTAGGGATCCAGCCCCGGCTTTATGAGTGGTAGGCAAGGCACTCTACCACTGAGCCACACCTCCTGCCTCTACAGTCTGATTCTATAATGATTATATAGAAATGCTACATATAAGTTCTAGTTAATGTATGCAATTAAAGCTAGGTTAGAAGACATTTAGATTATTTTTGGTTTTCACTATTTTATGCATATGTAGCACTGGAAAATATTCTTTATGTAAAACTTCTTGCATATTTTTAGGATTTGGGCGTAAAAATAAATATGCATTCTTATGTTTTCTGGTAGCCCTTGATTTCCAAACCAATAGGTTGTGTGCTTTATCTAATTTTATGTATACGGGTGTTTTCCCTACATGTATGTCTGTACCACATGGGTGTCTGGTGCCAGAAGAGGCTGTCAGGTCTCCTGGACAGTGTTTTAGACAGTTGTGAGCCACCATGTGGTTGCTGGACACTAAACCTAGGTCATCCTGAAAAGCAGCCAGTGTTAGTAACCACTGAGCCATTTCTCCATTTCCGTTACCTCCCTTGTTTAAAAACTCTTGATTTCTGAATTTTCTACTAAACTTTATTATACTGTTTTTAAGCACTGTGGGTTTTTGTTTTGTTTTTTTCCCCATTTAGCCTAGGAGAATTGAGAACTTCACAAAGTAACTTTTGACTTAGACAATATGTATATAGCTTGTAGGTAATTTAGACAATGTAAAAACCAGAAAAGAGATGCCAAGTCTTTAGAGGCTTTCTGATGATATACTATGGTAATCCTATCTGTCATTTAGCAGGCTGAGTCAAAATGATTGTTCAAGGCCTGTAGGTATAACAGCCAGACCCTTGTCTGGACTGCATAGTGTAGTCTGTCTGGTTAGCCTCAAACCTACTATGTAACTAAGGATGACCTTGACCTTCTGATATTCCTACCTCTCCCAAGTGCTGGAATTATAAGATGTGATCCACCTTTTCCATTTTATGCAGTGCTGGGATCAGCCCAGAGCTTCATGCGTGCTAAGCACCTGAGGTACATCCCCGTGTGTTGTGTGCCACCTTTTCTACTTTGGCTTGTGTGGTTTTTTTTGTTGTTGTTGTCGTTATATTGAAATCTTTGCTGTTGGTTGCCTAAATTCTTGTTTAGCTGAGTTGTACTTTGCCTAGCCATTCCCCCTAGGCTGTCCCCTAATACTAGCTGTTATAAATAACCCTATATTGGATGTCACGCGTGAAAACCTTTTTTTGGCATTGTGTCTTAAGATACATTTCATGGAGCAAAATTCATTAGTCCCACAGGAAATGAACACACAAAGTTCTTAATGCATGATGGTATGCACTTTTAATCCCAATGGACAGAAGCAGACAGATCTCTGTGGGTTCCAGGCCAGCTAGGACCACATAGTGAGACCCTGTCTCAAAAACAAAAATAACCATACCAGTTACAAAAAAGGCAGGAGTGGCTAAGAATGCGTGCATCATGGTACCCCACTGGTATTGAGCCATGGTGCTGTTTGACATCTTTGCTGCTTGAAGTGATACTTTGGGGATCTTTTGAGCCAGGAGTTGAAGGCCAATCTGGGCAATGTAATGAATGGGTCCCTGTCTCAGAAATTAAGAAAATGACAAGAAAAATATAAATCCTGTCTCAAAAAATCAACAAAGCTAGCCAGGTGTGGTGGCTTTCTCTTGTAGTCCCAGCACTTGGGAGTGGAAGCAGCAGAATGAGGAGGACAGCAAAGTTATCTTTGGCTGCTCAGAAAGTTTGAGGACAGCCCGGATCGTGTGAGACCTTGTCTTTAAAAAAAGAAAAGGAAAGGAAAACATGGGCCCCTGGATGAGGTAATACTCTGTCATTGTTTTAATAGTTGTGTAACTATTACAAATGCAGTCCATTTTATTATGTTACTTCTTCCCAAAACATGGGAAATTTAAACTCTTCTGAGAAATCAATACTAGGAAACAAGACTATAAATTATATCTAAGTATTATTTCTAACATAAATTACCCTGGCTCAAATTCTCTCTCCTCTTGGGTGCCAGACCCTGGTTTGTGTTATGAATAATCATTACATGTAATCATTTGGTCATGACATTTTAAAACTCTGTTCTTTGTTTAGTGTCTTATTCTTCCTTTTCTGTTTGAGATGAGCTGCACGAGGGTGACTTTTCAAAGCACAGAGTGTTGACTGGGTGATATATGTGGTTTGGGTTCGTGGAGATTTGAGGTGCTTCTAGGTAACTTTACACAGACAATTGTATTTTGCAGTCTCAAAAGGAAAGTGCTTCACATATCTGAGAAAATATTAGGAGTGGTATTTATAAATGTGTGAGCTAACACTGAACTCTAAAAACTAGAAAATATTAACAACTTCATTGTATGTTTTTTTTAACCCATTTATGGGGTGGTAGCATGCTGTATGGCATGTGTGTGGAAGTCACCGGAAAATGCTGGAGTCAGTTCTCCCCTTCTACCTTATGGTTTCCTAGGATTCAACCCAGGTTGCCAGGCTTGACCTTTAGCCATTGTCCTGTCTCACCACCTGTTTAGTTTTTATTTCAACTAACTATATCAAGGCACTATAAACAAATGGTATCCCTGGTTTGTGTCACTATGAAAACTGAGGCATGTGGTTGACAGGCCAAGATTACAGGATGAATTTTTGAAAGCTCTGGATTATTTTCATTCACATGCCAGTCATGGCATTGCATTGACAGTCAGGCTTTTCTCCTGTTGCTCCTTTCCTGCCTACAGGGGTAATCTGGGTTCCCTGGCCTGTTCACCCTGTAGTCTTTTCTAGAGGCTTCTAATAAACTGATAAGCCTCAAGTGAGACAGATTGTACTTTGTATAATGCTGGCCTTGGTAGAGAATGGATGGGGAGTGAGTAAGCCTCAGGCTGTCGTGGCTACCTAGAGTAGGATGTGTGTCCGTGTCAGCACACATTCCAGTGTCTTGTCATCCCTGCAACCTCTAATCTTAGAATATCCTTCAAGTGAAGGGCTGGATTGTGCTCTGCATTCACATAGACATATTCTAAGGCAAGCCCCAGCTAGAGGTGATAGCCAAAGACTTAACAGCTAGTACCAGAAGAGTCTCCAAGACCTAGAAAGAGGAGGGGGACTAAAGGAGCTTTGAAATCAGCCTGGCAAGGCAGGCAAGACTCGGGCATGTATCATGTAGTGCAGTGAGGCACTAAAGCTAAAAGAACTTGAGATTTTTGTAAAAATAATGAAGTGGCCAATTGGGGGAAATCTGTCTCCAAGAAATAGCATGGCATTGGCATCTTTAACAAAGTTAAGTAGAAAAGAATAGAACAGACTGCTACCCAGGGCAGTTAAGAGCAACATGTAAACAACCAAGATGGTCCCAGAGGTATGAGCTTCATTAAGCTTATTAGCACCTGACAACCTGTTCCCTGCGTTGTTTAGAGCCGATTTTGTGTGTGGCTTTGGTGTAGATTTGGATAGCACTGTTTGTGGAGTATATCCTTGTTTTGGTGAGTGGACATAATAGACATGGTGATATATGTTATTGTGTCCCAAGAGATGTGTTCTGAATTAGTAATAATGAGTACTGTACACTTGTTTTTAGTTTTTGTGTTTGAGCTTCATGAACTTTAGTGTAAGACATCTGAGAGACAGAAAATCGAAAAGACATAGGTGTAATTGTGGACCCCAACTGCCTCAAACTTCTTTAAGGAAAGCAGCTTTTTTTTAACTTTAAAATAACCGTTTAGTTATGACAGGGAGCTTATAATTAGTTTTATTTATAAATTATAAATAGTTTGTGTTGTTTTCTAGGTGTCCCATTCCTAGGCTAAGAATATGGTGAGAGTCCAGGGAAGCAGCTTAGCAGACTTAGTTCTATAACGGGGTTGTTTCAAGACCTTGGGTGGACTTGCCTTTAATCCTGGTACTCAGAAGGCAGAGGCCGGTGGTGAATCTCCACATTCAGGGACAGCCTGGTGGTCTGTAGAGTTCCCAAGACAGCCAGGGCCATACGGCCTTAGGACCTTGCACCACTGAACCACAGCACCACCAACCTGCTGAGTTTGTAAATCCTTTAGGGTGATGGAATTGACTTGGCAGATAGGCTGTAGGGACACTTACAAAGTAACACTTTAAAAATCTTCTTCTGGAGTAAGTTTTATTTTTTATAATGATTGTTCCTATTTTCTCACCCCAGTATGTGAATATTCCTTTAGAGATGGTCTGGTATCTGCAGTGTGGTTTAAGACCCTGGGCTTAGGTTGGGGATTTAACTCCGTGTTGGAGTACTTGTCTAGCAAGCCCTAAGGCCCTGGCTTTGGTCTCCATTGAGTCTTGAATTTAGCTATGTATTATTATGTTTTTTTCAATCAGATGATTTACTTCATGTCAGTTATTTTTCATTGCTGTGACTGAATTCCTGAGCAAATGAACTTAAAAGAAGAAAGACTTGTTTTGGCCGTTTTATTGATCCTGGTCCATGCTCAACTGGTTCATTGGCTATGGAGCTTTGTTAAGGAGAGTGTCTTGTCAACTAGAACCTGTGGTGGTGGTGGTGACTGCCCAACTTGTGATGACCAAAAGACAGAGAAACAAGAAATGGCCCAAATGTCCCCCAAATGCACACTCATGACCTATGTCTTTCAACTAGGCCACACTTATATATATAACTTTCCACTACTTCCTGATAATTCTATCACATTGTGTGCTCATTATTAGATTAATACATTGAGATCGGAGCCCTTGAACTGTTGAAATTTTTATAGTTATTTTTGTTTCCACTAGTAACTTGGTAGAAAGTAAACATTTACAACTTATTAGTATCCACACACTCCAGTTACAGGATCGGTGTCTCCGCCTTTACTGTGCTCACAGTTGTGGTCAGACGTGGGCATTTGTCCTTCTTATGCCTGTGCTCCTGGAGCCCCTGTTTTTCCAGCCTCTCTCATTAAGGACTACTCTCCATTGGGTCTGGGAAGTAGCAGAGCCTGATGGGGTGCAGGTTGTAGGTTAGGATCTGAGATTGAAGAAACTTGGAAGCTTGCGTAGCCTTTGCCAGAGACCCAGCAACAGCTCCAAGTCTTAATTCTCTGTCTAGGAGCCGGCAATAGCCCTCAGAGTTGGGAAGGTTGAATAAAGCAATGTGTGCTTCCAATAATGCTTGACAGAAAGCAAGACAGAAAAATAGGAGTTAGTTTTTATGACAGAGGAATTGGAAGAAAGAAAGAGAGAGTCCTAGTGGGGTTGAGTAGCTTGGAATTAGTCAAATAAATCAGGTCTTAGATAGTATCATCCATTGCTACTGAAGTCATTACATTTGGAAGTCTGTAAACCTAGTATTTGACTTCTGGCTGGCCCTTTTTTCCCCCTCTCTTAATATTCATTCATAAATATAAAATATTTTGGTCCCAGTCACCATTCCTTTGCAAAACTAATTAAATGTATCCTCAAGTATTCTCTTTGATGATCTCACAACGGCACAACTAGCTCCAAGTATCCTGATCTCATTTTTGCTGAGTCTCAGAAGCAAAGACAGACTATAGGGGTTGATGCGGGACCTCTAGAATGGAGATTGCACAGAATAATCTTATTTTTCCTCTATTCTTCTAGTCTGTTATGTTCTGAACCCACACATGTTTTCGGAAGGACCAGATGGCTGACACTGGCTTATGGGAACCAAAAGACAAGAGTGAAAGTAACCCGGTTGTCTCATGCCCCAGCTTAGAGTGCTTCACCCTACCCTGAGACCAGTGTCCTTTTTCTCTGGAGACTTCACCCTGCTGTATCAAAAAACTGCTACCACCTGGCTTATCTGAGGTTAGATTATGGTTAAGTCAAGCAGCAGTGCTTATTAAATAGAAAAGGTTCTATTTGGGACTGTGGGAGTACAGGAGAAGCCATCTCTGCCTTTCAAAGGCTTTGGCATCTGTAGCTTAAAGTAAAGCTGGAATTCAAGAGTCCTGAGCCTGGGTTCATTTTCAGATCCACCACATAGAAGCTGCCTGACTGGGAACAAGCTGCCTGGCCTCTCCAAGCCTTAGTTACCTCTTCATGAGTGAGAAGAGTAATTCACTCTTCGCATTTATTATAAGTAACAAATGAAATATTGCACATAATAAAAATATTTCTTTACTGTAAGTCAAGTGCTGTGCTAAATAGCCAACGGGTGCTAGCCTTTGTTATGCGAAAGCCCTCATAATGAAGCTGCAAGATTAGTACACACAAAAGAGACAAGGCTTAAGCCTTGCCTTGTGAGATGAGAAACTGATGGGAGTGCCAGAGAAGTGGCTGGATGAGCATCAGGCATGCAGGGCTGAGTAAGGCCTTCTGAAGGAGGTGTGTCTCAGCCGTAAGCTAGAAGGGCAGAAGGATTCAGCTGCTGTAGTCAAAGTGTTTAGAAGGACATGAAGATACTAGGAGGCATAGACTTCTAAACAACAGAGTAACTTAACTGCTGGCTTTTCCCACTACAGTGTAGAGACAAGTTGCCTGAGTGAAAATAGCTGTGGTCTGGGATACAGTCCCAAAGGCCCAGGTACAATGAGAAAATGATTGAGCTTGACAGTAGACACAGTGGATAACCAGAGGACAGTAGTCAGAAATGATTGCAAGGTTGTTGGGAGTGAATCAAATGATCAGGGGTTCTGGAAGAGAGAAATCATGAGGTAGGTTTTCTTCTTTGAAGGTGGGGAAAGATCAAGTGCAGACTGAGCTGTGGCCAACCGTTTGCAGACCAGGAATCCACACTAGCTCTAATCAGAGAGCTCTTGGTGTGCGGGAACTCCAGTTTGCCGACGTGAAAGAGCCCCAGGCTGGGTAATGGTGAGCCCTGAAGTCGCACCCCAGCTCTGCCACTGAGTGAGCACGGGTAAGTCTTCCACCTTCTACGGGTGGCCTTGATGGCCCTCCCTCCTCTGAGACTAAAGAAAAAGGGAGGGCAGAAAGCCAAGAGCAGCCTCCTTCCTGTCTCAGAATAGGAAAGGGTCTCAGGAACCTCCTCCTGGAGGCTTGTAAACTCCCTCAGTCACTGCAGAAGCCAGCTCACATCCATGACCATTAATGCTAAGCAGTAACTGACAATGGTTAATGTGCCATGAGGGCCTGCTGCTAGTGCCCTGGAATGCTGCAGGTCTGTGGAATCAGGGCAACTGCACTGTTCTCATTCACAAGCTTCTCCAAGTTGGCCTCACCCGAGCCCCAGAGTTGGCTGTAGAAGGTTTCTGTGCACTCGTGCAGCTCTCAAGAGTTGCCCTTTACTATCCTGTCATTGTGCCCTTTTCACCTCTTAAGACCCAAGTTGGTTGAAGCCTAGGATCTACTAAGTGCTTTGAAAGCTGTTTGATTCCTGTTCACTGAATACCATTTCTTTCAGGGCAGATTTAAGGGCTCTGCCCTCAAAATACAGTGCTACTGGCTCTAGATTGAGGGTTCAAGCCACCCTGTGGGTTTACTTCAACAGATGAAAATTTTTCCTTGGCTACAGCAACATCCCTAATCCTGACCAGCCATGGAGAGGTTCGGTTCTTACAAGGAAATGAGTGAATGTGGGAATGGCTCACCACATTGGGAAAGCAAAACTCACATCCTGCTGATGCTTGGCTGAGGACTCTCATGTCCACATACAAAGAAAAGCATGTGGCACAGTTTTAGGACAAAGGTGAGCAGAGATCCACTGTGGAAAGGGGCACATTTTCCTTATTGAGAGACCATCCGAGGCATGCTCCTCGGTAAGCAGTGTTGGTGGGTGTCCGCAGTTACGCATGGAGGCTTGCTTTTCCTGCTCCTTGTATCCACTCCCCGGCAGCACCCTTTAGTCACACCTGCTCAGTTAGCCATTTGAGTAGCTCAACTCCAGTCCAGCCATGCTTCTCATTTCTCCCCTGGGCCTGTCCTCAGTCTCCTTGATGAGTGAGAGGGTCTGGAAGACAGACAGCCCTGTGAAGAGGGTGAGATAAGTGTGTCCTCGTCAGTAGGACATAAAGGAAAAGAGAACCTGGTGGTGTGCAGGACCTTTGGGATTTACAAGTACTGTGGTCGGAGAAAGCTTGTTTGGCAGCACTGTGAGCTTAGGTGGGAACTCTTATAAGAGATGTGATGGGCATTTCTAAATGGACATCTTAAGGGACCTTGGATTGAAGACATGTCACTCCAGTTGTGCTTTTTCAGTCTGACCGGAGGATGAAGAAGACTAGAGCATACACAGGGGTGCAAATGGACCAAAGATCTGAGCAGCTATGGGTGCAACATGACTTTGCTTTATGCTGTCCAGGTACCCTGCTAGACTTGTTTTAGAGTCATAAAATTTACTTTTTTAAAGGAGAAAATGATACCAGTTCTCTCTTCTCCCCTCATTCTTAGGACAGGATATGCCAGGATCAGAAGAAAACACTTTGGGAAGATATGATAGAAGAAACATTAAGAAAAGAGTTTTGTTTTGTTTTGTTTTGTTTTGTTTTGTTTAATTGAAGTGTTGTGTTATGTGCTTACACATAGCATAATGGAAAGCATGGAATGCTGCCACCCTTGAGTAAGTTGAGGTGTGGTCTCTGCTAGATAGGGCCTGCACTTACGTCCTTCTCCCAGTTCCCTCACGCTCATCCTTCCCATGCTGGAGTCTCCTAACAGTACTCCTAATGCAGCAGCAGTGGATTATAGGTAGAACCGGAAAAATCTATCTGTCCCAGTTGTGTTTTGTGAGGCTTACAGAGCCTACCAGGTGCTGTGTCGTATGGTAAAGTCACAAGCATGCCTCAGATCCTTCCCTACCTGGACAGAAAGTTCTAAAGAGCTTTGTTGTTTTGTTTTGGTTTATAGAATAGGTTAGTTTCATGTTATTTGCTGTAAAGTACAAAAGGATTAGTGTTCAGGTTAATATTTAAATTTAAAAACATATTTTATTAACCATGCAAAGGTAGCATACAACTTTAATCCCAGCATTCAGGAGGCAGAGGCAAGCCAGACTTGAGTTCAAGGCCAGCCTGGTTTACAGAATGGGAACCAGGAGTACACAGAGAATCAGGGGCTGGGGCAGGGGTCGACAGAAATCATTTATTAAGAGGGATGCAGGTAGGTTTTTGAAGAATCACTGATATCTATCAAAGATTTGCTTTTTTGAAGATGTGAAAATTCAGCTGAAGAACTGCTAAGGTGTTTAAAACTGATTTGAGATCCATAGTTTTAAAAGACATCTTAGACAGTAAAGAGTTAAATTCACCCTGACCTTGGGTGCTATCCTTGACTACACCTACCCAAAGGAGTGCAGGGTTTTAATGTTTCTTATACACATGTGTCGGGACAGACCTTAGCTGTATGTAGTGTACTCTCTCACTTGACAGTTAAGCACAAAGAAAATATGTGTTGTTGAGTTCGTTCCTAACAGAACCGGGCCAACAGCCAGACCAGAGGCCAGGACTTGTTGACCATCTTAATAGACATGAGTCAGAGCTCTCTGCACACCAGCCCTGCTGAGTTTCTAGTCAGAGTTTTTCATTTTTGTGCCTCAGGGTCTCATTTGTGAAACAGGGTAACTGGTACCTGCCTCTTGAATGCTTTGAATGTTAAATAAAGCCACATTGTTGAGAATAGAGAATGTTTAATGAATAGTAGGTGATATTTTATCACTGTTACCCAGGCTGCTGCTTATTCAGAGCCCATTCACTGGACCTGTTTGGAGAATGCAAAGCTAAGTGGAGAGTGTTTGGTAGAAATACCTGATCTAGTGTCTGTTCATTCTCCAAAGAGGAATTCCCCAGCATTCTGTTTTTTCCCTATGATATTGTGGTTTCAGCTCCAATCGACATGCCAGTTTCAGAAGTGACAGTCTGATGCTTGATTTGGTCTTTAATCTGAACTTGTCATTAAAATGCTCTTGATAGATTTTTAAAGCATTTCACAGAGATGCCACCAAAGTTCCTGTTAAATAAATTGGACCTGAAGTCAACTATTTATTTGGTTTAGTCAAATAATGCCTGAGTGATCCCCTGGGGAGGCTTAGGAGTAACTATTAGGAAAGATTACATGGGTCATTTTCCTCTGGCATCACAAATTGTCCTACATCTTGCTTCAGCCTCAGCTGGTAGAGACTGGTCTGTCTGAGCACTGATTTATGTCTAAATGACTGTGCCTCCCCTGATAGGCTATCACAGGTTTCCTATGCATGTAAGCCATAGAATAGAGTGATCTCTGCTGAGTGCTGCAGCCCATGGAGTCTAAGCGGAAGCCTCACCGAGCCCACTCCAGCTGGGCTTCCTGCCTCAATTGCCCTGCAGAGTTTAAGGTCTTGGATTTTGTGATTCTGTGATTTGTAGTTATAAACCTTAACCGTTTGGGGGAATTTTTTTTCTTTTATTTGTTGAGTCTTTATGAATTAGTGCTGTTGTGACCTTATCTTAGTCATTTCTGATCATCGGTACTAAGCAAATGGGTAGTCCTTAGAAAGAGAAAGCCATCTCATCAGGCTCATGGCGAGTGTTCTTGTCCATCCTTATACTTGCTGTCTCCTTCTCACCTGGTGCCAAGGACAGCAATGCTGTGAGCAAAGAAAAACAACAGATCCAAGACTGGTCTGCACAGTTACAGAAAGGACGATACTTCGTTCTTTTTGGTATTTTATGGTCTATCTAAATAGATCTAAACAAAGCCAAAGTAAAGTAGTGTTGGGTTTGTTGTTTTGTTTTTTAAAAATCTGCTTTTTGATAAACTTCACCTTGCCAGATGTAGTGGGGCATGCCTTTAATCCCAGCACTGGGGGCAGAGACAGGTGGATCTCTATTATGAGTTCAAGACCAGCCAGGGTTAGTAAGACCTTTTCTTAAAAAAACAAATGATCTCTATTAAATGTTCACTTCCCTGATGACTCATTTTACCTAGGAAGGAAAAAGGCAGCTATGGTGTCATGTCCATTAAGTAACTGAGGCAGTTTGGAGCACAGTGAGTGATTGGAAAGGCTTTATTTTCTTTTCCTTGACAAATGCAGCAGCATGCTTACTCAAGACCATTTACTAAGCTGCTCCTAATTCCACCCTGTGGAAGTCTGTTTAAGACCCCACAGAGCTACATGGGCAGGCGTTCTGAAAACACATCCTGTTAAGTAACTGTGTGTTTAGTTTGTTTTGTTTATTTTTGTTTTTTTCTTAATGGAGAGTCAGTGCCTCTTAAAGTTTGAATACCACTCAGACATTTCAGCATAAAAAACACCTCTAAAACAAAAGGGGGGCCAGGACCACCAAGATAGCCCAGTGGGTAAAGGCTGACCACCTGAGTCCATTCCTTGGGACGGACACACTTGTGAAAGAAAGGAACCAGCTCCTACAGTTGTCCCTGAGTTCCACACAGGAGCCATGATGCACACATACCAAAAAAAAAAAATGTGATTAAAGAAATTAACTCTCCAGGGGCTAGAGAGATGGCTCACAGGTTAAGAACTGTTTCTTCTAAAGGCCCCGAGTTCAGTTCCCGGCAACCAGATGATGGGTCACAACCATCTATAATGAGATCTGGTGCCCTTTTCTGGCATACAGGCAGAACACTGTATAAATAATTTAACTCTCCAAAACTTGGCTTGCACTTTGTTACCTTGTAACCTCAACTACTGTCACCTTGAGAGATCTGTTTGGAAAGAACTCTTTAGTTAGTTGAATTTTGGCAATTCTGAATTCTCAATTGACATGTTAACCTAGTACATCACAAACTCAAGAAACTGAAGTAGGTAGACATAGTGGTACATGCATACCTGTAATCCCCACACTCGGGAGGCTGAGTTAGTCAAGAGGATGGGAAGTTCAAGGCCAGCCAGGGTTCCATTGTGAACCCCTGCCTAACCACCCAACCCCACCCACAGAAATTTCCTGAGAGGAGGAGGTTGTTGTCATTGTCGTTGTTGTCATCACTGGCATCTTGGGGCCTGGATCCAGTGTCAGTCTGTCTGAGCATAGAGGGTCATCATTTGCCTGTGTGCATAACAAGCCTGTCAGAGTCTAAAGAATTGGCTTGTAACTCATTGGTGATTGGACAGGATCCAAAGGATGGTTTTGGTTTTAAAATACAGACAGTGCTCACAGAGCAGGCCTTTCATAGACCAAACTAAAATTTATTTGAGTTTAACCTTGCTTGTAAGTATGTTACAGATTCTGTATTTTGGTTAACTAGTCTGTAGCAGGCATTAAAAGAATTTAGGGGCTGGGGAGGGCTTCTCCCACATGTATTAAACTACCCTGTCTCTGCTCAAAGTACCTAGTAATGTGATATAAATAAGCTGGTATAGTTGTATGTAGATCATGCCAGCCTTTCCAAACATCATGGAAACAAACTTGGAACCACACAGGGAAGTAAATAGCTAGTAATTTCTAGAAGAGTTAGTTCATTTGTGACTAGTTTGTTTAGGTAGGAAAACAGGAACCTTGAAAAAAACTTTTGACAAAAGAGATTTAAGATACTGTGACTTTTACCTGCTTTGCTTTGAACATGACTCAGCAGTTAATGCAACAGTTCATCAGGGGAGCCCAGCTGCACCTAGGACAGACATCACTTGTAAAAGTGCAAGAGGGTGAGTTTTCATGTGGTGTTTGAAATGGCACACATTGATTCCTTAAATCAAGAAGCCCTTGGAAGTATTTGCTGCTGCTTCCTGCTAGACTTAACACAGCCTTCTGACTCTTGCAGTTAGTTGCCTGTTGGCACAAAGACAATGTGGTTTTGGCTACAGAAAAGAGAAAGTTGGCCCTTAGTTTGCAACCCCCAGCCTGTGCTAAGCATGAACCTCGTTGATTTCTGACACATTAGTGAAGCTGGATGCCACTGATGCCAACCAGGTTTTGTTTGTTCTCTTGTAGGTATGGTTTTGTGGAGTTTGATGATCTGCGGGATGCAGATGATGCTGTTTATGAACTGAATGGCAAAGACCTCTGTGGTGAGCGAGTCATTGTTGAGCATGCCCGAGGCCCACGTCGGGATGGCAGTTACGGATCTGGACGCAGTAAGCATTTGAAGAATATATTTGTATCAATAACATACCTTTGTTGTTATAAATGTTAATTTTTAAAGTATTTTATTGTTTTATTTTAAGGTAGATATTTAAGCTGTTTCTATAAGAGTATATCTTTTAAAATACAGAATTGTAAATAAAACTTTAAATATTCGATGTCATGAATTTGTTTTAATACTTTAAAACATTTTCTTCTGTGATGCAATTTGACATATATTTAACAAAGACCTCAATTTTAATTAAAAGAATCCTTTGAGGCTAAGATGGCCATGTGTTCCATTTGCTGACCTTGGTTACTTTTCCATGGGTGGCCCTTGGCTGAGCAAAAAATAGGAAGCATTCGATGACCACAATCATACCCCATTAGACCTGGGTGGTGAGGCTCCCTCAAACGCAGAGGAGATTAACTGAAATAGGTGCCTTGCCTGCATCTTTTTCTTTCCATAAAAAATATTCACAAAAGTTTTAATCACCATGAGTAATAATAGTAACTGATTTAATAATTTGCTTTTTCTAAATTGTTATGTTTCTTAATTTATACATGCTAATTTAAAATATAAATACTAACTGGTGAATGTGTATGCCTATAACTTACTGAGTTTTTGTGTTTAAACTCAAAGGTAAGACTTTAGTTAAAATACACATACTATTATTTAGAAAGGGGGGATTGAGTTACATATTTTAAGAGTGCTGTGTCATCTTCCTCTTACACTATATGATGTTTGTCTGTTTGAACCGTCTAAAGGTGGATATGGTTATCGAAGAAGTGGCCGAGATAAATACGGTCCTCCTACTCGCACAGAATACAGACTTATTGTGGAGAATTTATCAAGTCGGTGCAGCTGGCAAGACCTAAAGGTTTGGGCCTAGTTACTTTCTAAGGTTGGGCATGGGTAAAAGTAGGAAGCAAGTATATTATTCGGGCCTAGGAGTGTAAAAGACATTAAAACCTCACTCATACTTTACTTCTGTGGATGCCGATTGCGCCAAGGAATCATTTGTATTACATGGAATTTTCCGCTGCGGATAGTGTTCTAGAGCGATAACAGGGTGGAGCTGCATAGAAAAGACTAAAAAACCCTATGTCTCTGTAAACTGGAGCTGGAAGATTACTAACTTTCAGCTTCCAATGTGGATCCGCACAGTCAGACTATCCAGCCTGTGTTGTTCTTAGTCAGGTGCAGTGGTTGCATAGATAAGTGGGAAGATAGGCCAGCTGCACTATATGGTGAGTTCCAAAAGTGACAGCTCATCTCAGAAAGTGGGTGAGGGTCAACCCATCTTTTAAGAAATATTTATTATGGGCTGGGCAAGGCGGAGTACATCTTTAATGCCAGACTTGGGAGACAGAGGTAAGCAGAGCTCCATAAACTGGATGCCAACTTGACCTACACAGTGTCAGGCCAGTCAGGACTACAGAGTGAGACTTGCTTAAAGAAATAAAATAATTTTAAAAAGGAAGAAAAGAGAATTTTATTCAAAAATTCCAAGATCTAGAGGGAGGGGCAGGAATGGGGGGGTTCAATTCCCAGCATCCATGTGGCAGCTCACAGTTGTCTGTAACTCCAGGATCTGACATCTGCACACAGGCAAAACACCAATGCACATAAAATGATGATGATGATGATGATGATGATGATGAGATAGGAGTCAGGGCTGGCCTGGGTTGGGCTGTAACTTGGTACTGAGCACTTACACCTGGCTGGTGCATAAACTGAACCTCAGCACCCAAGAGTAAACAAGTTAAGCTCTGCTGCTGTGGCCGTCCAATCCAAAGTGCCAAAGGTCTTCTTGAGAACAGTGTTTGTAATCTTGGTAGGGAAGAAAACTTGCGGAGAAGTGTCATAACCAATGGTCTCAGAACAGATGAGAGGCAAGCTGTTTCTTTTTAAACCAAACTGAAGGAGTTAAGAAAACAGTAGTTAGGAATTCTTTACATTCATGTTATGGTTTGTTTGGGTTGTTTTTGTTTTGTTTTGTTTTGTTTTTTGTTTTAGTTTTGTGGGTTTTGTTTAAAGATTTATTTATTTTATTTATGAGTACACTGTAGCTGTCTACAGACAGACCAGAAGAGGGCATCAGATGGTTGTGAGCCACCATGTGGTTGCTGGGAGTTGAACTCAGGACCTCTGGAAGAGCAATCAGTGCTCTTAACCACTGAGCCATCCCTCCAGTCCCCTGTTTTGTTTTGTTTTGTTTTGTTTTGTTTTGTTTGTTTTGTTTTGTTTTGTTTTGTTTTGTTTGAGGGTTTCTCTGTATCCTTGGCTGTCTTGGAATTAGTTCTGTAGACCAGATTGGCCTCTAAATCAGAGATCTGCCTGCCTCTGCCCCTGAGTCCTGGGATTAAAGGCACCGCCTAGCCATTCATTTTATCTTAAAGGATCTTTTTCAAATTTGCTACAGACAACCTTTAAGTTAACAAAGATGAGATGCAGAGATGCCTAAGGCATGATTGTCCACACCTCCTTCAATCCCAGTACTTGAGGCAGAGGCTGAGGCAGGCAGATCTCCATGAGTTGAGAATAGACTAGCATTAAAGGTTAGCCCTTGGGGATGGAGAGGTATCTAAGCAAGTATGGACCTTTATTGGGGGCAGTTAAAAATACTTGGTGCTCTTACAGAAATGCCAAATTCAGTTCCCTGCACTCAGTACAGTACTGGCCACCTGTAACTTCCACTCTAGGAAATGTGATGGCCTCTTCTGGCTTCCATGGGCACCTGTAATCACAGGTGTGTTGCCACCCACAGATAGACACATATGCACATAATTTAGAGACAAAACTCTAGAGGCTGGAAAGATGGCTCAGCAATTAACACTGGAAGCTCTCTCAAAGGACAACTAGAGTTCCCAGCACCCACATGGCTGCTCACAGCCATCTATAACTCCAGTTTCATGATCTCCAGTGCCCCTTGCTGACCTCTGCTGGTACCACATGCATATGGCGCACAGACACTCAAACACATAAAAGAAAAATTAAGAAAAAGAAGACTAGTTCTTCCTGGCCTGTGGCTACGTGGACTATTTGAAGATGTTGATATTTTCTTTGGTCCACTTAGCAAAGTCATTAGCTGGCTTTGCTTCTATACCTGGGTAGTTTCTCTCTCAGGAAAACGAAAATAATAGATTTGATTCTCTCTGCCTCTTACCAGTTGTATGGCTTTAGCAAATCCCTTTCCTCTATCTTGGTTCCTCAACTACAAAATGCTGTTTTGTTGTAATTTTATTTAACATAAACTCTTTGTACTAGAAGTTGAACCTTGCATATGCTGAGCAAGTGCTATACCAGTGAACTATACATACCCAGCCTTCTTTGTTTCCCTTTTGTGCAAGGAAAGGAGGGTGTTGAGGCAGGTCTCACTGTATAGACTAAGGCTATCCTTGAACTTCAGAGATCCCTTGCTTCTCCCTCCTGAGTGCTAGAATTAAAGGCTTGCCTTCCCATGCCCAAATGCTCTTTGCTTTTTCTTGAAGTTACCTCTAATTTGCCTGGGCTGGCCTTGAACTCAACTCTTTATCCAGACCTTAGACTTAATCCCTTTGAATAGCTAAAAATCAGTCTTCCATCACCAGGCTCAGTTTTAGAATTATTAACATATTTTTATTTTAGAAGTCAAAGGGGTCCTAGGTATAGAAAATATTAGCTATAACTGTGTGGTGGCACACACCTTTAATCCCAGTACTTGAGGCAGAAGCAGGTAGTTCTGAGTTCAAGGCCAACCTGGTGTGCAGAGTGAGTCCCATGACAGCCAGGATTACATAGAGAAATCCTCTCTAGAAAAAAAGAGAAAGAAAAATTTAGCCATTAATAAGGAAATTTAAAACACTAAACAAATTAAAGGGATCTTAATTTTAATTTTAAAATCCATAAGCTGGAGCTAGAGCCATAGCTTGTAAGAGTAGTGGCTGTTCTCCCAGAGGACCTAAATTTAATTCCCACACCACATCCAGGAGATCCAGTGCCCAGTTCTGGCTTCCTCAGACACTAGGCATGTATAACGGGCCTGCACATGGTGCACAAACATACATGCAGGTCAGACACCATCTACATAACGGTAAAATGTAGAAATCTTTTCTTAAGGTCATAGAATTATATCACAGTGTATAAATTGAGTTGGAAATGTTTAGCATACTGTTGGCATGAAGAATTGGAAGTTTTACTTATATAGTGAAGTAAGGTTAAGAATTTGGTTCCAGGGGCCTGGAGAGATGGCTCAGTGGTTAGGAGCACTGGCTGCCCTTCCAGAGAACCTAGAATTACAAGGTGGCTCACAGCTGTCTGTAACTGCAGTTGCAGGGTATCTGGTGCCCTATTCTGGCTTACAGGAGCTCTGTGTGCATGTGTTGCACAGCCATGACACCTGTACGAACATAAAACATTTAAAAAAAAAAAAAAAAAAAAAAAAGGTATTTGCCAGGCAACAAAAACGGGCAGATGACCTCCAAAGGATTTTTATTTTTTATTTTTTTTTTTTTTGGATGTGTCGCCCTGGCTGTCCTGGAACTCACTCTGTAGACCAAGCTGGCCTCTAATTCAGAAAGAGATCTACCTGTTTCTGACTCCTCAGTGCTGGGATCAAAGGCATGCACTCCCATGCCCAGCTAAGAGGCAGCTCTTGAAGAATTTACTCATAACCATAATCTGGAGCACATCTTTCTGGGTTTTTATTAACCCTCCCCAACTTTGCTTCATGAAAAAATAATTCCATACTGATTTTTTCCTGCCTCTGTGTTTCAGATGAATAGCTCACTGACTTTGAACAGTTAACAACTTTGTTGTAATTTACCATTCATATCTGTGAAATGGGTGTAGTTCTGTCTGTCTGTGTGGTTAGGATAAGGAGTGAGCAGCTAAAGCACTATGGAACAGTCCTGACTGCTGCTGTTAGGATCTGTCTATTAGCCATCACTGCTTGGTAAGTGTGGCTAGCTGAAATACAGTAGTGGCACTGAGGGCTCAAGAGGCAGCTCAGCATGTAAGAGTACTTGCTGTTGTTTAGAGGAGCTAGATTTACACCCACAAGGCAATTCAAAACTCTTTAATCCCATCACTCAGGAGGCAGAGGCAGGTGGATCTCTGTGTTTGAACAGAATCTCTTAACTTTAGTTCTAGGGAACCCAATACCGTCGTCTGGCCTCTGAGAGCAGCAAGCATGTGTGGGGCACACAGACATACATGCAAGGCAAACACTCCTACACATAAGATAAAAACGTGAAGATAGCAGCACTGGCCAGCTCTCCACCCTAATTTTGTCATGGCGGTCCCATCTTGGTCTAATCATGACTGCATCTGTATTCACTTATGCATGTCCTAGTTTGAATGGCTACTAGCCTTTTATCCAGAACCCATACTTCTGCAAATAACTCAAATTTTTGTACAGAGGTGTCTTGATTGGATTGTGAATAATGATCACAATCTAAGTATAACCTGCACTCTTGACAATGGAGAAACCCTCGGAAGTATGCAGGGATGGCAACTAGAAGATTGTGTATATTGAGACACACTGACAGACAAGAAAATAAGGGAGATGACAAAAATGACATGCTCAGTGTTTACAAATGCAAAGCAGAACTCTACAAAATGAACAGAGACCACAAACGTTTTTTTTCTATTTAGTGTGTGTTACATACACCACTGAGACGCTAGGCCGACATCTTTACCCAGATCCATCCTAACACTTACTGCACTTCCCTTTGCTCACACGTCCACACTGGCCAGGTGAGGACGGACGCAGGCCACGGGAGGGCATGGGTTGTTTTTGCCACTTGCACCACGGCTTCGCTCACCTGCTGCATTTTAACTTGTTTTTTTTTTCTTTAGGATTATATGCGTCAGGCAGGAGAAGTGACTTATGCAGATGCTCACAAGGGACGCAAAAACGAAGGAGTGATTGAATTTGTGTCTTACTCTGATATGAAAAGAGCTTTGGAAAAGTTGGATGGAACTGAAGTCAACGGCAGAAAAATCAGATTAGTTGAAGACAAGCCAGGTTCTAGACGGCGCCGGTCTTACTCCAGAAGCCGGAGTCACTCAAGGTACTGTTGACATATCGGGAGTTGGGCACTCAACAGTACTGCACTGATAGCATAGACGGCCAACTCGTGTTCTCTTGTTGGCTTTCATGGCGTGATTTCATGTGCTTTAGTGGCTCAGAACTTTGAACTGAGCAGTTTGTGAAAGTTACGAACTTCTTACATCACAAATACAAACAGAAGTAAAGTCCTTTTCTGAGACAGGATTCAGTGGCTTCTCACGTTTCTTTGGGGAGCTGAGTCATGAAGCACATAAGGCCAGGACACCTGTTCTTATAAGCAACTGGAATAGAAACTGGTAGTGGTGGCGCACGCTTTTAATCCCACTTAGTGCACTTCAGAGGCAGAGGCAGGTGGATCTCTGGGTTCAAGGCCAGGCCTGGTTTACAAAGTGAGTTCCAGGACAGCCAGAGCTTTACAGAGAAACCCTAACTTAAAAAAAAAAAAAAAAAAAACTAGGAAAAAAAGAAAAGGAGGAAAAAAAAAAGAGAGAGAACACCAGATTTGTCAGGCATTTATGAACAAGACAGATCTGATCCCCCCCCTCACTGGAGAAAACAGGCAGTGAGCGAGTGATGGCTGTTGTAACCCAGCACAGCTGATCTGGGGTCAGTAAGGATCTTCATGGAGCCAGAACTCAGAAAGCTGGAGGTAATGGGTAGACAGGGCTATGTCTGTCTAGCAGAGACGTGTTTCTTAAAGGCCTGGAGTGTGGGGGTGTTTCCCAGAATAGAGAAGACATGACTTGAATGCGTCGTGTTGAAGTTTTCCCACAGCTGGGTTTATAGATCGCACGGTGTGCTGCCTGCTTATTTCCTATGATCTCAAGGTTAGGGCTCGAAGTATGAGAGAGAGGGTATATTTTAGCTAGGCTATGGCATTAGTAGTGCTCTGTACCTAACTCCTGTCATATCTGTGTGAGATAACTGCTGAGCAATGTCCAGAAACAATAAAGCGATCTTTCTGTGTCTCTGGGTATTGTGATTTTAGTACTCGGGTTGGTTCCGACAGCTGTCATCAGAGTCGTGAGCCTCGCTCTATTCGCTTTACACACCAGTGCTCTTGGCTGCTTCCCCACAACTCTCCTATGGTCATTGTCAAAAGACCAGTGTGCGAATGTTTGCAGTATTCTCTCTCTTTTCTTTCCCTCCTTTTTGTGTATTTCATACTATATTTACGTTTATTTGAAAGAAAGTCTCCAAAAACACAGTACATAACTGTCTTCAAGTATTCAAGCTATATTTATATTTACCGGGTTGCTCCATGGGTATCTTTATGCTGTAGTGTTTCCTGGCCAGGGTCCAGCTCAGTCATGTAGAAGGTTGTTCAGTCTTTAACCTGGAACATTCCACCTCATGTCTGTGATTACAAGTGCACCACTGCCCAACTATTATGTGGAGTGGGTGTTTTTTTCGTTGAAGGAATGAATGTCTTAGTTGACTCTAGACAGCCTTTTTTTTTTTTAAATAAAATCAGACAATGTTTTATATAATTAAAATTGGGGATGTTTTGCCTGCATGTTTGTATTATGTGTGTACCTGCTACCTGCCAAGGCTAGATGAGGTGCCAGTTCCCCTGGGACTGGAGTTAAGTTGTGAACCACCATGTTGGTGCTGGGTATCAAACCTGGGTCCTGTGCAAGATCTAAGTAACTGCTCTTAGCTGCTGAGCCATGTCTCCATCTCATGTGCATGCCTAGTGTCTGCTGAGCTCAAAGGAGGATGTTTGATCCCTGGAACTGGAGTTACAGATGATTATGTGCCACCATGTGGATGCTGGGATTGAACCCAGGTCCTCTCCAAGAACAAGTGCTCTTAACCACTGAGCAAATCTCCAGCCCCTTACTGACAATTTTTAATTTATTTTTCTAACCTGTGTGTGGTTCTGCATGCATTTAATCCCAGGACTTAAGAGGTAGAAGCAGGTGAATTGTTGTGAGTTTAGGCCAGTCCAGTCTACCTAGCAAGTTCCAGGCCAGCCAAGGTTAATGAGACCCTGTCTCAAAAGCTTTCTTTTTTTTTTCCATCATAGGTCTCGCTCTAGAAGCAGACATTCCCGGAAGAGCAGAAGCCGAAGTGGTAGCAGTAAAAGCAGCCATTCAAAGAGCCGGTCTCGATCCAGGTGGGCCTGCAGCTTCTCCTGTTCCAGCCTTCCAGCCCTGCTTCCGTACCCCATATGCCCTGTGCTCTCTCTTTCCTAACTTAGAAAGTATCTGGTCACCTGTTACTCACCCGGCACCTGTGTCTTCCAGGTCAGGTTCCCACTCCCGCAGCAAGAGCCGCAGCCGCAGCCAGAGCCGCAGCCGCAGTAAGAAAGAGAAAAGCCGGAGCCCCAGCAAAGACAACAAGAGCCGCAGCCGCAGCCGCAGCCCGGACAAGAGCCGAAGCAAGAGTAAAGACCATGCAGAAGACAAGCTCCAGAACAACGACAGCTCTGGCAAAGCCAAGAGCCACAGCCCCAGCCGCCATAACAGTAAAAGTCGGAGCAGGAGCCAGGAGAGGAGAGCAGAGGAGGAGAGGCGAAGGAGTGTGAGCAGGGGTCACAGCCAGGAGAAGAGTCTTCTCAAGAGCCGCAGCCGCAGCCGCAGCAAAGCGGGCAGCCGGAGCCGCAGCCGCAGCAAAAGCAAGGACAAGCGGAAGGGCAGGAAGAGAAGCCGGGAGGAGAGTCGAAGCCGGAGCCGCAGCAAGAGCGAGCGCAGCCGGAAACACAGCAGCAAGCGGGACAGCAAAGTCAGCAGCAGCAGCAGCAAGAAGAAGAAGGAGGACACCGACCACTCCCGGTCACCGTCCCGCTCAGTGTCAAAGGAGCGAGAACATGCCAAGGCAGAGTCTGGCCAGAGGGAAAGCCGGGCTGAGGGTGAGAGCGAGGGTCCCAATCCAGAGCCCCGGGCCAGGTCAAGATCCACTTCCAAATCTAAACCCAATCTCCCGGCAGAGTCGCGCTCCAGGTCAAAGTCAGCTTCAAAAACGCGCTCTCGGTCCAAGTCTCCATCCAGGTCTGCTTCCAGGTCACCCTCCAGGTCCAGATCCAGGTCCCACTCAAGGTCCTAACTGGCTATGCCACGCTGGAACTGCCGAGAAGTTTTTTGTACATGTTGGTAGCCGTAGCACAAGAGTGAAGTAGAACACCCGTCACTGCTGTACATGAACTCCCTAAGGTGTGTCTCAGTTCAATCTCAGTGCTTCCTCCGGCACCGCCTCCCGGGCCAGGCCTTCCCGCTCACTGAAGCAGCTCCTCAAACCTCCCTTTCCTCAAAGTAGGACACCCAACCGCCTTGGCTTTCAGGCCTGGCCACGGCTATAGGGAGCCCGGCGCCTGTGTGGCTTCTCAGGCTGGAGTGATGGCGTAGGTGGGTGTGGTGAGCTCAGCCGTTTGCCCGCGAATCGATGCCCTTTGATGTGTGCCACGTAGTGAAAGTGCAAGTCTTCAGTCTCCCACCACCGGTCTCCTGTTTCTGGACTTACCAACGTTGTGAATAGCACAGTCAGAGAAATGGATACCTGCATAGCCCATAGGAAGTAACACTGTAGAGCTCCATATTCTGGTATTGTGATTATATTGTTTTATATTAAAAAAAGAAAAGAAGTTTTTTTAATTTTATTTTTCCCCGTCTTGCAAAGTATAGTGACCCCTGTTTCCATTAAATTTGAATAAAGACTATTTTTGCTTGACAAAATTTCAACGTGCTTGAATCTAAATGGCATTTCCTGATGTGTCATCTGTCCTGCTGTTTTCCCTGTGGTGAGAAGCAGTATTTCCCAAAGGACTCTCACCCAGCAGAGTGAAGGCAAGTCCCCAAGAGTTTGTGATTCTGGGGTTCTCTTGAGAAGCTTGTGGTCAAGCTGAGGAGAACTGAGGTCATTTGGAAGCCACATCACCAGTGAGTTCTTCTGAGCAGAGGTTGTCCTTGTGCTTGTCCGTCTTGTCATGAGTCCACCCCACCATGATCCTCTCATCACCGTAAATCTGAACTGAGAACCAGGGCCATGCTGCTGGATTACCTTGCCTCAGTCATTCTCGCACTAAGGCCACATAGCTCAGGAGGTGCCTGATGGTGGCTCACATCTGGCGGACCCTGGGCTCCTTAGTACATGTGCCAAGCCGGGCGGACAGAGCCGCTGTGCAGGAGTCTGCTGGGATCTGTCCCTAGAGCTCAAGCTGCCTGTCCATAAACCAGGCCTACAGGGGGCCTGGGATACAACATCAGACTGTGGTCTTCCCTTCCCAGAGTTTATGACACACTAAGGGCAGGTGTTCGGGAAGGCAGCCTCCATGGCTTAGGTTTGGAAACATGGGTTCAAGAAGCATGCTGAGCAAAGCCTCGGTGGGGAAAAGCATGGGCCGTGTGGGTTTGAGGAAGTGGTAGTCAAGCCCGGCAGTGATGGTGCTGGGAGGAAGTGTGGGAAGGAGCTTGAGTGCAGGGAGGCAGGGGTAGGGGGGCTGTCAGGGCAGCACCAAGAACTTTGAAAGTGTTTGACCAGGAACACGCTTGGAGAGCGGGCCTGCAGGCTGGAAAGCGGCACCTCTCCATGTAAAATCCCAGATAGATGTCCAGCCAGGCAGTGGTGGTGCATGCCTTAAATCCCAGCAGTTGGGAGGCTACCCTGGTCTAGAGTGAGTTCCAAGACAGCCAGGGCTGCACAGAGAAACACTGTCCAAAAAAGAAAAATGTTATGGAGTGCGGTCCGGAGGGTATAGGACCAGTGAGGTACAGCAGTGAGAGGTTTGGATGGCTGTGGTGCTAAAGCTGTTCTGAGCTCTTGGAGAAGAGGTAGGTGAGTTTGGCTCAGCTTGGACCATGGAATCCCAGGACAGTCTAGGCAGCCAAACTAAAGACATCCCAGACTCCCATGAACTTCCTTTATCTGGGCTCATCACTGCGTCATCATGACAAGGTATGGAATCCACCTCCGTATCATACAGGTGTCTCCTCACCCTACCCTGTAAGAATGTGGACGTGGGCAGTTTAAATTTCCATTTGGTTTTTTGTGTTTTGTCTACGTGTGTGTGCACATGGGTGCCTGGTGCCTGCAGAGGCCGGAAACTCCCTGGAGCTGGAGTTACAGGTGAGGGTGGGGCACACGTGCTGGGTACTAAATCCAGGGCTTTAGGAGGGGCAACAAGTTCTTTGAGCTATCTCTGCAACCCCTAAATTTTTTTAAAAAATTCATATATTCATAACTTTTCCATATCACAATGCAAGCTTCATTCCTGTTTGGCTTTTAAACAAAGTTAGGTTTCTACAGTAAGCTCTGTAGTGGCCATGGGGAAGTTCTCACTTAAACATGGATTCTAACCGCTGGTCTTTAGGTACAACCATATGAAAATTGTGTGTGCGCCCAGGTCCCTGGTGGTGGGTTTTGCTGACTTTCTCATAAATGTGAAACTCTGAATAAAGAACCCCAAGGAAGGTGTGGGGTGTCCTCTTCTGTCTGCAGTGGAAGACAGACACTCAGGGACATCACATCCCGGAATCTTGCCAGCCCCTGTTGCAGCCAAGGAAGCTGCATGCAGCATGCCACGCAGCCTCTCCAGTATTAGGGCCACATTTGGAGGTTAGGAAAGACTGGCCCTCTTGTCCTGGATATAAGCTGCTACTTGTCTGGGACTCTGAAGGATGCTGTTTGGCCATTATGGAGACTGGATGCCCTCTTTGGCCACAAGTTGTTTGGTCATCCCTTACTGTCAAGCAGAAACCAGAGAATGTCCTGCCTCTCCTCTGAGGTTTCCTGCAGTGTTCTGGACAGGTTAGCCAATGATCAGTGCAGTGAAGGCTGAGATGGAGTAAGGCCCTGCCCGTGCTGCTCTGCCCACTCAGTGCAGTGCATGGAAGACCCTGGCAACAGAGAGGAAGGCCTGTTCTCCAGCACTAGTGCTATGGGGTAGTGTGCTCATGCGTGTCATTAGATGAAGATGAAAGCCTAAAGGTGAATGCTTCAGCCAGCATGGCTCACACAGCAAGTGAAGGCTATACAACTTCTCTGGTTCTCTTGTAAAATGCTCATCTGTCATAGTTACATGAAGACCTGATGTCACAGCAAGTGAGAGTAACAGTTGCAATTCAAGTCCTGAAGTCAAGCACAATTGCCATAGGACTGAATGTACTTTTCCTTCAAAAGACCTGGGGCTGGCAAGATGGCACAGTGGTTTAGGATGCTTGTGTGCGTCTTCGTTCAGTCCCCAGATCCCCACAAGGTGGCAGGCGAGAGCCCACTCCCAAGAGCTGTCCTCTGGTCACATGCACCGAGCTGCACGCACACTCCTGCACACTACCTTTTTCTGAGTTTGAAATCACTGGTCACATGAAGGAAAAGGCAGGCAGGTCTGAGACCTTGTCTTAAAGATAAGTACAGCATGAGTTACCCTGCTGTGCATATCTTATTACATTTACCAGTTCTGTGTGAGGAGAGTCTGTGGAAGTGTGAATTGGCTGAGCATCATGGTGCAGCCCTTTAATCCTAGTACTGGGACTGTGGAGGCAAGCAGGTTTCTGAATGAGTCCAACCTGGTCTACACAGTACATTTCAGGCCAGCCAGGGCTACATAGTGGATCCAACTGGATCTGACATTTTAAAAAAGACTTCATACAGGGCTGGAAGGAAGGGCTCAGCAGGTGAGTACTTACTGCTCTTGAAAAGGAGTTGGGTCCCAGCAAATAACAATCTATAAAGCTAATTCTAAGGGGATCCATCCCCCTCTTCTGGCCTCTGCACACTTACAGATCAGCAGTTCTCAACCTGCGTGTCACGAACCCTTTGGGAGTTGGCTTAAGACCATCAGAAAACATAAATATACATTATGATTCCTAACTAGCAATATTTGAGTTGTAAAGTGAAAAAAAATATGGTTGGGGTCACTAGAGCATGAGGCACTGTGTTAAAGGGTCACAGGGTTAGGAAGGTTGAGAACCGCTGACATATATACTTGTGTCCCAGAAAAACATCCATTCACAAAAATATAATCGTTTAAAAAATAATTCTCCCAACTTAATGGAATATTCATAAATATGGACTATAAGATACACCTTAAAACATTAATAGAAATCATGAAAGGTTGCTGGAGAGACTGACTGCTCAGCAGTTAAGTATACTGGCTGCTCTGGTAGAGGACCCGGCTCAATTCCCAGCACCACATGGTAGCTCACAACCATCTGCAACTGCAGTTCCAGGAGATCTGATGCCCAGTTTTGACCTCATGGGCACCAGGCACACAAGTGATGCACAGACATACATGAAGGCAAAACAACCATACACACAAAAGGTTTTTTCTAATCATGGAAGAAGCCAGCCAGGGAGATGGCTCAGTGAATAAAGGTCTGACAATCCTGAGTTCAGTCTTTGGGATCACATGGTGAAGGGAGAGAACAGATTAGTGCACACTGCCCTTTGACCTCCACGGTGCCCACAGGGCAGCTCAGATCACAGAAATGAGCCAGCCACCAGGTCCAGAGGGACCTTGAGTGAAGGGGCTGAGAATGTAGCTCAGTGGGTGATGTGTTTACACTCCATTTTGTGAAGTCCTGGCTCTGACTCCAGCACTACTAAAACACTGGTCATGGTAGAGCATGCTGTGATCCCAACAGAGACGCTTCCACAATTTCTTGAGGCAAATGAAACTACAACTTACCGAAAGAGATGACACCCAGCCAAAGTAGTCCCTAGGTGAACTTTTTAAAAAGATTTATTTTATATGAGTAACATTGTCTCTTCAGAGACACCAGAAGAGGACATCAAACCCAATTCCAGACAGTTATGAGCCACCATGTGGTTGCTGGGAATCTAACTCAGGACCTCTGGAAAAGCAGTCAGTGCTCTTAACCGCTGAGCCATCTCTCTAGCCCCTAGGTGAACTTTTATAGTATTGAATCAGTGTAAGACAAGTGCCGGGCAGTAATGGAATGCAACTTCAATCCCAGAACTCGGGAGGTAGAAGCAAGTGGATCCCTGAGTTCAAGGCCAGCCTGGTTTACAGAGTAAGTTCTAGGACAACCAGTGCTACACAGAGAAACCCTGTCTTGAAACTCCCCCTGGGGGAAAAAAAAAAACCAAAAACAAACAAACAAAAAAACCTAGGATGAGTTAACTTCTGCCTGAAAACTTGCAGTAGGGATTGGACCCAAAGCAAGCACCAAAAATATAATTAAAATACAGGAGTATAAATGAAGCTGAAAACAGGAAATTGAGAAAGCCAAAAGATGGGTTTGGTTTGGGTTTTTTGTTTTTTCAAGATAGGCTTTCTTAGTGTGTATAATCCTAGCTGTCCTGGAACTGTGTAGTCCAGGCTGGCCTCAAACTCATGGAGATTGCCTGTCTCTGCCTCTTAAATGCTAGGATTAAAAACCACGCATGGCAACCACCCCATGGTTTTTTTTTTTTAAGAAGATCAATAAATTTGGTAAACCAGGATAATGAGTGCAAGTATGTACACCACAGTGTCAGAATTGACAACTGAAAGGACAACTGGGACTTGGGGGGTGGCGGGGGACGGACAGTTCAAGCCCCTATTAGTCTAATTCCTGGGTGAACTTGACCAAAACACAAATTTGCCAGAATAACTAAATTGTTCCAGTAGGCCCCCCATATTCAAGAACTTGAGTCAGTTAACTTCCTGAAACACAGCACATAAGTCCCATCAGTCAGATGCTTACACTCGGGCTGGGGGTGGGGCCTTAAGAGTGCTTGTCTAGAGTGCACAGAGCCCAGGGTTCAGTCCCTAGCATTTCAGAAGCCTAGCAGGATGGGCACACTTGTAGTCCCCGTCCTGGGAGGAGGAAACAGGAGGTCAGAGGTCAAGCTCATCCTTAGTTATACAGCAAACTTGACGTCAGCCTGGGGTACCTGACACTGTCTCAAGATGGTTGGGTTTGGGTTAGGGTTGGGTTGGGTTGGGTTGGTTTTTTTTTTTTTTTTTTCCTTAAAAAAAAAAAATGTTTTTGAGGTTTTTATTTTATGTGTGTCAGTGTTTGACTGCACATATGTCTGTGTGTGCAGTACCAACAAAGGTCAGAAGAGGGCATCAGATCTGCAGGACTGAAGGGACCCACCATGTGGTTGCTGGGAATTGAACCCAGGCTGCTCTTAACTGCTGAGCCGTGCCTCCAGCCTTAAGTTGTTTTTCTTAAAAGGGAGTAATCCTAGATCAGCTTCAGATGGATTGTAGGAGCAAAGGTTTTTCTTCCACACCAAATCTGAGGTGCATTAACCAAGTGCAAGAGCCCATGTGCTCTTAACTGTCTCTTTGTGCCCCTCCCTCACTGCGTTGTGAGAAGAAAGGCCATTCTCAGCAGGCTGTAAACATTCCAGAAAATGTAGCCAATGCTTTAAGGGAAACATAGTTACTCTGAAGGGTCCCAGAGGGACTTGAACTGGGGAGACATGTCGCTCAGACTCTAGGACTTAAGGGAGAGATGTGGCTCTGGGTTGACAGGTGTTGCAGGGTGTTACAGGACACCCTTGAGGGTGTCACACTCTCCACCCTCAGGGCTGGGAATGTTCTCTTCCCCATCGACTGGGTCGTGGAAGAGAGAGTCACAAATCTATCCCCAGGGTGTACATGAAGACAGATGTTGCCTGATCAGCCCTCAAATCCAGAAGGATGAGGTGATGAAGCTCAGTGGAGCTAGCCGACCCAAGTTCAAGTCCCAGAGCCTCCATGGTGGAGGACGAGGACAAGCTCCATACATGCCCACACAGACAACTTGCTCCTCCAGGATCCAAGACAGTATGTGGCAAACAGACATCATGGTTTATGCCAAAAGTCCTTCACAGGGAGAAAGTTTCTACCCCTCCCCTCCGAAAGTCCCAGTGACAAACCCAGGCATGACTCTGCCAAAGTTCACTCTGAGGAGCCAAAGTGTTTATTGGGCGTAGGAGAGTGGTTACCCACAGGATGTGGTGCCCCTCCCCCGACAGGCTGCACTTGGAAAGCCTTTGCCCAGCAGGCAGGAAGGCTCCCTGGTAGAACTGACTAGTGAATGGAGCATCCCCTGCCCCGGTCTTCCTGGCTTTATACGCTAGCTCCTTCCCTAGACCCTGTACAGTTAGCACAGAACTGCATAAAGTAAGTGGTACCAAGAGACTGGATCCTCAGGTGAGTCTCCAAGACCCTCCTGTAAGAATAATCTCGTGTGTACTGTGTGGAAGTATCACCTGTCAATAAAAATCTGATGGACAGGAAGCTGAGGCAGGAAGGAGTTGAGGGAGAGAGGGGAACTCTGGGAAATAAGGCAAGTGTGGGAAGATTCCCTGACTGGACGAAGAGGAAGTTGAACACATGAAACTGAGGAGAGGTAACCAACCATGTGGCAGACATAGAAGAGTATAAATGGGATAACTAAGTTATGAGCTACTCGGGGAACAGGCCTGGCTTATGGCCTAGGCACTTATTCATAAATAATAATCCTCTGAGTCCTTACTTGGGAACTGGGGCACAGGTGGGAAAGCCTGCGCTATGCCCTCCCCGCCCCTCTGAGAGGAACCGGTCAACAAGCCCAGAGAGCAAGGGGCACAGCACAGAAAGCTCCAGAAGGGCAGTTGCTTATCTCAGAGGACAGCCACTCACAAGCCTCTCCACCCCCTCCCTCTTCCACAAGGGTCCCTGAGCCTTGGCAGGGATGACATAGTTGTCTGACTATTCTCCAATTCAGGCAGGATACTGAACCTTCATGTCCTTCCATGCCTGTCTCCAGGACAGGGCTGTTGGCAAGCCTGGGTTGATTTTTTTTCCCCTCCCTCTTCTTACAAAACACGAATGAGGAAACAGACAAAAACAGATGGGAACATGTCCCGAGGGACATGGGTAATACGCCTATGTAAACATGCATGTGGGACGCACTGTAGCTGGTACAGCATTTACCCAGGCAAGAGCAGTTTCTCCTCCGCTGGAGCCTGTGACTCCCTGGTCACAGGGTTTTTGTCTTAATTTCCTTGAGCCAAATGTAATTCACCTCCTGTGGAGCGAGCCTTCGGTCCAATCAGAAAGCTGCTTCCATAACCACTACTGCACTAGCTGGCGCCTCAGCTGGCACTTCCACAGTGAATGCAGGACCCACCGCTGGATCTGTCTTTAGGTCTTAATTCTTCCCCAGCACAGTTTGTGGAAACGTCTGGCACCACAGGAGGGAGATAGCTCACTGAGAGGAGACACTTTGGGCCCATTCTATATTTACTTCTCCAAGTCCCTCAGCCACCGCTGGCAACCTCAACAACAGGGTCTCACCATCAGCTCCGAATGCAACCGTGACCTTTGTGTCCTACTGGCCTCTAGGGCTTCTGTAGCCAACAACTCCTAGGGGGATAACCCACTCCTGCCACTGAGATTCTCAGTTAACCCCTGTTTGGCCTCTGGGAGCACCTGTGTTACCCCATGTGACCTTCTGTGGACTCTCAGAGTTCCAGATGCAGGCTCTTGCAACTTCCCCAGTCACCTTGGTGGGTGTCACCTAGCCATTAATCTGGGAGAGCTCCAAATCAACCCTGGGCTTTGCAGCCTTGGAAAACTGCCTCCCCAACCCAGGCTGGCTTCTTCAGGTGTGTGCACATGTCTCTCAACTGAGTCTCGAAATAAAGAAAACACTCAATGGTGACTGTTACATTCCTGGACCTTCTTCATCTTTGGGCTCCACAGCAGGCCAACATCTGCATTTTTCCTTCTTTTTTATCCAATTTAACAGCTAAGTGGAGTACTGCACTAAGTGACTACAGGGCCAGCCTCACATCTCTTTCTGGCTGCAGTTCCTTCCTTAACACCTGTACTCTCCCTCCTGGCTGCCTCCTCCACAGATGTCTGATTACCCACAACCGATCCAATCTCCTCCTGTAGATGCTTGCTGACACCTCCCTCCTGCTACACCAATCCCAGGTTCCCAGGGCTTCCGAGAGAGCCGCCCTACACCTTCTGTTGTTTAAAAACAACTCTGTACTTCCGGGACAGACCCCAGCCATCAGGCAGGGGAGTCCCCCACTGCCCATGCCCTCGCCACGGGTCCCACAAACCCTGTAGGGACAAATCACCATGGCAAAATGTCCTCTGCAAACACCAAATTTGCCTGCATCCTTCCCCTCCTACTCCCTCCCCCAACTCCACTCAACCTCATCTGTCTCATTCCCTGTATCAGGTAAGACACCATTGCCTTCCCAAACTCATCCTCAAGTTTTTCCTATCCTAACAACTAGGCCAAATGCTACTAACATCTCTTCCCCAGGGGAAATAAGCAATGACTATCCTTCTCCCAAGGTCCCAGAGACAAACTGAGGCATGACTCCATCAAAGCTGACTGAGCTGGTGTTTGTTGAGCTTCATTATAGAGCACAGGTGAGGGGCTACTTACAGGAGTGTGGTAGCCCTCTCAAACAGGCAATACCTGGAAAGTCCTCACCCAGCAGCCATGAGGTCCAGCAACAAACACAGCACGGCTGAGATGATTGCTTGCTTGCTTGATTGATTGATTGATTGTAAGGGGGCACAGCTGAATGTCCCAAGATGGCAATTGTTTGGTTCAGGAACAGTGCTGTGCAACAGTGGTCGACTCCAGCTAGGAATAGAGGTGAGCTAGTTAGGGGTCTCCTCAGATGGTGGAGGTAGATACCATAACCTCAAAGCCAGGCTGTGCCAGGTACAAACCAGCTGTGCCCTGGAGGTTTCCCTCTCCTTAGCCTCAAAACTGTTTTGTTCTGAGACAGGGTCTATGTAGCCCTGGCTGGCCTGGAACCCACAGAAATCCACCTGCCTTACCTCTTGAGTGCTTGGATTTAAGGTGTACACCACCAAGCCTGGCTTTCAAAACTATTTATTTACTTATTTATAGACAGTTTCACATTCTGTAGCCCAGGCTGCCCCGGTTCTCACTATGTAAACTAGATGACCTCTAACCCATGACAGCTGCCTGGCTCAGCCTCCTGAAAGCTGGGATTACAAGGTGTGAGCCACCATGTCTGGCTCTTGTCACCTAGATTGACAATCATATAGAAAGACACCTTTGGGTGTGTGTGCAGATGAAGTGTTTTCAGAAAAGTTCCTGGAGAGAGAAGAGCTCCCCCAGTATGTGGTTGGGTGGCACCATCGGAGATCTAGGAATGAAGGAAACAGGGAAAACTGAGCTGAGCCCCAGCCTTCATCTCTCCCAGCTTCCTGCCTGACAGACACAGCATGGCAGCTGCCTCACACTCCGGCGGTGACAGACCACATCCTTAAATTATGAACAAAACAAGCCCTGCTTCGAGTTGTTCCTGTGGGCATTTTGTCACAGCTGAGGAAAAGGCATGGTGTACCCACTTTAAAACACTCTATAGTCTGAGGTTAGGGGTTGGCAAACCATAACTCCATGGCCGAAGGAGCCTGCTTCCCCACTGACGTGTGGCCTGTGAGCTCGGAAGGGTTTCAGCAGTTTCAAATGGTTGAGGATAAAAGTAAAAGCCAGACCAAGTCACATCAGGTCCACTCTGGGCCCAGCCACGCCTGTCTGCTTAGAGCTTGTCTGAGGCAGCAGCACTAGGCTGGAAAGTTCTCAAAGCCTAAAATATTTACTGAGCAGAGCTGGCAGCATTGTGTAGTTAGTCAGCCACAGCCTCTACACCACATTGAGGGCACAGGAAAGAAAAGGAGAAGGGAAAAATTATAGTAGGGAAATTTACACAACACACCCAGAAAAGACCCACTTTCTTACAGTCAGCGGAGGAAGTGACATGCGGCGTTGATACCCCTGAAGCTGTTTTTTTTTTTTGTTTGTTGTTTGTTTGTTTGTTTTTTTAATCTATGTGTGTGCCTGGTGTCCCAAGAAGCCAGAAGAGGGTGTTGGATCCCTTAGAACTAGAGTTACAGACTGTTGTGAGCCTCCATGGGGGTGCTCTGTCTCTCTCCTATGAAGCTGAGTTTTAAGTGGGAGGAGGTTCTGTGGCACTGTGGGGGGTGGGGGGTGCATGAGAGAGACAGACTGACAGGACTGTCCAACCTAGAGCTTAGTGCAGACAAGGCAAATCAGTTCAACTCCAGCCTCTAGGATTTTTCTATTCAGTATGGCAGCTAGATATCTTCCTTGGAAGATGGGCAAGATATGAGAGCCAGGAGGAAGGTGAGCACTCAGGCCATGACAGGAGCTGGGAAAGCCTCTGGTCCCCTCAACTTCAGCAAAAAAGGATGAGCCCTGGCGTCCTCCAAGAGGGGTAGCCCTGGGGACTGCAGCTGTGTTACTGAGGTCACATTCTGGGAGGGAGGGGATGGAGAAACGCTAGGTCAGGAAGCTTCCTGGATGCTCTCCCAAACTGAAAGTCACACAGAAACCAGGGCACTCCCAGCTCCACACGTAGGGACCAGGGATCATCAGAACTGAGCTTTCTTTAAAAAACAAAAAAAATAAAACATCTTAGTAGAACCATGGTTTGTACGTTGGGGTTCAGACAGAGCTGACACTTGGACAGGGTCTGGCCTTTCTCTGCCTGGTCGCTGTGTTGGGGCTTTGCCTCGTGATGGCTTTAGGGAGCAGGAAGGTGAGATTCTGTACACCTGGACGAAATCGCGAGAAAGAAACCTCCCGAGGCAAGTGAGAACTTCAGGGGACCCCATTAGGATCACAGTTCTTTTCGTTAATAAGCGAATACATGTATCTTTAATCCTCACTTCCTAGGCAACCCCGGTGCTTCTAGTCCACCAACGAACTCTGGGCTGCTCCTAAAGAAACGCAAATCACAGCCAGCGTGCAGCGTGCGTTGCGCCGGGTACCTGTTATGGGCCAGGGCTGTGGACTGGAGTGAGAGCGGCTGCTGGGAGGAACTGCGAACCACCCCGGGAGCAAGAGAAAGATCAGATGTGGCCGGAGCTGGGCAGTCAGTCGTCCCCTCCCAGACATTAACCCCGAGAGGACAAAAGAAAGTGCCTAGTACAAAGGCCTTTACGCTGGCGTTATTTATAACCGACTTGGGGAGGGAGGCCAGCCAAGCCCCACCACGCGGCCGGCTCGTAAATCCAGGCACCATTCCGCAGCCGCAGCCGAGCGCAGCAATTCCCTCCCTCCCCATCCGCTGCGCAGGCTTCGGTAGCTGCAGGGGTGGGTGGGGAAAGGTAGGGTGAGGTAGGGGCGAGCCAGGCACCTACCATCCGACTTGACTGGAACTTTCGCTGACTTCATTCATCGTCGGGCCTCCAGCATCTCTGGACAAGAAAGGAATTACTGAAGATGTTTGGGAAAAACAAACAAACAAACAAACTGCTGCTGCCCTCGTGCTGGATGGCCCTCGTAAGTTACTTAAATGCTTTGGGCCATGGTCGTCTGCTAGCTGTGTGTAAGAGACCTCGTTCAGACACTGACACCTCCCCACCCCCTTTAACCCTGTCACTTGCAGGATCCGGCTTGGAGCCGGGCAGAGAGGCATCCTTTCCCACCACATCACACGCTGGATGCCGCCCGAGCACCACCTCACGACTGAGGGTCTTAACTGTGGGGGCCCCCACTGCGGCCTGCAGCCCTGCCCTGTCAAAGGAATGGCGTGGCTGTGGACGAAAAGGCTCACAGCTGCGTAAAGATGAGGGGAACTTATGAGTGAGCCTCTGTCCCCTGTGCAGATGGAAGTCACCACAAACCTCAAGAGAGGTATTCTGTCTGACGAAGGGGCACGCCTGCCTCTACAGGCCTGCTGGATGCCCAATCTGGGGCTGCATCCATGCAAGCCGACCAGGACGGAATGTGTGCGTTGACACACAGTTCAGAATGGAACGTAGCTCTGTGGTTATGAAGCGATTTTGCACCCCTTAGCCGAGAGGACCTCGGGGGAGCGAGGGCTGCAGCCCTCTCTAACTGCTAAGAGCAGTACACAGCCCAACTTAAGCTGCACGGGGCAGGGACGGGGTGGATATCCTATCTGACCTCCCAGGGGAGCAGGGTGGTTTGCAGGGAGTTCACACGTGAGGCAGGATGGCGGGTGCTCCTGAGGAGCGAGGACACGTGGGCACCAGCGAGGGCAGCGGGCACACTCGGGCATGGCTGCGGCCCGGCCGCCAGGGGGCGCCCCCCACATTCTCCATTTCTCCCTAGGCTGGAAATCTCCTAAAGGGTCCGGAGCCTAGGAGACACGGAGCCCACTGCCTCATTGGCAGTGTAGTTTGTCACTAAAGGAGTTGCCACATTCCTGTGCTATCTATGGTGGACTCGTAGTTGTCTCATAGGTCCCATTTCCCAGCTTCCAGCGAAACCCTGGCTGTGCTCTGAGGTCAGGCTCCTGGAGACAAGGGACAATAAGCACTTTAACCACGAGGGCAAGGCAAGTGCCACCGCCTAGGGATGGTGGAGCGACAAGCCTGCAGCCTCCCCAGTGGCCCCAACAGCTAAAGGTTCTACCTTGCTTTTTCCAGTTCAAGCCCAAAACACCTAGCAGGTAGGCGGCGCTGCTACACCAGGGTGGGTGACCTGCCACCCTGCTCCCCTCCAGGGTTCATCCGGTACGTACGATGCCATTTTCCAGCCTTACTGTGCAGGGAGGCAAAGGGGCAGATATCCCCCAATAGGCACTTTTCTCTTGGTTTGGGGGTTTCCTTCTGTGCCCTACCAGCTGGAAGTACTCAGGAGAGAATGTAGGATGCCGGTCACAGGGTCACACCTATTGTGGAGAGGAAGACCACGTTTCTGGCCAGCAGCCCTGCTCCAAGCCTTTGGCAGATCAGCAGCTCAAGTCCTTTGTAGGACCCTTCACTCTCTTCCAGGTTTTGAGAGACTCTTCCCAGCCCTTGCTCCTTTGGACTTCCTGGCTTGCCCCATCCTGTTCCAGTTGACTGGACCAGTGGAAGATGTCTGCTCTGATAAGGCCTAGTTGGAACTTTTAGCTAAAATGACTGCAGCTGAGGTTTCCAGACACTTCTGAGCAGGGCTCCACTAGGCCTCAAGTCTTCAGAACTAGCCCGGGCTTCCCTAGGGCAGCTGCTGCCTCTATGGCCTTTAAGTGGTCATGTCTGTTAGCCCAGGAAGGAAGTACCTGCAAGGGCTCAGAGGAATGGCTAAAGGACTGGCCTCAGCGGGTCACTTTACAGTGGGACAGACTATGGGAAGCCTCAAGGTCTTTGCGTGGTTAATACCGTCTTCTATTTTGTATACGTGCAGGCTTAAATGTGACCAGGGCAAGGCTGGATACAGCTGCCATATAAGCTGGTTCCACACCAATATGGGTGAAAGCCCACTTCACAGACTGCACTTCCCACTTCAAAGAACTGGGAGACCAGAGAGAGGAGCCTAGAAACCTTCCACCCAAGCACTGCTTGGGGAGGCTGTTCAGTTGTCACAAGGGCCTTGTTCCCTCAGTGGCTCCGGAATCACCAAGTTCTGCCTTCTCTCTAGGCTCCAAAGAGCCACAGGTCCACATTAATTTTCCTGTCAGTAGCCTAAGGACAACATCACCCAGAGTAGAGCCTTCAGAGTGGGCATCGGATTTGGTGGGCCACATCCACTACCCTCTAAGGACCTTGGTGTGACTAGTTCAGAGGCCTAAATCCCAACGTTGCCAGGTACTGGCAGGGCCACCTGGGGCAAGTCACTCAACCTCCCTGGGACTCAGCCTTCAGGAAATAGAGCCTGGGTTTGGGGGTTTGGAAGTCTGGGTTACCTTGTGAAACATGGCTCACGAAACTGCTCCCAGTCGGGCCCTACCATTCTGCTAGGATGGAGCAGAATCACACTCTGTCCTTTGGACAACTCTGAAGTCTTAGCTGATTGAGCGATGCACCTCTAAGTTAGTCACTAGGGACAGGATGTACGGACCACACTGCCACCAGCTGTCCCCTCTAGAGGTGGCTCAGGAAGCACATGCCGTCCTAAGAGAGATGAAGATTCCAGGCCTTGTGTATGGTAGGACTGTGCCTGTCTGTCTGTTTTTCTGTGTGCGTGTGGGGGGGAGGGGCACAATGTACCCTCCCCCAAGATGGCCTCAGGGGCTGGTGTCACATTTCTGGCTTCTACCTCATCCATCCAGGCTCCTCCCAGTTCAGAAGGAAAAGCGGGCTTCTAGGTCACACAGAGGCCAGGGCAGAATCGAGTGAGATTCAGACTGCCTGGGGATTATCACTGTCCCAACCCAGATGCCACACTGGCCAGCCACACATCTGCATAGACAGGATGAACCCCCAACCCCAACCCCCAGGCTGGGAGGTCCCTCTGCAGGGGAGGCCTGCGGGAGGGAGGCCTGCCTCGCCCTCCTGGTTTCCTATGTCCCTGCTTGCCACACTTTCTCTGAGCTCTGAGACAGAACCCAGAGCCAGGGTTACAGCTCGGCTCAGGCCCGAGCCTGAAGCAATGTTAGAGGACAGGCAGGCTGAGGGAAAGCATTTTGCACCAGGTGTTCCACATGTGTGCAGTCATTTCAACTCTGAGAACACACTGTGGTGTTATTTGTTCTTATAAAGATGGGGAAACTGAGCCACAGAGCTTAGGTGTGTTCTCCTCACCTCTCTCCTTCCTTCCTCCCCCAGGGCCCAGGGTGGAGAACAGGAGGGGAATGGAGGATGTCACAGGCCTCACGCATCTCTCTAGCGTGGAGGGCCAGCTACGACACACATTCCCCTGAGCACAAGAAAGGAACAAGTCAAAATCAGCCTTGGGCCTCAGACCTCAATGCCAGCCTGGGCCCCCCAGAAACAGTGCAATCCCCCAGAGCGTTCTCAGCCCAGCTGTGTGTAGAGGGAACTCTGGAGGAACATGAGGTGGAAAGGCAGAGGTTTTCCTGACAGAAAAGCCAGGAACTGGCTGAGCCTTGAGGCCAGAGCTCAGAGGGGCTGGGGACCTCGGCAGCTCCTCAGCCACACGGGCCAGGTGAGAAGGTCAGGAGCATGCTCAAACCACAAGGCTCTGAAACCATTTGGACAGCACCAGGGAGCCATAGAGGGTTTTCAGCAGGGGACAGATTCACAGTGGAATGGTGCTCTGTGACGTTTGCAGACCAGTTAGCAGAGACAGGCGGCGACCAGACTACAGGGACTCTAGGAGATGGAGTGGGCAGAAGAGGTCAGTGGCTACAGGAAAGAACTGGCTGATTCTAGATGAAGAAGGGAGTTGGGGCCTGAGGACCCGAGTGTGCTCTGATGGTGAGTGTGGACCTCGCCAGCGGAGGTTTGGGTTCAGGGACCGATCAGGAGGCCCTGGCAGATGACAGTGAAGCTTGTGCCCTGGGCTTGTGGTCTCCATTGTGGGAGGGACACCCGGAAGGCAGGGGATCCACACACAGGCCCGGCGAGTGAGTGGGGACGGAGCAGGGAGTCAACACAAGCAGATGCCTCCGGCGGCAGCCCTGGAGAGAAGAGAGAATGGGAGCGTCGGTGGGGCAGGGGCGCTTTCTCCAGTTCGACTTGGGAGGCTCTGCGGCCGGGGATGCGGATCTCCGGGGCCAGAGGGGAAAGGGCCGCGCGCGCAGCCGGCTCTCATTAGCACGGGCCGCGGACTAATCAATCCCAGGCGGGGGCTCCGGGGCCGCGTCCGCATCATGGAAACTGGCCGCGCGCCCGGCGGAGCGAGCGGGGCCGTCGGCGGGGCCGGGCCGGGCGCCTCTCCGTCGAGGGCGCGGGCGGAGGCGGGTCGCGGGGTCCGGGGCGGGGCTCAGCCACCCCGCGCCCTTCCTGCAGCCGGCCCGGGGTGCGGCGAGGGCGCGGGGGTCCGGGCCGGGCCTGCAGGGCCTCGGGCGGGGGGCGCTCCGTGCTAGGCCCGGGACGGGCGCCGCTGCCGCTTCTCTCCGGGACCCCGGGGGCCGAGACCGGACGCCCGGGCCCCGCAGCCCGCGGCCTCCCGGCGCCGAGACCACGGCGCACGGCCTCCTGGAGCGGCTCCAGCGTGCGGCCCCGACCCGGGGCGGTGCTGTTCTGGCCCGGACGCGGCCCACGGAGGCCTCGGGCGGAGGAGGCTGGAAAAGAGGCCAGGCGGCGGGAAAGGGGGATGATTCATCCCCGGGAGCCCGAATCGGAAACACCGCAATCTGGGAACAGCCTTGCCTGGGCCGGCGAGAGATCCAGGAGAGTCCGTCCCGCGAGGACCTGCGTCCGGCAACTGGCAGTCCCCTGCCTCCAGCCCCGGCCCTAGCCCGGCCGTGGGGGGGGCGGGGGTGGGAGGGGGAGGCCTCTTCTGGAGGAGTGGAGAAGAATCCTGGACAAAGTCCGCCGCTGCCTCCTCTGCTCTGACTGGCTGGTCTCGGCTAGAGCGGTTTTTCCCAGAGTCTAGCTCAAGTCTCTCCTGCTGCAGCTCCAGTGTTGGCTGAGGAAGTCTGCAAGGAGGGGGCGAGCAAGGAGAAGCCGGAGTCAGAGACACCTCCGCCGGCCCTCGCTGCGGTATGTAAAGCGCAGTAGGGGGAGGTGGGGCGCGCGCGCGCGTGAGACCCGCAGCCCCGGGCGGTCCGAGCACCCCCTCCCCTGGTTACTTCGGGGCGGCCACGTGCGGGGGGGGGGTCGAGCCCCGGAGGTACTTACCCCGGCCGCGATCGCAGGGGTGGGTGGCCCGCGCGGGCGGGCGGGCAGGCGAGCGGAGCGCGCGCAGGCTGCAGGAGCCCCGCAGCCCCCTCTCTGCGCACCGCCCGCGGGCCCGGCCAACGCTGGCTCCCAGCTCCGCTGCGGAAAACCCGAGCGGAGGCGGCTGCCTGCCTTGCGGCCCCGGGAAAATCCGGGGGTGGCCGCCAGGGATCTCCAAGCGGCCGGCAGAGGCGCCCCCGCGCATCCCTCCCCCGGAGCCCGGCCCGTCGGGTCAGTGTCTGCCTCTCTGCTCGTGCCCGCAGAGCGCCCGGACGACCGCGCGATGACGGCCGGGAGCCCCGGAGACGGCGGCGCGCGCAGGAGCCCCGAGGGCCGCGTCTCGCGCCTGGGCCGCCGCTTGGGCCGGCGGCGGCGGCCGCGCTCCCCGCCAGAGCCGCTGCGGGTGCGGGCGCGGCTGCGGCTGCGTTCGCCGTCGGGGGCGTTCGCGGCGCTGGGCGCGCTCGTGGTGCTGGTGGGTATGGGCATCGCCGTGGCGGGCTACTGGCCCGGCCGCGCCTCCCACGCCCACGTCCCGAGGACCGGCCGCGCGCACGGGCCGCACGAGCGCCTGCGGCTGCTGGGGCCGGTAATCATGGGCGTCGGCCTGTTCGTGTTCATCTGTGCCAACACGTTGCTCTACGAGAACCGCGACCTGGAGACCCGGCGTCTCCGCCGGGGTGTGCTGAGGGCCCAGGCGCTGCGGCCGCCCGACGGCCCCGGCTGGGACGCGCTGCTGCCCAGTCCCGCGCATGGGTCTCCGGGCGCCATCGCGGAGCCTGAGACTTGGGACCTGGCCCCAAGGAGGGGCCCCTCGCCCGTCCCGTCGGTGCGCAGCTTGCGGTCTGAACCTGCCAACCCCCGCTCGGGGCTACCTGCCCTGCTCCACAGCTACCCTTTGAAGGGCCCGGGGCTGCCACCACCCTGGGGTCCTCGGACTCAGACTGGACACGTGATCATCACGGTGCAGCCATCTGGTTCCTGCATCGAGCACTCCAAGTCTCTGGACCTGGGCCTGGGCGAGCTTCTCCTGGGAGCCCCAGCAGCTCGGGACTGTGCCCATCGAAGCTGGCCACGGCTGGACCGACTCAGTTTAGGGGGCTATGCCAAATTAGGAGGGGATTTGGGGGCCCGGGTCTGAGGTGCAAGGTATAACCTGCTGTGAGGCTACCAGTGTGGACCATGGGACCAGGACACCAGAAGTCCAGCGCCCAATTCCAGTCACCTCCGAGGCTAGGATGGATATTGTGGTGGCAGCAGCCGCTAAGGCTCCTGACCTGCATGTAAGGCAGTGCCAGCTGCACCAAACGAGCTCCAGGGGCATGTGTTAATGTGGACACCAGCATGATTCAGCCTCAGGAATTTCTTCAGCCCATGTGGCCTTAGCCCAGGACCGGCACCTGAAGGGCTGCAGGGTAGGCCAAGAGCATCCTGAGATGCACGGGGTACCTTGGCAAACAACAGTGGGAGGTTGGGATGTCCCAGGCTGGGACAGGCTCCCTCTAAGATGGCAGTCTAAGATGGTGGAAATGGGACCACCAGGGGAAGGTGGGTAATGAGGTGGGATGAGACCTCTGCAGCTGTCTGGGGCAGTGACTACACCTCTGCCACCACCACCTCAGGTCTGTTCTTCCTTCTGCCAAGCGGGCTGTCCCTGCAGGGCTAACCACTGCCAGAGCCCTGACCTGGGACCAGACTGCGCCCCCGGAGGCAGGCCTCCCCCAGCTGGCAGAGGCCCTCTCCAGTTCTCAGCCCGCCCTTTCCACTGCATTCTGGTCAGTGTGGGTAGCTTACTGTACGCGGTGGCAGCTTCCCTTTCCGTCTCCCTTCCCAAGTTTAACTTCCCCACGCCTTTGTTAGAAGAAAACTTTAAAAGTGGATCAATCCTCACAGTCAGGTCTTTTTTTTTTTTTTAAGTTTATTGAAAAATGCCATACAAGAAGCAAGACCAAACACTTACCTAAACACTATAGCCACATCTGTCACTAGGAAAGGCGCAGACAGCAGGCCCAGTTACTGCCTATCTCACCTAAGGGGTTTTTCGGTTGGACTCTGCCGGCATAGTTCCTATTTTGTCAAATGTAAACAACTACTTGATATGATTCATAATTTTAAAAAAATTTACAAAGCTCCTTCATTTTTGTCATGAAAATAATATATCTGAGAGAGATTTGTAAAAACAACCAGCCTGGGGCTGATATTTCCCATGAACACTGGGAGTGCTGGTCAGGCCGTGGCTCCAGCTCCATTTGTCAAAATGGGCCAGGGCCCCCAGACCCCAGAATACACTGCTGGCCTGGGGGAGGGCCTCTGGAGTCAGCCTCCTTGGGCCCTCGGCTTAGGAATATAGGGCTTGCTTTGTGGGTGGGTGGCAGAGATCTCATGTGGTTTGAAGGAAATCTACTTCTGAAGTAAAAATAAAATTGCAGTTGGGATTGTTACTGTGGTGTGCCTGAGTCACTTTGGGAAAAGTCCTGCCAAGTCTCTGACCCTGGAGATGGGACTCCCCTCCCCCCTCATTCCTTCTACCTGGACAGAGCCTTTTCTTCACACACAACTGCAGAAAGAAAGAAAATCCAAACAATTACCATATCCCAGGATCTGTTGCCAGAGCCAGCAAAGGAGGGGGAGGAGGCTGGAGGGACATCAGAATTCTGGTCCAATTTCCAGACAGAGGCAACAGCAGAGGGGCAGACTTCAGGTACCCAGGTCTGAGGTTCTGACGAGGATGGCACAGTGCCCAGTGGGCAGGCTCCTCCTGCTCCTCCTTTTCAGAGCTGGGTGGTAGCAAGAGTGCATGCTAACCCATCCTCTGCAGCCCAACCTCCGGCTCGGTCCCAGTCTGCAGTTACTTCTGAGAATGGAACCCAAGCCTGCCCCCTCCCACCTGGACTCCCCTTCCTTAAAGCAAGCTGCCATGGCTAACAGTCTCCTGAGAGTTACTTAAAAGAAAACTGCACACTCAAAACCAGTTCAAAGTTGCTGAGTTTGTATAGAGCGTTCAGCCTGGAGGCCAGAGGCTTCGGTGGCTTCCGACTTTGCTCTTGCCCCCAGTCACTGCTGCCGGTGACCTGCTGTCAAGCCTCATGAAGTTCATTCCAGCCTAGAATTAGGATTCTACTAATCTTCCAGGCAGATGTTTGTAGGAAGTTAGCTGGAGGATTACAGAGGCCCTGTTTGGGGGAGGGAGGATGGAAGGTCCCCAAATTCTCACCACCAGTTGGGGACATCAGGCTCTCTTTTCAAAACCAATATTAAAAAAAGGAAAAAGGAAAATAAATCCAAAACCCACCATAAAATCAAGCTCTCAAAACCTGACAGACTTCTCAGGCAGCGAGTGGGGATGAGCAGAAATGGCTCACATCCACCCTGACCAGGGATAGCCACCAGAAGATGGGAAATACCCCAGCTCCCAGAGGGCATCCTCAGGCCTGTCACAGAAAGGTCCTAGAATGCACCCTCTTCCCTGAGCCATGTCCCTTACCATGCCAAGTGGGAGGGGCCCAGGCTGAGGCTGGAAGCACACCTTGACAGGACCCACTGAGGTAAAAGTGCCTCCCCCGTGAAGCAAGCTCCCAAACAACAAGGCCTGATTTTTAAAACCTCATTAACTTTTCTTCCCCCAAACTACAACTAAAAATGTTCCATTGGCACTTTTAGCCTAAAGTGCCTAGTTTTTCCGTGAGTTCTGGTCTCCTGAGAGGGAGCTGGGGAGCACTTGAGGAAGCTGCAGTTTCCAGTGCGGGGGGGCAGGGCAGCTGGGGAGGTGAAGGCCGCAGATGCACTCACATGCTCACAGTAGCAGCTCTATGGAAAGCAACTGATTTCTTTGACTTAAGCTCCAAACAGATGGGGGTGACATCACGTGCTCAGCGGAGGGCTCTGCCTCAGACACCCTGCAGTGGGAGGTCATGTTTCTGGGGTCTGTGACCAGGGCGTTTGCCCTGCCCCACATTCACTGGTGTATGACGTTTCTGTGTCATCCAGGGGGCAGGAAGCCAGGGAGGGGCAGGAGGTCCCACTGGGCTGGCTCTGGCGGGGCCTCTGGAGGGTCCTGGAGAAGTCGGTGGATCCTGTCAGGGTCTGCGTTGAAAATGAGCAGGAGAGGCCTGGTTGAGAGGTTACCAACCACCCCATAAAAAAATCCAAGTGTCTTAAAAGTTGACAGTTGCTGTATCACAATATAGAGAACACCCGTGGCATCTAGAAGAGTCTCTTGGTATAAAATCTGAATAGAAAATGAAGTTGGTTTTCTGTGGTGTGGAACAGTCTTCAAAGTCTGAAGTCTGCTGCAGGCTGGCTTCTTTATCACATGCTGGCTTCTCTTGGATGGGGACAGGTGGGGATGGGGCAGGACAGTCCCTAGGGTGAAGAAAAAGCATGTGTTTGAACCCCACAAAGGAGCAAGCTTCTAGCCTCACCAGGAGGCTCTCCTGGCTGTGACACAAGGGGCTGTACTGGCTGCCTAGCCCAGCATTCCCTTGTGGCAAGCATTTAATCCTGCATCCCATGTCTCTGGTCCTCGGAGCAAGCACCACATTTCCCAGCCCCCATGCATTCTTCCAGAAGCCTGGCCCTGCCCCCCTCAGCTCTATTCTCCAGCCTGTTTGGTTCTGGCCCGAAGCTTCTAGAGTTGCCAAGGGCAGAATAACAAGTCAGGGGTAACAGGGGACTCCAGAGGTGGGGACAGTTCAGACTCACCACGTTTAGGTGCCTACTCCTCAGTGCTGCTAGCAACATATTAACACAGCACAGTTAACAACAGCCTATGCCTTTGCTTTACTGAGTTCTAGTATAGACGTCTCTTTGGGGCAGGAGCTCCCCAAGTGTCCAGAGTTCCTGAGCACTCGCTCCGGCTGACATGATGGCACTCCCCATCCCTGAAGGAGCACCCTACCTGAGCTCACTCCTCAGATATCTCGGTCTCCTGGTGGACGACCACCTTGGTCACTGACATGTCTGGGTGCTGTTCCTTGGCCTCCTTGATGGCTTGTACGAGGACCTGTGGCAAGAGGCAGAGCTTGTCAGGCAAAAAGCAGGAGGTTGATGAAGGGAGCCTGGGGCAGCACACAGCCCAGCCAAGGGGATCCATGCCTTGTCCTAGCCTATCCTGCAGAGACCCAGACCACAGAGGCAGGCAAGGGCAGAGGTTTTCTTCAGAAAAAAATGGGCAACCTTAGGAGGGAGAAGATCTGTTCATGTATGAAATCTAGAGCACAAACCGTTCAACACAGGAACGGGGTTGTCAGGTCAGGAAGGCAAGGAGGCACAGGTTTTAAAAAGGAAGAGGTGTCTTTGGCACCAGTGGAAGGAAGGCAGGAAGACACAGGCAGGCTGACCTATGGTGTTCTAGGCACCGCCCTACGCAGATGTTGTGAAGATTTACGTAATCTTACGCAACACAGATACCAAGTTGCTTCTTAGCTAGGAGAGCAAGCGGGCTTTTGACTCTAAGTCTCTTCTTTGCTACATAGTCTGTTAGGTTCCAGGGTGCCAGTCCCTGGAGGAGCTACAGAGCACAGAGGGACGGCCACAGTAGGAGGTGACACCATTATCCAAGTAGCCTGTTAGAGCTGTCTGACGGTTCATAAGAACAATCTCCACCGGGACTAGAAGGAGACATCTGGCATCTAGATTTTCACAAAACCTGCTGCCTCTGCTGCCCCTGCTCTTCTTCCCGACCAGCTGCCACACTCCAGGACCAGCTCAAGCCCTCTCCCTGGAGGCCCCGCCTCCTTCTAGGAAAGCCAGAGCCTTCAGTTCCTAGAAGAGACAAGAGGCTCAAGCTGTGTCTGAGCCATCAAGTATCATTACACTGACTCTGACCCATGCTGATCTTCATTTGACAGAATAAAGTCGCTGCTCAGAGGTGCTCAAAAGTGCATCGAGAGATCAGGGGCAGAGGTAGGGTTCAGGCCTGTCTGCTCTCAATACCTTCTCCCCCACAGCTCTTGCTTCCAGCCTTGCTTCTGGGACCTTGAGCACAGTTTCCACAGCAGAGAGTTAGCTCAGCCCTCCAGCCTCCTGTTCTCAGGTACGTCAGCAGAGGCCAGCAGCTGCCCTGACAGACCTACCCTCTCCACAGCCTCTCCCACCCCCTTTCTGCAGCTTCACTGTTCTAACAGCGCCCAGCAGAGAACTGGGAACATTAATTCTGACCTTATTATTTTCTAATTGCTTGTAGCACACAATTAGTACCTAATTAACATAAAAACATAGAATTTTAGCACCCAGAAGGGCCCAGGAATTATCTGGATCAAGCCACTCTTTTTTAGAGAGAAGACTATCAGATGTAAAGTGATCTACCCAAGGTCACACAGCAAGTTGGTGACAGATCCAGGACATAGGATGAGTTCTATGTCTCCTGGTATCTTACCCACCTCCTGCTCTCTCCCCCTGCAATTGGCTCAGCTACTGCAGCACTCAGCAGCAGGGGACAGCACCTCCCCTTTGCCTTTGTGCCACCATCACCCCTGAACGCCACCACCACCACCACCACCACACATGCACATGCATATGCACACTTACACGTACATGCATACACACGTTATTTGAGACAGGGTCTCACTATGTAGCTCAGGCCGGCTGTGGAGAATTTCCTGCCTCAGTTACCATGCCTGTCTGCCCCACTAAGAGCCCTCACTCCCCTAGGCTTCCATATTTTGAGTTCCTTTGTTTTCCTTCTCAAGAGCTAAGGAGGCTATGCCCACAAGACCCCGCCACACTCCCACCTGATCATGGTCGATATCAGCATCTCCTGTGATCACAATTCTCTTCTCAATCCGGGTCTCGGAAATTCCACCTTTTACAGTCTGTAACCAAAGGAAAACACCCAGTGAGAGCTAGGCACAGCAGGAAGGAAAAGCAAGACAGCCCAGATGGTTCTAAAAGCTCCTGTCCAAAATGTTTTATTTGTTTGTTTGTTTGTTATTTGAGAAGTAGCCCAGGCTGAGCACCACGGTGCTGGCACTGCCCACGACAGCCTTGCCCACATCTCAGCACAGGGTATGACCTGCCAAAAGGAGCTTCCTGCTCCCTGACCTTGGGCAACTAGACTCTATGGTACAAGAACAAAAGGACACAATTTGTTATTTACTTGCTTTCTTCTTTTTCACAAAACTACGGACACCCAGCAAGGAACATGCCATGTTGCTCTTCTAGTTTTACCTGACTGTTCAGGATGGGAGCAGAGCTTCAAGAAGGAACCTCCTATTTATGACAAAGCCTGGCCAAATTTGTTTTCTTTTTCTAAACTTCTTACCTATAATGGATTGCAGGCCAGGTGTGGTGGTACACACTATAATCCCAGTACTTCCTAGCCTGAGATAGTATGTGAGTCCCAGGTCAGCCTGGGCTACAGTGAGATGTCTCAGGGGAGGGGAGATATTTCCTCTAGTGCTACAGCAAAACTGGGCTGCCTGATTGTCTAAGGCTAATTCCAAGTTTTGGCATTTTGTCCCCATGGTTTCCTGTAAAGCAGTCCGATGATTTCAGCGTTTCAGCTGAAACTACACTTCCCATGGCCTTAGGACAAAACATAAAATGATTCATCTGATCACAGATCTGGTTTCTAGCTCAGAAAGTATGATTCTATCATATCAACAATCCCTGTCCTTAAATTGTGTGTGTGTGTGTGTGTATGTGTGTGTGTGTGTGTGTGTGTGTGTGTGTGTGTGTGAGATTGCATGTTGGGGATGGAACCCACAGCCGACCCATAGCCTGAATGTGGTAGGTATGTGCTCTCCCACTGAACTATACCTCCATGTTAAGCTGAATTTAGACTTCCTCCACAGCAAGCTGGACAGATGTGTAATGAAAATGACTCTATGTGGCTTTCCCAGGTGTATTCTGGGGAAGGCATCTTTCCACCTGGGATGCTTTGAATAACAACGCAATGGGGATGGAACTGCAAGCCTTTGCATATATAGGTCCCCTCCTATGGTACAGCACCAAGCTCAGCAGGCCACTGGAAGCTCTGTTACCTTGGTAATCTGTGTCGTGGTTGTACTACTTGTGGTCTCGGATGTGATGGTCTGAGCTGTCAGCAAGACTCCAGGGTCTAAGTCCCCATTGCTGTCCTCAGTCTGCAGAAGAAAGGACAAGTCATCAGGCCCCTCAGGAAGCCTTGGGCTCAAACCCCCAGGTTCAAAATAGCTCTTCAGCTGTATTCTGCTTCAAAATCTAATCCCCTTACAGTGCCCTCTCACTTGATAAGCAGAGCCAATCTCCTGGGAACCAGATTCTGTCTTAAAAAGCTGGATGAACCGAGCTAGAGATAGCTTAGTGGCTTAGAGCACTGGATGCTCTTCCAGAGGACCTAGGTGTGATAGGATCCTCCTTCTTAGCACCTACATGACAGCTCGTAACCATCTGTAACTCCAATTCCAATGCCCTACGACAGCCAGAGCTACATAGTGAGATCCTGTCTCGAAAAAGACAAGCAAGTCAGGTGTGTGGCACAGACATTTGATTCCAGAACTTGGGAGGCAGAGGCAGGCAGATTTCTGAGTGTGAGGCTAGTATGGTCTATGAATTCTAGGATAGCCAGGGCTACAGAGTGCCCTGCTCCCCAATAATGTTGATGAGTACCAGTTCCTCAGCACCAGGTCAGTAACTGAAAGAGGCAGGAGCGTGGCAGCTTCAAGGGTGACTCTAGCCTGCTGCAGTTCACAAAGGGCTTTTGAAGCATCAGCACCCCCAAGTCAGAAAACTGGGACTGGAAACTACGGAGGGGTCATTATGTTCTCATCAGACCTCTAGGCATGAGAGATACCGGCTCTGGGTGGCTGGCGGGTGAGCTAGGCCACAGTGTGAAATGGGAACCTCATACTTGTCAGTGAGAGAACAGTTCACCTCCAACTGAGCCAGGGACTGACCATACGAGGCAGAAAGTGTCTACCCTGAGAAAGCAGGGTACACGCATGGTAGGCTTTAGAGATTCTTACTGTAAGGGCTCTTCCTTGTTGGGAGGGCGTATTTTAAATGCCAGGCTTCAAAACATAGGATCAATCAAGGACTAAGGCTGCTAGTTATGATTAGCTAAGAAACGATATTAGCAGGAAGCTAAAGAGATGGTGGCAGGGCTAGAGACAACTGTTATCAGCAGGCACGTGGGCAGAAGGAAACTGGAGGAAGACGGAGGTTACCTGAGGCATATGCTTGCTAGTTAGCAGACAGGAAACACAGGGCCATGGACACTACCTCTATAGAGGGTACTTCACCACAGAGAATAGACACTATTTCCATGATGGGCACTGTACCAGACAACAGTAAATCACCCCTCCTCCTCTTTATGTAAGTCCCTAGAATAAGCAGTGTTGTCAACTTCATTTTTTTTAAAAAACATGGTCCTAGTATGCTGCTCAGGCTAGCCTTGACTCCCTAGGCTCATGTAAGTCTCCTGCCTCAGATCCTGAATAATTGAGGCCACAGGTGTGGAACTGTGACTGGCTTTATTTCACTTATGAGCAGGGTCACACATTTCATCTGGACAAACGAATCTCTGAGGTACTAGGGAGGAGAGAAGACTCGGAAGGGGCAGACCCTTGGTGGAGCTGGGTTCCCGCCCTTCACACCAGTGCAGTGTTGGCTGGCCCACTAGTATTTTCTTCTGCTGAGACCATTTATCTGTGGAAGATTCAGAGCCAACATATAAGCTTTACAGTCCTACTATGTGTCAAGCACACTGTGCGAATGCTGCTTCATGTCTGAGGTACCTGAGGTAGAGACTGTTTGATTCTCTGTGTAGTTAGGAACACTGGGCTTCAGGGAGGTTGATTTGTCCAAGGTTCCATAGCTGATTGGTGTTCAAACGACAGAGTGGGCGAGAAATTTGTTTGAAGACTAGAATTTGAGTTTCCCTGCAGTTAGCACCCAGCTATGACAACTCACTGTCCAGGCTCCAAGTAGTTCACGCCCGCTTCAGACTACCTACCCATGGCTGGACTTGAACTCATGATCCTCCATCTTCTGTTTCCTCACTTCTCTCTCTAGGTCTCAAGTAGCTCGGGGTGGCCTCAAGTTCTCTTTGTAGCTTAGGCTGGCCTTGAAACCTCCCCACCATCCTCCTGCCTCTACTTCCCACGTGCTAGGATTTTAGGTGTGCTCCACCACGCCCACCAGTTTTCATTTATAGAAGCTGGCACTGTAGCATGCTCTGCCTAAACATAGCACTATGAAGACCCGAAGAAATCACAGAAGTGGAAGTGCTTCATAAGAGTGTATAAATCAGCCAGGAGTGGTGGTGCAGGCCTTTAATCCCAGCACTCAGGAGGCAGAGGCAGGTGGATCTCTGTGAGTTCGAGACCAGCTTGTTCTATATAGTGAGTTCCAGGACAGCCAACAAAAGGCTATTAAACTTCATGCCAGGGAGGCTGACCCTGAGCAGAGCTGAGCCTGTGACTGTTTTCACTTGCTGCCCACCCTGCATTTGTTCTGTCTGTCTCTGGAGGAGGAAGATGGAGGCCTTGTCATGGCTGCCCGATTCCATCTATCCACTTCTCCCTCATGGGTCTCCTTTCCTTCACCCTCTCACCAAGACTTCCTTAAAGGAGCCATAGCACTGACAGTCCCCTATAAACATCCACTTGTCCTGTAAGCCAGGCATTTCATTCTTAGGTGTTTATTCAAGTAAAACATCTACGGAGACATGCACATGAATGTTCACGGCAGTTCTAGTCACATTTGTCCAACTCTGGATACACCCCAGTTGTCCATCAAAAAGTGAAATGAAAACGATTGTGGCCTTGAGGCCTGGGAGATGCCTCAGCAGGTAAAGCACTTGTCATGTAAGCTTGAGAAACAGTTCCTGCTCCCAGAACCCAGTAAGTGTTGAGTGGGTGTGAAGCCCACTTGTAAGAAAATAATAAATGGTAACATCACTAAGCCGGTGCTCTGCCCAGGACTGAAATCCAAACACTCAGGAGGCTGATCTCGGTCTACAGTACTTGGGAAGCATAGGATGTGTGTGAAGCTGGGGTGGGCAGGATAGACAGGGAGACAGCATACATCTCTAGCCTCCTGCCTCCACCTCTCAACAAGATGCCTATCTTACAAGGTTCTGAGGGTGGAATCCGGGCTTCACGCCGGCTGGGCAAGCCCACTATTGATCACGCCCAAATACCCTGCATTTAAAAAAAAATCTTGATAGGGATTCAGTTGCCTAGGTTGGCCTTGAACTCACAATCCTAAGACCTCAAGAGTAGCTGGGTTATAGGTCTACACTGCTGAGCTTGGCCCCACTAAATTTTTAATGTATATGCTACAAAGTTTTAAAACTTCACCTTGAAGTTTAAGTGGTGTGCAGTGAGCCTCTCTCCCATTTCTGAGGAGGCTCAGTTCCAGTCTTGTTTGGTTTTGAGACAGGGTTTTTCTGTGTAGCCCTGGCTGTTCTGGAACGTCCTATGTAGACCAGGCTGGCCTCAAACTCAGAAAGCCCCCTGTCTCTGTCTTCCAAACACTGGGGTTATGGGTGTGCACCACCACTGCCCAACCTTCATGTCCAGTCTCATCCCTGAGGGTCACACTTCTTTTACCTGAGTTTTCTTTTCTTTTTTGTTTTGGTTATACTAGACTCAAGCAGGCCTTGAAATAATGGTTCTCCTGCCTCAGTTTCCCAAGTGCTAAGACCAGAGGTGAGCCATATATATGGGTCACACTTTTTCTTTTCATTCATTGAGTGTTTGTGTCTGTGGTGTAGCAGTATATGTGAAAATATGTGCACATGTGCATGCAGGTGAGCAAACGTGTGCACATGTGCAGGCAGGTGAGTGAACAAGTGTGTGTGCACATGTGCATGCAGGTGAATGAACAGGTGTGTGTGCACATGTGCAGGCAGGTGAGTGAACAGGCGTGTGTGCACATGTGCAGGCAGGTGAGTGAACAGGTGTGTGTGTGCACATGTGCAGGCAGGTGAGTGAACAGGTGTGTGTGCACATGTGCAGGCAGGTGAGTGAACAGGTGTGTGTGCACATGTACAGGCAGATGAGTGAACAGGTGTGTGTGCACATGTACAGGCAGGTGAGTGAACAGGTGTGTGTGCACGTGTGCAGGCAGGTGAGTGAACAGGTGTGTGTGCACATGTGCAGGCAGGTGAGTGAACAGGTGTGTGTGCACATGTGCAGGCAGGTGAGTGAACAGGTGTGTGTGCACATGTGCAGGCAGGTGAGTGAACAGGTGTGTGTGCACATGTGCAGGCAGGTGAGTGAACAGGTGTGTATGTGCACATGTGAAGGCAGGTGAGTGAACAGGTGTGTGTGCACATGTGCAGGCAGGTGAGTGAACAGGTGTGTGTGCATGCAGAGACCAGAGGTTAGCAAAGGCTGTCTGCATCAACTGTTCTTCATCTTCAGTATTTATTGTTGTTTATTTTCAAGACAGGGTCTTACTATATAGTCTTGGTTGGCCAGAGCTCACTATATAGACCAGGCTGGCCTCAAACTCATGGAGATCCACCTGCTTCTGCCTCCCAAGTGCTGGGATTAAAGTTGTGCACCACCACACCTGGCTTCTAACTTATTTTTGAAATGGGATCATTCACTGAACCTGGAGCTCTTTAATTTATATTGTTTGTCTGCACAATGAGCTCCAGGGATCATCCTGTCGCCTCTCTCCTGACCCCTGCCCACCAGCACTTAGGTCGCAGGTGCTTGCCCCACACCTGGCATTTTCCATGGGTGCTAGAGATCTGAACTCAGGTCTTCATACTTCCACAACAAGCACTTTATGAACTATGCCATCTCCTCAGCCGTTTGCTTTTAATTAACCATCCAGGGAGAATGCATTGCCCCTCAAGGCTACATCACACGTAGCTCTTACATACATGCATTCCTCCTTTCTGCCCATGAACAAAAGATAACATGACTTCCAAGTTTGGTGTAGGCATAATGTTTTGTGCACCTCGTAAAGTTTACCCTTGTGTTATTCAAATCCTGATTTTTCTGCCCTCATACCTTGTTTCAATCTGGATACAGCATTGTAATGCTTATACCAAGACTCTCCTGTCTCTAGTTTGCATAAACAATTCTTACCATTTATTCTCTGTTTTGTCAATAAATGCTGATTACCCAATGGCTGGGCAGAATACAGAATAGGTTGTGAACTTCCATCAGCGGGGGGAGGGGAATTCAGATTGGAGCCAGGAAGAGAGAGTGAGAGAAGACACCATGGGAAGAAACTTCTGAAGGAGAGAGAGCTAGACCAATATTAAACTGCAAGTATCATGGAATAGGGCTAGGAGGTAGCCAGATTAGCATGGGAGGTTAAGGTAGATCATTTAACTACCCAGCTATTGAGGCTCAGCTTGAAATAAATCATGGTTTCTCTGTGGTTATTGGGGTCTGCAAGGGTGAAGAAATATAGCTGCCGGATTAACTCACTCTATACATACATATTAAAACAATCCATTTTACAGGATTAATTCACTCTATACATTCACATTAAAACAATTCATTTTACAGTCTGGCCGTTCTGCTCACTCACACATCTACTGTGTAGACTGGTCCCCAGCAGAAGCCACACAGAAGTTCCTCAATAGGATGCTCCATTACTTACTTAACCACTCCCCCCACTGAAGGCCATTTAGGTTGCTTCCATGGCAGTGACAATTTAAAGCATGCATTCCTTTGCATATGTAAGTTATTCTTTTCCGCATCCCCAGGCTAATACTATGTACAATCATGACACTTTTTCTTTGCTTCTTCTTCAGTCACCTCCACTGCCAAGGCCTACTTGATAGCTTTTCTCTGTCTCTCTTGACTGACAGGTCTTTCCCTTCACTTCCTAAAGCTATACTTACTTCTGTTCTTATGATCATCTCCCCAGATCTACCCTGATCATAACCTTGTCTCTAGCTAGGCCTGTCTCTGCTTTAATACAGTCAACATGCAGCTCTGGGAATCATCTTAAAAAGGCTATTGCTTTAATGATGCTACTTTGTCACCCACTGCCAGAACCTTAAAGCCACTTGTCACTCACCAAATTACACTCCACACTCTAGACCACACCGAGAGAGGGAAGGAACAGACACTGATAGAGCACCACGGAGACGCCAGCGCTCCGCAGAACCATCTCACCTAAACTTCCTGCAAACTCTGCAGCGGAATGTCATCCTATCCCAAGTTGGAGGCAGCGATGGAGAGGCTGGTGACTGGTTTAGGGTTACCAAGCAAGCAGCTACCCCTCTCTGTGGGGGGATACGATGCTGTGTCTAATTGCAAAGCATATGTTTTACGCTCTGAGCTTCCTGAGGGTGAAGCATCTTGCAGCTCATGGTGATGAGCCAGAGCGATCCCGCTGCCCCCTGTGCATTGTCCTCTACCACTGAGCCGTATCTCCAGCTCCTTGAATTAAATTCTCTTTATCCCAGTTGAATTTCTTTATAGAACTGTCTAGTATCTGACGTGTTTATGTAGGCTCCCCTCCTTTTTCATTTTTGCTTGTTAATTTTTCCAGTCAAGGTCTTTCAGGCCACCCTAGGGAGGGCCTCGAACTCCTAACCACCTGCCTCCACCCTTTGTGTAGGGATTCTGCTGTGGGCCACTATGTCTGGTGTTACAGTACTTTATTGCTTACCCTCCTCTCCTTCCAGAATGTTCCCTAGAGGATAGGGACTGTCTACCCTTACACCACGTTGACTTAATACATAAAAGCTCAATAAGCATTAGCTGTAGAAGTAAGAGCTCATCTTGTACAGGATTAACTTCTTGCTGTCTATGACTAAAAAAAAAAAAAAACAAAAATTCAACAGAATACAACTCTGATGCATTCAAATTACCAAAAATGATAAAGTTTCACTGTAATTAGGAAATAAAAGATTTTTAAAAATTTTAAACCCTCACAATAATACCAAGACATGGAAAGTAACATCATTAGTGGGGCTGGTCGAGGGTTAATAACTTGTCCAAGTTAGGAAACAGAGGAGCAAGACCTAAGCTCAGGTTTATCTGACCCAAAGTCCTGTTCGCATCACATTAGAATACCTTTCCCAAATGACTTGGATGGATGGACACAAGTGGACAGATTTGTGGTAATTTCATTTGCTCTTTGGTGCTGGGGTCTCACACGGGTCAAGTTCAATGTTATCCCACTGACATTTGGCATTGATTTACTTTTAAAGATGAATTATTTTGAGACAGAGTCTCATGTAGCCCAGGCTAGCCTCAAACTCACAATGTATCTGAGAACGACCCTGAACTCCTGATCCATCTGCCTCTACATCCAAAGTGCTGGCATTACAGGTGTGCACTAGCACTTGGTTTTTATTTTTTAACTGTTTCTATGTTTGTATGCACACAAATAGGTGCCGCCTCACAGGTCTGAGGACAACTAACAGGTGCCAGTCCTCAGGCCCTTTTCCTCTTTGGTTTGAGACACAGTCCTTCCCTGACACATAGGTCAGACTAGTGGGTTTGCAAGCTTCCACCTAAAGAATCTGGGGATCCAAAGCCAGGTCTTGAGACAAGTGCTTTACCAACTGAACCATCTTCCCAGCCCAAACCAGATCCGGTTTCATGTGGTTCGAGGATTGAACCCAGGTCTTTGTGCATCCTAGATGAGTACACTTATTAGCTGAGCTGTCCAGTCTTTGTTCTGAAGCAGCAGACAGTGTCTTACCTGGGCAGCTTCATAGGTGATGGTCTTGGTCTCAGTGTGGACAATAGGGACATCTTTGGTTGGGATTTCACTTTTCACAGCATTGGCAGTATCTGAGATGGTGACAGTTTGAGTCTTTACCAGGGGAGGCTGTGAACAGTAAAGAAACAGAGTTGGCCAAATCTTCCTGCAGGCTGTGGAGATCTGAACCTTCTGACCCTGATCTGATCAAAGCATTAGCTTGAATCTTGAATCAAGCAAAGGTTGGAATCACTCTCCAGAGGACAAGATTCCCAAAAAGCCTTGACAAGGTGGCACGTCTTGAAAAGGGCATGGAAAGAGGCTACTGCAGCCACTTTCATAAGCTTAATGGAAAACTGTAACGCCAGACACTTTATGACTGGCGATATAAAACACTTCAGACCAACCTTCTTTCAGAATTTGAATATAAAATTATTTGCCAAATAAAAATCACTTCTATCTGTCCTTGTGACTGGGTATTTTAATTAAGAAACCCAGGCACACTTCCCCACGAAGTACAAACGTACACGGAGCAGCAGAAGCCCTGGAACACATTTCCTTAGAATTCATTAACTTCTTTCAAATCAATGTCAGACGTTCATTTTGGATTTACCGAGAAGACACAGTATTTGAAAAACCAGGAAGAAAAATAAATCAGTTTTCCCACCACCTGTGATTAATTTCAGAATACCGAAAGAATGACCATTAGTGGACCGCACAGGCCCTTTTGCTTATCTGATCACCTTTCCCAGGAGAATAATCACCCTAAAACTACCATTCGATCATGATCAGGTTAAGTGGCCATTCACCTCAGTGCAGAAGTTCGAGCCTGTGACCATAGCAACCCTGTGAGGAGGCAGTGGAAGTGGTGGGCTGGACAACAGAGCAGTCCTATTCAGTGAGGAGTACTGGAAAATTCTTGAGCATGGTCTTAGGACTCTGAAGGCTCCTCCCCACAGGAGTCTCTGTAATTAATCTCACCATAGCTCAGCCTTGAGAATGGAAAGAGGAACCAACTTACACCAGCTGCTCGAAGGGAAATAGCTGGAGTTTATTCCTGAGAGTTTTGTTAAGTCATTATAAGAGAAAACATGACTGGTCAGAGTTAATTCCTCTGACCGAGTTTCTCTATGCCATCAAGGGCTTCACTTCCGTGACACTGCAAGCAGCAGAGACCACAGCCTTTACCACCACTGCCACCTCACTTCCTCCATAGACCAGATGCCGGCCCTCTCCCAGAGAGTCTCATTAGACCTGCATTGTAAAAGTGGTCACTACCTGGAAGCTTCGAATGAGCGTGGGGAACTGGTTACCCACAGGAGAGTCAAGAGAAGATCCGCTCTGGGTCTCAAGGGCCTCTGCTGGTACACCCGGCTCTTCGCTACTGTCTGCCTTTTTCCCACCGAGTTGCAGCTGGCAGGAAGCTGGGGTTACTGGGAAACTTAACGCACTGTCCTGTTCCTCCACTCCTAAACATCCCCCACTTGGGCCTGTTGGCATCTCTTCAGCATCAAGACAGCCACCTGCCCCCTGCTCCTCCTCTTCCGCCTCCTTGCTGTTTACGGAGAGGGAGCCAGAACCAAAGCTCCGCGGAGACATCGGTGGGGTGGTCATCAGGCTCTGACTAGGAACTACTGACTGCTTGGGGCACTCCCATTCAGAGGCAGGGTAGGTGGACGGCCCTTTTGTCACGATAGCCACCTCCTCTGTGCGAATGCCATTTACACTCTACAAATGAATGACACACACAAAGCAGGATCATGGGTAAGTGGAGAAATATCAGAGCGAAATTCTGAGAATCAGCAAAGATGTTCAGGAAGTCTCAAACATATTAATGCTATTACCACCAAGACTCTTAGCTCCAAAGATGGTCTTTTTTTTTTTTTTTTTTTTGGTTTTTGGAGACAGGGTTTCTCTGTGTAGCCCTGGCTGTCCTGGAACTCACTCTGTAGACCAGGCTGGCCTCAAATTCAGAAATCTGCCTGCCTCTGCCTCCCAAGTGCTGGGATTAAAGGCGTGCGCCACCACCGCCCGGCCAAAGATGGTCTTTTGAGCAACTATTCATACATGAGTCAGGAGCTGAAGCAGTTCCAACTTTGTGTGGACCTATTTCTGGATCACTGTCAATAGGAGAGCAATTTCAGTGCACCTCACAGTATTCTGCAAGTTCATCTGCCTACAGCCCTCAATATATATACAGCATCTGCATTCACACTTAAAGGAGCTACTCTGTCACTCCTCACTGGCTCAATTATGCAAAAGACAATGTAACTTGGGAGTTCATCAAAACATGTTCTTGATAAGTTCTCAAAGCTCCATACTGTATACATCATATTGGTTGGTCCCTAAGAGGAAGCTAAGACTTAGACTTCAGCAGGGAACAGGAGTAGAGTTTGTGTTGCATAGACGGCTTCAGACCTGATCCCGCTGTCAGGCCTGATGCCAGGGGAAGGGAAACGAGTAGCAACCGGCAGGCTTCCTCGTGGGATGGATATGTATACATGTATATACGCACACACATACATGTACACATATATGTACGTATTTATTTAGCTTTTACTATATCAGTTTTAAAATTGTAGCTCTGAAGCAGTTTATCATGAAAAGTTAAGCATTCATATATATAAACTAATATGAACTTAAAATTTACCATACATTCGTTTCACTTTTAGCTTGACTTTCTAGCAATCTGCATCATCATTGATTCTGGCTGTTATGAGGAGATGCTCCCTTGTATGGGAGTTAAGACCACTCAGGCTTCAAATCTCAGAAAGATCATTTTACTGCTTTACATGCTGTGTGGGGAAGGGGATCTTTTAGAAAGGTGTTCCTGGAGAAAATATACAGTTTGCACCAGCTGACGAGTTTCAGTGTCAGTCAGTCAGTCAGAGTCAGTCAGTCAGTCAATCAATCGTCTACTTACCTACCCCGTCTATCCACTTACATTTAAAAATCACTGCTCGTTCCCCTTAAATACCCCACTTGGTGAGACTAAGGAAGGCATCTTAAATTCCGCAGCCTGGTCTACAGACTCTGAGTCCAGCTCAGCCAGGCAACAGAGAACCCTTTTCGGAATAAGTCCATGCTAAATACAACGAGACATCTCTTCTAAAATAGCCATTGTGTGTAAGTATTTTAAGGTGGTCATCAATGAGCAACTGACGGGCACTGAAGAGCATCTGAATGGTCCTAATAGACGAGGACACCATAAAATATTTTGGCTCAGTAGCAATGAGGGTTATCTCATGATTAAGTGAAACTAACATTTTTGGCTTGTATGAGTTTCAATTAGGTATGGCAAGGTTAATAATATAAACGTTTATGTAAACACTTTTCAATTCTAAGGTCCCAACTCCCTTTACATAATTCAGCCAGTCAGCAGGGCAGCTAAGATGGGCTAGGACTAGAGGACACAAGAACTAGTTTATCATTGTTATGAACACGCTGGATTACTTTCTAGTACCCTTATCCCTCAAACTTTTGGATTTTTTTTTTCTCTCTAAAGAATTGACCGAAAATAGCTCATAAATGGGCCTTCTTGCGACGTGCACCCACCCCAGCTCTGGGAAGTACTAAGCCCATTCACACGCTAAGGAGTAGCAAAACTTTTCTACATAATTTTCCTACAACTAGAAGGCTGGCTGATTATGACAGCCAAACAACGGTCAACTTTGTTGGTGTTTGCACTTTTTTTTTAATTTTTTTTAAGAACCGTGTCATTATATGTCCCCGGCTGGCCTTGGATTTGTGATTAACCCTCTCAAGTGCTAGAATCATGGGCATGCAGCATGCCTGGCAGGGCAGCTTTGTGTCAGTCCGCAGAAATGATGCAACAGACAGACTGCCATCGAGAAGTTATTTGTTAATTAAATATTATTTAGGCTAAAACCTGTTTGATTTTTTGTTTTGTATGCCCTTGGGCAGGGCTGATGGTTCTTCCTTCCCACTCGGAGGCCCTGGGGACTAAACTGAGGTCACCAGGCTTGGCAGCAATTAAACAGATTGATTTTCCTTCCCTAAAGCAAATACAGAAAAGACCAAAGGTTCAAGCTGTAGTGAGAGTAATGTCAACTTAACAAATACTCAGAGTACCTTGCATACTGTCATAAATAGAGGGAAGACCAGCAGCAGTCGGCTTGGTCAGCCATGAAACCACACTCCAAGTCCAAGTCCAAGGTTGGTGCCATTGTCTGATCTCAAGGGCAATACAGACAACTATTTACTGGACATCCCCCATCTCCCTTAGAAGGAATGTAACATGCTCCAAATTCACCGTCCTGTGTTGCTGCCCGGCTTCTCTGCTGATAAACGGTAGTACCGTCTGTCTAGTGTGCCAGGTCTGAGTCTGTATCTGTGCTCTTTTCCATGTGGGTCCCAAGGTTGGATCTCTGGCAGTTGGGCTGGGCACCTTTACTCGGAGCCCTCTCACTAACCCAGGCCATTTTCATCCCATGACACTTATCCTAGCCGATTGTCTCTGTTTTCATATTTACTAGCTTCACTTAAGGGCCACCTGGTTTTTAAGAGACAAAGGTTCTCACTGGTGTGGAGTGTGCTAATTACTGGCTGGTGAGCGAGCCCAGTGGTCCTCCTGTCTGCATCACCCTAGCACATGTGCCACCACACCTAGCATTTTTACTTGGTTCCTGGGGTCCACTAGACTACCTCCTTAGTCCCTCATTTAACTCTTTGTTATCTCACTTTGTGTAATCATTATCCTTTTTTATAAATGGAGGGACAGAAAGCTTAAGCAAGTTAGAACTGTGGTTTCGATCCAGCTCTGTCCCTGGCTCTGAGGCTCCTCTCTTCCCACAGCACTAGGCAGGGTTCTGAGCAGGACTCACACACAAGTCCGACTGTGCTAAGAAGAACGACCATCACAACGGTCCAATCTGGAGAACACAATGATTGTCCAAAGAACTCATAGAAGGACCTATTTTAGTGGCTGACATTACATTTTTAAACATAAGACACTTGAAAAGACAGAGAAGATAAGACTGGCCAGGGGATATAAAGTTTCATGACAAGAGAAACCCATAATCTGGCAGCTAATGTTCGTGAAGAATTCTAACTGACAATGCTGTTGCCTTCGGCTACGACCATCAGCATAGGCCACAGTATTATATAATACTGCACAACTGCATGAAACCAAATTAGCCTAGAAACTATGAAGGGATCTTGCCAGAAATATGACTTGACATATGGCTGTGTCTAAATGATCCACAGCGAAAGGCAAAATTGAGGCTTTATGAGATGCTGAGGTGTCTGTTGGTCTAGATGTTGCTTATTTGGACTGTTGGAAGACTCAAGAAAGAAGCAGGCTACCATAACAGACCAGATACATTACAAGGCACAGTGATAATATGTTGGCTTCAAGCACATGAGAAGGCCCAGGCATGGCGCTACAGACCTCTAGTCCCACACTTGATATAGACAGGCAGAGCTCAGTGAGTCCAGGCCAGCCTGGTCTACATAGTGAGTTCCATGCTATCCAGGACTACATAATGAAACACACACACACACACACACACACACACACACACACACACACATACCCGAGAGAGAGAGAGAGAGAAAGAGAGAGAGAAATAGAAAGCGAGAGAGAGAGAATGAAAACAAAGTTGATTAGAAAATATTTAGTTGAACAGGAAAATCATTTGAGGGCTCAATCTCATTTAAAAAGATAATAGCTCCTGAGGTAGACAGAAGAGATCAGGAGTTCAAGGCCATCCTTGGTTATATATTGAATTTGAGGTCCTGGAATATGTGAGATCCTGTCTCAAAAGTACAACTCCCCCACCTCCCCAAAAGTTCATGGTGCATGCTAAGTATGAGAATTCAATATATTTGTTGAAGAAAACAAGATTTTCCCCCACCGAAGGCTTTCTACATGTTCAATGAGATTGTATCTTCAAAATTTCTTAGGTAACACTGGGAGCTTGCTGTAAGTGTTAGGTATCTGTTGCCACCCATTAAATCTAATCTAGTCTTTTCTTTCAGGTTACTTTGGAAAGACTCACACATTTGAAGAGACTATCGGAACAGCCACAGTTGTACCTAATATAAGAGATCACAGTAAAAACACATTCTGAAAAACCTTTCTCGGATTATTCTACTTAAGCAAAAGTCAGTTGTATTTTTCTGAAGAATCGTAATAATTTCTCTTGTGTTTATCTTTCACTTGTTCTCTTCTTGGTAAGGATCAATGCTGCCTCTGAGCTTCCAGGCTGCGAGAGAGGAAACAGCATCCATCTCAGAGGAAGGGAGAGATGCACCTAGCATCAGCCTGTCGTATCTCTCTATATAGTGACAGAAGAAACAGGCGAAGAGCAGAGCAGCCCTGGGGAACCTGTCAGGACACACCTCAGGCCTCCACCTCAGACTGCCACCAGCTGCTAAAATGAGGGAAGGAGGAAAGATGCTCACTTGGAAGACTGACCTACTCTCAATAATGTGCTGTTTCAGGTCTTCATACACATAAAAACTAAATATTAGTTTACAACCACGTATGGGGCTCATACCTGTATATCTAGCCCTTGGGAGTCTGAGAGAAGATGGTCATGAGTTCAAGACCAGCCTGGACTACTTAGTTTGATGCCACTTAGCATACTAACCTTTTTTCAAAACAAGGGAGGAAGGAAAGGTGAATGACCGAATCACAGTTAATTTAAGAAGTCATGTATATGCAGGAGAGAATGGATCCCACCAAGCTGTCCTCTAACAGGTACACAACCACACCCCAAAACAATAATAATAATAATAATTTTAATCATCAATGATGATGAACAGTTAATATAGAAAAGTAACTGCTAAAATTTAGGTTATGTCTCATTTTGTTTAATGTTTAATATAGAAATAACAGGGATATTCATGGGAATGTAAAATTACAAATCTGACTATATCTTGATTTCATCCCCTAATAAAATTTTACATTAGAAATTTGCCTCTAGAACAGTGAAGACATCCAACAGAAATTATCAAATTATCAAAGCCATATCAGTGGCTGAAATGTAGGTTACTGGCAGAGCACTTGCCTAACAGGCAACAAAATCCAGAGTTTGATTCCCTAGTATTGAAAGAAACAGAATAGTAAAAGCACAAAGTCACAGTAGCAATTAGAAATATAAAATACTAATGATCAGTGTCTTCCATATCCATCTAAATAACTCTGCTTAGTGAGATACACTGAAGATATGTACTAGTAGTATGTTTTATATCTAGACTTTGACGGGAGACGTGTTTGGGATTGAACCCAGAGCATCCGCTGCACTCTTAGCCTCTATTTATATTCCTTTTGGCAAAGAAGCATGAAGTAGACCAGTACAGACATCTGGTCCCTACAGGCGCTTCTTGAGCATCTGAAGTGCAGCAAGATTATGGATTTAATGGAGGAGGCTCATCTTTTTACCCTTTGTCAAGGTTTTAGCAGTCTTCAGCAGGGTGTGTGTGCGTGCACACACATGTGCTCAAGTTTATATGATGCTGGGTATCAAACCAAGGTTTCTGCACATGGAAAATGCTCCACCACAGATCTACATTTCTAGCCCTTATTCTTGGTATACTTTATAGAATTTCACCAATTAAGAATCTTGAAAAGGGGCTGGAGAGATGGTTTAGAGGTTAAGAGCACTGGCTGCTCTTCCATAGATCCTGAGTTCAATTCCTAGCAACCACATGTTGGCTCACAACTATTTGTAATGAGATCTGGCACCCTTTTCTGGCCTACAGGCTTACATGTAGGCAGAACACTATATACATAATAAATACATCTTTAAAAAAAAAAGAATCTTGAAAAAACTATGAGAGAAGAATTGAATATACACTATGCATATATTTAATAAATATTTCTGAACCAAGAGAGAAACTTTGGACAGGGTATTTTGAGTGTGTGCATGAATACAGTATGTGTGTGTACATTCTTATGTCTGAGTACATGCATGTATAGCATGTATTCCACAGGGCATGTATGTGTGGGGAGTGACAGAGGCTGACCTTAGGTGCTATTAAGACGAGGTCTTTTTGAGTTTTGCTGCTTAGTATGTCAGACCAGCGCTCCAAAGGCTTCTGGAAGATCTTCAGTCTCCTCCTATCTTCCTGCAGAGCACTGAGGTAGCTGATGCTCCTTCCATGCCCACCATTTACGTGGGTAAATTATCTGAAGATTCAGCTCAGGTTCTCACGCTTACAGGCAGGTGCTCTACCCCATGAGGCATAGCCCCAGCTCAATTTTATTTATCAATTTTAAAAAGATTTATTTATTTATTTAATGTATTAGTGCTCTGTCTACATGTACACCTGTGTGCCAGAAGAGGGCATCAGGTCTCATTACAGATGACTATGAGCCACATGTGGTTGCTGAGAATTGAACTCAGGACTTCTGGAAGAGTAGCCAGGGCTCTCAACCACTCAACCATCTCTCCAGTCCTCAATGAGCTATTTTAAAAGGCTACTTCTTATATAAATATCCAGCATTAAAAGGTAATCCTGATTAGTCACAAAATCTACTACCATTTTAAAGTATAATCAGCTCATTGCTGTTTGTAAGCCTTAAAGTATATCTTTCTATGTTGTAATTACCCAAATGTTTGCTTTCTGAAATTAATATGCTCCAAGAGTGCCTTGGATTTAGCACCTTGTAACAAAACCCACCATGGTTATTAAAAACTACCAGGGGCTTCATATTCTCTACATTTTGTTTTATAATTTATCAAAAAAAATCCACACTGGCTTTTTAAGTACTTACTTAATGTTACAACCAACTCTGTATTATTGTCTGCCATGACTTGTGGCTAGCTGAAGCACACATATCTCAAGAAAAGTTGACACATTAAACTCTTATCAATCAGTGTTTCTGTATGGTAAGAAGAAAGGGATCTGTTAGTCTTTTTTAAAAAGTGGTATACTGATTTAAAGTTGTGTGTGTGTGTGTGTGTGTGTGTGTGTGTGTGTGTGCAGATAGAGCGACCTGTTTGTGCACATGGAGTCCAAGTTAAGTGTCTTACTGTGTCGCTCTCCACACCTAGCTTTTGTTTTTGTTTTTAAGATTTACTTATTTAATACAAGTACACTGTCGCTCTCTTCAGACACACATGAAGAGAACATCAGATTCCATTACAGATGGTTGTGAGCCACCATGTGGTTGCTGGGAATTGAACTCAGGACCTCTGGAAGAGCAGCCAGTGCTCTTAACTGATGAGCCATCTCTCCAGCCCCTCACCCAGCTTTTCATGTGGGCACTGGGTATCCAAACTCAAGTTCCATGACTACATAGCAAGGACATCACCACTGAGCCATCTCCCCAGCACCACAGACAAGTTAAATAAGAAAGCGGAGTGGCAGAGGTGACCGTAGGGTTGGGGTACAAGGTTCACACAGACACAATACCTCCAAAAGCACATTACCCTTGACTTGCAAACCCAGTAAGAAATATACTGCATTGCACTGTACTGAAGGCCCACACAGCCAGCAGGGATCACGGTTATCTTGCTAAGCATAGAAGGAAGACACCAGCAGAAGAGTCCAGCTCCCGGTCCTTAACTAGGGTAAATAATAAATATTACAGTCACATGTATTAGCAACATTGTAACATTCCCAGATGGTCTGCAACATGCAAGAGGAAAAAAACTATCAACTCCAACCCTGATAGCATCAGTTAACTGCAAGTGCTCTATCTCTTCATTCTCCTTTAAAAAAAAAAAAAAAGGCAAAGTTTCATGTCTCAGGAAAGAATGCTTTAAATGCTCCAGGAAAAGGCTTTAAAAGAATCTAACATATATCACTATACATTAACGTGATAAATATTTATAATCTCTTCTCTATTTTGAGAAACTATAAATGTCAGTGTTTTCCTTGATTGTATAATAACCAGCAGGACATCAACCTGGTAATTAACAAAACAACATTTACTTTCAAAATTGCTTTTAAATGGGCACTTGCAATAAAAGATAAATCAGATGTAGCAAGGCTTCTTCGGTAAAAGCCACGTGTAAACATCACATAAAGATGACAAGGCAGGCAGCAGTAGCCCATTCTTTAGCCAAAAAAGGAAACAAATGAAGAAAGAACCAAAATTACTGAAAAGAAAACATCCCTAGTCTCCAGCCCCAAAGCCTGTAAACAAGGGCTCCTGCCACTTTAAAGCTCAGGCCACTCGTGCTTCCAAGGATCAGCGGAGGGGATAAACTAACAACACTTGACTAGAAGGAGAAGATATAATCCTTCTGTCTTTACCACAATGCACCTCTCCTCAGCATCATTTCTTCCTTGGTCATAGCCCCATCTTTTTAAAAGTTTGTATGCTGGAAATAACTCTGGTTTCATTAGAGTCCCCAGGAGACTCAGTCCTGTTCAAAGGCCATGCTGTTTCCTGGTATACAGGGCCTCTAGCTGGGTAGAAGAGCCGATTTGGGCAAAGGTTTCATCATACTGCTGTTTTACTAGACTTGATAAAACTATTTTCAGAATAAGAACATACAACATGGCCTTTCTTTTCCAGTGAAGGCAGTGAAGCCTGCCAATAACAGCAATTCTTCAGATGGTTTTGACTCTTTTTTAAGCGCTGGAGATTGAACCAGCACCTCGCACATGCTAGGCATGGTTCTGAGTTAGCCTCTGCCTCCCCAGCTGTAGTCTTTATGGTTTTCTGAATGGTCCTGTTATTAGATTATCCCCAAATAGGTGACTGTAAAAGCAAACAGCTTCAAAACCCATGCTCAATGCAAAATTTTAACTATTAGCTAATAGAAAATTTTGCCTTAGCGCTGCACTCACCCTCGAGGACTCCACAGATCAAAGGAGCATCTCACACCTGAGCAGATCTGCAGACATCAGAGTGCTTAAGCACATGTTAAAGGTTATGCTGAACATGGCTGAGAACAGAAAACTGTGGTGGTCAGTTTTACTTCATTGCACTGTGAAGGGTCAGGTAGAGCAATGTGGGAGGAGCCAAAACCAGCACGAAACTTCCAGTCACTTGTGATGGAACATTAAATTTGTTCACAGAAACTTCACAGAAACCTCATTTCCAAAATTTATTAAGCCCCCCCTCCTTCTTTTAAGGGATTCATGTGCCTTGACCTCATTGTGTAAACAAAGTTGACTCAGATTCCCGATTCTCCTGCCTTCGCCTCCCAAGTGCTGGATTACAAATGTGTGCCACCACTCCCAGCTTCATTCAAGTCTTAAAAACACTTAAAAATTATACTCCAACTTGATGTCTAGAAAACAGGCCTTGATTCCACAGAACTAGACGCAATACAAAATTATTTTTAGATACCAACGATCTGTATCTCCCCTCCACAAAAGAAAATTCCACAGTAATGAAATGGGTTTCTGTGCTAACATTTCCAATGAATTCTGAAAAGGAGCGTGGCTTAGAGAGACACAACAGCATTTTCCTATTACTTAGACATTACTGGACATTTAGACTTAGACATTACCATCTTGACCTGGTAAACGGACCACTTCGAGGTGTGGAGTGTTTGGTGGTTTAAGTCATCAACAGAAAAAACACAATAAAATCTGGAGCTGTAACACTAAAAGAGGGTTTATTCAAGGTGGAGTAAGTAGCAATCCCTCTTATTCCACATGACAGGAATAAGCTCTCTTCATACCCATGTATTCACACCCACATATTCACACCCACTCCACTCTTCAATCTGATCAGAATTGCAATAATGGATGGTTAATAACTACTAATTTATTCAGTGTTCTTAAAAAAACACAAAAGGCAAGTTAGCATAATAAAATGTGACAATTACCCGTTACTGTGACTGGTTAAATTAGTTAGAAAAAATTATTTTTAAAACTTGACATAAATAAGTCAAATGAATACAAAGCTGATCTAAGACAATATTTTGAGAATTGAACACATGCAAAGAGATGCCTCTGTATCAGGACTAAGCAATTACTGAGTGCAGACAGTGTTTTCTAGGCTGGCATCTCAAGCCAATCAGCTGAAGTATAGCTTCCCCACTCTCCCCTCTCCCATCTCTTTTGGATCTGTCTGTGTCCAGTATCACCAGCTCTAACTTCCTTAACAATGACTAGCAACCAGAAGCCGACTTACACTAAGAGCTAGTCACCATAAATCTACATAATAATAAAGCAATTAATGTGAAAAAATATCAAAGAAAGTGTCCCCAAAGAGAAATTCTGTAGCAGGTTTCTACAGGCTTCATATCATGCTGAACTGCTAATGGATAAACAGTTTATTTAAGTAAGTTTAAAAGCCAAAGGACCCTGGACAGGAGACTGAAAGGAAAGGGGGCTTCAGGTTTATTAAGAAACACTTCTAACAAGCAATAACATAAGGCCAAAAAGGGGAGCAAAGCCAGTTTAAAAAGGACATTATTTTCTGCTAACTTACCCAAAAAACAACTACCCCTAATGGTCTCTGATCCAGGGACTTCTCAAAGAAGTTTTTTATTTTGACAAGAATAATTAGAAAAGCAAATGAGTCCCTTAAATGCCTAATCTTAAATTTATGCAACTGACTGAAACACAGGCATGCACTAAGTGCTCAACAGAAAATCATTTCACTTAAAAAGGGGTTATTTTTAAACTATGCACATGTGTGTGTGAGTGGCATGTACACCTGAGTGCAGGTGCTTGCAGAGGCCTGAGGTATTGCATCCCTCCTAGAGCTGGAGTTACAGGCAGGTAGGAGCCACTCTGCATGAGCACTGCAACTGAGCTAGGAATTGAACTCGGGCCCTCTGAAGAGCAGCAAGCACTCTAAGGGCTAAGCCATCTCTCCAGCCCTCCTTTTTAAAAAACAAAACAACAACAACAACAACAAAAAAAAAAAACCAAAAAACATGCTTATTATATAATTTTAGAATCTGGTTAAAGAGAAGGTTATTTAGGAATTACTATTTCTTTATTCTGTATGAGAAAATCGAGACAGATCCTTTAAATCCAAACAAAGTGGGTAAATAGTAGTCAGCAAGTTCTACTAAGACCCCAGTCAATGCAGAGAAAGCGGGAGAAGACAAGGGTACTGTGTCGTCATGGGACTTCAAGTTCCAGTGAAGGTCTACCTGATGCTGATTTACAATTTCCATAAACAAAATAGTACCAAAGCCAGAAGAAAAAAAAAAAAAAGTAACCAATCAGCTTTCTAGTCTGTGAGGGAAATCCAAGAGCTCGTCCCCACAGGCCACATTCCAGCCTATCTCTGTTTTTGTATGGCCATGAGCTAAGAATAGATGGGTTCTAAATGGGAAAAATATTTAGTGGCATAAAAATTGTACAAAAATCAAATTTTGTGTCCAGTAATTCTGACCGAGATGCAGTCTCACTGAGCCCCGTCTCGTTTCTTGCTGTGGCAGGGATGAACAGTGATGGAAGGCTAACACCTGTCACTCCTCAGAGACGCTGTGCCAACTACCAGCCCCTGACGCACAAAACTCTTGACAGTTTCATAGGTTTTGTTCTTATAGCATATAAAACAATAGAAAAATGTATCAAATTGATGTCAGCAATGTATTTCATATAAACAAATATTCCGTTAATGACATCATACTCCAAGATGAACATGTACGACAGTCTTGATAATATATTCTGGAGTGAAAACAGTTGATCAATAGCTAGGGCAAAGGAAAACCAAACCAAATTACCAGATGTTAACATGAGAGACCAACATTTACCATAGTGGCATCCAACCTGAGGTCCTTTGAGTAAAGCAAGGACTACAGACCATCAACAGGAAAAGCTTCTCTGCACGTGCTTTCTTGTCTGCCTGCACTTACGGATTAGGCATAGAGTGGTCAAATTTATCTCAGTGCAAGAGAGTCCATGTAAAAGTTAGAAGTTATCCATTACTACCTGTTATTAGTAATTGAGTTCACACATTGATTATTTGTTATATACAAGTCAAGGTATCCACCTGGAATCCATAGGTGGCAGGCAGCAAACAAAGAAGAACAAACCAAAGGCTCGCTGTCGATACAGACAGCAATCTTCAAAGGCTAAGAACTAAGATTAACTCCACAAGAGAGCTGCCTTTAATTTAACAAGAAGTTTCATGAAGAGGTCAGAGATTTCATTCTCTTTCTTTTTTGAAACATGGTCTTCAGAGTGTAATCTAGTCTGGCTTCAACTGGCTCTCCTGCCTCCGCCTCTGAATGTCAGCATTACCAGTTCTGCACAACCACACCCAAGTCAAAGAAACTCTTTACAATCCCTGCAGTCAAGATTGGTAAGCAACACTAAGGAGAAGCTCCCCGACTTAACGGGAGAGTGAATTATACAAACGCTCATCTGTCCAACAGCGATCTTCTATCTTGGGAGGTACTCAAGCACAAGCTGCAATGCCACATTCTAAATCTCTAAATGACGTTGCACCAAGAGTCAAATGTCAGAGGCAAGAGGACTTAAGATCTTGTCAGACCTTAGCATCAGAAGTGCTATCTTTCTGCATCCTCGAAGAGTGCAGGAAATAACCATGTTTTCCCATTCACCTCTCTCTCCTTTCCCCCTCCTACCTCGCACCTCCTCCCACCGCCCAGTTCTCCTTTCTGCTTTTCAGTTGTTGGAGATCAAACCAGGGCCTCATGAATACTAAACACACACTTAATAATTGAGCTATAACCCTTTGCTTTAAGATGGCAGGGAATGAAATGAGAAGCTAACTGCTTTTGTTGATTTAGGGACCAGAAAAGATAGCTGGGATTTTGTTTTTCCCTCTTTTTAATCTTAGACTTATATATTAATTACTCCAAAGAGGATTGTAACCATGGTAAATGGAAGGATGCTATAACCACCCAGTAACAACAACAACAAACAAAAAAAAAAAAAAAAAGAAAAAAATGTTTCAACAAGTTGCTGTCTATTTATACAATTAAACTATTACTAAAGTTACTTCACTTTTAGCCTGTATTTCTGACCTGTGGAAATAATGAGCAATGGTGACAGGAATTTTATTTACCAAATAAAATCCCCTGATTTTAACCCTGAGGGTCATAGCCACTGCTGGCCTGGCCTGGCCTAACTCCAAAGGCTTCCTAACCACAAGAGCAACCTTCACAACCATCCAGCTGCCTCTTCCAGGCCAATACCAGTGGGCTTCTCTATGTGCTCTGGTACAAGGGGATCCTAAGGCATGAGAGGTGACAGCAGCAGCAGCCTGGAGAGCGGCTCACTAATACTACAGAGTAGTATAGAGAAGGCAGCAGAAGGAATCCCACAAAGCAGACAGCAGGATAGCAGGAGCTGTCTCTGGTTCTGGTGTCAAGGTCACAAAGAACAGGGCGTGAGTAGTTAGGCGTAAGGCAAAGGGGGAAGTTTCCTGTGGAGAAGTTCCGGACTTCATCATCTGTACAAAGCATAAAGGGGGAGGAGGACAGCTCTGCAGAGCTCCTCCAGGGAGCACAGTGAGACAGAAGACGTTCATCTTGTTTTTCTTGTTTCTAAGCAAATAACCACTGGGTGAAGGGTAAGCATACATTCTTACTGGTGATAAGCCCTAACTGAGCCTCAGTGATAGAGAGTGCCCCGTGGGTTTATCATAGAAACCACCACAGAAGGGACTTAAGAAAACTCTGGGTTCTCCAGTGACAGCAGGACAGCTCCAGAGGTGATGATTCCAGTCTACTCTTGATCAACAGTCAGTTCCCTCCTTAAAGTTTTTACTAACTGTGTAAACAAAGTTGTAAAACTTGCAAATGGAATCTACTTCATACTACAAATGCTAGCAATAAGAAAACAGCTAAAAAAGCAGATCTAAAATATAGAAGCTGGGCTTATTCCCAAATACAGGCTGCTCAGAGAATATCATCTGAATTTATTAAGAGCTGGATAAATCTGGAAAAGTATTTTTAACTTTACTAGTTTTAAGTGCTTTGTCAAATATTAGCCAGGAGCAGACAGAAATTAACATGGCTGCTTGCTTCAAGAAGAATCTCAAGAGGTTCACATGTGTCTGCTTTATAAAAAACAATTCTATCTTCCTAGCTCCTCGGGGAGCGATGACTGAGCATTATCACTTCCTGAAACAGGTGCAGAGACATTCTCACGAGGTAATTTGTCTGTAAGGAACTAGGTGGAAATATGGGCACCAGATAGTTAAGACCTCCTCAACTCACTCTGGAAACGATTCACAGAAAAACAAGGCAAAACCCTAACACTTGACACAGGTCTATATCAATATCCTTAGTCCAAATTACTTCTGGACTGGCCATCAAGAAGCTGGCCCAGGGCAAAGTGGGACCCAGTTACTGGAATGCTCATGGGACTGAGAATGGGGTGAAGTGGGGGAGAGAAAGAGATGCTGTCTGTAGCTCCTTGCATTGGCAGCATTAACTGGAGCTCACACAGGGCTGGAACAGTTTGTCCTCCGATAACTATGACATATATCTTTTGAGCCCAAGTTCATCAGCTTTGTTCAATCTAACGACTTGGCATCCACCTATCAGCAGCGTTACTAATAAGAAGTGGCTTCTTTGTTAGCAAAGATTTCTGAAGATTCTTGCTACACTTCAACACTCAACAGTACCATTGGCTCACACTAAACTTTTAATGGAGTTGAAATAATTCCAATATAAAAGGAAACAAAATTCAGGGTAACATTTACAGTAATTAATAAAAAGCCATGTACAACAATGAAAACTGGAACTGTAGGAAATATAATTTGAAAGTTACAAAAGTACTGATAAAATTTTAAGGTTAATTTTTAATTCCTAAAAAAAGTACAAGAACATAAACCAATGCTAGTTTCGCTTGTTACTTCATTAAGGAAATCTTACATCTGATCACAGATAAAGGGGCATCCTTAGGATTATCACTTCTACCTTGCAAAGCAGTCCTGCAGTGCTTCAGTGGGCTTTGCAATCCATTTTCTTATGAATGAATCAATAAATATGCTTATTTACAAAATGTTTGTTATAAATAGACATAACTTGTAACACAAACCATATATATCCAGATTTTTTTTTTTTAAATTCTAGCCTAGTCCTTGCTCCTTTTTCCAGCTTTTTTTCCTAAGTCCAATAATGACAGAGTATACCATAGCAGTTTTCAGTAAATATCAGACAATCCTATCTGTCAGGACAACAGATCAATACTACTGAGCACTGAGAAACAACAACAAAATTCTTGGTTTTATTGTTTTACTCTCTTTCCCCCCTCCCCCTCCATCCTTTCAAAGGCAAAAACCATCTTTAGAAATTTCATTGACCAAAAAGCACTAAGAAATAATATAAAAGATAATAGTCTCAATGTGATGACTCTAACTCAGAGTCCAAAATAGTATCTGAGAAGTTAACAACTCATCCAGATTGATGTGCTCAAATGCCATAGGAAGCAAGTGAATCATGCAAGGTTAATATAGTAAGGTGAGAAACCACCAATTTAGCATCTAAGCGGTGCTCTGAGGAACGCGTACGCACCTCTACATCAGGGAAGCCTCATAATCAACATGCAAACTGGACACATGTCACAGTGAAAGCTTAGATCCAAGGCTACTGATTAGAAACAATTGATTTTAACACAAGTAGGAGAACAGGTCTGAAGTACAAGGAAACAAAATATCATTTAAGCTTACTATTAACAATTAAATATTGCTTCTAGCAATAATTACTTATGCCATAAGGAAGTAACAATATTTTAATTTAGAGAAAAGTATGTTTACATACAGATCTCGAGTTAATCTGTACTCCAGGACTTTTAAAGGTAGATAGTCTGAAATTTTCCGCCCTGGCTAGAGGCCAAGGGACACCAGCACCATTTCCCTTACTAAATCAACTCTCTATGCATGAAAAGACAGCATTTAATCTCTGCATGATTCTTCCACACACCAGGCAGGATAAGTTGCCTATCCCACACAGCTCATAAACACTCACAAAAAGGCCACAGGTGTCAAAGCCCTTCCAGGAAAGGCCTTTCTATGAACTGATTAGACACTCTAAGAAAAGGAGTGGTTATGGATTTTTTTGGATTAAAACTTTCATTTTAAGGCTTTTCAAAGATTGGGAAGTTGAATTTCTTCTTAAACTATCAGAACCCATGCCAAAAAAATGGCTATAGAAGACTGGGAAAATAGTCCATCAAATTATTTCAGAGTGTCCCAGTCTGCATGAGAAGAGGGACATAGCAGGTCAACGGTAAGAGCATGCACGGTAGCTTTGGGGTGAGGACCACCTGCCATGCACCTCCATCTGATTTCCCTGAACGAGTTAACTTTGGGGCAGGAGCACTGGTGGGCTAATCCATTGCTACTCCTTTTTCCTCACAATGTATACTCTGCAGAGATTCACATTTTATTATTGACAGGAAAATCGACCTCTTGAGGTCTCTATGACAGTGAACGCTCATGATCCGAGGCATGACATAGGCAATGACACATTGAAGCCAGACACAGAGTTCGGTGGTTTTAGTCCTGACATGTCAGATGAGCACCCTGTTTTCCAATCACAGAAAGATCAACCACCAAACAGCCAGGGCAAGGACCAGGAGAAAAGACATCATGAAAGGAATACGAGGCGATGGAAAAGCACTAGAGTAGAAGCGGCACTTTTTGAGAGCCTTGTGTTCCTCGGAATTGGAATAGAAACCTTGGGAGCAATCTCTTCATTTTCTCGCTGGGGCAAGGTTCTCTCAGTGGATCTCTCTGGCCTTTTACTGTTCTCTTCACCCTGTACTAACAGAGCACGTTCTGTGTCTGCTTTCACAGTAGAAGATCAAGAAAGACAGAGAGATGAACAAAATGACAGATGGAAAATGCTTAAGAGTGATACTTGGGGATGTGCAAAGGTGTGGGAAGATCTTCTGGATGCTCCTGATGCTCTAGTGCCTCTCTACGTTGGCAATTTACCCTGCAGGCTTAACTTGCAACTAAATTAAAATTTAGTGTTTGGAATAAACCAGTGTAGGAACACTTGGAAGTTCAAGCGTCACCGGCTTCCCCTTTCTCTCTGTCACTTATTGTCTTGGTGAGGCTATTTGTACATGAATGTTTTTCCACATATGGATTCCAGATCATTTTTAATTGCTTTGATGCCGTCAATCATCAGTGCATCAGACAGTATCAATAATGAAGCATTCTGCTTGCTGTGAATGAAGTTACTTTTGCTAACAAATAGAATGGCAGAATATAAAGAGCAATTTTCATATCTCTTCAAAAGACTCTGACTGCAATAGCTCAGTGGAATAGTAGTAAAGACTGCAAGATAATAACAAAATTATAAATTGTATAATGTGTCTCCAGGGTCTACCCTGGAGTGGGGGCAGCCACACACAAGAACAAGAAAGGCAAATACAGCCCCACAAGACCTCAGTGACTGCACAGCCTGGGAATCCTGACTGAAATGGTTATGATCATCATGAAGGTTTATATACTTAGCAAATACTTCTGATAACGTTTAAGGGAAGTCTCTTCCCCACTCCCCAGTTGGTCAACTTGGACTTTTCTCCCCTGCATCTCTGTATTCTGCTATCCACAGTCAAGGCAGATCGTATCTATGAGAGGAAAAACTTGGCTCTGAGTTCTTTCAGTTGGGCTAGCCTTCTCTGGTCGGTCTGGAAGCTGAATACTGGTTCTTTGCACACCCCTAAGTGATATGTATTAGGGATAAAGTAGCCAGGGGACTGATCAGCAAAAAGAATAAAAGGAAAGACACAGGATGCAAAATTATAATGATTTTTAAATGAAGATAAGGTGGGAGAAGAAAGACAACATAAAAAGAATAGGGTATAATTAAATTCACTTTCTCTCTGAGTACATATCAACAACTTCATGCAGCTTTTTCAACCAGCCATGCGCTGAAATAAGCAAACTGAGGACTGCAAATGCTGCAGCAGGGGAGATGTGGTGTGTGAGGCAAAGGCTGTGGTGTGGATTTACAGTATAGCCAAAAGAAAATCATGATTCAGCCGCTGTGGTTGAGTTTGGGGGTGCTCTGTTTAGTGCCATGACAAGAGCAAGTTCTGCGTGAACAGCACAGTCACAGCAGCTGCGTTACCTCTGGCCCACCAACCTTTCTTTCCGAGGGGAGGACAGAAGTTTTCTTCACCTGGTCATACACAAATTATATAAGTTCAGTTGCCTTGCAATGCAACGACAAAGCTGTCAAAGGTAGGAGAGGCATCTCCAGAGAGCAGACAAGTTAGCCTAACCATAGCAAGATACACCAGGAAGTGGAGTTGTCCCGGCACAAAAGATTAAGACAGTACAGTTATTCATTCCTTCATTCATTCAGAGGGTGTGTGTGTGTGTGTCGGTTTGGTGTGTGGTGTGTGTGTGTGTGGGGTTAGTAGATGAGATAGTAACAAGCCATTCACATGAAGAACACCAGGTAAGCAAGGATGTTTAAGATCCTCTGGTCTATAAACAGGCCCAACAAGGCAAATAGCTTGTTCAGAGCATTTATTAGGCTTTGTTTGGCCAGATCTTCTCAGTCAATTCAAACCACAACTGTTCTTGGACCTTTATGAGTCTTATTTCTAAGGATACGTCAAAATGAATTATCTGCCTTTCAGAGTAAGTCTCATCCAGAAAGAAGGGTTATTCTACCAGTTCCAAGTACATACTAGAGTAAGAACCGTGTATGTGCGGGAACAGGGTTTGAGGGGCACTGCAGGGGGACAACTGACTCTATCCATCCACTCCAGGAGCTGCTCAGCTGCCTGTTACAGAGGTACCCTCCTACTTCACTTGTGAAACTCTTAGCTAATTTTAATCCAAATTTGAAAATCACAAAAGGTATTCTTGGAAGAGTTTTTATCCCTGTCTACAGTTCCAGAAACTAAGTAATAAATGATATATCTGGATAGATTACCAAGAATACTAAAAAAAAATTTAAGCATAATTTTTGTTTTGTTTTGAGAAAGTGTCTACATCTGGTTCAGCCTCAAAATCTTTTACTCAGATGATCCTTCTGCCTCAGGCCCACAGGATTGAAACGGCAGGTGTGTGCCTGGTACCCTCAGGATTTTATTAGAGATAATGCTTTGGCTTTCTCAACTAGAGCTGCTATTGTTTGGGGGCCAAAGTGAGCACACCATTACATCAGTCGTTAAGCTATGGTGAGTGTTCATATAGATGGCATACTGGCTAAAGATAAAGACGTTTTAGATGTAAATTTGACAAGATACTACCTTTAAACAGATTTATTTATTCTGTAGTAGGGTTTCCAAAGTAGGAAATGGCAACAATAACAGAGAACAGACCCTGAAAGGTGTCTCTGGCCTCTTCTGATTGGAACTGTCTCATAAACAGCTGGTTGAAGGTCTGATGTTATGCAAGACCAGTCATCAGTTGTTTTTCTGAAATTGAACGTTCTACATTCTCTGGCTTCAGGGCCTCTTTTATTTCTTATGTAACTGTGAGCCATCATTCCAGACATTTCTAAGTTGTACAAATGTTCAAATAAAGTTTTAAAAAGATGAACTTCCTTCCAAATGTGACCTTACTAAGTTTAGCAAACTCTCTGGTCAGGGAAGGCACTTTTTACTGGCATGAAGTCAGTTTATAAACACAAACTAGCCAGAAGCAGGCAGCTTTGAGCATTTCTCAGAGCCTTGACATCCACTAGTCATTCTAAAGGACTCAACTGAACTGAGCTACCTAAATGATCGGGAGTGTTTTATAGCAGCAACAAACTGTTAAACTGTCAAAGCCAAACTTCAGCTCTAAGCTCTCAGATCCAGACTATGAACATACACAATGAACATACTTATTGCACTCAGCCTCACAGTCATGTGGACACAGTACTCACTCCATCTCCAGTAGGGACTTGCCCGTTGATGTTAAGAGTCCGGAAGGGTGAGTGTGTGGATAAGCGCTTGTCCCACTCGCTGGGCCGTGGTTCAGGTACTGATTCCATAAAGTTCTTTTTCAGTTCACTGATGCTGGCATGATGCTTTTTAATCTCTTCTTGGCTCTTGTCTAAATCCTACAGTTGAAGGATAAAGACACAAAACAAGAAACAGTTGGGACAAAAAACAAACCTAGGGAACCCATCAAAGAGTGGGCACTGGTAGAAAACACCATACTCAGGACAGGCATTAATGGCCTGCATTTTGCATTTAGATTGTAAATATATAACACTGTATATTTCTTTGCCTTTTTTTTTTTTTTTTTAAATAAAGTGCTGTACTTGGAAGTAGTGAAGCATCATAGTCCCATAGCTCTTGCAGTTAAACTGCCCATGAAGTGCTTGCTCCTTAACTGTGTCTCCTCTTCCACCAAGGATGCAAAAAACAGATCTCCACCTCCTCATCCTGAGAAGGCAACCCCACAATTCCATGAGTGTCAGCTTGAGGAGAACGGATTTAGGCTCAGCTCAGGCAGGATGGAGATAGCAATAGGGACATGGTGAGTGACCACTAGCTGCTGACCTTGGTGAGCTGCAACACTGAGACTCCCCCTCTGCCCACTGTAATGCTTCAGTTCCTCTATTATTAAGGCCTGTTTTGATTCAAGAATTTATTACTAAAATTCTTATTTTCAGACTTCCAAAGTCAATCGTTACTACCTCTAAAAATAAAATGACTTCAAAGATTTTTTTAAAAATCATTCACCTGTATGTGTGTATGCATGTTCAAGTCAGGCTAGAGGACAACCTCAGGCACTCCTCTGAGGATAGAAACACTGTCCACCTTTTTTGAAGCAGCGTCTCTCATTGACCTGGAGCTTACCAAGGGCTAGGCTGGCTAGCCACCAATGTACAGGGATGCTCTGGTGCGCACTGCCCCAGCTCTGGGTTACAAGTGTGCAGCACCAGGCCCAACACTTTTACAAGGGCTCTGGGGATTAAACTCAGGCCCTCACACTTTTACACCTAAGCTACCACCCACCTTTTTTTTTTTTTTTGTTTTGTTTTGTTTTCAGTGTTTTCCTACAATATAAAAACCCTATGGTTTCCAGTTTCACTTCTCTTAATATAATGCAAAATAGAGCCTTACTGGGACCTATACTGGGGGAGTGGCTTGGTGATAGAGTGCTTGTTATCAAGCACAGGGCCCTGGCTTTAATCTCCAGCACCACTCACAAAGGACTTCCAGTGACTGTCAATAGAGTCTCATATCTTTCCTGGATAATTTAAAACAATCCAATTGTTCTAGCAGTTTGAATAGTAGGCAACTGGAGGTTGCCTAATAGATGAAAGGTTTTTCAAGGTAACACTCTACGGAGAGACAATCAAAACTAAGGTAATAAAGTATAGGCTAAGACATAAACAGATTTTTTTGTTGTTGTTAAAAAGAGATGCATAATAATTTTTTTTTTTTTTTACAAAGGGCATCAGACCAAAAGGCGTCTGATAAATATAACTCGAAGACAAAGACTCAAATGCTCTTTGTCTAATAATACACATATATATACACATACAAAGGTTTCAGTTTCAGGTCACAGTGGCTGGAACCTGCAGCTATAATACAATCTTGTGCTTACTTCCCATTAGGGCAGAACAGCATCTAAGAAAAGCATGATGCTAAATGGATCCCGGCATGCTGTGTGAACTTTGGGATTTGTCTACTTTTGGCATTGTGGGAAATAATTTCACTTTGGATAACAAAAATAAAAACAAAACGATACGGAATTTTTTTTTTTGTATCAGATGTTTCCCCCCCCCCCTTCCTGTAGGCAAGAAAGACCTCAACTAAATAAAATTTCTCCAAATTACTATCTAGGAGAAAAAAATACAAAACCCAGGGACTCACATGACATCTGGATTCTGGGGCCCCTCCTTCAGAAACTCATGAACTAACTACTCTCTCTTTCTGTTTTTGAAAACTAACCCATGTGTATTTGCTTTGAGAGCAAAGAGAAACCTAATCACAAAAGGTAACTGTAGCTCTTCATAACTAGCATCTCTCACTTACTAAGAAGAAATGTGAGCTTTTCCAGGGGGAAAACAACTGTGCTACAGCTGAAAGCAAAGGAAGATAAGCATGTGCAAGTTCAAGACTTAGTCTTTGAGCAGCTGAAACCTGTCAGGCATGTTGAGAGTCCGTGACCCAGGTCCTCACTTGATGTTAATCTGTTTGGGCCAAGAGAAACCTAACAAATTTGGGATGATTAAAAGTGCAAGCAAGGCAAAGCAGAACTGACCCTGAGATACTGGGATAAACATGACTCAGACCCAGCCTGAGCTGTGCCTGATAAGTTGTGACTCTTCTTGCCTAGCTTTTGATTGATTTGGAACCTGAGAAAATATATTTTTCAATAAAACTGGTAGCTTCTGAGGGAGCTTTCTCCATCCTTCTTAGCTGTTTTATTGGAAACCTGTGGGAGCATGGAATAAAATTAAGATCTCAAAGGGACCTGCTCCAGATAGAATTTGTCACTAGACATTTGCTACAGGTTCTCTCTGGGAGATGGAGGAGGAGGCGGTAGATCTAAAAATGAACTCGACCTTATTTGTGCCAGAACAAAGCATTAGTGGGGGTGTGATAAGGGAGGATGGGAGGGATGCTTAAAAAAAAAAAAAAAAACTCTGGAGCAACAGAGAACTTGAGAGAACTTCCTTGGGGTCACTTTTTACTAAGGAATGAAGGTCAAATTATACCACGTTATGTTCAGGTTAGATAATTCTTAAGGCCTATCATCTTAGGATTTTAGCAGCAATAAAACCAAACACTTCATTAAATGTACAATGTTCTCAAAAGGCAGTTAGTAGTTTTAAATTTCAAACACACACATATTCAAAAATCCCCTCTCAGGGCTCTCAGTAAAATGCCACGGAAGAAAACACAGATGACAGAGGAATTTTGTGAGTCTCAGAAGCCACAGCACACCTCATGGAAGAAATGATAAATATATGATTGGCACAGCAGGTTCAGGGACTACTTGCAGTGGGGAGATGCTATCCCATGAAGGTGACCACTGGACATGTCTTGTCTTTCCTAATCTCCAAACAAAAAAGGTCTCAGGTCTCAGATTCAGGCTAAGACAGTGATCCAGTTTACACCTTAGAGGTCTTATGTTACATGAGACAAATGGATGTGGAGCACTTGGCACCATGCAGTATACAGTTAATGAAGGTCATCCATAATTTTTCATATTTGCATTAAAGTGCCTTGTATAGAGATGTTCAAAATATAGCTATTGACAAAAAATAAATAAATAATCCTTACAGGCCATATATTAATGAGAAATATATGGGGATTAAAGATGTGCTACCCTGCCTAGCCAGAGAGCTATTTTTTAAAGTTTCTTCCAATTTTCACATTGGAGATATTTAATGCATGGCTCTTCTCTCAAATCTCAGCTGCATGCTATCTCACCGGACACAGTGGCTCACACCTGCAATGCTCACATGCAGGAGGCCGAGCAATAAACTTCCTGGAGACCTCGCGTGTCTTAGAGTAGATCCCCTGCAGCAGAGCAATGTTTATCTCCTACAGGTTTCTACTAGCTTGCAGCTACAGTGTTGCTCTTCCTTTCTCTCTCCTCAGCGCCCCACACTGCAAGCTTCCTGCAATCCTCCCCAGGGAAGCTACAACCTGATGTAAGTTGATACTCATTTCTTTTGGTTCTTCCTTGATTGTTATATAATATAGTCTTCCTCTTCTATTTAGGAGATTGTCTCATGTCCCACTTTCTTCCACAGAGAATAATTCAAATTTCCTTAATTTTTCTCATGGAGTTTCTTCAATCTCCAAATTGGTTTTACATCTCATACCCAATGTGGAGCTCCAGACTAGGAAAAGTCTATGAACTGAGGTAAAAATCTGGTCACTATTGAATGTAATAGAAAAAGGACTTTAGGACTCTTTCTGAGAAGAAAACCATAAAACTCGTCAGATTCCAGTTTGACCAACTTTTCAGCTCTGTGGCTTTGGAGAACTACTTAAATTCCTTAGCTCCAGTGTTGTCATCTTAAGTAAAACTCCTACTCACAAGTTTACTTTCATGGTTCACCTGTAGTAACTACCCCTCAATGCTAAGCTCCCTTCCCAGGTTTCTTTCTTCAGGAACTTTTGCTTTCTCTAATGCAGAAGCCCATGTGAATTTCAATCACTTTCCCTCTTTTTTTTTTTTTTAAATACTATTCTCAGTTCAGGGGGAAAAACAGTGCAAATTTGTTTCTTGGGACATTTACAGTTTATCCTCTTGGAAAATTCAAGAAACTTTTAGCAATGCTATTTGAATGTTCTGTAAGGGGATAAAACAGCAGAACCATGAACGGAGAGGCAGCTCCAATCATATATTTCTCTAGATAGTATGAGAGATGCAAACTAAAAGTTAGGAGAGATGGTTGCTTATCTTCATGTTTACCAACATGCAAAAGCACTTTAAACCTAAACGTCTCTCATGCAGTGGCATGCAAACCCAAACGCAGCGCAGAGTGAAGGGGATTAGCACAGAATGCAGAAGGTTCCAGGCCACCAACTGAAATAAGCTTCAAGTTCATACAAACCTCCAACATTAAATTGCTATGTCTGATATAAATGTTTTCACCATCTAGTCTCTCTCTCTTTTTCTGTGAAAACGAAAGGGAGAAAAACAGAAGCATAAAAAATTAAAATGTTGTTCTTGCGGGGGAAACAAACTGCAAATTGGCAAACAAAAAAACAATTAAAAGTAAATGTGTGCAATGCAGCAAATGCCGACATGAAATGGTCACAGAAGCACAGGGACACAGAGCATGGTTACCAGAGGGGAACGATGACCTTGTTTGCAAACAATGGGAAGCCGTGACGATGGTATTTAAATAGACAGTGTTCCCGCTTCGTTGCTTCTAACACAATACGCTGTCATTAGAAATTGAGCTATTTGAATATTACCTTAAGATAATAAATAACTCTAAAAGGCTTGAACACCATGTACCATGGAGTGGAGAAATGCTGTAAAAACACCTAGCCTTTTGGAGAGTTTTACACTTCTGAATACTGCAGTATCTGAATGTCTACAGTGTTCTGGATTTAATCAGCTAACAAGTACATCCAGTAAGAACTGGTTCATCCCACTCTGAGGCTGGGAAATAAGCACACAGCAGTTAATCGCATACTGTTAACGCTGGAAGTTCCTGCTATGACAGCTTTTGCGATAAACTTGTATAAAATACTAATAGGTCTACTAATATGATGTCACTGGGAAAGTTCTTGTAAAGTTTGAGCCTGGAAGATAGGTCTGGCATGCACAATTGCATTTCATTAAGATACTTAACTATTGAAAGCTTACCTGGATAAAACCTGTCCATAAACAGTCTAATTTCTTTGTGTGTGCGTGTGTGTAAATACACATCCCAACTATACTGCCTGATGGTTCCCCACATACTGCCTCTTGGAGTAATTTCTGATGAAGAAGACTCAAAGGCTGGACCACTGTCTTTTTAATACACTGTAACTGGCATGGATGAGATGGTGGCCTAGCTGTGAAAGTGAAAATAGGCTAACCTTCCTCATTCTTATCAGATCTTCACCTTTTTCTGCAAGCTTCTGTTTTGCCACAATTCAATAAAGAAAAAAAAAAGAAAATATTGGCTCATTGAAGTTTATTTGAACCTTTTATTTATTGTTAAAGTAAAGAGGAATAGGGGAGTTATTAAAAACTGACGGGGGAGGGGTGGCAGGGAGGGAAAAGGAACAAGTGGCCTGTTGGCACAAACCTGTGTTTGGTCACCATTTGAGGTAGGTACTGTGACCTCGGTGTGGGTTTTTTCCACCTACATTTAAGAAATAAAATAGTGAAATATTTTAGGTTAGCAGGCTTCCATGGATAGTTAAGCTGCTTCATGAAGCTGGGGGTGAGATATACTGAAAATGATGCCCCCAGCAGAGAAGGTTTTATTCCCAGTAACATCTGGTAGTTCATCATGACAGTGTCAAGGCTGAAGAGGTAATATAGGTAGCCAAATTACCAAAAAAGAAAACTGAATTAATCATCCTATTGATAAAAAGGCATTTTAATGCTTATTTTTTAAAAGTACTCACAAAAGCAGTAATTTAGGCTTAATACTAAGCTGTATGTTCTTGTTTATAACCTAGACATGTGTGTGTGTGTGTGTGTGTACACTACATACATCACGGCACTCATGTGGAGGTCAGAAGACAATCTCAGGTGTCAGCTTTCACCTTCGACCTTGTTTAAGATAGGGTCTCTCTTGTCCACCGAGGTGTATGTGTATTTCCTGACACTGCTCCCTTCTTCCAGGAGGGGTGTGCTGAGATGACAGACATAAGTGCTCCTGAGGGGTCTGAGGATCTGAACTCAGGCAAACACTTTATCCTCCCAGTCACCTTCTGTCCTCGAGTACTTTAAATCATATTTCAGAACAGGTTCACAAATAAAGATATAAATGTGTAATATATATGATAGAGACAAATAGATCATTTTTATAGTAAAGACACATGTAATAAAGCATGTAAGACACCAAATAGGTAAACACAAAAGACTCTGTTAGTTGATCAATACATTTAAGGAGACAGTTTACTCCTCAGTTTATTGAAAGGGAACATAAAATAAATTACATGCAAATTGTAACTGACACATGCAACTAACTACCTTCCATCTCAGCTGCAGCATCCGACACTGCAGTCTCCTCTCTAGGAACCCACATGCTTGGCAGATAGGCAAGATTTATCCTTAGTAGTAACAGAAGAATACTATCCTAAGGATGCTGTGTGTATCTTTAGAATACAGCTAGAAATAGCCATCCTATAGTCAGAAACTGGAGTAATTATTCAAAGACCTGATTATGACGAGGAAACGCCATACAGTGAGCACAAAGCACTGTGTATTTCACATTTAGAAACTGAATTGTCTTTTCTAAAGGTTAAACAGTTTTGTTATATTACTCATTTTTTACAGAACCTTGTCAACTTCTGGTTTTGATATTCTTTTAACTTGCATAAACCAGCATTGCCCTGAGAACAATTTCTCTGTGCTATTTTCTCTAGGTTGAATATAAAAAACATTAGATAATACCAGACTCTGCAATACTGCTAAACATATATGTACATCCAACCAGGACACTGTTGAACTACCAGGAGTAATTAATAATTGGGTGGTCTCTGTTCGAGATCCCAGTTAGCAAGTTAATCACTTGTCTGAGCTTAACTTTTCTTCAGTTATAGAATAGAGATAACATCTGGTTTCTGGTTTGTTTGTTTGTTTCTTTTTGAGACCAGATTTTACTATGTAGCCTGGGTTGGCCTCCAACTCTATTCCCAAGATCTGGAATTAAGACATGTGCCATCATGCCCAACTTAAAACAGACACAATGTCTTCATAGAACTATGTATACTCTGCAAATACTAGTTTTAAATTGTTTCACGAAGCTTAAGTTCCTTGTTTAAACAATAGTGTCTTTTGGGTCCTTAGTGATCTAGCAGCAGAAAATGTAAAGTCACCACTTCAGTTTAAGAACTGAGGCCAGTCGTCCAGCCTTGACATGAGACTATATGCTCTTGTAGCTTGCTATATTATATTTGGTTGATGTCCCTGAGAAGCCTGCTTTTTTCTGAGAGGAGGTGGGGAGGTAGGTCTGAGGAGAAAGGGGGTGAGGAGGGGAGGGAGGGGACACTGCAGCCAGGATGTAATGACAGAAGAATAAATAAAAAGGAAAGAAAGAGTTGGAGCTATGGGGCTGGAGAAATGGCTCAGCAGTTGGGAGCATCATCTGCTCTTCAAGAGGACCAGGGTTCAATTCCCAGCATCCACATTGCTTTGCAACTGTCTGTAACTAAAGTTCCAGTGGATCCAACTCCCTCACACAGACATACATACAGGCCAAACACAAGTGCATTAAAAAAAAAAAAAAAAAAAAGTTAAATGAGGAGGAAAAAAAAAAGACTTGAGGCCAAAAGAGAGCAATGATACATACCTATAGTCCCAGCTATTAGGAAGATTAAGGTAGACAGGTTTCTTAAGTGCAGGCATTCTAGGCTAGCCTGGAAACAGGCAAACCCCATTTCATTTTGCCAAAGCTTCAAAACAGGCAAGAGAAACTTATTTTTGAAGTACTTGCATGCTTTATGGGCAAAAGGAAAACTAGTGAAAGGGAAGAAGACCAGCGGTGTCTTAGCCATTCAGGGAGACCCCTTGACAACTCCAATATCCTGACACTCTCTAATCAGCATGGAATAGGAAAGTCAAAAGTGCAGGTTGATATATTCCAACATTTAAAACTGAGCAGGTATTCAAAAGCCACACGGAATCTGAAGATCAATGTCATGGACACCAGGCAAATGTCACTCAAGACAGAGAACCTGTATGTCATGTTTAGCAGTTAAGATAAAGATAACAGTTGCTCACTGTTCTACATTGAGTCAGATACTGACCTGGCTTCAAAAGAACAGCCTGATCTATACACTATCAGTGTGGGAAAGAGAAGGCACGCCCCAGGGTCTTACCACAGAGCGTCTTTCTCAGGAATGCCATTCCTCACACCCGGTCACAACAGTGAGACCTGCATCTCCTTTAACAGACCTGAACTAGCTCTGTGGAAATGTTTTTTAAAAGCTTGAACATATATAAAAGATTAGTCCAGTTATGATTTCTGGGAAATTTGCTAATTAACTAGTGATTTTTCAACTTAGTACAGTGACTATGAGTATACTCAAACTCAGAATGATCAACTCAAAAGCATAATTCTCCCACGAAATAGATCTTCTCCTTATCTAGCTGTTTACTGTTTAAGTAATAGCTGGAGAGATGGCTTAGCAGATAAGAGCACTGGCTGCTCTTGCAGAGTACCTGGGTTTGATTCTCAGCACCTACATGGTGACTAATAACAAAGAATCTGTAACTCCAGTTCCAGGGGATCTGATGCTCTCTTCTGACCTCTGCAGGCACCAGGCATGCACATGGTGTACATACATGAATTCAGGCAAAACACTCATACACATCAAAAAAAAATCCTAAAAAAAAATTTAGGAAAGTTTTAAATAGCTCTATAAATGTGCTTTATGAAATATCTATTCTTTGAAAATCAAATTCTAGAAAAATACACAGGAGATTGATGAGAGATGGTTTTTTTTAGAAGCAACTCGGAAAGGCAACTTTGTTGGGAAGCTATAAGATCACCTGTAACTCAGAGCGTGCGCTAGTGGACCTTGGCATCTAAGACATACCTTCCATGCTTCTGTGGGCTCCGGTTCAGCCAGCTCAGCCGGCGGCTCTTCTCCCCGCTTCTCTTCAACCTTTGCAGCTTCCTTTGGTGTTTTTTTGACAGGTGCCCCTGGCCCTTCTGTGACCTGACTCTGAGCAATGGCTGGGGCAGAGGTGGGCCGAGGACTTCGGTCTGTGGACTCGGCAGCTGCTGCTGTGTGAGAAAGAGGGAAGAACAAATTAAGACATGTGTCACCCTCCTGACCTCAAAGTCACAGGGTGAAACTGCAAGTCCAGGACACTCGGGAATGTTGTAGCCTCCTGTATCTGTCATATAGAAGGAGAACAAGAACCATTAGTGCTTTTCAAGGAAGACCGCAACGAGATAAATCACCCTCAACAGAGAAACCAGGACATTTTAATCACTGTTGTATAAATGCTGAATTTGAATAAAGACTGAAAAAATAAACCAAAACTCACTTAAATTATAGTCTGTTAAAATTAAAAAAAAAAAAAAAAAAAAAAAAAAAAAACCAACAAACCAAACCTTGCAGTAAAGCGTGGATTCAGGATAGCTCTCCCAAAAAGCCGTTTGAAATAAGTTTATTTTTAGATGGTTTCAGGAACCTAAACATCTGATTTAGTGGGGTGGATAATGCCTATTATCTTGGTTTTGGTTTACTGTTTTCTTTTCTTTTTTTTTTTTTTTTTTGGCTTTTCCAGACAGGGTTTCTCTGTGTAGCTCAGGCTGTCCTAGGAACTTACTCTATAGACCAGCTGGTCTCGAACTCAGAAATCCGCCTGCCTCTGCCTCCCAAGTGCTGGGATTAAAGGCGTGTGCCACCACCGCCCGGCCTGGTTTACTGTTTTCTATGACACTTCTATAAAATGATTACAAAACAAAAAAAACCCTTGAAAAATGGCTCTTCTGGTAAGACAGGGACTACTGTTGGATGTGTGGAAAGGTAAATCTTTAATAAGCCAGACAATCTCTTTTAATAAATCAATTGATTAAAAGTCCAAAAAATTCTGGACTTTCATGCCCTGTTCTTTAAAGTACTTAGAATACTGGCTCCCAACCAGGGCTGACTGTCCCCGGGGCATATTTAACAATGTCTGGAGATGTTCTGGTGTCAGAGCAAGGAGGTGCTGACACCTAGTGCACAGAGAGAAAGGTAGCAGAGGCTGAGAAACCCTAGTTAGGGAGCCGCCTGCCTGGGCTGCTCTGGAGAGAATAAACCATACAGGCTGACTATACAAACCTCTGAACGTTAACTGTTGCTTGGATTTGAACTATTTGGCATCTGCTTTAGGTAACTTAATTCAAAACAGAGATTGGGGCTATAGCTCAGTGACAGACTGCTTGTCTTGCACACAGGAGGCCCTGGTTCCACCCCCAACATCACAAAATAAAACAAGAAACAGTCATTATCTTTAGTTTTTAATCTTTGTTCTTTTCTTTCAGGGTTAAAAAAAGAAAATGTCCATACATTTTGTAATAAAGCTTACTAAGATTTAATGTCAAAGGTAAACCTTTGCTTGTTTGTTTGTTTTGTTGATAGAGGATTTTTCTTTACATACCCCTGGCTGTTCTGGAACTTAGCATGTAGGTCAGGTTGGCCTTGAACTCTCAGAGATCTGCCTGCCTTTTTTTCATAAATGCTGGGATTAAAGACAAGTATGTGCAATCACACTTAACTATATATTTCATTTTAATATTGTATCTATTTTTATCTGTGTGTCTTCTGTGTGCATGTTACATGGAGGGGAGCGAGTACACACACACACACACACACACACACACACACGTCACAGCATGTGTGTGTATGGAGGTCAGAGGACAACCCTGGGCAATTGAATCTTTCCTTCCACTTTAGGATCAGGGATTAAACTCAAGCTCTCAGGTTTATGTGCCAAGTGCTTTTACCCACTGAGCCATCTCAAGGGCTCTGATTTAGAATTTCAGATAACAGGTAATCATTCTTTCTTTTTATAAAATATTTATTTACTTATTTTATGTGAGTACATTGTTGCTCTCTTCAGACATACCGAAAGAGGGCATCAGATCTCATTACAGATGGTTGCGAGCCACTATGTGGTTGCTGAGAATTGAACTCAGGACCTCTGGAAGGGCAGTTAGTGCTCTTAACTGCTGAGCCATCTCTCTGGCCCCCAGGCTATCATTCTTTCTTGTACTGAGACTTTTATTAGATTTGAATACACTTTTATAGAAACACATAATTTTATTATGTACTTTCCTTCTTCAGACTACTGAACATAATTTATTCTGACACATTTAAATTTATAAACTGTTAAAATGAAGCAAAACAAGGAATTCTTTAAGCCAGAACAGATTGGCAAACAGAAAGTTACACCCATCTTACACAAATGACACCATGAAAGAAACGCTTACTATCCTGTAACGATCTCCATGAAAGACTTCTCAGGGGATGCCTAGCAAAAGAATAACAGAACCGTCCAGCCCGTCTCATCTCGCAATGACGGATCTGTGGCCGCTTGCGAGTCCCTTTTGCTAATGGGTGCTCTCAGCTAGTCAACCCGAGAGTGGCAGATGGCAGAGCAAGCCTAACAAAACAAGGGAACTGACAAAATATTTTTCTCACAGTTGTGTTAATGCCTCGGATTACATGTGTATTCACACCTCCTCTCAAAGAATTAATTCAACTCTTCCTGAAATCGTAGACACAGAGCCCTCATTTTCACCATGTGTTATTTTGCTACATGAATTTGGTTCTAATCCAATACTAATACTGTAGAGCCAAATGATTTATGTCTTCAGCATTCCTACTGTGCATGAGAAAGTAGATACAAATATAAAAACTAATGATTAGATACAGAAGTGGTAATAGTTCACAAACTGGAAAATACCAGTTATAATGAGCATGCCCCACTAGGAAAAGTAAGAAGAAACAAGCAAGACCCAAATTGTGACTCTCATATGAGACCCTCAGCCATACACAGAGGTGCTAGGAAGAGACCTGAGTTTCCTGTGCAATGTGGAGGAGAGCTGGAGAATGAATACTCGACAGACAGAAAAATATTTAATTCTAAGTATCAGTAACTTCTAACACCATAAACTTCAGTCCTTATATTTATTTTGTTATGAGCTAATTTTATTTCAAGAATACATTGGTCAAAAATTAGTTATATGGGCTGGAGAGATGGTTCAGCAGTTAAGAACTCTGACTGCTCTTCCAGAGGTCCTGAATTCAATTCCCAGTAACCACATGGTGGCTCACAACCATCTGTAAAGGGATTTGATGCCCTCTTCTGATGTGTCTGAAGAGAACAACCATGTACTTACATACATAAAAATAAATAAATAAGTCTTTAAAAAAATTAATTACGCACACAGTGGCATATAGCTCAATGGAAGGATACCACTTAGGAGCCCTGGAGAAAAGCAAATTCCCTTCAGTTTTGCAGTAAGGAGACTACAAACTATAGGTCACAATAAATACAGTCAGCACTGTTTTATGTTTTCAACAGCATTATTGTGATATAATTTATATGCTATACAATGTACTCATTTGAAGTATAATTAAGTGTTTATTAGTATATTAGTGATTGTATTTAAGATGTTTCTGCTTGGGCTGGAATGGTCATGTGAGCAAGCATAAGACCTGACTTCAGATTATCAGCCCCGGGCACTAGCTAAGTATGTGTCTGTAAGCTTAGCTGTGGGTTGGGGAGCAGATCACTGAAGCTTTCTGGCAAGTCAACCTAAGCAACCTGGTGAACTCCAGGTTCAGTTCCTGTCTCAAAAAAATAGCTGGAATGTTATCACAGAAACACGTGAAGCCAACCTCTGGCCTCCATGTACACACACCTACATGTACACATGTGTACAGCACACCTACTCAGCACACACACACACACACACACACCACACACACATATACTGCTTTAGTTCAGGACTAAAATACAGCTCAATGGCAGAGTACTTGTCTAGCATGCCTAAGTTCCAGGCTTTGATCCTTCACACCAAGAAAAAGGTAAATGATAATTGGCTTTGAGCATTATTACTTCATTTGTTAGCTATTACAAGATTCTGGAGTCTGTAATAGAGAACACTTTAAAAACTTTAACTTTAAAAAGTTAATGTTTTCCACTCCTGAAGCTTCTGATCAAAGTGCTGGTGCTGACACAGAAGCACTGATGTCAGCCAGCATGCCACTGTTGGCTGACAAGAACAGAAGCAGACTGGACGAGGTGCTGCTAGTTTCTAATTATGTGTATTGAGTGTGTGGGGTGGGGGATGAGATGGGAGGACATGAGTGCAGGTACCTGCAGAGTCCAGAAAAAGGTTTGGAATTCCCTGAAGCTAGAGTTGCAGGCAGCAGTGGGTGGCCTGATGTGGATGCTGGGAATGAGACTCAGATTCTTTGCAATAGCAATATGAGCTCTTAACCGCCAAGACATCTCTCTAGCATTTTTTTTCAAGGAAAGTTGATGGGCTGGGAAAATGGGTTGGTATATAAATAGCTTGCTACACAAATGTGAAGACTAGAGTTCAAATCCCTAGACCTCACATAAGGCTGGCACAACAGTGTGCTTCTACGGTCTTAGTGCTCCCTGGAAATGGAGGCAGAATCCCTGGAAGCTTGTGTGCCAGCAAGCCTGCTGTATACAGCAACAGCCTTCTGATACAAGCTACTGCATAAGCATCCATCCCTGCCCCCCCACATGCACCAATAAGAAGAGAAGTCAAACAAGAGGAAAGGAGCATGAACCCAGTCAGAAAACACTTAAACTGTTGAGAGGAACAGTGGCTCTCAACTGTGGCAAACCTCTATCTCCAGAACTATTTACATCATGATTCATAGCAGTAGCAGAATTCCAGCTATGAAGTAGCAACAAAAGTAATGTCATGGTGGGGGTCACCATAGCATGGGAAACTGTACTAAAGGATCCCAGCACTGGGAGGGTGAGCACCACTGGCTTAGAGTAACCCCTAGAACATACCAAGTGCTTAATGAATATTAACTCTTGCAGCTTTCTAAAAGTGAAAGAGTGAAAACATACCCAGGGCTAGAGGAATGGCTCAGCAGCTCAGAGGCTGGTTCTTGCTTTGTTCCCAGCACCCACATTGGGCAGCTCACCTGTAACTCCAGATCCAGAGGACCTAACACCCTCTTCTAACACCAAAGGACACCTACACTCATGCACATACCTACACACAAGTACAATTTAATTTTATTTAAAAATAAAATAAAGCACACATCTCAGAAGACAGTACTGGCTTCTGTTGCTACTTCTAACTAGGTTTCTGACTTTGGTGAATTGCTTAGATTCTCAAGTTAAGTAAGGGGCTGGAGAGATGGCTCAGTAGTTAAGAGCATCGGCTGTTTTTCCAGAGGACCCAGGTTCAGTTCCCACATGGCAGCTCAAAATTGTCTGCAACTCTAGTTCCAGGGGACCTGACACCCTCGAATAGACACATATGTAGGCAAAACACCAATGCATATAAAATAAAAATAAATAAATAATAAGGATAATAAATATCAGTAGACAACTATCCAAAGAAGTCAGAAAAAGAATGGCTCAACAAAAGTGTAAAGAAAAGTTGCAGGGAGCACTCGGGAGGTAGAGGCAGGCGGATTTCTGATTTCGAGGCCACCTGGTCTGCAGAGTGAGTTCCAGGACAGCTAGGGCTGCAGACAGAAATCCTGTCTCAGAAAAACAAAAACAAACAAACAAACGCAATGGCATTATTATACTGAAGTACAAATGGAGGTGGGGTGACTTACTAGGTAAGGAATGAGCTAGCTAGTGGTGTCACATGAACACGGCAAAGGCATACAGGTGAAATGACAACACAGAACAGAAACCTTGTTCCTCCACACCCCACACTCTGGAGTCTCCTTCCACTACATGATCAAACTCAGGAATAAAACTTGATTTTCTTTTCCTTGCCATTGCGAATATTTAATTTACTAGCAATGTTGTTAGCCCTACTTCCAAAATGAGTCTCTAACTGCTTTCCTTTGCCCACTACAAGCTGGCATTGTCTGGCATTGACTCCCTGTGTCAGTATCCAGCCTGTTTCCGGTTTAATCCTCAGGGCAGGTGGAGCTTTTGCTGCTCAGTATGCAGAGGTGACAGCAGTCAGGCTGTGTCACTCTTTCAGACAGTTTCCCACCATAATGAAGAGAAAATATAAACTCATTACTGTGGGCCTTCAAGGCCCTTCTAAGTCTGACTCCTGCCTGCTGCTCTGACCATACTTTGTTCCTCTCCTCTAGGCTTACTAAAATCCACACCTGTGCTGTTCAGTCAGTCATCATATGTAGTTGTTTGTAATGAAATGCTCAGTTCCTCTGTGGCAGTCACATTTCAGGTTCTTAACAATCAGAGTGATTCCAAATCAAATCACAACATATATTTCCATTGGCATGGAGAGTTCTGTGGAACAAGGCAGAACTCACTCCTCCCTTCAGGAACACATGCTGGCCACTCTTTCATCTAGACTTTGGGATGACTAGTCACTTCTCATAGTTCAGGTTTAACTAACTGACGTTGTTCTGGGAGCCGTTCGACTGTAACTGGATTACCTGATCTGAAACGCTCCTCCACCTCCCCACCTGAGACACTTGGCACCACATTTTCCCATTCTATTTTCTTCAAAGCACTCACAACTGCCTGAATTTATTTATTTGTTTCTGTTTTTACGTACAGATGGAAAACTCTGTGAGGACGGAGGCCATTTCTGATGCCCACGGTAGTGTCTCCAGGGAACAAGAGTAGGCACATAAGACATGCAAAACAAGTGACTGAACAAGGTAACGAGCTAGATACCTGTAGAATCTCTTAGGATGCAGCCATCACTGCCCTGCAGGGAACTCACTTTATTCTTAAGATGACTTTCTTGTTTGTGTTTCTTTTTTGCTGTTGTTTATGGTTTTTTTGTTTGTGTGCTTGGAAACAGGGTCTCACTGTGGCTCTGGCTGGCCTGGAACTCCTGTGTAGCACTGATATCCACCTCCTCTGCCTCCCAAGAGCCTGGAGTGCTAGGATTAAGGGCCTGCACCATCACACACATAAGCCTTACGTCCTTATGTCTGAATTAGTCAGCAACACCCCTTTCACTTGACCACTGGGGTTCTTTGTAAATCAGAGATAGTAGGATTCTTATAAATAATCATACTTCCGAGTTGGGCATGGTGCTATGTTTGTAACCCAAGAACTCACAAGGTGAGAAGAGGCAGCTAAAGAGCTTGAGGCCAGTCTAAGACATAGAAAGTTCTTATTTTAAAACAATACAAAACAACAACAACCATGAAAGACCCTTATGCTTCCTTTATCTTTCTCTAAAGATCACAGTGACAACAGTAATATCTAATACAAACCTCCATCGAGGCTCCTGGATGCCCGTTTGCTTGCTGTCCGCTCAAAGTGTGGAGCAGGTCTGTCAATCAGGGCACTGGCTTGCCTGGTTTGAGCTTGAGTCCGGCCACTGTATCGAAATTTGGATCCCAGGGCAAGAAACTTGCTTTTGGGAATGGTGTCTGTAGAAGTCAGTCTGGGAAAGAAAAATGATAATAATTCTGCTATTTTATTATTTTATTGCATTACTTTATTATTGTGACTATAAAACTAAAAATCAAACCAAGAATAAAGGTGTTTCCAAACTCTTATGGAGATTTCTAGTCAAGCAATCCTTACTGTAAGTCTAGGTCATATCTCAAGCAACCAGAATTAATTTAGTTGAGGCTATAATATTAAAAACATTAACTTTCTATAGATAAGGTCTCACAGTTTACAAAATGCCGGATAGCACTGCAGGATTCACACTACATCCTTGAAATGTTTTTGTCATTTTAAAGATACAGGAAATTGACACATCCCATGAAGAAGTTACTTGCTTAAAGCCACAAAGCTATTAGGAGGCAGGTCTGTAGCAACCTACGTCCAGGACCAACTGAGCTCAGCTGCTGTGAAAGCAACCAGAGCCCCTAGCAAGCACCGGGTCTCACTGCTTACTTCTGCTGTTCCTTTAAGTGCAATGGACAGGCACCCTGGGAATGCTGAGCCACTCTTTCCAGTCAACAGAGGAAGAACTAGATTGGCATTGCCTTGATTACGCTGCTCTCACCTGAGCTAAATAGAATGCCAGCTCTACAGAGACACTTTCAATAGCAGGTTCAAGATAGAAGCGAGCACAACACTGCAGCCTCGAGACATGCATAGCAGAATACCTGAAAAACGTGTGATGCTCCACGCACACTTTCCATAATTTCTTAGCTGCTCGGTAACTGGGAAGCTTGAAGCCAATGGTACTTTCATAATGTTCTTGCTATAGAGACACAAATAAACATTATTCAATTATAATGACACAAAGCCAGAGAAATACGATACCATCAAAGAGACACCATACAAAGAATGTCTAGGGGCTGGAGAGGTGGTTCAGTGGTTCCAGAGGACTGGGGTTCAATTCCGAAACCAACATAGTGGCTCACAACCATCCATTACCACCATCTGCTCCCTGGGGATCCAACACCCTCTTCTCATCTCCATGGGTACTAGGCATGCATGCGGTGCACAGACACATGCAGGCAAAACTTCCACACACACAGTATTTTTAAATTAAAAAAACTTACATTAATATTTTTTTCTTACTAAAAGAAATCTGCTCAGTGATGGGGTTTTGTCCAAAGTACCAGTGCCAGGAAATAGGTCTTCTTACTTATATGTCTTATTTTTTTAGAACACACACAGTATGCAGGCATTACATGCTTTACTGCTTTTCCTTAGTCACAGACTTGCGCTTGTAACTTTAGATAACTCAATAATCAGGAAATGAGACATCCAATACAAGCTTTCTTTCCGGCACGCCAGGGCTACTGGAAACCCTTGCCTTCCATCTGCCTCTCTGTTTCCACCTCTAGCACACTTTATAAGAAGGAAAAGGAAGCAGGTTTGCTTTGAATGTTCTTATTGCCAGCAATGATCTGACTAGACCCAAGTATAATTTCCACATGGAGAAACTGAGGTCCGAGAAGTTATCTGCTCCCCTCTGCAATAGTCATGGCACCCCACTTTTCAGAATCCTGCTGCTCTCAACTGATTTGATGAAGAATTGTGTATTTTTCACTGTATATTGGATAGTTGAGACTTCAAGCTAAGGACTTCCCATAATATTTATTAATATTTTCACTGTATATTGGATAGTTGAGACTTCAAGCTAAGGACTTCCCATAATATTTATTAATATTTCTTTCTATGCATGTACTTCTTTCTGCCTTCCTATATTAAAATGCAAGATGGCTGAGGAATAGCATCCTTTTACTTACTGTTATATTTCTAGTCCCTAGAATAGGCACCGGCACAAACAATCTGTTTAATAAACACTTTGTGGTGGTGCACGCCTTTCAGTATCAGCACTAGAGACAGGGCAAGCAGATCTTGACTTCCACGCCAGCTGTGGCTACACACTGAGACCCTGTCTCAAAAGTATCTTCTTGTTAAGAGCTTGGATTTGAAACATGGAGGGAAGATACTGATAGTGCTTGCACAAGCACATAATTATGGAATGAAACAGTGCTTTAAGGCACAGCCAGTTATTTCCAGGCTGCGACAGTGCCACTTTTGACCAGCAGATGGTGAAGACACACACAAAGCCCCTTCAGTCAGCAGGGCTTCTCAGGGACAGAAGTTACTATTCTTGAATGTTAGGATGCTCAGTTCCGATCTTTCCAGACTCACATCTCTAGAAGTGGCAGACAAGACTTTAGAGTTTTTAAAAACATGTCCTGAGCAGGAAAGAACTCAGTGGCTCAAAGCATATACTGCTCTTGCACAGGACCTCAGTTCAGTTCCCACCCCCACGTCAATCCCCAGATGAACATGGTAGAGTAAAAAACTTCGCACTGTCCTCAGATCTCCACACCCCACTGTGACATGTCCATGTCCATTATTGTATAAAGTCACCAGAAGAGACAGGACAGTAAAAGAGCTCCGGCTCCAGGGGAGTCAATGTCTCTTCCCTCCTGGGCAACCTATACATACCCATGCGCACATACCCAAACACATAGCTGCCTACACACACTCCACAACATATCACACCAACACATACCACACATACCACACCCCTCTCTCTCTCTCTTAAGTAAATCTCTAGGACAGTGAGAGCTACATAGACAGACCTCTGTAAAAAAAAAAAAAAAAAGAAAGAACTCCTATTTAAACAATTAATTTTCTGTTGTACCATGACATCTTTTTTTATATAAAAGCTAAAATTATATGGGTATATGCTGAAATTGACAACCAATTTTGGGGTTTGTTTGTTTACTCTTGTTTTGTAGGTGTTAGAGACAGTTCTCACGTGGCGGGCTTAGAAGTCCTGTTCCCCGTCTCTATCTCACATGTGCTAGGATTAGCTGCAGGAGGACTTCTTAGATGACGAGGTTTCCGTATGTATCTCAGGCTCACCCTGAACTTGAAATTTCCCTCCTGCTTCAGCCTCCAGGATTACAATTACGGAGGTTATGTGCACAGAGATTACGAGCATATGCTGCCATGCCCAGCTGGAAGGCATGTCTCAGCGCATGTCTGGTTTGGGTGAAAAGAAACTTAAGTTATGTACCTCTCCAGGCCGGATCTTGATGAAAAAGCTGCTACGTTTGTAAGAAATCTTTAGCACTTTGGGCCAAGGAAAGCGGTTAATTCTCAACTTATCTTTGTAAACCAGAAGGCCACTAGAGCAGACTCCAGGATGATGTCCACTCCCTCCAGGTCCTGAAAAAGAGAAGCGAAGTATTTGATACATTATGGGCTATTACTAAATAATCTAAAGAGATCAACAACCAGAGCCAGTTACAAAACCTACAATAAAAACAAACCTTAAACAGCCATCACCCACAGAGTATCATGTCTAAGTCGGGACAGCCCCAGTAATCCAACCAGGCATCAAGGCATGAGTTACCGATATTAGGCCAGTGAGATGGCCCAGCAGATAAAGGCGTTTGCTACCAAGCCTACAGCCTGAGTTAAATCCCCAGAATTTACATAGCTGGAATGAAAAAGCTCCCATGCTGTCTCGGATCTCCACACACCCACTGTGGCATGTTGCATAAAGTTAGCATAAGAGATCTGACAGTAAACATTTGATGTTAAGTATATTAAATAATAATACTATTCCTAAGCCTAGAAAGAACACTAAAGAATATGGCATTATAGTAATGTACCTATTAAAAAAATTAAAATATTAATCACCATATAATTTAAGAAAAACAAACTGCATCTGAATTAATCATATGACTATTTATCTAGTTATCAAACCCAAATGCTTCCAAAATTAAATGCTTTCTGACTACTTTTTCCTAAAAATGACTACAGAGAAAATTATTAGCACCTCAATGTGTTATATACAAGAATTACAGAGATAAGTCACACACAGCTTCAATTCAATGACTATGTAGCTGAGATTTTACCAGAAGATGCCCTCTTATGTTCTTAAAACCCACAGGTCACAACTATCTTTTTCTTTTTTAAATTTAAAAAAACCTAGTTAGCTAATTATGGGTGGGCACATACCTGTCACAAGTTACGTACTTGTGGAGGTCGGGGACAACCTGCAGGAGCTGCCTCTCTCCTACCACAGGGGTCTTGGGGATTAAGCAGCCGGTCAGGCTCGGTGCCAGGTGCCTACCTACTGAACCAGCCTGTTAGCGTCCTTTCTCGCTTGCTGACATTGTTTGGAAAAACACTTTGCTTTGCAGCATTTTAAAAGACACAGCTATATGGCTCCATCCACCTCTGACACCAGCCTCCATCAGGAGACAAGACTTAAACCGAACAGACTTGCCCTGGAAGTGCTCGTGAGCTGAGGCTCTGATGTCCTAACAGCACTTCACAGGGACATGGAGCTGCTGTCCAGTGCAGAATGATCCAGAGCACAGCAGCGGCTCCAGAAAACTGAGAGTGTGCAATGCAACTTTACTAGAATGAACAGAACCTAAACATAAACCGTAAACACAGACATCCTGAAAACATCCACAGGTCCAAGAGAGACCAGATGCTTGAATGTCTGTGTCTATGTTTCTACCAAGTGATTTTTCTGATTATTTGAGAATAAATAAGATCAAAAGAGTTAGTTCATCATCCTCTGAGATAAGCCTATTACATCTTTGAAGAATTCTACTAACCAACTTGTCATACTGAGCTAAAAAGTAGAGTTACCTGTAGTTTCTATATATATGGTTTCTATTTTTCTAGCTCTGGGTTTATGCCTGGACACCATAGTAAAATCTCTTCAGGTTTAAGTTTTTATTTGTTTGAATCAGGGTCTTATGCATCCCAGGCTATTCTGAAATTCCCTATTTAGTTAGGAGTGATACTTATCTTCTGATCCTCCTGCCTCTACTTCCCAAGGGCTAGGATTACAGGCATGCACCAACACATCCAGTTTATGTGCTGGGGATTGAACCTAGGACTTCATGCGTGCTAGGCAAGCACTTACCATCTGAGTTATATGTCTAGTCTCATTTCCCTTTTGTGGCTAAGTATCTCTCTGTCTACATCACAGATGCTAGTTAAGTTCTCTCTAAATGAGTCTGGGACCATCCCTTGAATCTTTTCCCTTGCAATCTTTGCAATACCCCTAGCCATTTTAGTAGCCATTTAGTAGCCAAGCAACTTACATTATATAGACAGGTCAGTGATTAAAGGTCATGCTTCTGATTTCCTGACCCAGTAAGTAGTTCTCAAAAGAGTTATGCTTTATTCATGCACATGAGTCACTCGGAGAACTTGTCATGAAGACTCCTGAGCTCCCACCTACCCACTTGATTATCAACTCTGGGAGAGACCTGAAACATTTATTTCTAACAAGTTTCTAGGTGGTGCTAATTGCCACTGACTCAGAGACCACACTAGAATCACTGGCCTTGGGGAATGGTTCTGATTCAGGCATCATTAGCATCATTTGGAATGGTCATTATATGGAAAGCTAGAGCGTTGGAGTCAGCTATAAACGTGGGCAGAGCCCTGCAGTCTGCATATTTAATAGACACCCAGGTGATTCTTAGGTGAATGATGCTCCCTGTGAAACTGAAACACACCTTGCTGACTCTCTGTATTTTCAAATGTAACTTTATTTTAGAAAATACAATTAATTTTTCTCTAGATGTTCACATTTTTATCTTTAGAATGTTTTGGTTGCAAAATTTTGATGGTGAAAATAATAAGGGATAACTGGATTGATACCTAGAATTCTAAAAAGACAAAAAAAAAAAAAAAAAAAAAACAAACATATCAATTCAAGCTGGGCAGCTGGGCATGATGGCACAGGCCTGTAAACCTATCACTTGGAAGGCAGATAAACTTCTCTAAGTTCAAGACCACCCTCATCTACATAGCAAGTTATAGGCAGGCCAGGACTACATAGTAAGATTCTGTCTGAAAACATAAACAAACAAACCAATTTGACTCTTTTTTCTCTCTCTGTAGTCCAGGCTTGTTTTAATCCTCTTGCCTCCAGAGAACTGGTATTACAGGTGTGACCTGCCACACCCAGCTCCCTGTTTTTCTCCCATAGTCCCTTGCTCTTTTCTTCCTCCAACCTTCTTTTCCTTTGGCCCCCATGTAGGGAGCCTAGCTATGTAGCCCAGGCTAGCTTTCAGTTTTCAGATTTATGTCTGTGGGTGTGTTGGCTGATGCATGTCTGTGCACCACATGCATGCATGCCCAGGAAAGCCAGGAAAGCCGGAAGAGGCCTGTCTGACCTAGAGCTAGAACTACTACAGCGGTGTAAGCCCCTGTGTGAGAATCAAACCACGTCCGTCTGGACGAGCAGCCAATGCAGTTAAACACTGAGCATCTCGACACCCCCCAGACTCCTTTGAACTCAAGACCCTCCCGCCTCCCTTTCGTCATCCAGTGCTGAGACTACACACATGTTCCACCATACTACACGCATGTTCCACCATGCCAAGAACTGTTTCTCAGGAAAGATTTAAAATACCATCAATAGCCAGGCAGTGGTGGCACATGCCTTTGATTCAGCACTCGGGAGGCAGAGGCAGGTGAATCTCTGAGTTTGAGGCCAGCCTGGTCTACAAAGTGAGTTCCAGCATGGCAAGGAGCTACACAGAAAAACCCTGTCTCAAAAAAACAAAAAAAAAAAAAAACCTAACTAAATACCATAAATAGATGTTGTTAAGAGGTATAAGATAAAACAAGTGTACCATTACATTAACAGGTCTGTGTCATGTGCATATATACATACATGTTAATAAAGGTCAAAGTTATCACTACCTTTGCTTTATGAAGATCAACGCCATACATGGACAACTTTTTGGCATTCTCAAGAAATTCCAAGTCAGCCTGAGCTGGAGTCATGGACCTTTGACAGAATAAAAAAGAAAATTCAGTGCTACAGCAGAAGAATTTATGGTAATAACAATAGAATATTCATTGTACTTTATATAAACACACACATACACTCATTTTTGAATCCTCAACATAATTATGGGATGAGAATCTTACTATCTGAGCCAAAAATAACGAAATATGACTTAGAAAGCAAAATTAAAAAAAAAAAAAAAAAAAAAAGCAAGAAGACACCAAAAGCTATCAAAAAGCAAACTCTCAATCTAACTGTTTCCTTCAAGGTCCCTCACCCAGCAAGAGTTCTGCACGCCTCTTTTTAGCCTTTTTTGTGTCACACATGAGCCCCTCCTACTAATTTTCTTGCCAAAGTAATGACCAAATTAAATCCTCAGTACAATTTACAAGATCCTCTTAGCTGCCTTTTCTTCTCTATACCCTGAATTGAGTTATTATGGAAATTAAACTGGAGGGCAGCTGATGGTACTTAACTGGGACTCTCATTGGGGCAGATTTGATGAAAAGCAATTTTAGTAACAGATGGGGTCCTGCCCACTGATCTCAACAGAAAATTGGCTAATAGAAGCACACTGATAATAGGACTGTTTTCTGTTATTAAGATGTCTTTACTGCCAGGCAAATAATGAGTTAGACTTGTTTGAAAAAGCCAGTCTCACTGTCTAAACATTCACTGTGCCAGTCTAAGTTCCTTCTCTTTTGAAGAATGTTTTTGAGCTGTTCCGTTAGCTTTCAAGATAAAGATATCACTCATAATGCTGCACAATTTGGACCAATTACAACAGTTCACAGTAACAAGGCAGCAGATCCCCAAGGAAAAACACAGGGACAAGCAACTTTCCCCTAAGACTGCCTGGAGCCATAAAAGCAGCAGGGTTCTCTGCGGAACCCATCTGTCTTTACCCTCATTAAAAGAACAAAAGGTTTCTTGGAACAATAACCACCAAAAGGAGAAAGACAATCCTATCAGCTTTCCTGAATAAATGTTTCTCTAGCTCTAAAGCATCTCATTATTTATTAATTGAAATGAAAGCAAAGGGAGACTGAGACACAAGCTATTCAAAGCATCTCTGGCAGTTTTCACAGTTATGTATTTCTCTTATATAAATGATATGCTCTTCTACCTGAGGTTATTTTCAGTTATTTTATGTTCTTGTTGTTCCTATTCTTATGTGTTGATAAACAGGTCTGGATCACCAGCAGGTCAGAAATCAGTAAGAGGCAGCAGGTTTAAGTCACATGCTGTGGACAGAACCCTGATTCCTACCCCAGAGTAATGCCTATGTCTCCTTCAGTCTCCCCTATAAGGTAAGAATCATAATAATATCTGTTTGTGCATCATAATGATAACAATGAGGGGCTTGGTTTTGTGTGTGTGTGAATACATAAAATGTGATTATCAACATCAAATTAGGTTATAGTTGTGAAACTGCTTTGTAAACTATGAATGTTTATTATTATTGAAATTTTAGTTTTCTAATAGTTCAGTGGTCCATCTACATACAGATTGTAAAATAAAATTACAAAAACTAATATGCAGCTAGGCATAGTGGCATACACATGTGATTCCAGCAGGAGATGGGAGCAGGAGAATAAGGTGTTTGGGTTAGCCTTAGGTTACCTGAGAAGCTGTCTCCACCCCTACCCTCACCCCACCCAAACTTTTTTAAAAGAGAGAAATAGCCAGACATGGGGGTATATGTCTTTAGTGCAAGTATTCAGAAAGAAAAGGCAGGTGTATCTCCATGAGTTCAAAGTCAGCATGAGTTCCAAGCCAAGCAAGGCCATGCCATGGAGTGAGACTTTAATCTCGAAGAGATGAGGATGTGGAGGGGTTGGCTAGATCACTTAAATTCACACATGAGTTTAAAGTGTTAAATAAAATACACAACAGAGGCCTTCCCTAGGGCTGGGGCGATGACTCATTGCTTGTTGTCAGGTCATGAGGACCTGTGCTCAAATTCCTGCACCTTCAGAAAAAGCCAGGCATGGCAGCGGGTGCCTCTACCCCCAGTGCTGAAGACAGAGACAAGAGGATCCAAACTTCTTGACAGTTACTGTAGCCAACCAGTGAGCTCCGGATTTGGTGATACATCCTGACTCAAAAAATAAGGCTGAAGGAGCTGGAAAAACCTGCAGATATGGTTCAGTGGTTAAAATATTTACTGTGCAAGCATGAAGACCAGAGCTCAGATCGCAGCACCCATGTAAATAAAAGCAGATGTCATTCCACTCACACCCATAACCCCAGCACTGAGTGGAGCAGAGGCAGGAGGATTGTTGGGGCTTGCCGGCTGTCAGTCCGCTTAAAAGAAATATGAGCTGTAGATTCAGTGAGAGCCTCTGTTCCTCAAAGGAACAAAGTGGGAGATGATGAAGGAAGACACGAGATGCCCACACAGAAGCCCACACAAACACATCTTACACACATGTTTACACACCCACAATAAGGTGGAGAAATAGAAGACATCCAGGTTACTCTCCAGGTTCCACACACACTTGCACAAGTATATGTCATCTGCATATATCACATACACAATTAAAAAGTTTTTCCTATACTCATTTTTCAACCTTAAGGGGCATCAATTTGAATATACATGTTCATACTACAGATCTAGGTAACTTGTGCTTCAACACTGTGATCTGAGGAGGATGTGTATGGAGATGCTTAAACCTTCATTCTATTGGTTCTTAAAGTTGGGCTGATGCTTTTTATGTTACTTTTAGATTTTTTTAAAACAATTATGGCTTGTTTGGAGGGGGTTGTTTTAGTTAGTTAGTTTGTTTTTGTTTCTTTGTTTGTTTTTGTTTTGACAGGGCTTCTCTATGTAGTGAAGGCTGTTCTGGAACTTACTCTATAGATCAGGCTGGCCTCAAACTCAGAGATCCACCTGTCTCTGCCTCCTGAGTGCTGAGATTAAAGGAGCGTCACTGTGCCCAGAAAAATTATGATTTTTAAGTCACATATAATGCAAATGATTTTCTTCCAAGCCATGGTAAATTGCCAATCTAATGACCCCAAGATTCCTGAATATTTTTCTATGTACTTCCTACAAATAAGGTCATCCTTCTACATAGTGTCAAAACCAGGAAATTAATGCTGACACATACTGCCATATAATTCTCATAGTTGTCACAGAGCAATCCAGCTGCAGACTGTGTGTCTGTAGTCTAATCTGGAACAGTCTTGACTCCTGGGCTCCAGGCACATGCTTCATGGTGAGCTCTGTCCCCAGTCCCGAGTCATGTGTCTTCACCAAGAATATCTTGGAAGCAGAGCTGTGCCTGTGCTGTATCCTATCAGCAATCTTAACTTCGATTTGCCCCTTCACAGATGATACCCACTGTATCAATCACTGATGTCTGCCAGGTTTCACTCAAATTCTTTATCTCTTTGTAGGATTTCTTTTCAAAAAATTTGAGTATCCTTCCATCAAACTAGTTATTTATGTACGTCATTATGGATGTGTAGATTCCTGGCTGGATTTGTTTGTCTTGGTGCTCTTTATGATAGGCAAGTGCTGTGCCACTGAGCTACATCCCAAACCCAGGCTCTCGTTTTTCTCAATGCAATGGATCATTTATTTTGCATACCTATTTTTTTGCTTAAATTGCCCAAGACTTGGTCAGTGGGATATTCTCCAAGGACAATTTGTATCCTTGGAAACAATTCCCATCCATTTTTTTGAGCATATCTTTACAGCACAGTGTAAATTAAAGTATGCCAGTATTTATGTATGTACCTGTTTATGTCTGTGTCTAAAACTACCTATCTATATACTGAGAACCATGAATGTGCATCAAAACCTCCAGTTTTAATGTAATACCATTAGGTTCTTTTCTCCCTTTCTATTACGTGTATAACCTTTACTTAAAACTACTCTAAGTATTTTGATCAACTTGATCAATCTTTCCTTTCTTTCACCCAATATATAAGCAAGCTCTTCTTGCAGAATCTAAGGTTCCCCCTCTTGACATCCTCCCATCCTCTTAGCCTACTTGGACTCTGAAAGTACCACCATGGGCTGCTATCTATATACAGATGCCCTCCTTACCTTACAAGGGTTTTGACTCCCCATGTTACACCACCAGGGACTCCTTCCCTCTGATCACTGATTTAGCTGCCCCCAATATTCTTCCCAGGCCTTACCACACACGGATACCTGCCTGTTCTGCTTAGACTCTGATTCCCACTCCCCAGTGCCTATGCCCTGTGTGGTGGTTGGAATGAAAATGGCCCCATAGACTCATGTATTTGAATGCTTAGTCACCAGTTGGTTCAACTGTTTGGGAAGAATTAGTAGGTGTGGCCTTGTTGGAGGGGGTGTGTCACTGGGAGTGGGCTTTGCAGTTTCAAAAGCCCATGCCAGGCCCAGTCTCACTCTCTCTGCCTGCTGCCTGCAGACCAAGATATAAAGTTCTCAGCTACTTTTCCAGCACCATGCCTGCCTGCTTCTTCTCTGAAACTGCAAGCCAGCTCCCAATTAAATCTTTCTTTTATAAGAGTTGCCTTGATCATGGCCTCTTCATGCCTCTTCAATAGAACAGTAACTAAGATACCCCAAGAACTGTAACTCCTCCAGCCAGACTGTCCTCTAGCCCACAAACACTGCCCACACCCCGCTGAGTCCTTGGCAGCAAGGGTAACTGACTTATTCAGATCCACCTACTGTCCCAGAAAGGTTTTTTTTTTTTTGGTTTTTCGAGACAGGGTTTCTCTGTATAGCCCGGGCTGTCCTGGAGCTCACTCTGTAGACCAGGCTGGCCTCGAACTCAGAAATCCACCTGCCTCTGCCTCCCAAGTGCTGGGATTAAAGGCGTGCGCCACCACCGCCCGGCCAGAAAGGTTTTTCCAATTAAAAGAATCATACAAATTCACATGTTAAAATTAGGAAAATACCACAAAAAATATGGGGAAAATCTCCTAGAACCATATCACCCACAGACATCTGTGTATGTAAGTGTAACATATATTTTCTAAATTAAAATAGTAAGTTAGGAGTAGCACTCAGCAGTTACTACTCTTGCAGCTCAGTTTATAGCTCCCACATGATGGCTTACAACCATGTCTAACTTCTGGCATCCAGGGCACTGTACACATGTGCTGCGCAGACATACACAAGAGTGAAACATTCATACACATACAAAATAAAAATAAATATTTTTAAACCATAAATTATCATTTTTTTAATAAAAAATGAAATGATTAAAGTTTGTGCTAAGATTTTCAAGACCTCTGAAAGTCATTAACAAACCTGCTGGGAAGAACTTAGGCATTTCTAGACCATGAAGCTTGCTTGGTCTAGAATACATTCAGGAGCAAACAACAGTTTACCACTTGGAAGTCCTGCAGCCTATACCGTACCAAGCCACAGAACCCTGGCACCAGCCAGCTCCTGCTTATGACAGAGAGACGATACAGCACACGGCTACACGGACTTACACCGCAAAGCTATCACCATCGAATGATCGACAGAGTTCTGTGGTGGTTTCCTAACAATGTCTGCTGCCTTTCCTGACTCAGGACTGTGATTTCAAATAAGTAAGTAGGGACAACTGACAAGTCTGCATACCTCCTTGGTTCCCAAAAGTGGAGGGCAATTACTTTTAAAGCTTGATTTGCTGGTGTTAATTCAAAGAGTTAATTATAGCTTCAAAGGGGTCACTACACCAGTTTCCTCACGTGAAGGCTTTCTTCTGTTTGTCTGAGGAGGAGAGTGTACCTTTCAACACATTTAAAGCTTACACCTCAGCAGGAGTGTCTTTGGCTGGTTAAAACACATGTTACTGGGCGTATTAATTCTTCCATTGGGGCTCTTGTCACTAAGATTACCAATTGGTCCAGAATGGAACAAGTAAATCCCATGATGGCCGACATCTATGTTTTCTAGTCATGAAGATCTGATTGTTCAGTTTCTATTCTTCATCTAACAGAACATCAACTAGACCATACCCATCATTCTTTTGAGATTGCTCTACTTAAGTTCTGGTAAGTACTAAGAGTGGTCTCCAGATCCAAACTCACATGGTTTATAAAATAGTGATTAAAAATTATATTGTTGATGGTGATGATGATTTTGATTTCTGGGGGACAGGGTCTCATATAGTCCCAGTTGGCCTTGAACTTACTATTGTAGCTGAGGTTACCCTTGATTCCTGAGCCTTGTGCCTCCATTTCCTAAGAGCTTAGATAATAGATGTGTGCAACCACAGATGTCTAAGAGTTACTATCCTACAAGTATAATCATTTGCTAAGTGCTTTAGATGCATTTTCTTTTTCTTGTTTTGTTTTGTTTTGTTTTTTTGAGACACGGTTTCTCTGTGTAGCCCTGGCTGTCCTGGAACTCACTCTGTAGACCAGGCTGGCCTCGAATTCAGAAATCCGCCTGCCTCTGCCTCCCAAGCGCTGGGATTAAAGGTGTGTGCCACCACTGCCCATAGAGGCATTTTCTGATTTAACTACAAAATTTACCTGATAAGCCTCATTTTTTAGGTAAGAAAATGAACCCCAGAGGACTTAGGTAACTTACCAAGAGGAACAGAGCTAGAATGGAATGGAAGCTGAATTCAGAGTGAGATGGGCTACTTCATCTGTGTGCCCACTGCACAACCAGCGGGTTCCCAAACTCTTCCAGCCTCAGGAATGCTCTATCGCCTCAATTACTGAAGACTACAGAGCACTTTTCTTTACATGTTATACTGTTTTATACATTTTAAAACTAGGCAAAGATTAGGTGTTCATTTACTAAATCTTAAAGAATAACAATAAATCCACTAGATTTTAGAAACAATAACACTTATGAAAAATAATAGCAAGGGATGAAAATTTAAGTCTTTTTGATACTATATTAATTCTTTTTTAAACTATATTGAAACAAGAGCAGTTTCTTGTGTGTGTGTGTGTGTGTGTGTGTGTGTGTGTGTGTGTGTGTGTGTGTGTGTTTCATGTATGAGGTTGGGAGTACATGCATATATACGAGTGGCATGTATATGTGTGTGAGGGCCAGAGGCCAACCTTGGGTGTCATTCCTCAGGCACCTTTCACCTTGTCTGTTAAGATGGTCTCTTCATTGACCTCAGCAGTTATGCTGGGTGGCTGGCCAGTGCGGCCCCAAATCTGCCTTTCTCTGCCCCTCAGTGAGCATCTACCTTTCTCTGTCCTCCTGGTGCTGGGATTACTAGCACATGCCACCATGCAAGGCTTTTTACGAGGGTTCTATGTGGGCTCTAGGAGCTTGAACTTGGGTCTTCATGCTTTCAGGATGAGCACTGTGCTGACTGAGCTATCTCCAGTCTAAGAGCAGTTTCTTAAAGAGCAATGAAATGTGAAATATGAAAACAAATCAATGAAATGTTTGTGCTGCTAACTTCCATGTCTGAGAATTCACCGGTCTGCCTAGTATTTTTAGTGGATCTTTTTACTCATGCATTATTTTACTTATTTATTTCAAGACAGGGTTTCTCCGTGTAGTCCTGGCTGTCCTGGAACTGGTTCTGTAGAGCAGGGTGGCCTCAGACTCAGGATCTGCTTGTCTCTGCCTCCTGAGTGCTGGGATTAACAGTGTGTGTGTACCATCACACCTGGCCTGTATTATTTTAAAAGATTATGTATTTCATATATTATTGGCTGAGTTAATTCATCCAAATGTTGGCACATTTCAACATACAACATTTATTTTTAAAACCACATTGGTTAAAACTCTGCTAATCTCAGCTGGGCAGTGGGGGTGTGCTCATAACGCCTACACTGAGAAGGTGGAAGCAGGATCAAGAGTTGCAGCCATGCATACTAGTGACGAATATAAAAGAAAGGGAGGAGGGGAACAGAGTGAGGGAAGGAGGGAGATTAGTTTCTGTTTTGTTGTTTTAATCCATTTGTTTACACAAATGCATGCCATAACACATGTATGTATGGGGGTCAGAGAACAGCTCGCAGGAATTGGTTATCTCCTTCTACCATGTGGGTTCTGGGGACTGAAGTCAGGTTTTTCAAGTTTGGTAGCACAGGTCCCTGAAAGAAAACTCTTAAATGAACCGATCTTTTTATTTATTTATTTATTTATTTATTTATTTATTTATTATTTACGAGTGTGTCTGTGTGTTTGTTCTGTATGTGTGCACGGGTGCTTACTCGTGAGCATACAAGTGATCTCCTTTATGTTCTCCATACACTGATCCCATCAGAGCTGGGTAACTCAATGTAAATCAATGCCAATCAGACTAAAGCAGCTTGTGAAATTTAGCTACAGTAAGTCATTCAAATAAAAAAAAAAAATGAATATATGGAGGAAGAAACACAATTGGGGAATCACCTTAATGATATTGCAAGATTATATTGTATGTTACCCGCACATTTTCTTTTCTAAACTTATCCATCACCTCATTTCTTCCAAGGTAATAACCTCAATCAGACATTCAAGGAATGAAATAAGAAAAAATTTCAGTGCATCATCTAAGTTCACAGGGCCAGGATCAGACAGATGCAACCTGCCTCAAATGAAGGGTAAGCCTTGCTCTTGATTGTGGCTGGGTCCCCTCTCAATGTTACTAATTATTTTCATAAAAAGCAGTAAAGTCAGTGAATTTGATAAAGACTTTACAAAATACTTTCTAGAGTCAAGACCTCTGAATCCACTGAGTGCACAGAACCCAAGTTATAATCTAGTCTCAAAATCTTAAGGGACCTACCATAGTATATATTTAAAACCTGAAATTAAAAAGTTAAGGCAATAATAGCAATAGCTACCATTTACTACGCCACATATATCTCATTTAGTTTTTACCCTACAATGCAATGACCATTACTCTGATGACTAACAAAACCAAATTTCAATAAAACTAGAAACAATAAAAATTTTCAATTAAACTGGAAACAAAAAAACATAAACAAAAAAAATGTCCATTACCCTGATAAGAAAACTGAGGTTCAGAGGGCTTGAATAACTTTCTCAACGTTAAACAATAAAGGGAAATGAACTCAGGGTGACTCTTCCTATGGCAAACAATGAATCAATAAAAGTCAAGGATCAAAACTCATGGCCAAGCCGGGCGGTGGTGGCGCACGCCTTTAATCCCAGCACTTGGGAGGCAGAGGCAGGTGGATTTCTAAGTTCGAGGCCAGCCTGGTCTACAGAGTGAGTTCCGGGACAGCCCGGGCTACACAGAGAAACCCTGTCTGAAAAACCAAAAAAAAAAAAAAAAAAAAAAAACTCATGGCCAAAATAAATACAGCATATCTGGAGACGTGTTTACCTGTATGATTTATGCAATTCCATGACCTTCTCTTCAAGTTCCTTGGTCTGATTTGGAGCCAGTTTAAAATCACTAACATAATCCACGCCATGGAGTTCTGGGTCATAGTCTCCCAGCTCAGACTGGATGGTATAAGACCCAAGTAGGGCTAAAGTTGCAAAGGAACAGGGTAGACGTCCAGCAACAATGTCCTGCCGAAGCTGAAGACATAAATAGTATCTACATCCAAAAAAGAAAAGATGCAGTGTCTTAGTAACAACAACAGAACAGAATACAGACAGACAAAAAGGAAAAAGGCAGGGGCGGCAGAGACGGAAAGGAAAGGGACTAAGGAAGCAGACAGGTAATTAATTGTTCAGTAGAGAATAGCAGCACCTGACTAGTCATTGTAACACATTCTTCCTTTTGTATGAAACAGTTTCATACAACAAAAATACTGTACCTATGTTGAACAGAGTTGGAAATCAGTTTAGAAAAAGGGGAAAGCAGGAAATATCTGAAGGAGGTAAAGAAACTAATATCTTATTGAGTACATACTATTAAGTATTATGCACGTACTTGTATAAAATGAACGAAACAATCTCTCAGGGAGAGGTCAGCATCTCAGCTGAGAACAACTTTACAACAAAGTAATCTTAGAAGAGGCTACAGGCTTTTCACAGCACTTAATCAGATTTTAAGAGTTTACTCCCTCATTTAAATTTTTTCCTATATTTTTATTTTGTATACGGTGTTCTGCCTGCATGTATGCCTCTGTACCATGTGCATACATTGTCCATGGAGGTCAGCGGAAGGTGTTGAATCCCCTGGTACTGGTGTTACAGACAGGTGTGAGCTGTCATGTGGGTGCAGGAATTGAATCTGGATCCTCTGGAAGAGGACCTGTGTTCTTAATCACTGAGCCATTGTTAAAATCAACAAAGATAATTTTCTTTAAAAATTCAATGGGTTATTTTTTTGTAAGATTTGTGCTATAAATTAAATGGGTTAAAAGACAGGTCAGTTCATAAGGATTGTTTAATAGGGGGATAATAATTATAATTATCATGAAATTTTGCTTTTCCCAACTCTGAGGAATGCAGTAGGACAGTTTGGTCTTGCCCTCAGAGACTGGTTTAAGAGAAGCCCCGTTGACCATGTGGTGTAACTTGTAAGCAGGGCTGTCTCCTATCAAGTTCCAGCCTTTTAGGCTCACTTAGCATTTGCAAGCCTGCTTTGAAGGGATCAAAACCTTTGTATTTTAGACTAACCATTTAACATTTTTCTTCTGTTCAGAGTAGGGAAATTCCCAGAGCTTATAACAAGAATTACAGTTATTTATACAGATACTGATCAAATATTTACCTTGTTATGTCTTCTGTTAACTGTGCTGGGTCAGGTGGATAAAACTTCACATTAAATGTGAAATTCCAAGGAACACCTATAAAAATAAAGATAGGAATTTTGTTTTTACGTTTAAATTTTTGATTGAAAATACTGTTTTCTTTCTTTTTTTCTTAAATCTTTCAACATTTTTATGTTTTGTGCTTAGAAAACCACCCAGGAAAGCTATAAGACCTCTTTTTTTTAAAAAAAAAAAAAAAAAAAAACAACCTTAGCACACAGTCTTGACTATTGTGGATTATAGTGGATTCGAACCATAAAGGCAAAAGCAGATGAAGGAACAATCCTGCAGGTCGATGTGGTCACAGAACTTGTTTGGAAATGTGAGCCATCAGAGGTCAGTGGGTACTCTTTTTCAGTTTTGAGAATATTCATGTGATATGTCAACATTGTCTAAAATAAGCAAAAGCTCATGTGCACATATGCACACACAATTAAGTGGTTGAAAAAGAAACAAAAAATAGGAATAAAATAAGTTCAGCAAAATAATATTATTTGAGGAATCTGGGTAAAGGCTACCTATGGATTTTTATACTAGTCTCTTTTAAATTCTCATGTTTGAAATTATGTTAAAATTTTTATTAATAACTTATTTCTCTCTTATTTCTCTCTCTCTCTCTCTCTCTCTCTCTCTCTCTCTCTCTCTCTCTGTGTGTGTATGTGTGTGTGTGTGTACATGCCACATGCATATGTAGCTGCTCACATAGGCCAAAAGAGGTTACTGGATCCCCTGAAGCTGAAGTTACAGGTGTTGTGAGCTGCCAGATATGGGAGCTGGGAATCAAACTCAGGTCCTCTGGAAGAGCAGCAAGTGTCCTCCACTGCTGAGCCATCTCTCCAGCCCCCTTAGTTAATGATTTTTAATTAATTTTTTTTAATTTTTATGTACATTGGTGTTTTGCCTGCATGTCTGTATGAGAGTCAGATCCACTGAAACCTGAGTTACAGACAACTGTGAGCTGCCGTGTGGGTGCTGAGAATTGAACTCGGGTCCTCTGGAAGAGCAGCCTTAACTCTTAACTGCTGAGCCATCTCTACAGCCTGCAGTTAATGATTTTTTAACAGGACTTTCTGGGGCTCAAGAGATGGCTTGGCAAGTACGAAGGCATGAATTCAAATCTCCATGCTAAAAAGTTGGTCATGGTTGCCTGTGCTGTAAGCTCAGCACTGTGGGAGGGATGAGGTACAGAATCAGTGAAGCTTGCTGACCACAAGCCTCCTTACAACTTCAGTGGCAAGGCCCTATCCCGTTGGAATAAGATGGACAATGACCGAGCAAGACCCAACATTTTCCTCTGTCCTCTGCTGGCAAGCACCACACACATACGAGAGTAAGTTTTAAAATGGCTTTCTTCAGAGAGCACAGATAAGAATGTTTTAAGTGGCTGTAACCATTTTAAAGGAGACACAGTGCCAATAACCTTACAAAGGTGAAAAGAAACAACTCATATTTTACTTCCAAACAGTCTACTAAACCCTATTTTCAGGCACACATTCTAAATCAGGAATTTTTTAAGATGTAGGTTACAATCCACTGTAAACCTTTTTGATGGAGGAAATATCTGCACTTGAAAATATGAAACAGGTATAAAAGAAAACATCAAGACATCACCCACATAAGGGTTAGTAATTGTTTGGTGAAATTTTCTTTCTTTTTTTTTTGGTTTTTTGAGACAAGGTTTCTCTGTGTAGCTTGGCTGTCCTGGAACTCACTCTGTAGACCAGGCTGGCCTCGAACTCAGAAATCCACCTGCCTCTGCCTCCCAAGTGCTGGGATTAAAGGCGTGCGCCACCACCGCCCGGCGAAATTTTCTTTCTGATCAGAGTAAGTTTCAAAAATGATGCTGAGTAAGAAAAGTCACATAATTTATATGACATTCAAAGGTCAAAATAAAGCCATATTTTTTAATAATAGAGATGCAGAAGTAATTAAAAACACTCCTAAAAATTCAATGTAATAATTATCACAAAATTCGAGACATGGTGACCTTTGGAGATGAAGTGGAAGAGGGTACATGAGCTAAAGGTTTTTTAAAACCTAATTTGAGTAAATTACATAATAATTTTCTGCATACAGAGAAGGTGTAAGCATATCTTACCTATAGACTATGCCTGGTTTAAATTTGGTAAATGTCTGAAATTGTGTTAAAACACATGCACACATTTTCTCTCTCTCTCTCTGTCTCTCTCTTCTCTCTCTCTGTCTCTCTCTCTCTCTCTCTCTCTCTCTCTCTCTCTGTGTGTGTTGTGGTGTGTGGTGTGTGTGTGTGTGTGGTGTGGGGAAACACATGGCAGCTGCTCACAGAGGCCAGAAGAGGTTACTGGATTCCCTGGTGCTAAAATTATATGTAGCACAGGACAAGGGTGACTAGCCTGACTCAGTAAGAGAGAATCTAGAAAATAAAGACCTTAAAAGAAAGCTGGCAAGAGAAAATAAGACAGATAAACTCAGAAGAAGATACACAAAGTTAACTCTAAGGAAATTTCAAAACAAAGATAAAGCATCCACCGTATGTTGTAGGCAGGGGTGGCTATATGCAAACGCTGAGGGACGGTTTCACACATTGTGTACTCAGATGCCAATTTCTGTGCCCAGGCATCTGGCTGCAGTCCAGATGACGGCACGGTCAAGCATCTCTGGTGTCAATGTTAGATAAAAGTTGTTCTCCATCACCTCTGACTGATTAATAAAGAGCTGATCAATTAACTAAGAAGAGAATAGGGCAGGACTTCTGATCCCAGTCTAGGGGTCCCAAGGGACCAGAGAGAGGGAGGGGAGACAGAGAGACAGAGATGGGGGAGGGGAGAGAAGAGAAAAGGTAGGAAGACCATGTGGACAGAGCAGGATTCACCATGAGGTCAAGATGAGAAAACAGCCATGGGGACGCACATGGAGCAGAGCGAGCCAGGGCAAGACCAGATGGCAAGTAACGGGCATGTGGCTGGGTGGCAGGTAGCACAGCCAAGTTAGAACAACAGCTCAGAACCTGCAGCTTAGTGCCTGAAGCTTGTTAGTAAAAATACCAGTCTCTGTGTTTTTTATTTCAGAGCTAAAACAGGCTTGAGCTGAAGTAGAAATGTCCTACAGTTATTTGGGAACAAAAGGGGCATAAGACACACATACCCTAAGAAATTACACTTACATGAAAAGTATAAAGACAAAGCTGGAAGGAGTGCCCCAGTGGATAGCAGACTTCATTGGATAGGAAGAGATGTGATTGAAGAGAGTTCAACCTCTGTGGTCTAAACAAAAACGGAACACACACTAACACACGTTAGCCAGGCAGTGGTGGCGCACGCCTTTAATCCCAGCACTTGGGAGGCAGAGGCAGGCGGATTTCTGAGTTCGAGGCCAGCCTGGTCTACAGAGTGAGTTCCAGGACAGTCAGGGCTACACAGAGAAACCCTGTCTCGAAAAACCAAAAACAAACAAACAAACAAAAAACCTAACACACGTTCATGCATGTTAATTTTGGGTGGACGGGGGTTACGGGCTTTGTTACATAGTCTTCATACTTTGTCCAGTTTCCACTACAATTTAAATCTTTGGAGTTTTGTTTTCTTTACAGCATATGCTAGGTAGGTGCTCTACCACTGCTATACTAGCCATCCTAAACTTTATCCTACTTTTAAGAATCTGGGTTGGAGATAGCTCAGTTGTTAAAGTCTTTTAAGGATGAAAACCTCAATCTGGTTCCAAAGACCCAAAGTAAAGAAAAAAGTCTAGGCATGGTGATATGCTTTTGCTGGACTGGGGAGACGGAGACAGCAGATCCCTGACACTCACTGGCCAGCAAGCCTAGCATGCTCAGTGAACTTCAGGATTCAAAAAAAAAACCAAGGTAGACAGTGCCCAAGGATGGGGCCCAAAGTTGGTCTCTGTCCTCCATACATGGGTGCATACCTGTACACACAGACACACACACACATGCACACACACACCAAAATAAATAGATAAATAGTATCTATAGACACTTAGCAAGTGCAGAGATATATTCACAAATGCAAACATGAATGTAATAGGAAATTAATAACTTGAGGATTAACTCAAAACACACAGACATATGATTGCTTATATATGGTGTATGTGATTTTTTTTTTAATCAATGAAATATAGATAGATGAGTGGATAGATGGAAAGGAAGGAAAGAAGGAAGGAAGAGAAAGAAAGAAGAGAGGCAGGCAAAAGATACAGCAATATTCTGTTATATAAGAAGAGAAGCTGCATATGTATACAGACACAACCATGCATGTGTTTATACACACTCAGACCAGCCTAGAAGGAAGACAAGAAATTAGTTACCATGGTTGCCTCCAGAAAAAGAAGCTGCGTGACTAAGACAAGGGTAGAAGACTCTCACCTTGTGCTATTTTTGTCTGTACCTTTTAATTTCATACTGTCTACCTGTAGCATTTATTTTTAAAATTGGATTTTAAAACCATGTATAGCATAATTGCTTTTGGTTTGTTTGTTTTGAGACAGGACCTCAAGTAGCTGAAGCTCAGGATGTGGAGTTTCTGATATATTTGAAATTTTGAAAAATCCTATCTGCCTAGAAATACCTTGCAGATTATAGCAGATCAAATGATTAGATTTAATGATGCTTACATTTTTCATGGATGCTACAAAGACGGCTCAGCAGGTGAAGGTGCTTACTGTACAAGGCTGGCTATCTAAACTTGACCCTTGGAACACATGTATAGGTGGAAGGAAAAACTGACTCCACAAAGCTGCTCTTTGACCTCTTCATATATGCACATGTGCACACACACATGCAGACTCACAATAAATAAAACGACCCACAAGTACACACCAAATATATGATGAAAAGGTTAAAAAAGAAAACACCTTTTTAACACATAAAGATCACTTCCTGACATTACATACTTGATTCACTAGAAAAGCTTTCATTAAGAATATGCATTTCCCTCCAAGATGTAAGGAGGGTTTCATCATTATTATTTTTAATAGACTCTTGCTATGTAGATTTACAGCTTGTGAGACTTGTCTCAACATAATAACAAAAATAGTAATTATAAAATAATTTTAAGCTTTTATTAGTGAAAAACAAAGTAGAAAGTTGTCAGTCCAAAAGAAAGTTTTTTAAAATTTTATTTCTATTTTAAGAACACTAAAACAAAACACTCTAAAACAGTCATGCACAAGGTCTAAAGAAAAACATTTCACGGTAACAGAGATGTTTCAAGAAACAAGTGAACAATTCTGCTTGGGTGACAATTAAATCTGCTAATCAGGATGAGTAGCAACCATTGTATTTCATAGATGTTTCTTCAAAAATAGGTGAAACTAAAGTGATAGCTAGCTATCCTTAATCAAGACAAGCCATCTTAATGAGCCCATTGGGTCTGCGGCTGTGAAATCCCATCTACACATTTTTCATCCCAGAACAGCAGTCTGAGCAGGGCATGCAACAATAAGATAGAAGAGAATAGAAGAGAAGCCCCATTGCCAGAAAGCCAGTGGCAAACAAGTCTTCCTTCATTTTTCCTTCCTTTTATTTCCTTTGACTGCAGACAAAGAATCTTCCCACATCTCAGGGCATGTGCTCTGGTGCCATCTATGGAAACTTGAAATCTTGAATAGTATTGAACCCTATAAATATTTTCGGAGTGTGTGTGTGTGTGTGTGTGTGTGTGTGTGTGTGTGTGTGTGATATATATATACATATCTCTCACAAAGTTGAGAACTCACCTTTTCACCTAAAGGACATACTTAGTAGCTTCTCTTCGGCCTAACCAAATTGCCAACATGACAACTCTAGTACTTTGCAGCCATTATTACATGAAGAAAGGATTACTTCGCACGAGCCTGTGCTAGTCTATCTGATAACCTCACAGCTATGAAGAGATGGGAGTGTAGGCACAGTATGCAGTGTGGGTATGCTGGACACGGGGTGACTCGTGGCCTAGTCATGGCGGTGCAGGGACACAGAAGATTTTATTTCCACCCAGAAAAGCACACAACTCAGAGATTCTCAGACCACAGTTAAATGAAATTACAAAAAGGAGAAGCTACTGCACAGAGAGAAAAGCAAGGAGAAAGCTAAAACACAGGCATGGGGTTGTAGCTCATGTGTAGGCCAGATGTCCAATCCCTAACACCAAAAACAGAAAGCAGAGAACAACAAACAGCAAAAAGAACCCAATAGTCTAGAACACTAAAGGGGACAAGACCCAGCAGCAGCTCCTGCCAGTGCCTAGTGCAGTCTCTGTCTCTGCTATTCTGAGGACTGACTCTCGCCATCATTCTCTCTTCTTCGTTATTTCCCAACCTTCTGTTACTCTCCTCCACTCCTATAGTTCCAAGTTTGCCTAGTTGGTTTTTTTTTTTTTTTAAAGTCAAAACCTGACCCACATCTCAATAGTGTCAACCTCTACTCTATTTTTCTACTATGGAATCAGTCCTTCCTTCCATGGAAAAGCTTTATCTCTATTTCAAAGCAGTCTGCAACAGCCAGGACTCTTGGGTGCTTGACTCACAGCCAGTGACAGCTGGAGATCCTCTGGCCCAACTAGAAAGAGAACTACAAAGGACCATGTCTACTTACCTCGAACCTGCTTTTTTATTTCTTTGGCAGAATCCAGCCATGTCTGTAAGAAAGAAGAAAAGGCGTTCACACAGAGCTCCAGACACACAAACAATTCAGCATGGAGGCAGCTCACCGGCCGCCTTGGGAAAACGCCTCCAGATGAGTCTATATACCCCTGGAAGCCTTTGCCTTAATTTATCAAAGCACAGTGGTTCTCCACAGCAAAAAAGGAAAGCAGAGGTTGGTTTTGAATCCACACTCCAGTGTGTCCTGGCTGAGTAACTAGAGCCTCTCTGCCTAAGTTCCCTCATCTCTAAAATGTGAATTTTGTCATCGTGTCGATCTTACAAAGCTGCTCATATATGTAAGTCTGCTTATAAAGAGCAAATGTGAAACAAGCATGTGCTATTTACAGGATATGGGCAAGATCAGTAAAGATCTAGAACTGGAATAATTGACAACTTCCCAATCTTTAACCTCTGGTCTTGTTTCTATGTCAGCACAGCCCCTGGTGCATGGTTCATTACCCAGTTAATGTTCACTGGATGAATCTATCTTGCCCTCCCCCCATTCTCTCCCTTCTATGTTCTTCCACCTCACTTAAGAGTCTATACATCACTAGAGCACGCCTCTTCAACCTACAATACCCCTGCAACATAACGGCACGTTAAAGAGCCTCACTGTTAACAACCCTTCATAGACCTCTAGGAGAGATGTTTAAAGACAAAAACTGATAAATTTTTAGTATTATTTAGAATGTTTGTTTTGAGATAGAGTCTCATTGTATAATGCTAGATGGTCTAGAACTCAGTATGTAGACCATGCTAGCCTTGAACTCACAGAAATCTTCTGCCTCTGTCTCCCAAAGATTGGAATTAAGGTATGCACCACCACACTCATCATATTTACAATATTAGATTTTAAACTATATTAAACTTTTTAAAACTACAAGACATATACACATTTTGGATAAAACCCGTTGGTAGAATACATGCTGCTTACACATGCAAGGTTCCCAGGCTTAATAGTCCACACACACGCCTCACACACACATATACATATTGTACACTCACACATAGCACATACACTCACACTCGCACACAGCACATACACTCACACTCACACACAGCACATACACACACACAGCACATACACACTCACACACTTACATAAACATTAAGCACGCACTTGTTGGAGCCCTGTCAGAGAGGAAGAATCTGAGTGCTTTTCCTTTGCCTCTCATTTGGTCAAAGGCAAGGGAATTTAAACACAAATGCTAAGTCTGGTGGAACCTCTGAAAACCCTTGGCTTATATGCACCCCAAAATGCTTACTAATGGCACCCACAGCAGGGTGACCCATATTCTCTACTGTTTTAAGAGACTTCTCAGCTCTTCATTCCAGAGATCCCATAAGCAATTCTAGGACTCTGGAGCTAAAATCCCCACCAAGCTGACACTGAAAAGGGCAAATCCAGATTTGTGTCAATCACACGGGACCTGCAAAGTCTAAGCTATCTTACAGAACCAGTTACCGCTTAGGAGTGAGATGGCTAAGCAGGTAAAAGCACCCACTGCTGACCAAGCCCGAGTCTAACCCCACTCTCTGTGATAAAAGGAGAACACCAATTCCCAAAAGTTGTCCTCTGACCTCCATGCATGTGCGACCCCTAATCCCAACCCCACACACAAAATGAATTAATACAATTTATAATTTTTTGAACAAGATCAAAGGCCAAGGTTAAAAACAGATCAAAAGCAGAAACAAAAACTTTTAGTAATAATAAAATCAGTATGTGTACTTCTTTGCTCAATTTAAAATATTTAATTCTTGGTATTGTATTCTGCCAACAAACATTTGAGGAATGATCTCATGTGGATGACACTGTGATTATGAAGAAAAGACTGGAGCTGGAGAGATGGCTCAGCAGTTAAGAACACTGGCTACTCTTCCAGAGAACCCAGGTTCAATTCCCAGCACCCACATGGTAGCTCACAACTCTATAACTCCAGTTTCAGGGGATCTGGTACCCTCACAAATATGTACATGAAGGCAAAACACTAACGCATGTAAAATTTAAAAAGAAAAACAAAAAGACTAAAATAAAATAACACTCAAGGAGCAGTCACTAGTGAGAGATGAGTGGTGAGTAACCATTTGCACACCCTGGGTGTGACTGCCACAATACTATGCTGAAGCCCAGAGCATCTCAGAACTGAAGGAATTTTAGGAAACGTATCTGGGGAGTCTAAGTCTTGAAATGCAGTAGTCAGTCAAACAAAGAAGAAATGAAATTAGATAGGTACAGAAGTACAAAATAGCTGTTGTGCATAGTTCAGCATAACTTGAAGACAGAGATACAACTGAAAGTACAGTAAGGGCCAGGACACGGAGACAGCACTCAAATGCTAAGAAACCTGGGCTGCATCAAGCTCTAGACAAGTGGAAGCCAAAGGACTTAAAGGAATGACAGTCATAGGAAGTGTGACTATAGTCAGAGGCTGTAACTGAGAACACATACTGAGGTCTAGTAAGTATAAGGGATAAGGCTCCAGGGTCTTAACCTTTCCACTGTTCTCATTAGCTATATAACCTTGATATGGGACAATCTTGCTGAACTTCAGTTTCTCTTGATGATGAGAAAAAGCACTTCAGTAATAATGCTCTCTCTTTCTCCCTCTCTCTCTCATTAAATTCTAGAAGGAAAATCTGAGAATATGAGAGACCACTGCATGCATGGATGTCTTGGAGAGACAGATATAAACACTGTCACCACCATGAGAAGGGGAATTTGCCAGCAGCCTACACTGAAGTCTTCTTACCTTAGAGGTTGCGCTGTCCCACACAGCTAAGCCAAAGTAGTCTTCTTCCAACAGGTTGAGGTGCTCACATACTCGCTTAAGCAAATCTTGTCCCTTAGCATGTTTCTGTGAAGATACACAAAGACTACTTAAGGTTCTTTATTCTTGTATTCATGCCAAATTTTCAAAAAGTGTGATTTTCCAATTTCCTTTTTTTATCTTTTGTAACACAAACATTCTCAGATAGCTGCACAGTCTAACTAGAACACGATGTATAAAATCCCTCTTCCTTATCAATGCAACATATTACAGCACTTTGGAAACAGCAACAAAGCTGAGTAAAATCCCATCTCCCCTGTTCTCCATCTCCATCTCCACCCAAAGCACCACACACACGCAGGATCTCACTATGTGACCCTCTAGTGTTCGAATCTTAAGTGCTAGGACTACAGACACGCACAGCCACACCCAACTAAGCACACTCATGCATTCATAGTCACATTCTACTCCTCCCGCTTGCTCTCATAATTTTCTGTGCAGTGTTTCATGAATTCTGCTATGGGTTACCATGGTCTGTTGAGGTCTGGTCTGTTGCTATGGACTATAATGCTAAATTCTGTACCCAGGGTCTAATTGCCTCAAGACGAGGAGATCCTTACACATAGCAGCTTTTGTTGCATAAATCTTGCCCCGCCCAACAAGTTATCTGTGACTGGTTAATAAAGATGCCTACAGTCTGTAGTTGGGCAGAAGAGAGGTAGATGGAGCTTCAGTTCTCAGGCTTGGGGTCTAAGGCAGAGAGGGGAGGGGAGGGAGAGGGAGGAAGAAGAGAAGGAGGAAAGGGAGGGGAGGAGGAAAGAGAGAGAGGGAGGGAGGAGAGGAAGAAGTCGCCAAGGTGTAGGTAGATCGTGAGCTTATGGCCATGAGGGCGGGCTTGCTGGTGTAGGAATAGCCCAGGTTAAACATAGCAAGTGATATCTTGAGGATATTGACAGAGAAGTAGAGAAAATAGCTTAGAGGGTTGATATCTGCCCAGCTGTAGTACTTTTAAGGCTTATTATAAATATAAAGGTTTTGTGTCTTTTATTTGAAGGCTAAGTGATCTAAAGTAGGATAGAAACCCCCAAATAATATTTATCGCAACGTTCATCAACTAAATTACTGGCTCAACCTGTCAACAGAGATAACTGTGGCTGTGGAATTCATTTCCATAGTAAGTTTCAGTGAGCATGACCTATACCTGAACTCCCTACAGTCTCCTTCTGAGAAGTAGGAAGCAGACACTGGCGGTCACAGCAGCTATGCAATAGTGTTACGAATCATTTTCTTTACAAATTCAAACCACTCCTAAAGTTGGGCACTTAGACTCTTGCCTATAAGGAAGAATGAATGCCCTAATTTTACAGACCATGAATTAAAGTTAAAACAAGCTGGCTCCTCTATTGGCCAGCTAATCAACTGTGTCATTTCAATTAACAATAGCTTGTTCAGCTGTAAAATAAGAATTTTAATACCAGTTTACTGAAAAACAAACAAACCAGAAACATGTTAATGTCTTCTGAGAAATTTGCACAAAAATACTTCAAAATTATATATTTTTTTTTCCCTGTTCTGGGGACTGAGCCTCGTGTGTGTCATGACCCTGTGCAATTACTGAGCTATCCATCCTAGCTGTGCAGATGTTTTTAGCGCATACATTTGACATAGCCTCTTCTTAATGAATCAATTTAAATGACTATTAGTAACTTTCATCATTCTGTTCACTCAATATTAACTCATTTACACAGCACCATTTTCTTTCCCCTTTTTTCTGATTTCACCCTAAATGGTGGCCAATAATTTGAGAAATCAGGTACATTTCCCTAACCCCTTTATTCATAATTCCCAAATCCAGGAGTTCTAAAAACTCCAAAATCTAACTTAAAAGGACATCAATTTATTTTATTACTAAAGCTCATTTGTTGAAAAAATTCTGGCATTTTATAACCTTCATTTATTCATCTTAGAACAAATCTTGATATTTTTGTCAATGAAATAACATATTTGAGTCTGGCATAGTGGTGCATACCTGCAATCCTCACACTTGGTGACAGAGGCAGGAGACAGGAGTTAGGAGTTCAGGAGCATCCTAAGCTACACAACAACTTGAAGTCCAGCCTGAGCTACATGAGTCCCCATCTTAAGAACAACACCATAATTACAAAGTCAAAGATAATATGAATTCTATATATAATATTTTAGAATGCTTATGGTTGGACACATTTACCTATGTACACAATTTGACCCAGAAATAATGAAGTTCAATCACATGAATCACACATTTTATTCGTATAAGCTATTAGTACTTGCAATAATTGTGCACACAGCAACCATGGCATAACACACAACTACTGTTCTAACTAAAGCAACAGTTAACAGACAGTTTAGTTTGTCCTGAAGGAACAAAGAAGGAAGCTAAATAACTGACATTTATTCAATCCTTACTCAATTACTGATTCTTTCATAAAAATTAGAGATTTTAAGAAATGGTATATATAATATATATATATATATATATATTCTCCAACTGGAAAAAAAGAAACAGCATGATATAATTTTTACTTCTATAGTACATCTCATGGGACTAAAGACATATCAGACACAATGAATGACTGAAGCTTAGATCTGGGGGAACAGAAATGTTAGAAATAGAGTCTGAGTGTGTGTGTGTGTGTCCACATGAATTCGTGTGCATCATCTGTTTGCAGGAGCCTGAGGAGCCTGTAAGTGGATGTCCATTCCCCTGGAACAGGAGTCACAGGCCATCATACGGGTACTAAGAACCAAACTCAGTTCTCTGAGAGGGCAGCAAATGCTCTAAATCATCTCTCTAGCCATGTAACTCTTTTTTAAATTAATTATCTATGTGATCTCTCTGTCTCTCTCTGCCTCTGTCTGTCTGTCTCTTTCTATGTGTGTGTGTGTATGTTTATGTGTGTACTCATAACACGTGTGTATGTAAATGTGTGAGTTCCACAGCGCGCATGCGGGCCAGAGAACGACCTCAGGCATCAGTCCTTTGCCTTGTAACTTATTTGAAAGAGGGAATCAGCACTTCCTGCACCAGGCTATCTGCTCACCAACTTAATGGAACCCTCCTGTCTCTATACTCATCTCCTTGTGAGAGGACAGGGATTACAGATGCTAATGCAGCCAGCTTTGTGTGGGTTCTGGGCATGTGAACTCACAGCTGCATGGCAGGTGCTTCTGCATCAGACACCTCCTAGCAATTTCTTTTTCAAACATAATTACAGGATAGCTAGAAATTCAGGCTATTTTGGAAAATCTGGTCATAGAGAGGCACCCACCATGTATAATACATACACACATATTACCTTTTGAAAAACAAAATGACTTTAAGTCTCAAGATTTTGACAGATTCAGAGAGGAAAAAATAAGACTCACAATTTTCCTGTCCCTTCATTTCCAGAAAGCCACTGTCAACATTTCCACCCACAGAATGTCCTCGGGGCGGGCCTTGTCTGTAGCACAGGAAGTGACTGTGAGTGCTCTGACCTCTGGGATTAAAACGACTCACCTCTACAACACATTCGTAGACCGTGTCATCCAGCAAGGAGACCTTGCAGTGCATGTTTCTGTGTCTCCTGACGGGCTTCTGTGAGGCTTCGGGTTCTCTTTCTGCTCTTGACTCTGGGTCCTCCTTCACCTCTGTTCCAGAGCACTCTTCAATCCCTTCTCCTTCCTTCGTTTCAGAATCCGGGTCCTCTCTGTGTTCCTCCTGAGCTGGCTACACACATCCATGACACCAAGTCATTGTAAAGGTACTCACAAGCAAGGCACACACTCCTGCCTATAGCAACTAATATAATGTCCCTACCAATAAAGACACAAACAGGAAAAAAACTATTAAAGCAAAAATAAGTTGAATTATATTAACTATATCATATTTTTCTAAACGATATTATGATTTCTGTAAAGATGTTCAACGTTACTATTCTTTCCCTCCCCAACCAGGTAGAATTCTACCAAATCAGTACATGACTGTGGAACACCAATCTACTGCTCTCAGCATTATATAATATAATGCTCATCCAATTTTTGTTGTCTCTCTTCTATGATCATCAGCTTTGGCAAGGCCACTTTGTGAACCGAAGATAAAATGATTTGTCATAGGCTTCACATTTCATAGACAGCTGAAAGTTTCTGAGGGCTTCCTATCCTCTACATAGCTGCCTTAAACAAATGATGTTACCAGGCTAAAAACTGTAAACTCCACCTTAATGTCTCTCTGTCTTGGAATATCCAAACAAGGCTCAGGAAGGAAGAGGAAGACTGAGGCTCCGCCTTCGGTAACCATTAAGTAAGTCCCTATGCAACACAGAAAGTCAGAAAATATATTTTATTTATTTATTTTATGGATGTGAGTATACTGTGGCTGTCTTCAGACACACCAGAAGAGGGCATCAGGTCCCATTACAGATGGTTGTGAGCCACCATGTGGTTGCTGGGAGTTGAACTCAGGACCTCTGGAAGAGCAGCCAGTGCCCTTAACTGCTGAGCCATCTCTCCAGTCCCAAAAGTCAGAGAATGTTTGACCCACGTTTTCTTACTGATTTTTTGTAATTGGTTTGTTTTATAAAGACTAACTAGCTTCAAACTTGTATTTCTCTTGCTTCTGTCTTCTAAGTGCTGGGATTAGGGGCCTCACTGGACTATTTCCTTACTTTCAACACAATAAATCTATCGGGAGTTTTAACTAAATTCTATGAATTTTTTCTTCCAAAACAATACATGACTGCCATTTATAAATAAAAAGGAAAAGACTGAATTGCTTGCCTGATGTACCAGATTCGGGAATGGCTAACAGGCTTGTAATCGTCTCTACAACCATCTCACACGCATCCTCAGAGAGTTATGTTTGTCCCAGCCCACTGAACCATTTCTTATATTAAGGAGCAGTCTGTTGCTCCTCCCAGCTTCACGTGGGTAGTATCAGGCTCACAGCAGCAAACACTTCAGCCTCTGAGCCACCATACTGCCCCACCACTTATAGTTTGTAACTTCTCAGGGTAGAATGACTAAACAAGCATTTAACACTAACAGATGAGTGCTGGGGGATGGGTGCCACCTTTAATCTCCAGCACTCAGGAGGTAGAGACAGGTAGATCTCTGTGAGTTAGAGGCCAGCCTGGTCTACAGAGCTAGTTCCAGGCTACCTAGGACTACATTGCAAGGTCTTCTCTAAAAGAAAGAAAGAAGGAAAGAAAGGAAGGAAGGAAGGAAGGAAGGAAGGAAGGAAGGAAGGAAGGAAGGAAGGAAGGAAGGAAGGAAGGAAGGAAGGTGGATGGATAACAGCAAACAAACAAGGCTAATAGATGAAGCTGGGGAAATGGATCAGTCAGTAAGATGCTTGCTATGCAAGCATGAGGGCCTATCAGTTTTCTGTGATTTCTATGCAGTCCCTAGCTTGATTCCATAGATCTCATTCATAACTATTACATAGTGAATCTTCTTTCCTGTGTGTAAGTCAGAGGACAAGGACAACTTTAAGGAGCTGGCTCTTGGTATCTACCTTAGAGGCAGAGTCTTTCTTGTTTCGTCCACTGCACTGCTCACTCTAGCTAACTGACCACAAGCTTCCAGGTGAGTCTCCTGTCTGCTCTTCCAATCCTCCCAGAGGAATGCTGGGATTACAGATTTGTTCTACCACACTGAGCTTCTTAAGAGGGCTTTAGGGATTTGAATCAGGTCACCAGGCTAGTGCAGAAAGTCTTTCATCCACTGAGCCATCTATGTAACCCTGATCTTGTTTTTATATTGTCTTACTAACAGCCAGTGCCTATTGTGATTTCATCCTAAAGTCCAGTCTTTGGCACTCAGAACATACAAATAATATTTCTGGAAACATATGTAATCATTTTAGAAGTCTAATGAAACTATATACCCCAAACTTTAGGCCTTTCACTGAAGCACACAGGACTTAAACTTTAATAATCTAGATAATATTCAAAGCTTCAGAAGTTAAGATTTTGAATATAATTTTTTATTTTGTATGCACTAAGACTGGAAACAATAAGATTCCTAGAAAACAGTTTGAGTTACACTGCTAGTGCCTTCGCATGTATTCTGGACAAAGGAACAATTTATGTTTAATTACACTGTGACAAAGCTAAAGCCCTGTATGAATAAATACTACAGAAGGAGCCGATGAGGTAGCTCAGCAGGTAACAGCACTTCCTGGCAGGCCTGGTTACCTGAGCTTGATCCCTGAAGGCCACACGGTGGGAAAAAGAGAACTGACTCCCCACAGTGGTGCCCTGGTTTCCACAGGCACACCGTGATACAGGCACATTCATGCACACACAGAAATAAGTGTAATAAGAGATTAAAACTATTACACAAGGAATAGAATTAGCATTGTTCTCTACATCTCACAGTAATGTGCTCCCTACAGGAAGGCAGGCATAGCTCAGATCTACCATGTACCCTGGGATGGCCCAAATCCATCATATGTACTAATGAAGATTTTCATTGAAGGGCCACACTGCTCTAAACTACCTCACTCCTTCCTTGCTTTCTCAATAAAACTCAAATTTGTTCCACTGTTGTGGCAAGATGATATATGGACTGAATAAGCTCATTTGATAGTTTTCTCTCATTTCTTTGACTTATAAAGTATATTTTTTTAAGTCAGGTTTCAACTGATGACATTAATTTCTTTAGAGAAGAAACTCTTCATGCTATTTACCTTTATCAATGCCTAAGCCAGCTGGCTCATAAAAACAAAGCCCAATACTCTTCTATGAAAAGTACAGCATACAATGCATCTTCATTATCTTCTTGCCCAGTCACACGCCTTACCTGGGTTTCTATACTGCTTAATGAATGAAGATCCAAAGATGGGTCTGTTTTGAGCTCAGGTTCAGGAGCCGCAATGGGGGCCTTTAAAATGATGTCTTCATCAAGGCTGGTTCCAAGTTCTATCTCCTTCTGACCTCCTTCACCTTTCTCTTTCTCCGACTCAACTTCTCTGCCTTCTTCTTCAGAGACCTGAGACTTGGGCCTTTTGAGGAATGAGGAGAGCAGTCGTGACAGACCTCTGCTTTCTGATGTCCGTTCCTTGTTCTTGGTCAAGTCTTCATGTGTTGGCGTGTCCCCATTGGATGCTTTCAGCTTCTGCTCACCCTGATTACTGCCCTCAACCGCAGCTGCCTGGGAAGCCTCCTCCAGCTGAGTTTCTCGTTGGCCTGAGTTTGTGGCTTCCTCACTTTCTTCCTTCTGTTGCTGGTGCTGAGAGTTCTCAGCTTCAGCCGCTAAGCTCTTCTCTGTTGTCATGATGTTCCTATTAAAAGGAAGAAGAAAAGGGAACAATTATAAGCAAAACACACTGGTGCAGGCAAACCCCTAAACCACAAAAGGCTAATATATTTAAATTTAATCACCAACAGAATTCCAATCCATTAAACAGAAGACCTTGCATTAAAGCACAAAAAAATTTACCTATACATCCTGAATAAATTATTAATGCCTTAAGTTGTGAAAGATATGTACATTGAGAGGCTAGCTTAAAACAATATCTACCAGCCAGCCAGTGGTGGCGCACTGCTTGTAATCACCGCGCTTGGGGGTCAGAGGCAGGCTGCTTTCCAAGTTCGAGTCCAGCCTTTGCTGCACAGTAAGTTCGTCTCACAGACCGGGTCAAAAAACAAACAAACAGACCAATATCTACCAAGACCATGGAATGAAATATACCATAATTAAATTAAAGGCTCAGAACTGTACATAGCAAATACACCTTCATGCTTCCTAAAACAGGGTATCTGGGTACTGTCCTTTCAAGGTGTCAGTCAAAACGATTTGCAGGAATTCCACCCCTAGAGATGATTACATTTAAAAGTTCTGTGAATCTCTTTTGCTTTCCTTCGTTGTATTTCTTAGGGTGAAGACTTCTCCATTAGGAAGAACAAACACAGAATTCTGAGCAGTTGCTACCAGAGTTGACAAGAGCAAGGACAAGTATACAGTTAACCACACAAAAGATGCCTTCAGGTTTTATGACGTAATACCAAATTACATTCTCGTTCAGAGGTATCCTATTTTAAGCTCTTCAAAAGAGGTTTTTTTTTTTTCCCCTGAGAAATAAGTGTTTGAATGTTCAGCAGTTTTGAAAGTAGGAAGTGAAACCATTATACTAGGAGGGGAAACCAGAGAAATGCTATAGGGAACATTTAGAAAGCCAATGCTGATTTACGTTATGTTTTACGTGAGCAGAGGGAGAGGGCAGGCTACAAACCTCACGTATATGAAACTTGATATCAAGGCTCCAGCTCTAGTCCTCAAGCCCCAGGATGAGAATCAAAGGCATCGTACTGCTGTTCCAGTTCAGATGACACGTCCCTCAGAGAGGCCTCCCCAGCACCCCAGCTAAAGCAGTGGCCCTGATCCCACAGATGCCGTCTCAGCCCTACAACACATCAGACCTTCTGGGCTTCACTTCTTTATTGCCTTCTTCTGAATCCCTCCTCCATTTAAAATACAAAGTTTTATGAGAATAAGCTCCAGTCCTTTTTAAGAGATTCATTTTTATTTATAATCTGTGTGTGTGTGTGTGTGTGTGTGTGTGTGTGTGTGTGTGTGTGTTTTCAGGTGCCTGAGGTCAGTAAAGGTGTTTGATCTCCTGGGGCTGGAGTTACAGGCAGTTGTAAGCCTCCACCACCACCACCAGTGGTGCTGGGAATCAAATTTTCCTGTTCTGTAAGCAAAGGAAGTATTCTTAACCGCTGAGCCAACTATTCAGCCTGTGAGTCCTTTTCACCACTATACACCCAATGCCTAGAACAGACCCTCATATAACTAATATTAAGCATCTGTGTGTGTGGTATATATGTACAGGTGTGTATGTGTGTGTATGTATAGGTGTGTATGTGTGTGTGGTATATGTGTATAGGTGTGTATGTGTGTGTATGTATAGGTGTGTATGTGTGTGTGGTATATATGTATAGGTGTGTATGTGCACGGACTGGGCAGAGGTCAATGTTGGTTGTCTTCCTCAATTACTCTCTCCTTTACGGTTTTGAGACAGGGCTTCTCACTGAACCTGGAGTTCACTGATTTGGCTAAACTCACTGTTCAATGAGTTCCAGGGCTCTCTCGTTCTCTGCTTTCTCAGTGACGTGGATTACAGACATGTGACACTGAGCTCAGCGTTTTACATGGGTGCTGACAATCTAAATTCAGATCCTCACATTTGCAGGGCAGCAAGCATCTTTGTGACAGATCCATCTCCCCAGCCCCCTAATAAAAATTTGTTTTTTTTGTATTTTGTTTTATTTTGTTTGTTTTTGTTGGAGACAGGGTCTCATTATATAGCTGTGGCTGTCCTGGAACTCACTCTGTAGACCAGGCTGGCCTCTAACTCACAGAGATCCACCTGCCTCTGCCTCCCCAGTGTTGGGATTTAACCTGTACATCCACTATGCCAGTTTGTTGTTGTTGTTGTTGTTTTTGTTTGTTTTGTTTTTAATTAGGATTAAATGTGAAAGCCAGAAGGCAGCTTGTGGAGACCAGTTCTCTCCTGTGGAGACCAGTTCTCTCCTTCCACTCTATGGGTTCTGAGGATTAAATTCAGGTCAGACTTGGCAACAGGTAGTTTTATCCACTGGGCCATCTCAATGACCAAATATATTTTTTTAATGATTTAATTTCACCTGAGTTCATCTGATATCTATAAACATCAAAGGCACCCTCTAATTTTATTCAAGCAAATCCATTCATCCATCAAATACTTATCAAGCATTTATTTAGCACAGGCTTAGTGCCAATGATGTCACAGTAAACAAAACAAACAAGGTCTCCATCACAGAGAAGTTTACTCTGGATTCAACTTTGATACAATGAAACTAAAGTGCAGCAGAAGTCTTACTTAAGTAGGAGACACTCCTAGAACAACTGCATACACAAGGAACAGAGCAATGAAAAGGGGAAGCCCCTAACACTTTCACTGGGCACTGTTTCCGAGTCAGGCCCCATGTCAGTTACATTACCTCAAACAAGCCTTTCAATAACCCCACTGTGGGGGCGGGAGGTATCATCTGATCTTGTACTTGAGGACACTTCAATTCCACAATTGAGTGAGACAGGGTTCTAGACTGAGTCAGGACTGGTTAATATTTGGACAGGACACAGTAACTTGCCCAAGCCAATACTGCTAGTAGATTGCAAGCCACAAAAATGGTACCAAAATAAATGAAGGCACAGTAATAAAAAGAAAGCCCTTAGACTTCTAAATCTAGTTTTAAATATGAAGAGTATTTTTTTAAATGATGGTATTTAAAGCAGTACATCTTCTAACCTAATTTACTAAGTCACTGAAACAACTAAGTCACTGCACAAACCATCTACCAAAACTCAGATTTAGTTTTTTTGCTCCTGAGACAAACTTGTACTCAGGAGAAATAAAATGGCTGTCACCTTCGTATCAGGAGTAGAAAACACGTGTCTGAAATTACCTTTCCTTAAACCCCAAAGCAATTAAAGAACACAAGAAGAAAACCAGGATGTGAAACCTCTGTCACTATGCAGAAATGACAGGAGCACGGTGAGATTCCCTTTGTAAAACTAAGCAAGGGAAGCTGAGGATGGCACATGACGTCCATGGACTGCACACACGGCTTCACGTCTGCCGGACCAGAAGGGAACAGAAACCATCTCTGCACTAACATTTCCCAACATGAAAGATTTTACACCAGCTTCTCTCATAAAGACTTCAAAATCTGTCCTCAAAGTTTTAGCAAGACAATAACTTAGTGTCTGACAGTCCTGAACATACAGCTTTAGTAGACAGACAGTATTTATCCTTGTGTCTTAGGGGTTTTCTTCTACTTTTAAAGGCAGAAGCAGCACCTTCTAAGCAGCAAAGAGCTGCTTCCAGAAAGTGGAACATGAACACTGAGAAAACCTTTACTCAACAAATACTTGCTAAATTCATGCAAGAAGCACACAAAGACCCATGTTATTAAGTGTGCGAGCGGAACCATTAACACCAAAGTGTGCCAATGACACATTTCCCATGCAGACATGACACTTGTGCAGATTTAGCACACTGGATAAAATCTCTGCCACAATTATAACACAATGATTGTGATATACGTAGAATTATAAAATAACAAAAGAATCAATATAGTTTGCTATGAATTTGAACATTTAAAAAAAAAAAAAGTGGGGCATGAAGGCATACACCTTTAATCCCAGCACTCAGGAGACTTGAGACTGGCCAGACTGGTCTACAGAGAGAGTTTCAGGACAGCCAAAGCTACACAGAGAAACCCTGTCTCGAAAACCAAAAAAACAATAAATTAATAAATAGATAAATAGTTTTAGCTTTTTGAGACAATGTCTCATATAGCCCATGCTAACTTCAAACTGTCACTGTAGTCAAGGCTGACCTTGAACTCCTGATCCTCCTGCCTGTACCTCTTGAATACTGGGACTACCAGTGCATGCCACCAGTTCAGCTCAATAAATAATTATTATTTTTTAGTAGCTCAAACGTGTCCTGGCAAGTCAGTGGTGCACGCAATCGAGTTCCTCAAGTTACAGATGACAGCATGGATACGCACAGGAAGACACAAAGCCAAGAGGCAGAACCAGGACAGCCACTACAGACAGATGCTCACTGCTGAGTGATGCTATTCTCAACCTAGCACAAAGCCCTAAGGAGAGTATCTATTTACTTGATGTCACAAAGAGGTCTTTTGATTGTTGTAAAGGAAAAACAAAATCTGCGCAACACTGAAGACAAAGAGATGCGCTCCCATTCAGAATCAATCTTAATCCTCCAAGGCCTGAGAACTGGACAGCATTTGGAATCAGAGATGCATCTGTCCTAACAGTGTGCATCTACTTTCTGGAGGCAAATCAGATCATTAAAGGCCCCATACTAAGCCGACTGAGAAGGCCAAATAAGGTCTTCCTTTTTTTTTTTTTTTCTTTAAATCTTTCTTACTATCAGAGCTGGTGTTCCATTAAAGCTTTTTAGGTAGAAAATTTAATGAGAACAGTACAGTTTGTAGCATTATAAAAACTTCCCTTGCTATCCACATTTAAGAATAAAGTCTAATGACATAATTATCCATTTTACTCTTCGAATTGGCTCACAGAATATCTATATTGATGCTTACTGAATGCTAACTAGGTGTAAGGGTTTTGGCTTGGGTCTCTAATACACAAATCTTAAGTAGAGAAGAAATATATAGATAGCTCAAACTAAAAAGCAAAACCTACTATTTCATCTGACAAGGTGTTCTAAGTGAAATCAGGACTGTAAAGTAAGAGAGAACACTCAAAGAGCAACCAGGAAAAGCTCCTGAAAAAGGCCGCTTTTAAGTTAAGGATGAATACAGATGTCAGTAGAAAGAAACTTGAGGCACGTGAGCAAATGGAATTGGGGGAGGGGAGGAATTAGCATTAGTAAGAACATTACAGGCGCGTAGGAAGCAGCAAGCATCCCAGACTGACTAGAATCAGATCACGAGGAGGAGGAGGAGACAGTGCAACTAGAATAGAGCATTCCTTTAAAATTAGATTTCAATCAAAATAATAGCATCAGGCATCTACTAAATATCTACTTGATGGCACATATTCTTTTTAATGTTTACTACATTATCTTATAACAATTCTGTACACGTGTGCATTTCCCACATAAACAGCCTCCTCAGAGGTTAAAAAAAAAAGATGCCTCAATACAGAGTCAACATAAACTTTTGTTTTTAAGATTTATTTATTTTATGTATGTGAGTACACCGCAGCTGTCTTCAGACACACCGGAAGAGGGCACCGGATCCCATTACAGATGGTTGTGAGCCACCATGTGGTTGCTGGGAATTGAACTCAGGACCTCTGGAAGAGCAGATGGTGCTCTTAACCACTGAGCCATCTCTCCAGCCCCAACATATACTTTGATAAAAATGTTAATAAACAATGGAGTGATAATTCTATTGTAATTCTCAGGGTAATGTCTGTAATAATAAACCTGGCTGTTAAAGAACTCTGATTGTTGGGACGGTTTATTTCATGTCTAGTACCTTCAGTTTGAAGCTCCACACACGTAACAAACTTTTCTTCCTATGAAGTCTACTTGAAGATTGAACAGGGAGAGAAGACGACAGTTTAGGAAGACTGATTATGGTAAGCTGTTCTGAAAGCAGAAGAGTCACTGACTGTTTCTAAATAGGAAGTGAAGAAAAAGTGGAGACAGAGAGAAACTCCACAAACGGCTGGGTAAATTCAGGTTATCAGTGCACAGCCACAATGGGAATCCCTAGGGAAGCTGAAACTTATACGGGGTAGACAATGTGTGAAGCTGAAATCAGCCGTAAGAGTAACTGTTACCCTAGTCTCCCTGGCTTGTTCCAATTTCTGTGCTACTCCTTAGCACAAGCACTTACAGGTCTAACCCTAATGCATTCTATAATATGTCTCCCTTGGCCCACTCTGATAAATGATAAGACACAGCCACTGAGTACAGTGGTACAGATCCATAATTCCAGCACTACGGAAATTGAGGCAGGAAGACCATGAGTTCAAATTCAGCATGGGCTATTGTAAAAGAGCCTGTCTCGAGCCAAACACAAAACAAATGGAACCAACACGAAGAGGTATCTCACAGCCATCTAAAAACGAAATAGAAATCAATTCAATTCGGTTCTTCCTAATTCAGTAAATCACTTGATCAAATCATAAATATAAGCAAGTGCTGTCAATAGTGTTCCCTTTGTCCTCTCCAGCTCAGTCACTTAGGACACAGAGTGGCTCTGCTCCACTGCCATCATGACTGTCAAATCTACACTTCCACCTCAATCTACAGCCCTTAAAGTATCTGCCTCTCGCCCGCCTCACTGATTTCCAATATGACAATAGCTCACAAGAAAGAGATTTAAGGTCTTGACTGAAAGTTCTACAAGAGAAATACAATTTTTGTTTTGTTTTTCAAGACAAGGTTTCTCTGTGTAGTCCTGGCCATCCTGGAACTCACTCTGTACACTCGGTTGGCCTTGAACTCACTGAAATTTGCCTACCTGACACCACTGCCTGGTTGAGAAATAGAATTATAAGACAGTTAAGAGATCTTTAGCTGCATTTCTAAGGCTTAAGAGTCAGAGCTCTCATATGACAATTCACTGTGTATTTTGAAAATGTTACAATGTTATGGGTACATCATAACTAGAAGGCTACAGGAGTAAGACTAGATTTCACTCTCCAGCCAGAATTCTCTGGAAATAATCCCTCAGTTCACAACAATTACATTGTGACTTAAAACTTCCATTCAGTTCTGGTAGTTCAAAGAGAATGCATTTGTCAAAGAAAAGACAAAATAACATAACTTAAAGTTGATATAAGGAAGAAACATAGTCCCTGGAAATTATAAACAGTATCATTTACATAAAGACCAAAAATAAATTCCTAATACTCAAAGACATTTAATAATTAAATGGTCTGTTTAGGAACTCAGCTTATTAAAACCATCCTTTGTTAGCCACAGGGATCTAGGATTCCAAAGGATTCCAAAATCCAGAGATGCCTAAATCGCTCATTCAAAACAGCATAGTATTTACACACACCACCTAATAGTTTATATTATCACATTTAGTTTGTGCATGTGTTGTGAGAGACAGACAGACAGACAGATGAGACAGAAGCATGTGCCACAGAATGTATGTGGATGAAAGTCAGAGGACAGCATTGGGAAATTGGTTCTCTCCTTCTGCTGTGGGCTCTGGAGATGTAACTTGGTTGTCAGGCTTGCAAGGCAAGCGCTTTTACACACTGAACCATCTCAGCATCTCTTACATGCTTTAAATCACCTGTAGTTAGGTGTCAGCATCTCACACAATGTGAACGCTAACAGTTGCTATGCTATATCATTTAGATGGCAATAATAAGGAAAAAAATTAGCATGGGTGAGTTGTTTCCAGTTTTCAGACTTGAAACTAGCAGACATAGAGACTGGATTATCACCAAAAACATTAGTCAGAAGATGAATGTCCACTGTCATGGAGGCCAGAGAAAAGAACTTACATTGGCTGAACTCAAGGCTCTCTTCCAGAGCTAACATTTCCAGATAGAAAGGAAATGCAAGGGTCCTTAGAGTAGTAACACGAAAAGGTTATTTAAAAAGTTTACATTGTAAAGTCAGTTACCAATTGCATTAGGAGTGGTTTGAATACGCTTGGCCCAGGGAGTGGCACTATTAGTAGGTGTGGCCATGTTGGAGTAGGTGTGTCATTGTGGGAGTGGGCTTTAAGACCTTCCTCTCAGACAATTTGGAGACGGTTGTCTCCCAGCAGCCTTCAGATGAAGATGTAGAACTCTCAGCTCCTCCTGCACCATGCCTGCCTGGATGCTGCCATGCTTCTCACCATGATGATAATGGACTGACCCTCTGAACCTGAAAGCCAGCCCCAATTAAATGTTGTCCATTTTAAGAGTTGCCTCGGTCCTGGTGACTGTTCACAGCAATGAAAGCCGTAAGACAGGGGAATTAAGAAAACAAAACAAAAGATAAAGGCCTTTTTCTCTACTCAGAAAATGCAATCCTGGGAAATTCTTTCAGACAGAAAAAAAAAAAAACCCAATAATAACAAAAGTTCAAACATTAAAGCTTTAAGGATATGATAGAAAACATCTTGTTTCCCAGTAAAATCAATTCTCCCCAAACCACAGGAAAGTGTCTTTCCTTTATGTTCAACTTAAGTACATGAAAAATCACTTATAGAAAAATAAGAGACGCAATGTGGTTTTCAAAATAAAAAAGGTAATCCTTCCTCTCTCCTCTTGAAATTATTTTGAGTCTTTAAGAAGACTTATTTGCCATGAATCAGGGGTGGTACTCAGCATGAACAAGCTGTTTTCACCAACTTGAGTTAATTTAAGTCATTTCTATGATGACTAACACCGTTGGATCAACTCATTCAAAGATACTTTTTAAATAAACAGATTCTTACTCATCTCCTTCTAAAAGAAAAAATAAGAGGTCCAATACATCTCTGTAGGATTCTAGCTTGGACTCAGAAAATATCTATGTACATTCTAGATATATTAATACTCAGGATTTCTAAGCAAAGTATCAGTGAGACAGAAGTGAGATGCCAAAAGCCATTTTCCACAGAATGGCTTCTCATCCACTAAGTCTCAAAATGTGTTATTTTAGCCATTCTCGATGGAAATCTCTAAAAAATGAGCTATGTGCTTCGTTTTAGATTTTTTTTAAATCTACAGAACAAAATTAAACTTTATTGACTTAGTCATCACTATGAGCGTCAATTACTATGCAGAACTGATGTCCTAGCAGGAGAGCAAAGTCCTTGGAGTGGCTGGCTGTCTTCCAGTCTTGACGTCTGCCTTTGATAGTTCTATGCACTAGCAGTCAGCTCATACACAGCTGCTCTCGAGGAGGCCTGTCAACAAGCAGCTTACAACATCTTCTATTCTTATGAACTAATCCACCATTAGTAAAGTCAAATAGCCAATCATGTTAAAATTGTGTCCAAATTAAGAATAAATCCTAAGAACAGTAAGACTGAGTCACATTACTGGAAAGCCTCCAGTAATTTTTATGAAATTGATTTTAGTTCTTCAAATTACATTTTAAGTCCACTCTGAAGTTTCCATTATGTGGTGATTGGCTGAGACTATCAGATAAGTGACTTTCAAGAAAACCACATCAACATAATGACCAGTCTCCTCCTTTCCAGAGAATTCTAGTTTGCTTCTCTGTTGTTATGATAATCACCATGACCAAAAGCAACTTGGGGGTGAAAAGGGCATATTACATCTTACAGGTGACAGTCCAGTCCGTCATGGAGAGAAAGCAAGGCTACAGCTTGAAGCAGACCTTGGAGACTGGCTTGCTCAGCCAGCGTTCTCACACAGGCAGGGGCCAGAGGTAATGCTGCTCACCGTGGGCTGCACTGCTCACTCACTTCAGTCACTGACCAGGAAAATGTTCCCATAGATATGCACACAGTCCAGTCTGAAGGAGGCAGTTCCTCAGGGGAGGCTCCTCCTCCCTGGTGACTCATATACTCTGTGTGTGTGTGTGTGTGTGTGTGTGTGTGTGTGTGTGTGTGTGTGTGTGTGTGTATGTGTGTAGTGTGTTTATAGGTTTTTGTTTTTTGCTTTTTTTTTTTTTTTATTAAAAAGAGGAAATAGAGCCGGGCATGGTGGCGCACGCCTTTAATCCCAGCACTTGGGAGGCAGAGGCAGGCGGATTTCTGTGTTCGAGGCCAGCCTGGTCTACAGAGTGAGTTCCAGGACAGGCCGTGCTACACAGAGAAACCCTGTCTTGAAAAACCAAAAAAAAAAAAAAGGAGGAAATAGAGAGATGGTTCAGCAGTTAAAAGCATTTGCTGCTTTTGCAGAAGACCCAGGTTCAATTCTCAGTACCCAGCCCTCTGTAACTAAGTTCCAGGAGATTGAATGCCCTACATATATATATCAGTTTTTTAAGACAGGGTTTCTCTGTATAGCTCTGGCTATCCTGGAACTTACTATGTAGATCAGGTTGGCCTTGAACTTAAAAGATCCGCCTGTCCCTGCCTCTGCCTCTCAGAGTGCTGGGATTAAAGACATGTACCACCAATACCTGGCAAAAATACATATTTTTTTAAAAAGAAAAAACACCATGGTATACATGGTGAGTTCCAGGATAGCCACGTCTCTGTATAGAGACGCTGTCTCAAAAACAAATGAAACGCCAAAAAGAAAAACTCTACCTGCTACAAAGGGCAGAGTGGAGAAGGAAACCAAGACAGAATGGAGCCAGGGAGGGACCGGGAGAAATAAAGGGGAAGGTCAAGTGTGCACTACACCGTGAGAGACAGACAAAACCAGCTGTCCTCTTTCAAATCCAGCAGGAAAGAGACCCTGCGAGCTAGTATAATGACCCTTAAGTTAAAATGTAGTTTTACTCTTAGAAAACGGTATTTCAGAGTTCAGAAGTTGTAAAAGTTTACCTCAGATTCACTGCTATACTTTGGGCTCCTAATAAATGTGTACAATTGGGTCATAATCCTAAGCCATCTTGAGATAGAAAGATAGGACCAAAAGCAGCAAAGTAGAACTTAAAGAAACCTGAAGTTTATACACTGAAGTTTTTAAAAATAACTACAAGGGGTGGGGGAATGAACTATGTACTTCTGAAGTTTTTAGAGGCATACATAATTCACTACTCTAACTAAAATGTGCACTCATAGAAAAAAATGCTCTTTAAAATTTTATTTATAATGCAATAATTTGTTAATTTATTGTATAGCATCCAAAGGACATTAACTGATATGCCATCCCACAGAAGTACAATATTTGACAGACTTAAGTTCGTGCCAAATATTTTCTCATGTAGCTTATCCTTTGGCACCAAAGATGACTGACAGAGTACAGTGAAGACGGCAGCAACACTTAATTCCCCAAGGATGTGGTTCTGGGTCATCTGTCTGGAACCTGAGTCCAGAGGGAGGCAGGCAGGCTAGCCATTCCCACCTAACCTCTAGGTCGCTCTGAAAACATGAGGTTGCATTTCAGTTCTGCTGAGATCACCCAGGAACCCTGGCACCTCTTTGCACACCTAACTGACTTGCCTTCTTTCTCTTTTAGTTTCCTGACCACACATTACTCTCTTAACTAGTATTACATTAAACTAACTCCTAGCAGAAAATGAGCTTCAAATTTTTCTTTAAAAATAATTATAAAATGTCATTTTAAGTTACTCAAAGATTTTTTTTTGCAAAAATCTTTTAAATAAAGTAATGCTCTTATGCTCTCAGTGAGAGCAACAGTATCAATAGAAGTTTTTATTCCTCATAAGTAAAAACCTGAATATTTTCCTTTTCTTTCCTTTGAGGAAAAGAGAAATTAAAGTTTTATCATATTTACAAGAAACATCTCAAAATGTATTCACTAACTCAAACATACTCATGCACTGACTCAAGGAACATTTACTGAACACACCTGAATATCCAAGGCATCCTGCTGAGAGCCAAGATTGCTAAACAAGGTCCCAGTTTCTACCCTCCAAGTGAGGCCAAAACAAGTAATTATGTAATAATGTGTTCAGAAAGTAGAAAGTAAGAGACTATTTGAGCCAATTGGCTTTTTATTTAAAATAAATAAATAAAGTGTACTTTTTTTTTTTTTTTTGCACTGTGCATGGTGGCACACACCTTTAGTCAAGCACTTGGGAGGCAGAAGTGGCAGATCTCTTTGAGCTTAAGGCCAACCTGGTCTACATAGTGAGTTCCAGGACAGCCGGGGCTATGCAGAGAGACTCTTGTCTCCAAAAATAAAATAGATAGATAGATAGATAGATGGATGGATGGATGGATGATGGATGGATGGATGGATGATGGATGGAAGGAAGGAAGGAAGGAAGGAAGGAAGGAAGGAAGGAAGGAAGGAAGGAAAGAAGGAAGGAAGAAAAGAAAAGAATTTGGAGAGTCCTGGAGAGATGGCTCAGTAGTTAAAACTATGTTGGGTTCTTGCAAAGGACCCAGGTTCACTTGTGATATGAAGAGCTCACAGCTAGTTGCCTCTAAGTCCTCCAGCTCCAGACCTGACAACCGTCTGCTGGTTCTGTGGGCATCCCCACAAACACAACTAGAAATAAAACAAAATTTTCAAAGAATTTTGAGAGACAATCCAAGTTAAATCTTGAACCATGATGAGGCTGGGTGAAGAACTCAGTGTAACGTGGCATGACTTGGTAATGTTAGCACCTAGCGGGAAGCCTGAGCACGAGTGTGGAAACAAACCTGTAACAGAAATCGCACGAAGGAGAGAATGGGAGAAAGACAAACTCAAGGCTAAGCAGGCACACATTACGAAAGGCTGTCTTCTAGAATGGTCAAAAATTTGTATTTCACATTCTGGGTCATGAAAATATTGAAAGATGAAAATACCACTGCAAATTCTGCACTGAAAATTTTTTCCTCCTGAGCGGATATAGGAAACGGAAGGAAATTGAAACAAAGAGACTGGACGTTCTTAACAGACTCCATGAAGGATAACTAGAGCTTGAATCAAGGTTGGTGAGCCAGAAGACAAGACAGATTTAAAACTCCTGTGGGTGTGCTACACAGCCACCCCAGTTCCTACCGGCTGTGACACAGGCGGGGCTGCGCTGCCGTGCCCTCTCTGCCATACTGGCCTGAAAACTCTGAATATATAATGAATAAATGAAGCTCTGATAAATAAAACTGAAATAAATCCTTTCTGCCCTAAGTTGACAGATCTAAGTTTGAGTCAGCTTCTTCTAAACTGAGAACTTGGATACATTAAACTTCCATAAACTTTTTTTAAGTTTCAAAACCAGTATTGTACTTTAGAGAGCTGTTTTGTAAGTAAATGAGTTACCATTCTGACAGGAAAATTAAGTTTTACAGACTACATTAACAAATGACAAATGTCTGTTTTAGCTAGTAAATTCATTCTGTCCCATTAAAGTATATTTTGTTTCTCTATTTTCTACAAGTCTTGCAGTATTGGCAAAAATATACTTTCTTCCTTAAAATATGCAGCTTTAGAATTCAGATTTGTAGTACAGCTTGGATAGATCAGATATCAAAATATATAGATTCAATACTGGATAAAAAGTAAATTATCAGAATGGTTTTTTGTTTTTATTTTTTTACCTATGTCTTAGTGTGGCCTTGAACTCATAAAAAAAAAAAAAAATCGTCTCCTGAATGCTGGGATTAAAGGCATGAGTTACCACACCCAGCTCTTCTTCTCTTTTGATGAGAATATAAAAGAATCTAGTCATCTGCCTTTGATTATTTATGTCCATAAAAGCCCACATTTTATAATATCATCCTCACATTATTGGGGTTGGAGAAATGGACAGCAGTTTAACTTGCTGCTCTTGCAGAGGACCTGAGTCAGATCCCAGAACCCACACTGGGCAACTCACAACCGCCTGTAACTCTACTCCTGCAGGTCGGATGCCCTCTTCTGGGGTCTGTGAGCACCTACGCTCATGCGCACATGTCCAGAGAGACTGTGAGCACCTGCACTTGTGTGCGCATCTACACACAGAGAGAGGCATATAAGTATAAACAAATAACAAAATTAATCTAAGAACATTTCACTTTGTTAATCAAGGGGAAAGCTGAAGGATAGCAGCACACAGAATACACTGACATTTCTCATCCACACATTTCTAATAGACTCTTAAATGTGACACATTTAGTGAACTGCTAAATATAGAGAGCTACCCCACAATATCAGGATAACTACACGCAAAGGAGCCTGGATCTGGGACTGCAGAGATAGATAGATGACTTAGCACATAAGAGCACTGGCTGTTCTTTCAGAGGACCCGGGTTAAATTCCTAGCATTCACATGGCAGCTCACAACTGTCTGTGACTCCAGATCAAGGGGATCCAACACTCTCACACAGATATACATGTAGGCAAAACATAATGCACACATTGGTTTTTAAAAAAAAAAAAAATAGTTTTTTTTAAAAATAAGAGTCTAGTTCCTTCTTCAAGCCAAACAGATATTAACTAAAAAAGCACCAAACCCTAAATATAGAACCTTAAATACAAAAGATAAAAATTATAATATGAAGCTCTCAGGGGTTGAGATGACTCAGTGTAAAAAATACTTGTCACACAAGCCCAATGACCTGAATTTGAACCCCCAGAATCCATGTAAAGGCTAGACTCCAGAGCACAAGTGCTTGTAATCCCAGAGTGGCTATAGGAAATAGGGAATGGAGACAGGAGAATCTCCAGAAGCTTAAGGCCACTGCTGGATTATGCAACAGTGAAGAGACCGTGTTTCAAACAAGGCAGACAGGCAAGACTGACACTAGAAAGCACACAGGTACCACAGCATACCTGCTGCAACACCTTCATACACAAACACCCATAACACCCTCCACACACACAAAACCCCTCAGACACAACTTAAGTATACCTCGAACGACTTGAACATAGGCAACAGTTTCTCAGATGGCCTGATAGCCAAGCACAATAAGCAAGGAAAGCCAGGAATGGTGGAGCATGCTTGTAAGCCCAGAACTCAAGAGACTGAAACAGGAAGATCACCAGGAATTTGAGGCCAACCTAGGCTACCTAGTTAAACCTTGTTTGAGGAATAAGGGATCAAAGGAGAGAGAAGAGAAAACATATCTTTAGTTCTTAGGGAAATGCAATCGATGGCTATAATTTAAATAAACTTTCAGAAAAATAAGTGCTGATAAGGTTGGCTGGACTCTTATACATTCAATGCTGGTAAGACTATAAAGGTACAGCCATTATGAAGAATGTAGTAATTCTTCAAAAACACAGAGTAACTATATTACCCAGAACTTTTAAACCTACAGATATATTCAAGAATTGAAAATATATTCACACAAAAACTTGCACGTAGTGAGTTCTAGGCCAGCCAAGCCTACATAGAAGGTCTCCCCCCACTCCCCAAAAATAAAGAAAAGAAAAATATGTACACTAAAGTCATCTTGCCAAAAAGGCAAAAAGTTATAAACCTATGTTGGATTTATAAATACAGAGGGAGTCAGTGTGCTCTCCTCACAAAATGGAAAATAAACTGAAGTTTCCTTTCTAAAAGATTTACTGCACTCCTGCATTTGGACTGGAAGAACCAAACTTAACAGATGATGCTAATTTGCATTGTTATAATGTTGCATTTGAAACTTTTTCTTTTGTGAAAGTATTAGAGTCCCATTAACCTATATATTCCTGAGAAAAGTATTATATGCTACTTACTCACAGAAAGGATAAAATGCAGTAACTTGGTCAACAGTCTCTTCACTGCTGAAAAGGCAGCTATTAGTCCATTCATCCATAACTGCAGAGGAGGAGCATGAGCTAGCCACGGTCCTATAGCAATGGGACTGGGAGGATAGTGCAGGCTACCTGATTCCTGGTTGGCTTTCATCAAATCCATGTTCTCTATGAGGCTAAGAGAGCTGGCAGTTAAGAGCACTTGTTGCTCTTGCAGAGAACTTGAGTTTGGTTCCCAGCACCCACATGGTGGCTCACAACCATAGGTAACTACTTTCCAAGGATTCAATGCCTTCTTCTGACCTCCAAGGGAATCAGGCACACACAAGGTACACACATATATACATCGAGCAAAACATTTATAAACATGAAATAAAATAAATCTAAAACTGTTTTTAAATCGGTGTTTACAGTACCATTTTCTCCTCGATTCAACATGTCTGCCACTTAACACCTCTTTTTCAAAAGATATATTTATTTTTCTTTATATACATGAATGTTCTTCTACCATGTATGTCTGTGCCAGAAAAGGGTGTTAGATCCTCTGGAACTAGAGTTACATTAACTGTCACATGAGTCCTAGAATTGAACCTGGGACCTCGGGAAGAGCAGCTAATGCTCTTAACCACAGAGCCATCTCTCAAGCTACACTTCTTAATGCAATGCTTAAAGGAAAATACAACCACTGGGCATATTTTTGTCTTATTGGTGCTTATCCAAGAGTAGCTTCTTTACCTTTGTTTATGCCTAATTCTCACACATTTTTATATGTGTGTATGAGATGTGGCGTGGAGTCAGGCTCTCACACTGGAGCCTATGCTGGGGCTGAAATTCAATACGTAGCTCAGCCTCCTGCCGTTCATTAGTGCTGGGGTCACAGGTATGCCACCAGAGTTGACTTTTGTCTAATTGAGCAGATAAACCTAAAGTAGAAATGGGTCCAATTCCCAACCTCACATTGTGACTCACAAACATCTCTAGCTCGATTCCAGGAGATCTGATGTCCTCTTCTGCCTCTACATGCACTGAACATGGTACTAAGACTTCATGCAGACAAAGCATGCATGCACATAAAATAAAAATAAAAAATTTAAGTAGTTACACACCATGTAAAGAAATGACAAGGAAAAAAAGATACAGAAATCCAGACTTAAGCCATCTTGACCATTTATGTCAGAGGTAATAAAAACCTACACAGCTCAAGGTCTTTATTAGTATGTATAGTAAGGATGATTTGATCCTATGTATTTCATTCAGAACTGTGCGGAAGAATGAAGCTCCATTTCCTGTTACCGAATCCTACTGCTCCTTGACACATGTGACTGGCTTGCATTTCTACTTTCTGTTCTAATTGGCTCAAGACTACTCCAAATAACCTGAAGCTGTTGACAGTCCTTCCTACAACAAATATTTAATCAGCACAGTGAACTACAACTTACAATTTATTATTCGTCTTATAAAGAACTAGAAGAATTCAAGGGTTCATCATTCCCCTTCCTTGAAGCTTACTATGTAGCCTAGGTTAGCCCTGAATTTCTAATCCTCTGCCCTCTGCCTGCTGGATTACAGGTGTGCACCATCTCATCTAATATGTTCCCAACATAAAAACAATGTATAAGGAAACAGAAATGCTAATTAATTATATTAATTGGATCATTACATATTGCATACAAGTACCTAACTACCACAGTATGACCCCACTGTGCCCTTTACATACGTACAACTGCTATTTCAGCTAAAAAAGGATCAGGCCACTCACTGGTAGAGTACTTGCGTAGTATGAATACCATTCCCCGAAGTGGGAAAATTGTTTATTTTTAAATTTTAGGTTAAAAAAATAAATAAAATTAAGATTTTAGACAGATGTGGTAGAACAAACCATTAATCCCAGCATTCAGGAAGCAGAAGTAAGAAGATTTCCATGAGTTTGAGGCCAGCTTGGTCTACAGGTCTACCTGCATAGAGCATTCTAGGACAACCAGGACTATGTAGAAAGACCCTGTGTGGTGGTTTGAATAGATCTGGCCCCTATAGAGTCATGTGTTTGAATGCTTGGCCACAGGGAGTGGCACTATTAGGAGGTGTAGCCTTGTTGGAATAGGTGTGACCTTCTCAGAGGAAGTGTGTCACTGTAGGGGTGGGCTTTGAGGTCTGCTATGCTCAAGCTACACCTAGTTTAGCACACAGTCTCCTTCTGCTGCCTGGGGTCAAGACGTAGAACTCTCAGTGCCTGCTGCAGCACCATATCTGCCTGCATGCCTCCATGCTTCCTATAATGATGACAATGAACTAAGCCTCTGAACTGTAAGCCAGCCCCAATTAAATGTTTTCCTTTAAAAAGTTGTCTTGGTCATGGTGTCTCTTCACAGCAATAAAACCCTAAGACACAATGTCTCAAAAAATAATAATAAAGATTTCATTTTTATTAACATGCATGATGAGTGTATTGGGGGGTGGGGTGCAGACAGGCCGGAAAAGGGCTTCAGATTTATAGGTGGTTGTAAGCACCCAATGTGAGCACTAAGAATTAATTACTCCTACCACTGAACCATCTTTTTGGTGCCTTGTGTTACTCTTTTATTTCATTAATCAGTGTATGTTAAAAGATCAAAATCTAAAGATCTTGCAGCAGTTTCGGCTAAGATTCCAGTTCTTTCCTCACTGCTGGGATACATTTACTAGTATATCACTTGCCTCCAGCCCGAGCTAGAACGACTTGCTTCCTAAAGGAAGCTTCATGCCCCTGATTCTGCTCTGCACTTGTGATGCACACCCCTGCATCTCCCTTACAGACATGCTAACTCGCTAACTCCTTCAAGGCTTAACCAGAATGCCATGTTTTCTAAAAAAAAAAAAAAACAACCTGTAATCCTTCCTGTTGGAAGGAATCCCTCCACTTAAGTCATTATTTACTTAAGACAAGTGAACATCTTTTCATAAATATTCACCTCATTTTTTCAGTACTTGTATAGTATTCCACTGTCTAAATGCCATAGGTTTTACTTGAATATTTCAGTTTTTCAAAACCAAAAAAACAAATTTTAAAATGGAGGGTATTTTAAAATCTTATACTCAAAGACTAAAGAGTTGGCTCGGAGGTTAAGAGAACTCACTGCTCCTGCAGAAGACCTGTGTGTAAGAAGTGGAGTTTGGTCTTTTGCTATGTATTGTAATGCTAAATACTGGCCCCCAAGGCCTGGTTGTCCCCAGGGATGAGAGAGTCTTCACAAACACAAGTGACACTGTGATACCTTGCCCCTCCCCAAGTTATCCCTGATTTGTGAATAAAGACACCTATAGCCAATAGCTTCGAAGAAGAGAGACGGGGGGGGGGGGGGGGGGGGGGGGGGGTCAGGGGTCCTGGGTCTGAGGAGAAGAGCAGTGAGGAGAGGAGAGACACCAGGGGTTAGATGAGTCATGAAAACATAGCCATGAGGGCTGGCCAATTGGAGTTAAGAGCTGCCCAGATGGAGCATGGCAAATTATAAAATGGAGTTCCAGATGAGGAAATAGACTCTAATAGCACAGAAGGCAGATAACTGCCCAGCTCTAGTGCTGATTAAAGGTTATTTTAAAGATAAAGGTTGTGTCTCTTTTATCTGGTAACTGAATAATCAAAGGTGGGGTAGAAGCCCCTGAACATCCATACAAATAATAATCTTTTTAAAAAAGAAAGAAATACTGATCACTTAAAACAATAATTTTACCAACTTTCTAAGAGAGAAACCAGCCTATGACAACCTTTAGTTTAATGGAGGCATTAAGTGCATATCTGCTGAATGAACTAGTAGTTCCTTCCTTCAGTTCTTAAAAACTAATTTTTCATACAGCTGTGTTGACTCACAGCATGTCTCCTTTATGCTGGAGGTGTAAAGCGGCAGAGCCCGATCGCTCCCTTTCTCCCCTGCTTTCCCTTGCCTTTGCTATTTGCCTTTCTGCAGTTTCCTAGCCAGAGCTGTAATTAGTGCCCCACAGGGATCTATACTTTTCTAATAAAGAGCAGTCTACTGAACAATGACATGTGTGCACACACAGCCATGTGTGTTCCTAACAAATTAGGAATATTTTGCACATGCAATCCTTCAAAGGATTTTAATAACTTAATGAGGGCACTTTACATAGCAGCTGCAACTGGCTCAGAACACTGACTGGATTGATTCAGCCCTTTCTCTTACTACACAGCCATCTAATTGCAAGAAGGAAAACAACTCATTTGAGACTGAGTACAATTAAAAATTCAGTCCCAAAGCAAACCTTAATAAGTAAACCACATTTGTCAAGGAAAAATTTCCTTCAATTTGTTCAAAAACTCATGTTTGTTTCATAATCGTTTACTATAATTTTTTGCAAAGTCACTGTTTATAGGCAATTGAAAGTGCTTCCAGGTCTGGCAAGATAGCTTAATTCCTGGAACCCACAGGTGGAAGAAGAGAACTGACTGCCACAAAGTTGTTTTCTGACACACAGCGAGAAATAAAAAATAAATAAGTAAATATAAAAAAAGAAAGAGAAAGTAGACATTTTAAAAATGTGCTTCAAAAGGTAGTTAATCAAGCATCAAGGCTATGGATTTAGCTAAGAGGTGAAATGCTGAATTTAATCCCCAATACTGCCAAAAACAATAAAACAAACAAAATACATATGTGTGCACCTAACTATACATATATGTGCATGCACCAGATCCTGTTTCATGTTCCCTTTACTGTCCAGTCTCTTCTGACTCTCAATCAACATCAAGCTTTTCCACAGCTTGCCATTAGTAAAGGCCTAACCTATATTCATTCAATAACCAATGGACAGTTAATTAGAATAATAGTCATCAGACTATAAAGAGAAAACAACCAACAACTTACTTACCAAACATCTAATTTATAGGAAGAACTCAGATGGGAAAACAAGACTTACCCTTTACAACAGAAAACTGAATCAAACTTCACTTGTATACAAATTCCCGTCACCTTCCTGTGCAAGTCTACTGGCAGTAACACCAACAACCAATCTATTTCACTGCAAGTAAAGATTACTGATCCTTAGAGATTTTTCAGCTTATAACAAAGGGTTCAAAAAGTCATTTGCACAGTACTGCTTGTAGCCTGAATATCAATTCCAATATATGTACATGAGTATCCACTATCCAAAATGTTTAGGGTGATTTAAGTTTTCAGATTTAAAAGGGGAGGATATTTGTAGATAGATGCATGCATGGATGGATGGATGGATGGATGGATGGATGGATGGATGGATGGATGGATCAATGGATCGATGGATGGATGGATCGATGGATGGATGGATCGATGGATCGATGGATGGGCAGGCAGACTGACTGATGACAGACAGACATTACCTTGGGATGGGACCCAAGTCTAAACATGAAATTCATTTTACATATAACTTTATATGATTAGCTGAAAGGTAATGTTACACAATATTTTTAGTGTGCCTACATTTTGACTGTAATATGCCATGTGTAGTTTGGGTAGATTTTCCATATGTCATGTTAAAATGTACATTCAATAAGTTTTAGATTTTGAACCATTTTAGATTTTTATTTTTGGATTAGAGATGCTCAATCTACAAAACTATTTTTAAAATATATGTAGATACTGCTGTGATTAATAAAATCAAAATAGACTTATAAGGTCTATTCTACTGAGACATATCAGTTCTATCATAGATTATATTAATCAACAATTTCTAAAATTATTACTATCGCATGAAGATCCACTAAAATAGTTTACTTTACAAAGCAATCTACGTAATTAATGCTTGTTAACTAAGGTTGGAAATTCCTTCATGAGACTGGGTCCCTTGAACTAGAGCAGGATCTAATTCATTTTTTCACTCAGTGACAGAAGTTGCTGAATGGAAGAGCTTTCTAACCCATCTGTTTTTTATGTTGGCAAAAACTTTTGAAACTCTTAAAACTGGGGGATACAAAGTGTAACGTATAAGTATTAAGGTGACTTGCCAGATGGCTCAGTGGGTAAAAGCACTTGCCATCAATTCTGACAGCCTGAGTCGGAACCCTAAAACCCACATGGTGGAGAGAATGCCCATAAGCTATCTTCTACCATAAGCCTGGCACTCACTCACTCAATGAATAAGTGCAATGAGAATATCTCTAGCCGGGTGTGGTGAAGCACATTTTTAATTCCAACACTCAAGAGTCAGAGACAGGAACCCTAGGAGTTCCAGGCCAATCTGATGTACACAGTGAGTTCAGGCCAATAGGGTTACATAGTGAGACTTTGCCTCAAAAAGTTTAATAAGTAGTATTAATGGTTGTACTGAAGTGAAAACCTTTCCTTAGAAATTGTTATTCAGAACCTTAACATTTTTTTGGTCAGGTTTGTTGGCTTAGTGCCTAATCACCAAGCTCCACTGCAAACACAATGTAGCAGAATAAATATCCTGCTACAAGTGGCTTGCTCTTAGTTTTTTGAGACAGGGTTCTTGCTATGTTGCCCAATCTGGCCTACTAACCAGGATCCTCTTGCTTCAGCCTCTAGAGTGCTGGGATTACAGACACTCACCACCATGTGGTAAGAACTTAAAAGTTACTACACACACACACACAAACACACACACTACACACATACACAAACACACACACACACATGTCATGTAAAATCTGTAAGTCTACTCTATATAAGACTGAAATGTCATTCATACTCCAAATGACTGGTCAAATTCTCATGCAAGACAAAGGATTTCCTTGCTTTGAGGAAAATCAACCTCAGACTAAACTAATTTTAATTTTCCTTTGGGAATAATTAATACTCTTAAAATAGCAATTGTGCTTTGCAGCAAACAAGAACATTAATACTGGTTGTACAGGTGCCAAGAGCTCTTTGTTCTTTTGCATTTTTACTTTGCCTCTTACAACAGTGATAAATAGCACAATGTAAAACAATGAATCCTCCCTCATTGCATGTCCCATTTATGACAATATCAAAAGTCTGTAATATTTCTAAATGGAAAGGGAATGCGCTTTTCTTGGAAATTATGGAGAGAAAAACTATGACAATAACAGTGATTCTCAACCTGAAATATGTATCAGAATCATTATGGAACATGTTAAAAATATAGATGCCTGGGCCCCAGCCTAGCATCTTTAAGAATATTTTTGTTAAAAGCTGATTCTAAAGCCCACACTTCAAGTCTACTACCTAAGCAGTACTGTCAACATCACCTGGGAGCTTGTTAGAGACAAAAATGTCATACTAGCCCTCACAAACAGAATGAGACTGGGGATGATGCTCATCTCAGAGACCTGTTCCACAGCTCGCTCACACCCACACACACACCCCAACCCCCGTACTTCAATGTGTGTGAGTTTTGAGAATTTTGGCTTTCACCCTACAGGATCCACCTATTCATCACTACCTCCATTAAGATGAAAAGGAGATTTAAGTAACACAGATGCACTTAAAGCATGCTTTTCTCATTAGAAAAAAATACTTTTATCTTAATCATTAAATTAATACTAACGTGATCTTCGTTGGAAACTGTGTCAACTGAGCAGGTTCTTGGTCTGGGCCCTTTTTTGAGCACATAGTATCCAGATTAGACAAGAACTTTAAGATCAGCATGTTAAGAATTTCTTCAGCAGGAATTAATTGTAATTCCTGGGATGGAAAAAAAAAAAAGTATTTCCTTCATGACTAAACTATGGCTGGGCACGGCGGCTCATATTTACAACAGTGAGCCTGAGTCAAGAGGATTAGCAGAGTTCAAGATCAGCCTGGGCTGTGGAGTAAGACCCTGTCACAAAATCAACAACAAAAACTTGAATTGTGCCTCAATGCATCATCAATTTACAGGAAATGCAAAGAAGAAGCCTTGAGCTAGTACTCAAGTACACTGAGGTACATCACCATGGCTTATCATCTCAACAAACATACGCAAAGGAAAAAGATCCAAATAAGGGCAAAGATCCAAATAAGGGCATATTTACAGATTAAGATAAACTTAAAAGGTATGTCAACCACCTGCCACAAGGAGACCTTATTTGAATTGTAATTCAAACATACTACAAAAAGTTATGAGACAACTAGAAATTTGAACACCATTTGATGATAAATATCTTTTTCTAAAGATGGTAGTAGTGATACAATAGGGTTTTTCGTTTATTTTATTTTGTTTTCAGCCAGGATCTGGTAGGCCAGGCTGGTCTCTATGTTCCTAAGAAGCCACAAATGACCTTGAACTTCTGATCTTCCTGTCCCCACTTCCTGTCACATTCACTTTTTATGTGGTGCTGAGAATTGAACCCAGTGCTTCATGCATGCCAGGAAAACATTCTACCACACATCTCCACAGATGGAGCTGCATCTCCATCTCTGTATGGTTATTTTTAAAGAAATTATCAGACTGGATATGATGTTGCACATCTTCAATCCAGCCCTTGAGAGGCAGAGCCAGGATGATCTCTGTTTAAGTTCCAGGCTAGTTGAGGCTACATAATGAGACCTTCTTGTCTCACTGAAGGAAGAAAGGGAGGGAAGGAGGGAGGGAAGGAGGGGGGGGAAGGGGGGGAGGGAGGGAGGGAGGGAGGGAGGGAGGGAGGGAGGGAGGGAGGGAGGGAGGGCAAACAGAAAGTAATTACCTTTAGGGAACTAGCAAATTATTTACAGCTAAATTTGTATGACATCTAAGATTTGCTTCTAAAATATACAAGAAAAGCAGCTGGTTAGAAAATAGTGTGACTAGCCATGGGCTGCTCACTGTCAGAGCTGGGTGGTGGGAGCACATGACTGATTACAGTGTACAGGCAACGACTCTTTGTACATGTTTAAAATTACCTCAAACTTTACAAGTTTTAAAATACAAGAAATTAAGAGACTGACAAGTCTGTGAAGATAGCATTCATCTCATGTGTCTCAGGAAATACTGAGTCAGGAGAGGTTTAAAATAAAGCTATTTAGGATGTTTAAAGTTTAAAAATACAAGTCTGAGCTAAGAAAGGAGATGACTATACATGCTTGCGAGCTGTTCAGTTTTCTTGTCTTTTCATTCTCTAAGAAAATAAATTTATGATGAGTGCTCCACCATCCCAGTATCTCCACCATCCCAGTATCTCCACCATCCCAGTATCTCCACCATCCCAGTATCTAGGCTCCTACAGATAATTATGTTGATGATCTCAGCTGCCCAGCCCGCTGAGTGTGCATTCTACCCATATGTTCAGTCTTCCCTTGAGCTACGCTCACCAATTCCTAAATGAGATGACAAGGAAAGCACAGCTGAGGTCCTGGGTGAACTCACAGAGTTCCTTTATCTCTGTCTCACTTCACATAAGAATTTCCTTTGTTTGTTTGCTTGTTTTTCCAGACAGGGTTTCTCTGTGTAGCCCTGGCTGTCCTGGAACTCACTCTGTAGACCAGGCTGGCCTCAAACTCACAGAGATCCACCTGCCTCTGCCTCCTGAGTGCTGGGATTAAACACATGCACTACCACCACCTGGCTCACACATAAATTTTACAAAGCAGGAGAAACTTCTATAGAAACAGTCTTTACTAGAAAATACCTTTCTTCCACATGTACTTAATGGACATAATTCATAACCTGACACCATCACTATGGATATAACATGTACTTCAGAAAAGGTAGCCCAGTAGTAGAATGCATGTTGGACATGAAAGAGGCCCTGATGCCATGCCCAGTACCCTACCTCCCTGCAAATATTCTATTAAAGAAACACACCAAGATAGCACTGGTTATCTTCTGTGGAAAGATATTTTTCTCTTTCTGTATTTTTCAGAGTTACAACAAAAATCATGAATTATTTTGGTAAATGGAAAAAAAAAAGATACTACTCAAGATAAATGAATTTTTAACAATTTTTATCCCATTTTATTACATACATGGAGGTCAGCGGACAACTAGGCTGAATTCAGGATTTAGTTGTTTCTTCTAATCACATCCTTAACTCATGTCTCCTATGATGAACTAGATATCTTTTTTCTGCTTCCCCTCATCAGGGAGGGGGCAAGGGACCGGTACCACTGTAGATGCAGGTAGTACTAACTCTCCAGCTCTTGCCTGGTTTTTAAGCACAGGCCCCGTTAGACTGTTTTCAGTCACATTCATAGCATTTTTTTTCTTGAATGACCTCCTCCTGCCCAAGCTTCATCACATTAATGGCCATCCACTCTGCAAGCCTCCTGACTTGCTTCTGCTGTGGCTGTGCTCTTCAGTCTCATGCTTCAGTCCCTCAACAAGCACCATATCACTTCACTTTGGGAGAGCTCTCCTGCTCAATCTCTGTGTCTACATCTAGCACTGGGATAGCAAATAAATTAAATTTCATATAGGTCAACCTCATGTTCAATCCAGTATCAGGTTCAACCACATTATAATTCACATAACTTGGTTCCTTGATAATTAAAACTAATAACTCTAATGCCACCCAGAGTAAACTGAAGACTTCCAATAATTATACAGAAAATGTGAGATGCCTATCCAAGACAAGGCTCCCTTTTTCCTAACAAAATTCTCATATAAGTAAAGGCAGAGCCTTAATAAAGGGCTGTCCATAATGAGAGGCAGCCTGTAGGCTGTAAATGGAAGTCACTGCCCTTTGCCATCTACCCCATCCCCTAAGGTCTTCTTGCCTAGAGCACATATGGCTTTTTGGATATGAGCATCCATCTTGGGACCTTCAGAAGTGAAGCCATATGTTAAGGATCAGAAAGTATAAACTTAGAAGACTAGAGCCATCTTCATGTCTCCAAGAAAACTTTCTGCTTATCTACTCACATAGATTTTGCTCTCTACAGTATCTATGACATAAACATTCTCAATAAAAAGCACCTCAGTTTCTTTTCTTTCTTTCTTTTTTTTTTTTTTGATGCCAAAACACTTATAACAAAACAAACATGGATGTGAGCTTGTTCAGCCACTGGCTACTCTCATGGCTCCTTGGATACATGACATCTTTAAGCCAGTTGCTTTATTAAACTGCTAATGCTAATTTGTCCTGACTACCAAATAGAGTACTAATACATAGTACCGTTCTTTTTAAGATTCATTTATTTATGTATATGAGTGTTCTATTTGCATGTATGCCTGAATGACAGAAGGCAGCATCAGATCCCATTACAGATGGTTGTAAGCCACCATGTGGTTGCTGGGAATTGAACTTAGGACCTCTAGAAGAGCGGCCAGTGCTCTTAACCGCTGAGCCATCTCACCAGCTCCCATAGTGCCATTCTGGAGATGATCTAGTAAGGCTGAGCATACACTCTGTGACACAACTAGACTAAGTATCTACCACCTGAGAGAAACTTGAAATCCAACATACACTTACACACACACACACACACACACACACGTACATATATGCAAGCATGTCTAAAAGAGGACATTACACAGATGCAGAAAGTCATATACAGGGGACTGGAGAGACAGCTCAGCAGCCAAGAGCTCTGGTTGCTCTTCCAGAGGAGCCAGGTTTGATTCTCAGCACCTACACTGGGTCACTCACAACTACCTATAGCTCATTTCTGAGGACCTGATTGTCATTTCTGACCTCTGAGGGCACCTACATACACACGATATGCCGATATTACTCAGGAATACTACACATATATACATAAAATAAAATTTTAAAAGAAAAACTAGACAGCAGTTTTACATTTATTTGTGTGTGTACATGCACACACATGTACATGTGTAAGCACCATAGTACACATATGGAGGTGCAAGAACACCTTGTTGGGGCTGGTTCTCCCAGGGATTAAACTTAGGTCCTCAGGCTTGATGGCAAGCACCTTTAGCTGCTGATGCATCTCACTGGCTCCTGGATAACATGTTTTAAATGTTTTCATCTATTATAATATATGTCCATATGTAATAATACATAGCACATTTTTGTTGGAGTCAAACTATTACCCATGATGGCCTTAAAGTCTTGAGCTCCAGTGATCCTCCTGCCTCAGAAAAAAAATAAAAATGTAAAATATATAGTGCTTTTAAACATTTTTTAAGGTTTATTTATTATGAATACAGCATTCTGCCTGCATGTATCCCTGCGGACCAGAAGAGGGCACCAAATCTCATTTTAGATAGTTATGAGCCACTATGTGGTTTTTGGGAATTGAACTCAGGACTTCTGGAAAAGCAGACAGTGCTCTTAACCTCTGAGCCATCTCTCTAGCCCCTTGAGCAGTTGTTTTTAAAGGGAAAACACCAGAATAGTTCCAAGAGGGGACACCAGCAGTGTTGAGTACTGAGGAAACTCCACTCCCCAGTGCTTAGGTTGGATGCAGGCTTCTGAAGGTCTCTTCTGTTACTGTACTTCCTAAATTACACCTTATGTTCCATATGTTCTTTGTTTAAAACAAGCTTAGTTACACAGCCCAAGCCAGTCTGGAGCACTGTGATTACATGCACGCACCTACTCTCAGCTTTGCTCCTTTTCAGTATAGTAACTGTCACATAATAAAGATATAAAACCAGTATAAAGGATATTGTCACTTAAACCATAGGAAACAGTGCCCCATTCTTGCTACCATCAGCCTGCTGCTTCACAGGCTCAGTAATCCGTTCGCACTCACAACAATCATCTGACCACTTAGCAGTAGACAGCACTGCCCTCAGCGCTTTCCAAGACTACTGACTTCTCCTGTTTTCTGATGATGTATTAATTTTCTTGGAGGGACAAAATTTCCACATAATTTGAGATATAGTAAATATAACTTCTATTAAAGTATGAATAGTACACATGACACAAGGAATCTGGGACTATCAAAAAAACATGAAAAATACATTTCCATTTATAAATCATAAACAATGCTTACATTTGTAGCCTACCAAAATGCATTCGACTCAGTGAACTAACAAACTGAAACAAATTAGCTACTTAGCAAAAATTAGTAGGAAATATCCTAAATTAACCATTAAGATGCCCAACCTACTCTGTGTGTATCTATAGTAACTGTTATTTTTAATGGCATTCAAACGCTGGAAGAATTCCCCAGTTGCATCTACCAAGAAGAAAGCCATTCATCCATAAGGGACTAAGGAGACCTACTTAAGATTCATAATTAAGCAAAGAATCTCAAGTTACACTGACCCATTAATGTGGCCTCCCCTTAGCATGCCCGCAGCTGCTCCATTCCCACTCCTGAATAATGAGGCTTTCTCCCTTGTCCCTTCATGTAGCCCCACCTCATTCTGCACTCTCATTCAACACACAGGATCTTTTAGCTGTGATGGAGCTTTCGTCTCTTCTCTCCTTTCATGGAGTTTCATTCCACATTAAAAATATAAATACCTTAGGTATTTGCTAACACTCTCTCCCCTTATAAATGTATTCACCCATGCTGCTTTAAGCCAATGAGCCTTAGAACACTCCTGTGAGATTTAAATGAGTTACCAATATTCACACTTTATTTTTATTGATTAAAGTTACATATTGAGAAGCAGAAGCATGACACAAAATGTGCTTGCTACAGAAATAAAAAACTCAGTTTCAATTAATTATTCAAACTGCAATTATTTAAATACTATAGAAATTCTAAAATATCATCTAATGGGCATCAATAAACCAAAAGAAGTAGGATCTAAAATAAAATGTCAAATACTCCAAAGTTTCATAATATACACCTAGTTATCCTAAATTATGTCCACACTGTAAACAAACATACAGCAAGATCCATGTCTTGAATGAGAAGTTGAAATAGACAAATCTTAAGGTTTTTTACAATTATAATAATGTTATATCTATTAGTTAAGTGCAACAATCACTTATCAAAGAAATAAAATTTTACAAGTTAACAAAAACCCTAATCTGTGTGGCAACGTTTTTATTCTCAGAGTCATTCACAATATCTACTTAAAGATATAAACACATCTCCTCCAGCGATGAGCTATCTGGTATTCCTGCTACAGCCAGGACAACAACGGCCCAAGGAGCGCTTATCAGCACAACTCCAGTGATTCTAGGAAATCTTGACTAAATAGATGCCAATCTAATTCAGCAAGCCAATGGGATTTGTATAGCTCTGAAAGGAAACTTTTCTAGTTTTGACGGTAAATCTAATTAAGGAGTCTACAAAACAATTAAACTGGAAAATATTAAGCTATCAACATATATTACATTCGCCGGGCGGTGGTGGCGCACACCTTTAATCCCAGCACTTGGGAGGCAGAGGCAGGCGGATTTCTGAGTTCAAGGCCAGCCTGGTCTACAGAGTAAGTTCCAGGATAGCCAGGGCTACACAGAGAAACCCTGTCTCGAAAAACCAAAAAAAAAAAAAACATATATTACATTCTAATATTATTCAACGTATAGACTGTTTTCTAAGTTGAAGAAAAGCACAACATTAAATACTTAAAACTAATATATTTCGCTGACCCTCAAAACCTTTCTTCATTACAGTTCCTTACTTTAATTCTTAAAACTACTTTTTCATCTGTCCTTATGTACACTGTGTTTAGATCCATGATACAGCTCCTTTAAAACGCTTGCTGGGTGATGGTGGCACATGCAAAAAAAAAACCCAGGATTGGGGAGGCAGAGACAGGTGGATCTTTGTGAATTTGAGGCCAGCCTGGTCTACAGAGCTAGTTCCAGGACAGTCAAGGCTACACAGAAAAAGAAAAACTGAGGGGCTGGAGAGATGGCCCAGTGGTTAAGAATGCCTGTGGTTCTCGTAGCAACCCAGGCTCAATTCCTAGCACACATACAGTGGCTCACCACCATCTGCTCACAGCTCTAGTTCCACAGGATCTGACTCCCTCCTCTGTCTTCCTAACACCAGGTGTACATCTTGTGCCATACACACCTGCAGACCGTGGTAGTTTGAAAGAGAATAGCCCCCATAGGTCCGAGGGCCCGTTAGCGGAACTGTTTGAGGATTAGGAGCCTTGTTGGAGGAGATGTGTCTCTGGGGATGGGCTTTATGATTTCAAAAGCCCATGCGAAGCCCGATCTCATTCTCTCTCTGCCTCTGTTCCAGCACCCAGTTCCAGACCATGATGATCACAAACTAGCCCTCTGAGACTATTCACAAGTCCCGGAGGACTAAATGCTTTCTTTATAAGTTGTCTTCAGTTGAGCAAGGTTCTTCATATCAGCAACGGAACAGTAACTAAGACACAGGCGAAACGCCCACATATAAAAACATTCTAAACTAGTAATTGTCATAAATAAAAATTAGCTGAACTCCTTTATGTGATAGGGAAATCCTTAAAGATATATACACACCACCTTAATCAACAGGGTAAAAATACAAGTCAGGTGGAAACAAGTGGATGAAGAACTCAAGGTCATCCTGGCTACATAATGAGTTTAAGGTCAACCTGAATAACATGATATGCTGTCTCAAAAAGAAGGAAACATATATTTATACATACACATAAGGACAATACAGCACAATTAGAGCCAACTCAGTCCACGGCATTACCAGTTAGAACCATTTTAAATCACAAACTATCACATGGAAATTTGAAGTTTATAAACTGAAAGCCAGGTGTGGTGGTGCACACCTTTAATTGTAACACTCGGGAGGCAGAACAGGTGGATCTCTGTAGGTTCAAGGCCATCCTCATCTGATCTACAGAGTGAGTTCTGAGATAGCCGAGATAGCCGGGGCTACACAGAGAAACCCTGTCTCAAAAAAACAAAGCAAGGAGGGAGGAGGGGGGAAGAGAGAGATTTAAAAATAGTTATATTCTCATTTTTAAAGTTAGTTTTTTTAAATTATTAATCCTTGAAATAAAGGGACAGTTCCAAAGTAACATCTTAATTTGTTTCCTCCACTGATCAGAGTTGAAACTTACACTCACTTAAGTATGGAAGGGATGCTTTTCTGCTAGTCAACTTCCTTGATATTCCTATGACATTTAAAGAAATTTGCAGTGAAATGAATGTAAGAAAGGTTGGGAGAATGAAATCTATAAAGCTATGTGTTCCCTAACATGGTGTTGTGATAAAAAGAAATACACATGTGCCCTCTGTTACAGCTCCTAAAACTCTTGAAATCACCAGTAGTAAGTGCCTTTTCTATGTCTCAGAAATAACTGATGGCCGGGCCTCCTGGAAAAGCCTGGGAGACTGTAATAGGATGGGGGCTGCTTTCTAGTCTCATTCCTCAACCTCCTGGGAGAGGAAAAAGCCTGAAGACTGAGTTAACTGCCAGTGACCAATGGTGTAATTAATCACAGCTGTGTAATGAAGCTGCCTGTCTAGTGTTGGCGTCACAAGGCAAGGCACCTGACATGAAGATAAGGCTACAGTGGATACCCCAGCTTCAGGTCAGCCACTGAAACGGACACCCTTGCCTGTGCCACAGGAGAAATGAGCCGTTTCACAAAGCTGTTTCGTGATTGACTACAGATCATGAAAAAGTTTTAAGTGACTACGTTGGAATTGACTGTCTAGCAAAAGATAACTGATGTGGACTTGTGGTACAAAGAAAAACAAAAAACGTTAAGGTCTTCACAAAGCTCCTACATACAAAGCCTGACAGCACAGGGGAACCAGCAAGCAAACGAACAAAAAGCACAGGAGACAGGAAACAGCAGCAGAGAAGTAAATCCTACCATATCCGTAAGAAAGGACCTTAAATGCAGACAGACCTGGCAGGATATGTGGCTCAGAGGTAAGGTGATAGCTGAGCATGTCTGAGGCTCTGAACTCAATTCCTGGCCTTGGGGAGTAGGGAGGGGGTATTCCCATCAAAGAAGTGAAAAGCCACAGAACATAAGAGAATGTTATCGGATATCTGAAAAAGATCTATTTTACAGAATATAGAAAACTCCTGTTAGGTATGGTAGCACAGGCCTGCCTATAACCAAGCATGTGGAAGGCTGAGACAGGGGCATCGAGGGAGAGAGGGGGGTTCATGTAAGAAGGAGTAGATGGTTTCTCCATCAGAAAGCAGGTATGTGTTGCAGGCCAAGAAAAGGATATATCCCAAACCTGACCACATCCTGAAGTGGGGGTGGCTGTTATCTTCTAAGTCACATTACACAGAACCATACTAGGGCTTGCACGCACTTCTCTGTTAAACCTGTAAAGTCTAAGGCTGTGAGATGGGAACAGAATGTTCCAGGCTGGTCCCAGCTGCGTTCTGCATGAGGATTGAGAGAAGGCTCTCCTCTGGGACAGAAAATGAAAGAGAAAGCCACACTCCCTGGAGTCAGAAGGAAATCCCCAGAGGAAGGAGGACCGTTAGGGACAGGAGTCCTTACTATCATCCCCCAATTACTTTGCCCCACATACACACTCTTTCTAAGCAAAATCTGGATGATTCATTTTATTTAGTATGATAGAAAAATGTGTTTCCCTAGCAAAACATAACATTACTGAAAACCTAGGTCTGGCTCTAACACATTGCCCTCAAAATGCTGGTGGGCATGGTGTGTGCACCTTTAATCTCAGCAGTCTGGAGGCAGAGGACCTGGCCCAGTCTGGTAGACCTCTGGTCAATAGTGAGTTCCAGGACAGCCAGAGATGCATAGAGAGACCCCACCTCAAAAAAAAAAAAAAGAGGCCAACCTGGTCTACAGAGTAAGTTCCAGGACAGCCAGGGCTACACAGAGAAACCCTGTCTAGAAAAACAAACAAACAAAAGACAAGTATATCCTCAAAGACTACTAATAGGGAAGTATGGGAAAGAGTCAGTCCAGCAGAAAGAATGGAAACAGGCAACCTCAGGAGGTAGGAGATTGGGGGGACCCTCCAGAATGTACCAGAGACCTGGGAGGTGAGAGATTCTTAGGACTCAAAGGGAGGGACCTTAGATGAGATGCCCTACAGTAGGGAGAAGGAACTTATAGAGCTCACCTCCAGTAGAAAGGCAGGGCATCAAGTGAGGAAGGGGGTTGCCATCTCACAGGCAAAACTCTGACCCAGAATTGTTCCTGTCTGAAAGCATTGCAGGGATAGAAATGGAGAAGACCCTGAGGAAAAGAAGATCCAGTGACAGGCCCAAAGTGGGATCCAGCTCAAGGAGAGGCCCTAAGGTCTGACACTATTACTGAGGCTATGGAGCACTCACAAAAGGAACCTATCATGACTGTCCTATGAAAAACCCAACAAGCAGCTGAAAGAGTCAGATACAGATATTTGCACCCAACCAATGGACAGAAGCTGCTGACCCCTGTGGTTGAATTAGGGAAAGGCTGAAAGAAGCTGAGGAGGAGGGTGACCCTGCAGGAGGACCAGCAGTTTCAATTAACCTGGACCCTGAGATCTCTCAGACACTGCAACCACCAACCAGGCAGCATACACCAGCTGATAAGAGGCCTCCAACACATATACAGCAGAGGACTACGGGTCTGGGTTCAGTCAGAAAATATGCACCTAAGCTTCAAAAGACTGGAGGCCCCAGGGAGTTTAGAGGTCTGGTGGGGTGGGTGGTGGGTGGTGGGGACATCCTCATGGAGATAGGGGGTGGGGAGGAGGTATGGGATGTGGAACAGTCAAAGGGTGGACCGGGAGGGAAATAAAATCTGGAGTGTAAAATATATAAATAAATAAATAATAAATAAATAAAATAAATAAATAAATAGATGGATAAATGATTAAATAAATAAATAAATTGGAAAAGAAGATAAAGGAGAAGAAAGGAGGGAGAAGGGAGATTTTCAACAAAGCAATACGAATTCTTCGTAAGACTAGAGCTCAGTGGACCAAAGTGCTTGCTGTGAAAGCATGAGGATGTGAGTTCAGATCCCTAGAACCCATGTAAGAGGCAGGCAAGGCAGGTGCGACAGCCACCTGTAATTTAAGCACTCGGGTGGCAGGCACAAGGAATCTCTACGCTGGCTAGCTAGCTGGAACTGGCTAGCTTTGGGTTCAACAAGACACTGTCTCAACAAATGAAGCAGAGTATGATCAAAAAAGACATGCAAAGTCAACTTTGAGCCTCCATACACATGTGCACGGACATACACACACAAACACACACACACCCCACACTCATGAACACATATACACATGTACACAAACCACACACATATGCAAAAACTTATTTGTGGACTGATAGCAGCACTGGGGAATCACAGGCAGAAAGATTTCTGTGATTTTGAGACAAGCCTGGTCTACAAAAAAGCATTCATGTGTTATTCCCTATCTTAATAACAAAACCCCAAAGTACAATGTTACTAGAATAGATGTCCTAAAGGGCCAAAAATTTCCACATTTCCTTGTTGAAAGTCACTTCAAATAGAAGGAGAAACCAGGATCAGGGTGGCACTAACATTATTGAAGGCTCAGGGCCAGAGAGCCGTCATGCTCAGCGCAGGCCTGAGTTAGATACTCAGCACTATGAAGAAAAGCATTTGTCAGTTCTCTATTTTAAAGAAAAACAGGAACATAATACTTCCCCCAAATGTGTAGAAAGCACAAATATATATACACTCATCACTTTGGTTAAATGCATTTTTAAAATATATACTTCACAAAAATGAGGTACTATATTTTTCTGAAAAGATTCAAGACTCTTCAGATTTCGGGTGGCCTGTCTAGAAGCCACCTTGAAAGCCGCCCTCTCAGAGCAAACCCCTTCCTGTTTTTCAAGTGTGTGTTTACTTTCACATCTGCTTCAGAAGATAAATGCAACAATGGGGACACCAACCACATGACTGTGTCCTACCAACCCGGAAATGAAGCTATAAACCCAGACTTGCTGTGAAATGGGTCTTCAGAATACTCACACATGGGCTAACACTCAAATGAAAGCTTAAAAAACTTACAGTATGAGTCTGAATCAAATCCAAAGACCAACACTGGACAAAACTGAATTACATATTTACATACAACAATTATACAGCCACTTAAAAAAAAAAAAAAAAAAAAACAGATTCTTCCCCTTCAGATCTACAAGGTCAGATTTTATCAAAGGGAAAAGAGAAGTAACATTTATTTAATATCTCTGTATGATAGGCACATACTATGTGTGTATTACCTAAAATATCATCATCCTCATTTTACACACAAAAATACAGTTATAGAAAAGCACTTTCACAAGACAACAATTATTAAGAAACTCATCAGCTTTGACAGGAAGTTTACATCCAAAGCTCCTATTCCCAACTTGTTCATGGACATGTTGAGCAAGCAAAAGGGTCTCTGTAAGGACATCACTCTTAATGCCAATTTTCAATTGTGTAATTCTGGACAAGTTATTTAATTTTTTAACTTGTTACCTAAACTGTGAAGTGAGATTAATAACACTCCAATAACCTGTGGTAAGGCTTAGCTTATAAAGTCATCATGAGGGCCAGGTATCTGGTGTCTAAGTATTTCACAGACTCCTAAGGATGTAGCTCACAGTAGGGTGCTAGCCTAGCATGCACCAACACCTCAAAACAAAAGTAAATAGTCACATTTAACATCCTATATTTAACTCATTTAATCACCATAACATTAAAGGTATAGAACATCCCTATATCATAGAATGAAAAAAAGTTACAGATGTGAATTAACTTGCCCATGGCCACCACTTAGAGTGGCAAAAGTGGAATTTAAAACAATGCATTCCACTCAAAGCTGATACTCTAACATCTACATTATATCTACAAAGTATCAAGTACGTAGCCTGAACCATGTAAACAATCAGTGAGCACTGACATTATTTACCTAGCACACTAAGCAGGCCCCGGTAAGTACTGTTGGTGATATGCTGAATGAGAACAGCCAGGTTACCGCAGGTTGACTCTGCTTTTTCCATAAGTATGTACCCTTCCACAACAAAGTCACTCTTCCACTTCTAGTCCTATTAATACCAGGTCACTAAACTCCTTTCTGGCAAGATCGTGCCCTCTGCATTCTTTTATGATCACATATACTCACAGGATCCTGCTCATCACAGATAATATGCAGTAAATGAATGGGTATACCATTCCTCCTCTCAAAATCCTCCCAAGAACCCAGTCAAAATCCTTCCAGGAACCCAAGTCTCTTACCACATCTTGAAACATGTAGGCCCACATGTTAGGAATCCCAGTGGTTATATTCAACTCCAAATAAAATATAATCCTATAAGCCTAATTTTAGGAACAAATCAGGGGGGAGAAATATAAGAAATCAGATTTAGCACAAATGGGGAACCCTGAGCATCAGACCAGCAACCAGAGCTCCTTATCTTTCTTGTCTTTCCTAATTTAAATCTTCAGATTCATTTTCAAGAGCTAACAACATATGTAATCCCCAAGGATCCATGGATGGCTAAAGCCAATGGGAAAAGGTAATTGGAAACAGGATATTCACAATGTCAAAGTTTCTCCACAAATACTAAAAACATAAACCACTACACAAAATCTGTCGGTTACCACTTTAACTAGGCAACCAAAATTAGCAGCATTAATTACGGAACAGTCTGACATTATGAACTTCCCAATGTGGCTCAAAATGAGGAACACAGCGTCATGCTGAAGTCTTGCCAAAATGTTTAACCTATGTCTAATCAAACCTACAGAGATACTTTTCCAGTTTATGGGAAACAAAACAAAGAGAAGAACAAATTAAACAAAACCTCAAGGGAACAATCAAGTACATTTAGAATAGCACATTCTATAACCAGCTGCCACCAAGACTTATCAAAGCACACAGGTGAGTCCTGTTCCAGATTAAAGGAAATGTGACCAGATGTTTACACTTAAAAGTCTAATGACTGCTGCTGAGATAGCTCAGGGAAAAAGACATTTGCACCCAAGTCTAGTGACAAAAATTCAATCCCTGGAAACTACATAAAGGTGGGAAAGGGAGAGAACTGACCTCACAATGTTGTCCTGGATCCCTCTACATGCACCCACACATACACATCACACACACATCACACATAAGCACATCACTAATAAAAAAAATCTAATGGTGGAATCTAAATGTGGGTTGAGTGTTGACTGGTATTATGGAATACTGCTACTGTCTTAGGAATATAGATGTGTGTTATCCTTATGTAGAATAACAGCTTTATTCTTCAGAAATGTATACCAAAATGTTTGTGAGTATAAAGTGCCATAACTTCTCCAGCTTTCCTTCTAAGAAGATATACAGGGCAGATGAAGGAAGAAAGGAAGAATCTAGAAACAGAATTATAGCACAGGTCTTAAATCTTAATTATCCTGACATTCACGCATCATATGCACCCTATTATAGGTCTAGCTAATACACTAAACCTTATCTGTGGGGGGTAGAGGGGAGGATAGTACTAACCTGTGCTTTCTAGAAGCTGACAGCCTTACTGTAAGTACCAGTATCATATGATATATCTGGCAAAGAACATGCAACACTACAAGAGTTGAAAAGAACACCAATAAACCTTTAAAGAAAAAAATATCTCTGGAATCATTTCCTTGCCCTAAGTATATCTCCTTTAATTTTATCTACTTGGTAACAACTGACTTTTTTCTACCTTACAAAATTATCGGAGACTATGGAAACATAAAACGCATGTTTTGCCTGTAAGGAACACAGGGTATGATTTTAAAAATAAAATACTGCTTCCATTTCCACTGAAAAAAGCTACTAATAGACTATGTGGATGTTCTCACCTCCCAGAGCAGTTGTGTTATTTTGAGTGTTGAGGATGCCAAGAAGGCTGGAAGATTTAAAAATAACCTAACAAAGAGCTCATTCCAATACCAGATGGAAAGAAACTACTCTAAAGACATGTGAGTGGGAGGACATATATACAATATCATATGACACCATGCAAAAAACGGTTAATGTAATTACATAATACTACTAGGATTGACAGAACTCTGCAGGTAGGAAGCTAGCAACAGTGTCAATTCTCTGAATCATTTAAAAAAAAAAAAAAAGATAGAGAGAGAGAATGGGCAAGAATCAGCAAGTGGGTGGCAGAAAGAAAGAAAAAAGGAAGGAGAAAGCCCTCTCTGTAAGGCTGCCTTCATGTGTCCCTCTTACATGCTGAAATGGTTGCCAGGTAAAATTTGAGGGCTTAAATCCCTGGAGTCCATAATGGTTTTGCCTGTGTGTCCATATGGCCAAAAATAAGGGGTGGGAGGGGTGGATATCAACAACACGTACCTAGTGCATTAGCAAGGTGACATGCCCTTCACATGAATGCAAGTAGCACTTCAAACTGGCAATTTAAAATCCACATAAAAACCCTACTGAAACACACACACACACACACACCCTTACTTGGCACGTAAGTTAAAAAAGCATTTCTTTATAAAATGATATACTCAAACCCACCCTTATGATTTCATTGTGGTGCCAGTTTCATATGGCATTTCTAGTGATTAAGCAAATGCTGCAAGACTGGGGCGGCAGCTCCCTGGGGACAGCCCTCACTGTAAGCGTGAGGACCTGAGTTTGGATCTCCAGCACCCACACGAATAAGTGGCCATGGGAGAGCAAGTAACAATGATGAGGCAGCTCAGCTGCTGGTTATCTTCTATTTTATCAACATAAACACACGGTCATAGTTCTTACCCATTTCATCGGTCAATCCTCCCTCCCCTTCCAGTCCCCTCGGCCAAGACTTCTGTAACCATGCCTAAACTCCATGTTACACAGCTAAAAACAATTCTCACCTTTCTAAACAGATCACACTGGGAATCAAGAACAGCTGGAGTCTAGATTGACTAAAAGGAAGCGATTCAAAGAATCCACAGACATGGAAGGTAAAGAGTAGGAATTCAGTAAACAATGTCTAATATCTAACAAGATAATGGATTTATCTTGAAGCTAATGAAGAAACAACTGACAACACAGAAGTGGTTTTCATAAATGAGAAAGTATAGTAAAAAATAGAAAAATGAGGGGCTGGAGAGACTGCTCGTACAGTGGACTCTGGCTTGGTTTCCAGCACCCACACAGAAGCTCACCAACACGTGACTCCTGATGCCCTCGTCTGTGGACACTAGGCATACATGTGGTGCACATACATACATGCAGGCAAACACTCACACATGAAATAAGAACAAAATTTAAACTATAATAAAGTTGGCCAGGCAGTGGTGGCACACGCCTTTAATCCCAGCACTTAGGAGGCAGAGGCAGGTGGATTTCTGAGTTTGAGGCCGGCCTGGTCTACAGAGTAAGTGCCAGGACAGCCAGGGCTACACTGAGAAACCCTGTCTCGAAAAACCAAAAAAAAAAAAAAAAAAAAAAAAAAAACTATAATAAAGTGAACACAATGCTAGAATTTCTATATGAAAGGACTTTAAAGGTAATAATCAACTACAAAGAGAAATGGAGTATTTGCACATCACGCCCCCAGTTTCTCTATTCAGGCTGCATAGTTACTTTCAATTACTTTGGAAGACATTGATGACGATTAATAAGTAAGAGACATTGAAGTCTCCTCAAGCCACTCTTATCATTAGACTAGTCACACAGTGTTTTCCTTATTCTCAAATAATTACCATTTTTTTCCCCTAAACACTTCAAGGTGTTTGAAATCTTATTTAAATAAAAATAATTCAGGAAAATAAGTGTAAATAAACTTTAATCGTAATCTAATTCCCTCACTACCCTCTCCTAGAACGGGTAGTATCTGGCATCAGCAGGCGTGTTCTGAATGAGATCACTCGTCTTCTCCTTTCTACTGCCTCCAAGTTCTGAACAGTACTCGTTGCTATAGTTTTTCCTTTATGCTTCTCACTGTGCATTCATTAAACAGCAGCAGAGGAAACCAAAATACTAATCTAACTCAGTGTGCTCTCCACAGTATTTGTTATATTGTATTTTACCAAACACACCATGAACTCCCTCATGAAAATGAACACATGGCAAAGCCACAGTGCAGGTGACACATTAAGAAATACAACTGACAACAAAAAATAACACACACACTTGGCATCTGGCTTCCCCTCTAGCTAAAAGCTATCATAAGCTCATCAAAGCACTACCTTCTAGTAACTCTGGATTATTTTATAATGTCTGTAATTCATCAACAAAATGAGGAAGTCCTTGTAAAAATTTCATCTTTGCAGATTTTACTCAGACAAAGAAGTAAAAACATTCATAAGAAACAAGTAGTTGAAACTGTTCTTATTTAGCTCACAAACAAAATAAAGTGACTGATGTCATGCCCAGGCAATTGGAAGAAAAAGAATGTATCCTATAGGGGCTGGAGAGATGGCTCAGTGGTTAAGAGCACTGACTGCTCTTCCAGAGGTCCTGAGTTCAAATCCCAGCAACCACATGGTGGCTCAAAACCATCTGTACTGAGATCTGATGTCTTCTTATAGGGTGTCTGAAGACAGCTACTGTGTACTTACATATAATAAATAAAACCTTTGGGACGGAGCAAGGCGGGCCAGAGCACTCCTGGAAAAGTACACTGGCAGCTCTACCAGTGAGCACCAGCCTGCTCCTTAGATAACCTGAAAACAGACTGAGTCTAAACATACTGATTTCAGAACCACACTCGGGCCCTGATGGCCACTAATATTTTCAAGTCATGAAATCAGGCCATGATCACCAATTTTATATATTCAAAACATAATGAGAATAGGGTTGGAGAGATGACTTATCGGTTATGAGCACTGGTTGCTTTTCCAGAGGATCTGGGTTCAATTCCCAGTACCCACACAGGAGCTAACAACCGTCTGTAACTCCATTTCCAGAGGATCTGACACCTCCCACAGACATACTTCACAGACATACATGCAGGTGGGCAAACACCAATGCACATGAGTTAAAAATAAAAATAATGAGAAAACTCTACTCATCCCAACAAAATTTAGTGTACTCAAAAAAATAGGTAGCATATTTTAGATCCCAATCTGATGACACGATGATGCCCCTATTCTGACCTCTAGGCATGCACAATCTGATACCAATGTATCTGCAGAAAATCCAAGAATCTGGAGGCTTTTAGACAGTGTCCAGAACAATTTAACTCTGAAGCTTTCTTAGGAACAAGAGGAAGGAAAACAAATAGCATCTTAAGTGCACTGCCTCTCGGAGTATGAATTTGTTTGAAATAAAGACCATGAACTCTGGGACTGGAAATATGGCTCAGTGGTTAAAAGCACTTGTTGCTCTTGCAGAGGACATGAGTTCAAGTCACAGAACCTACATGATAGCTAACAACCATCTGTAACTCCAGTGCCAGAGGATCAGATACCCTCCTTTTGACATCCAAAGGCACCAGGCATACACAGGTACACAGACATCCATGGAGGCAAAATATTCAAGGACAGTGGTCAGCCACGGTGCTTCAGGCCTTTAATCCCAACACTCGGGAGGAAGAAAAGGTAGGCCATCTCCAGCCTAGTCTACAGAGTGAATTCCAGGACAGCCAGGGCTACACAGAGAGATCCTGTCTCAAAAAAAAAAAAAAAAAAAAAAAAAAAATTTAAAGACCATAAACCTCTAGGTGGTAGTGGCCTCTGCCTCGCAGTCAGCCTGAACTATATGACCATATCCTGTTTCAAAACAGACAGCATACACACTGGCCAACCATGAACTAAGGAATGAGAAAGCCGGATATGTAAATTTCAATTCTGTTAAAGTTGAGCTGGGTGTGATGGATGTTATATAGAAAAGGACAGTGGTCAGCCACGGTGCTACAAGCCTTTAATCCCAACACTCGGGAGGAAAAGGCGAGCTATCTCCAGCCTGGTCTACAGAGTGAGTTCCAGGACAGCCAGGGCTACACAGAGAGATCCTGTCTCAAAAAAAAAAAAAAGAAAAGAAAAGAAAGAAGGAAGGAAGGAAGGAAGGAAGGAAAGGAAGGAAGGAAGAAGGAAGGAAAAGAAAAAAAGAAAGAAAGAAAAGAAACAATCAAACTAAAGAGGGAGAAAGAAAAGAAGGAAAAATTACAAACTTCTTCAAAAGGAGCAAAATTAAGACGAAAAAGATTACATAAAGGATATGTGTATCCTGCTTTACCAAAAGGATCAAACCAACTGAAAATCTTTTGCTAGGACTAAGAATAGGAAACCAGAAATGAGCAACTGCATGGAGTAGTTTATCCCCAAGAGTATATAAACTCACTCTAATAACACTCAAGACACAAATGTAACCATTTCTTGCAACTTTCCCTAAAACAGAAGGAACAAAATTGCAGCTGTGAAATCACCCAGACTAAAAAAAAAAAAAAAAAAAAACCCTCCAGTATCTCTGAAAAACACAAAAACCTTAGTCTCTTCAGACTAGTCATGTATGTCAGGGTACAGTTCAAGGATGGAACAACAGGATGGCAATTGCTGTCCTGTGGCCAGAAACCAGCCCATCAGTGATTTGCTTCACGTGAGATCACTTTCTCTCTAGAGACCGCCAATCCCCAGGGAGGACGACCCTGTTTGGGCAGAAACTCCCTACAGAAGAATCCACCTGGTAACGAAACGAGAGGGTGAGTCTAGCTCCAGAATCTCCACAGGTACAGGCAGCCCAGCGAGCCAGGGAAAGATTTCCAAGCCGACAGATGCGCGAACTGAAAAAGGAGGTCATGGAGCTGAGAGAATAGCATTAACCCTTGGCTCGCTGGGACCCCTGAAGATCCGGAGCAAGGCACTGGATCCGGAAGGCTCGAGATTTGATTTGATTTTTCTAAGATGCTGGGTCTATGGCGGGAAGGCCTGGGAGTGCTGCGAAGCTCCCCACGCCCTCGGATTCCGCCTGACTTCTCGGGTCTGCCCAGCATCTCCATCACGACGGACTCGCTCCGCTCCGCTCCGCAGCGGCACCCAGCACCTCCGCGGTCCATCGCACCGCTGCCCACCTGGTTTCCTGCCTGGGCTCCCGCCCACCGCACGGTGACTGACAGGCCGGCGCGGACTCGGGACCCCTCCGCAGGAAGACACCCCACGCCTAACTTTGAAACGCGGCCCCCCGCGCTCTCCTCAGCGGCGCCGGGACCGCTGCCCCCTCCCCCGGCTCCTCAGGCCGCGTCCCACCTCCAGCCCCCGGCTCCCGGGCCTGCAAGGGGGCTGGAGACAAAGGCTGCGGCGGCGGCGCGGCGGCCGCCCGGACCGTCCCCTCGGGGCCAGCGCCACCCCCACCCCACCGGCTCGCGCGCCGCGGCTTTGCCTCGCCTCACCCGCGGTTCTCGGCCGGGGCTCCCGCCCCAGCCGCAGCTTCAGCCCGACGAACAATGGCAGGAGGCGGCGCCCGCGTCCGAGGCTCCGGCCCTCTGCGGCTCCGGGGCTGGCGGGCTGCAGGCTAGCTGACTAAACCCGCCGGCGGAGGGAGGGAGCGAGGGAGAGAGAGAGAGAGAGAGAGAGAGAGCGAGCGAGCGAGCGAGCAGCCCCGGCGCGCGCCCTCCCGCCTTTCCTCCGCGAGACGAGGACGGCGCGGCCCGCGGCCCGCCCGCGCCCCTCCCCCCCGGCTCGCCACAACATTGTAGTAAATTCCTATTGGGCGGTGCGGGAGGGAAGGAGGGGGCCGGGCCCGCGGCCCGCCAGAGCATTGGCTGAAGCCCTGTACGGGCTCCCCGCGTCTTACCTCCCCCCTCCCCTAGAGCGGTAAGGAGAGGGGAGGGGAAGGGAAAAGGGGAAGGGGAGGGGAGAGCAAGGGGCTAGCTGCTGCGCGCACGCGCAAGTCGAACCCGGGCTGGAGCTGGAGACCCGGGGTTCTAGTCTCCAGAAGCACGCGCCTGAAGAATGGGGCAGCTAGAGCCTAGAACCAAGAGGAGACCTCTCCCCCCATGGAGGGCTTGGGAAGAAGCCGTGATCTGGGGGAAAGCGGAATTCACATAGCTGCTGCTGCTGTTGCTGACCAAGCTACCCCAAAGAAAACCTTTAGTTTAGTAATCTCGGGTAAGTCACCCCCGCTTCTCTGAGCCTCAGGTTACCCGTCTACTAGCATGACCATCTCTAAGGCTCCCTTCCAACCCTGACATTCAGTATGACTTTACCTCTCCTGGCAGCTATGTTAACACCTGAAGTGGAATCTTAAGTGTTGAGACCATGCCAAAGATTTCACCTGTCTTCTGTCTTCATTTAAGAGTCTCCTATTTCTGCCTGCCATCCACGGAATTATAAGTCTAGCCTCCACGATCTGGATGAATTTAGGGTTATTCTGAGAAGTGCACGAGTATATTTCTCTCTAGAAGTTTCAGAGGCCGCTTGACCCTTCTACTTCCTGCCAGGCTGATGTCTGAACAGGCTGCCTCCCTACAGAGCAGAAAGAAGGTTCTGTTGTAAGTGCATACTTAGAAGATAAGACAGGTTCTGCTATTTCTTTTGAGATGGGGGAACCAAAGCAGAGAGGCTTAGCCCTGCCAGGATCAGAAACCAAGCAACGTGACATCAGAGCCCGCACACGCCAGGTGGACTGCCTACTGGTGTAAAATCAAAGCGGGTTCACAATCTTAGCCCAGCCTCAGGAATCAGACTGCTCAGGTTCAGTGCTCCGGCTCAGCCCTCTCTAATTGTTTGACCTTCTTTGTGTCTGATTTCTGAACCCATAAAAATAGAATAAAGACCGGGAGTGGTGGCACATGCCAGTAACCCTAGCACTCGGATGTGACAGCAGAAGTAACACAAATCCAAGGCCATCCTCCACTACATAGTAAGTTTGAAGCCAGTCTGGGCCACATGAGACCCTGCCTCAAAAAAAAAAAAGGGAAGACAACAGTCCTGCTTCATAGAGTTACTGTAACAATTAATTAATTTGTTAATTAACAAATCGATCAACAGGGCTTAGAACAATGCCTAGGACACAGTAAGATCTTAGTTAAGTGTTAATTCTGTTACTACTACTTAGACTAAAATATTGACTAAGAAATATATGGCAGGCAGAGAAACACTCAACTGTTGTCAGATCTGAGAACATTTATATATCAGAAGTCATAAAACCCTGTGAGGACCACCTGACTACCTAAAACAGCCCATTCACACAGCCTTCCTCTGTCGCGCGCGCGCGCGCGCCCATGTGTGGTGTGTGTTGTGTGTGTGTGTGTGTGTGTTTTCTTTTTTCCCCTTCCTTCCCTTCCTCTGTCTTAGTCACGGCACTTTTCACAGCTTTTGGCCCAGCTGGACTGCCTCCTATTTACTGATGACGGTTGGATCTCTCAAATGTTGCAGTCTGGATCTGGGAGACTGTAAACTGGAGAGGACAGGACTTTGTCCTTCTTATTATCACACAGAGCAGTGCTGGTATATTAAATGTTTATTGAACCAGTGAATTGGCCTGTCCTCGTTTTATTAATAAGAGACTCAAACAGTTTAAGTGATCTGAGCCAAGGCGCACCCATTCGTTCTTAAATACCCTGGTTCCCTGCTCTGAGCCCTCGGGTTCAGCAATGCTTTGGATTGGTGAGTTCTAATGCTACCACTCCTGGGCTCTCAGGCAGGGAAATCTGGTACCATGTAGGATGAATACTGAAAATCCATCACCAGACAGATCACTTCCTCCATGTCATCCAGGAGATTCAGACATGTGGAGCTAAATGCTCTGTGTGCTAGCCAATGGCACATCATCCTTGGGGATGCTTATAGATTTTGTAATATTTAGTAATCATCACCCTGAAAAGAAGTATAGGTCTTAGGCTAGCAGAAAACCCGAGGAACCCGGCAGGTGTAAATCACGCCTAGATTCAAAGTGTTGTACAACCACATGCCAAAATCTATTGGTCTGAGTTTTAAAATCCGAAAGTTCTGGATTCCAATGCTGGCCTTTCATTCTTAGCCTGGGGATGGAAGCGTGTGTAAGCACTATCTAGGCTGGAGAGATTTTCTTGTCCGAGTACACCACCACCTGTTAAGTGTCTTATCTCTAAGTATGGCTGAGCTCAACTGATAATAAGGACTAGGGATATAAATAACACCCACTAAGAAGACAAAGAAACTATCCTTTCTCGGGACCCATCTGCCAAACCAGACTCCATTCCCAGCTCACCCTGCAGAAGCTCACATTAGGTACCAAGGGTAAAGGTCCCAAGCACAATCTCTGAGGCTAATTTCCTAGACAGAAACACTTTGGCTCCAAGCTTACATCTGGGTGGTGACTGTGCCTGCTGCAGGCCCAGGACAGGGTCCCTCGGGACCATCTCTATCCCATCTGCCAGCTGAGCCCCGTCACTACCTCCCCACCTCAACCCTCCTGCTTCTTTCTAGGGAATATAGACCCTGCTAGCTGTCTGTTAGCCCCTGGAGCAGTCAAGAGCTCTAAGATTTAAAAAAGAAAGAAAGGCATGAAAGGGTCTTAATCCTTCCCCACTGCAAACTGGGCTCCAGCAAACAGGAACACCAGCTGCATGAAACGGGATAAAATGAGACAGTGAAATTGGGGTAACCGGTGTGGAGAGTCAGCAAGGGGAGATGAGGCCACTAGGGACCTGGAAGGGACGGGATTGGAAGAAAGAGGGAGGGGGACAAATGGAGTCTAACCCATGCTCAAATCTGGGTCGGGGGGATTAGGGACACAGCTGGCCTCAAGCCCCAGTGATAGGGCTCATGGAGAATATTCATCTGCAGTGGGCTTTGAAAAACTGGGCACATCAGCAAAATGTTCTGAATGGTCATTATTGAATAAAAACCAGCCCTGCACTAACTGCACAGAGAGAGCAGAACAAGCCTCTCACATTCTCCATACCATGAAACTTAATTGTAAGACGTTTTTTGAAACTAGAGACTCACAAATGCTAAGCAACCATCCTGCCACTGACCTACAGTGTAAGTCTGTAGCCTAGGTTGGCCTGTAACTCGAAGTAATACTCCTGCCTCAGCCTCATGAGTAGCCAGGAGTACACGCCTGGCTACTTTAGGCCTTTTAAACAAAAATGATAAATCAAACAAAGTACATGGGGATGGAAATGACTACTAATAAAAAGGAATCTCTTCCTAAGGGGATACTTTTATTAGGAGTACTTGAATTTTAGAAACTACAGTTAAGAATAAATGTAGTTAAATAGAAATATAAACCACATAAAGTCACTAATCAGAAATGTAACTACCACAAGGTTATGATGTAAAACTTTCCCTTTGAATACCTTTGTATACAAGGGCACACACACATTTATACATGCACACATTTTCATTACGTTATGTACATTACGTTAAATAATAGGTAATTGCTGCTTTTTTAGGTTAAAATAATTAACTATCACAATGTCATATGCCTCAGCCTACTGAGTCTTTGTTTTTGTGTGTGTGGTGTTCAACTATGCTTGTGTGTGCCTGTGAAGACCAGAGTGTGACATCAGATGCTTTCCTCTCTCTTCCACCTTTGTTTTGTTGAGACGGAGTCTCTCACTGAGCCTGGAACTAACTGTTGTGGGTAAACCAGCCGGCCGGTGAGCACCTGGGGTCCACTGTCTCTGCCCTCTACCACCCCACCCCCCAACACTGAAATTGCAGACACACACTATCATGCCCCAGCCTTTACATGGGATCAGACTCAGGTCCACAAACTCATATGGCAAGCACTTTACCCACTGAATATCTCCTTAGTCCCTCAGCCTAAAGTATTTTTGGTTTGTTGTGGTTGCTGCTGCTGCTGCTGCTGCTGCTGCTGCTGCTGCTGCTTTTGAGACTGAGTCTCACTATGTAGCATCTGCTAGCCTAGAACTCACAGAGATCTGCTCTGTGTCATGAATTCTTGGCAGGGATGGTTGGTTTTGTTTTGTTGTTTGTTGGTTTGTTTGAAAACTTATTGTATGGAACTGACTTTTCACTTAACAACAGATTACAATAAATTTTTTAACAATGCTATAGATGTTCTGTAATTTACTTAACCTTCTTGTGTTAAAGTTAGGTTGTTTCCCATTTCTTCTCTCATAAATGATATCTTAACAACCACCCCTTTATGTAAACTGTACCTGTGATTATTTTTTAAGAGTACATTAAACATAGCATGTTATTTCTTATAATTAAAGCATGCAAGGCTGCCCGTTCCTGTCATTTCTGAAACAAAAGAAGCTAGCTTTTGTATAATATTGTGTCTTTCATGTTTTTACCTCTTTGACTGAATGTTATTTTATTAAAAATTCTCTTAAGGAGCTGAAGAGATGGCTCAGTGGTTAAGAGCAATTATTGTTCTTGCAGAGGACCTATATCTGGTTCCCAGGACCCATTCAGGTGGCACCTGTAAGTCCAGCTCCAGGGAATTTAATGCCCTCTTCTGACCTCTGCAGGCACCTGCATTCAGGTACACATACCCACACACAGACAAACACAGAATTTTTAAAATAAAATAAATCTTGAGCTAGAGAAATGATTCTGTGGTTAAGAGCACTTGCTGCTCTTGCAGAGGACGTGGGTTCAGTTCCCAGAACCCACAGAGCAGCTCACAAGTTCCAGTTCCAGGAGATCTGATGCCCACTTTGTCCACCTTAGACAATAGTCTTACATACATGCATGCAAACAAAACACTTATACACAATAATTTTTTTTAAAAATCTAAAAAATAAAATCCTCTTTAAAAGTTTTCTATAGCCAGGCATGGTGCCACATGCCTTTAATCCCAGCATTCAGGAGGCAGAAGCCAATGGATCTCTATGAGTTCAAGGCCAGCCTGGTCTACATAAGGGTTCCAGAACAGCCAGAGCTACATAGTGAGACCCTGTCTTTAAAAATCAAAAGAAAATCAGGGTTTTTCTGTATAGGCCTGGATGTCCTCTCACTTATAGACCAAGCTAGCCTTGAGAACTCAGAGATCCCCTATCTCTCAAGAGCTGGAATTAAAATCATGGACCACCATGACTAAGGAAATTTATTTTAAGATAATTCTTTTGTATTTAAATAAGTTTACCACTTATTAAAAGAAAATTACTAATGGAAGGGTATGCTTACTTATTCTTACATAAATAATTCAATACTGTAGAATACAGGTGATCTTCAATATTTTTCACAGTTGATACACAGTTTGATTTTATAATCACTAATTCTGAGGACACTGCTTCATATAGATACATGGTACAAAATAGCAGAAGTTTGTTTAGGACAATTTCAGAAATTTCTGTCCTAATCTCAAGTCAAATTCATTGAAGGATTTTTTTTTTTTTTTGTAATGAAGCTCAAATCAGAAAGACAAACAGTGGGATGTGTGTGTGTGTATGTGTATGTGTGTGTGTGAAGAGAGAGAAGAGAGAGAGAGAGAGAGAGAGAGAGAGAGAGAGAGAGAGATTGATTTTCATGTACATGTGGAGGCCCAAAATTGATATTCAGTGTCTTCCCTGATTGCTCCTACCTTATATATCTATATATTGAGGCAGAGTCTCTCAAACCAACCCCAGCACTTACCAGTCCAGCTAGTCTTGCTAGCCAGCCTGCTCCAAGGAGTCCCTGTCTCTGCCACCCAGGAGCTGGGATTCTGTGTGCACACCAAGCCTGCCTGGTTTTCATATGGGTTCTGGTATTCGGAACTCCATTCCTCACCGTTGCAGGACAAGTGCTTTATCTACTGAGCCATCTCCCCAACCCCATAACTGGCAATTTTAAAAATCAAACCTTATAACATAATACAGTCCTAATAAATACTGATTTGGAAGAGCTTGAGGGACCACGCTGGGCTCAAACTTGCTGGGATCCGCTTGCCTCTGCCTCCAAGTTTGGAATTACAAGCATGTGCCACCACACCCACAGCTGTTGATACTGATTTTATCTTTACAAGCAGAGGAATGATGTGGGAAAATGCTAAAAGCCTTTGGTTTTTGTAACTAAACCGAATGTTCCTGTAAGAACAGAAAACTTGCTGCAGCGAGTTCAGAACACTGCAGTTTGTCGCATATTGAAGTCTCCAGTCTGAGCACAGGTGTCTCAGGCAGCATTCACCGACCTCGAATGGGCAGTGAACCTGTTAATTGTTCAGAACCAAGACTAAGGTGAATTTGCACAATGTCACACAAGCAAGTAGTGCCAAAAACACCCCAATTCTTGACGCATTGAAGTTTGAAACTGATATTTGGTTGTTATGGGTTCAGAAATCTACCACTGTCAAATTTTGGGGGACATTTATTTAATACACAGTCATATTCGAGATTGCAATCTACAGTCTAAAGAGATGGCTCAGCAGTTAAAGGTGTTTGCCATCTAATGACCTCTGTTTGATCCCCAGACCCATATGGTGGAAGTAAACCATTTCCACGGGTTGTCCTCTGCCCTCCCCACTGAACCATGACACACATGCACCCACACACATAGATCAAGAAATATAATTTAAAAAGCGTGTTCTAGGTTCACCTAATGTTAACCTGATTAGTCCTTTGGAGACCACCAAGCCCAAGCTACTAACTTTTTAGCAAATTGAGAAATACAAGACACTTGCCCAAGGTCACCCAACACAACAAGGGAGCCCAGTCTTGAACCCACATTTTCCAACCATTACTATAGGATGCTGTTCACAGATTCTCCCTGCCCCCAAGGCCATCTGTATTTACTCTACAAAGCTAGAGGCCAAATTAAATTCTATAGCCAGCCAGGCTGGTGACATCTATATGAAATCCTGAGACAGGAAGATACTGAGTTTGAGACCCACTAAACTATAGAGTGATAACTGTCTCAAAACCTAAGTAAAACTTCTGGAGCCAGAAATCCTAGGTATATCTGAGCTGCAAGAGACTTTATAAATAATTTACTGTAGGGGGTAGGGGAGGGACTGTGTGAGGTGGGGGACTGAAAGGAGGTGGGGACAGCAATTGGGATATAACAGGAATAAATAAATTAATGGGAAATTTTTATTATAAGAATTGGTGGTACAGATCTATAATCAATGTCTACACAGGTGGCTAAGGTGAAGATCAAAATTTCAAGATCTACCTGGGCTACAAAGTGAGTCCAAGACCAGCCTGGGCAACTTAATGAAACCTTATCTCAAAATATAAAAACAACATGAGGGCAAAAACTTAGTGATAAACTACTTACACAGCATGCACAAGGCCCTTGTTTCAATTAGAAATAATACTAATATTTACTATTGAAAAATAGTAGCAGTTAGGGCTGAGATACAGCTTAGTGGCAGGATGTTTGCCTGGCATGGACAAGGGCTTGGCTCCCAACAGCACAAATGCACAGGCACACACACGCGCACACACACACACACAATAAATGAGCTTCGTGGCACATGTCTACAGAGGATTGTAAATGTGAGGGTACAAAGTGAGTTCAAAGCCAGCCTGTGCCATACAGACCTTGCCACAACCTTCCTCTGTGTCCCCCAAATCTAAAAATAAAAACAACTACGTGTGTGAGGGATTTAGGATGTATTTGATATATGCTAAAAGTATGTGTGGTTATTTCGTTTAGCCCAATAGCAACCCTTTTAAGTATTATTAGTATCAGTTCCATATGAGGAAACCACAGCTTAGGATGTTAGATGACTTGCCCAACACCACACAAGTCAACCAGTCCTGTCTGTTGCCACCATCCTCATACTGCTCTCCAGAAAGCCACTGAGATGACATGAATGGGAAATACCAACATCTGGCCTAGACCCTACAGAAAGACTGTTGGGGCTGCCTCTGATTGTAACCCTAAGACATCTGAAGCAGGAACCAAGATCTGACCGACCTCCCATAACCCTCCTCAATCCTCTTCTCCCAAAGCCAGAACGAGCCCAGTGACCTTGATCCAGCAAAGTCTTCAGCTCACTCAGGCTTAACTCACTATATACATCCCAAGAGCAGGAACTCCCTTAACAGGTTTTCCAGGGACAGAGAGAGGGCCACATGACACCTTTCACAGGGGCCTTTCTAAATCTGGTAAAGTCAGCCCAGCCCAGCCCTCAACTGAGAGAAGAACAAGAGGAACAGAGGGGCTTGATGGGGCATCCAGACATGGCTGTTTGACTTGCCCTGAGAGCTTCCAACACTGAAGAGCAGGCAGGACAGTCCCTGAGCCACCCAGAGAACATTCCAGTAGTTAACTTCAGTTTCCAAGCTTGATCATGTGTGTAGCTGGGGATGTGTCAGTGAGGAAGACCAAGGCAATAAGAAAGCCTGCAAATGAGCTACAATGTTGAAATCTGACTGTGGGACTCTGGGAAGTCACTTCCCAGCATTAGCAGTCACTACACAGTGGTAAAGAGCTGAAAGGACATCTTCCGTTCCTCACTACAGATTCTAATTCACTGCTTTTTTCCAAGTCCGTCACATTCATTCTCCAGAGTGAGAACAACTAAATTCTACAGCCATGGAGCATAGATATACCTGAGCGAAGATGTAGCTGGTCTTTGCTACTTTGTGGGTTCTTGTTCCACCTTTTATCCTCCCAGTTGCTCCCCTATCACTAGATAAGGGAAAAAGAAGAATAGAGGGGAGAGAGAGATTCTTGAATCTAATTTCTTTCTTCTTCTTTCTTCTTCCAGCAGGACTACCAACCAACAAACCTCAACCAACCAAGCTTCCTCCCCAAACAATGAACAACCACTAACCCCACCACTGGGGGCCCTAGCATCTATATACCCTCTGAAAAGTTCCTAGAATTCCAAACTACAGGAAATCAAGAAACCATCTGCAGCTGGCAAAAACCTGCCTCTGCTAGAGCATGAGTCAAATCACAGTCAGCTGCTCTAAAGCAGCTCCATATCCCCACACCTGGGAAAAAACAAAAACATATAATATTTCTGTGGGGTTTTTTAAAGAAATAAAAATTCCAGAATTCTCAAAAAATATCACCACAGGAAGAGACTTAGAGATGAGCTTCTGAGATGGCTCTGCAGGTAACGATGCTTGCAGCCAAACCTGACATCCTGACTTGGATCCCCAGACCCTATATGGGAAGTCCAGAATCAACTCCTACAAAATGTCTTCTGACCTCCACAGGAGCAAGCACGAGTAAATAAATAGATAAACGTTTAGAAAAATCTAAAAAACAAAACCAAGAAACAAACAAACAAAAAAACCACCTTGAAGAAGGGCTGGAAGTGCTGCCCAGTTGCTGGGCACATTCACAGCCCTGGGACATCCAGTCCCCAGCACCAAAACCAGAAAGGAAGGGAGAAGAGAAGGCATAAACAAGATGTTCAGAACAACAGAATGAGTGTTCCACATTTGCCTGCACAGTTGGGTGCTGGTGAGACCCACTTCCTAGTTTGCAGACACCCTCCTCCTGAGTCCCCACATGGCAGTGACCTTTCTAATATTTGTTATCCTGTCATAAGGGCCTCACCTTCACGAACTTCAACCCTCCCTACTTCCTGCAAACACCATCACCTGAGAATTTTTGTGGAAATACAGACATTCAGTGTCTCTGATCCCCGGCTCCCTCGACAGTCAGGAGGAGGTGGCTTTGATTACTAGGCTGCCTACTGGGTGACTAGAAGGATCAAATGAAACACACACAGGATTTCTACAGATTACAATGTCCCACACTGCAACAAGCCCGATTGGTTTTTTGAGACAAGGTCTTGCTAGTCTCAGACTCTGATTTGCCTACCTCCACCTCCCAAGTGCTAGGATTATAGGTATATATTATCCCTTTGCCCTAAGTAAGACTTTTAAATATTTTTAGTTTTTTAGGGGACTGAAAAGATGGCTCAGCAGTTAAAAGCATTTACTGCTTTTACTGAGGACCTGGGCTCCGTTCCCAGCACCCATGTAGCAGCTTACAACCATCTGTAACTCCAGTTGTAGGGGACCCAACACCTTCTTCTGGACTGTGTGTGACACACACATGGTGTACAAATATGTATGCAGGCAAAATAGTCACACTTTATGAAAATAATTTTTAAATATATTTATGTGTATGTATGTATACATGCTTGCCTGTATGAGTTTATATACATCACATGCATGTAGAGGCCTGTAGAGGCCAGAAGAGGGTGTCATCAACCGTAGAACTGGAGTTACAGTTGGTTTTGGGCCACCTGATATGGATGCTGGAAACCAAACCCCGGTTCTCTACAAGAACAGTAAGTAAGCGTCTCAACCACTGTTTTGTTTTGTCTGGGCCAGGGGGGTGTTGGTTTTCTGAGATAAGGTTTCTACATATAGCCTTACCTAACCTGAAACTTGCTATGTAGATGAATTTGGCCTCAAATTCAGAGATCCACCTGCCTCTGGGTCCTGAGGGCTGGGCTCAACCTGCCTTGACTTTTCTGTTATGGGCCACATGGAAAGAAGCCTCCATTCAAGGCTCCCTGATGTAAGCACCCAATGAACGACCTCTTTTGTGAAGGTTTAGGGACACAGCAGGAGCAAGATGAATAAGTACAGTAACAGCTACCAGCAAAGCAATTTCCATGTGTGTGACAGAAGGAAGAGGTAAAAAGATTGTGGGGTTTGGAGGCGAGGAAACTTGGATTCAAACCAAAGCTCCACCACCACCAAGCTATGTCACGTCCCCACCCTCCCTTATCTCTAAGTGGAGATGGCATGTGTCAGTCTCAGTGCCAAAGTGTTATATGCAATGTCACTACACCTCAGCAGCAGCCTCCTGAGGAAGGCAGATTGCCTCCTGTTTACAGATGAAGCAGAATTTCAGAGAAGCAGGAAATTTGCCCAAGATCCCCGGGCCAGTAAAGCCGCTCAGCCTAGGCCTGCTGCTGGTCACTCCCAGGATGGGCTCTGTCATGATTCCAGCAAAGACAAAGAAGCTTCCGAGCTGTTCATAGGCACCGACAACACTCCACACCCACTCCACAGCAAGGGCAAAAGGAACCACATTTTCAGACTTTAGGCAATGAAATCAGAGGTAGTTTGCCAACCCACACACAGAGAAAAGAAGGTAACTGCATGTCTGACTTATTCAGTCCCTTGCCCATGACACTACCCTGTCTCTTTCCCAGTAAAAGCCAAGCAGACATCCTTATTCTCCTTGACAGATGAAGCCCAGTAAGAAGCATTGTTGTGCCTAAGATTGCCACCAAGTCAACAACTCAGAAGGGACTTAAGCTAAGCTAAGCTCCTAATCTTATGTTTCCTTAGATTTGTGTGTGTGTGTGTGTGTGTGGTGTGTGTGTGTTTTGTGTATGCATGTGTATACAAGTGCCTTTGAGGCCAGAACAGGCAAGATCCCAGATGATCTGTGTGTGTGTGTGTGTGTGGTGGTGTGTGTATACAAAATGCCTTTGGAGACCAGAACAGGATGCTGGATCCCCTGAGGCTGGAGTCACAGAATAGATGCTAGCAACCACATTCTGGTCCTCTGTGAGACCAGCATGCACTGTCAACACAAGCCAATGCTAGCATATGCCAGTCTTCTTTACAATGCTGGGGATTCACCCCAGGCTTTCTTGATACAAAACAAGGGCTCTACCACCAACCTACACACCCAGCCCACATTCCTGCTTTTAAACCCAGTGTTATTTTCTCCACCCATACTGTGCTGAGTCCTGAGCATCTGAACATGGACATTTGGAAGCCCCATAGCCAATCAATCCCCTGGGAGTGTGAGAGCCCCTACTATCCCAGACTAGGCCTAGAAATCAGAGTACTGGGGAAAAAATGTGCAGGATACTGCCAGGGAAACAGCAGCTGATTCTGCGAGTCTCCCGCTTTGGAAACTTCGTTTCCTCATCTCCCTAAGTTGTTGGCTCAGACTGGGAGCTGGGGAAATCCACTCACTAGCACAGCTGTCTGCTATGATTTCTGCTGAAAAAACAAAAAAAAAAAAAAAACTCCATCGTGTGGGCCTACGTGCTAATTACCAATAATGACATAATAGTCATTGTGGGCCCAACAGCCAAACAGCCCCAACTAGAAATTCTGCATAGCTCAGATTTAGGAACAAAGCCTTCCGCACTGCAACTGAAACTGATGCCCTAGCAGAAAATACCAGGAGCAAAGGGGCCTCGGAGTTGACCCAGCCACAGTATCATCTGGCAAACGGACAGGGGAATAAGGACCCCACTTTCTTGGGCCATTACCTGAGAAACTACTACACACCCAGCACATGTGAAGCCTACACAGGAAGAAGCCTGCATGTATTCATCAATACACGTAGACACTTCTTAAGCACCCCACTATGTGCCATACATGCTGGTTTAGGTACAAAGGATGAAACATGAATTGACAAAACTCAGCAACGTCACCAAGCTTACATGAGAGCAGACAATAAGTAATCCATAAGAGACAGCACATTGGAGTGACAAGTGACAGAGAAAAACAGACAAGGAAGGAGGTGAAGTGGCACCAGGGATCAGAGAAAGAACAGAGTTAGATGGGCATGGTGGCTCACACCTTTAATCCCGGACCTTGAGAAACAGAGGCAGACAGATTTCTATGAGTTTGAGGCTAGCCTGGTCTATATAGTGAGTTTCAGGACAGCCAGGGTGACATAGAAAGATCCTGTCTCAAAAACTGGTGTAAATTAACGTTAACTGATGGGGGAAGGGTAATATACATGTGAGTGCAGTGCCCAGAGGTCAACAGATCCTTTGGGGCTTGACTTAAGGCTGAGTCACCTGATGTGATTGCTGGAACTGAACTGGGGTCCTCTGCAAGAGCGCTACACTCTTAACTGCTGAGCTGTCTCTCCTGTCCACTGTTCAAGTTTTAAATAAGATAATCAGAACAAGCCTTACTAAGAAGGAGATGTTGAAACAAAAATTTTACGATGAGACAATAAGACAAAAGGTATTTATAGAAGATTGAATGTTTCCCGGCCTTCCAGTGCAAAGGCCCCAGGTAGAAGTCTGCCTGAGAGGATATGCCATTTAACAAGCCGGGGAAGAAGGGCAGGCACAGACTAGTCACCACTGTGGGCTTAGAGTATGGAGGGAACATCTTTGTACCTAGAGTGAGCAGGGTTGTCTGACTCCAGCCGTCTGTTCTGTCCTTTCCTTGTCTCTGGAGCCACAGTAATCACCCCAGTGTGTCAGCTCTGGATTAGCCACTTCACACGGATTATACGATGTGGTGCCCAAGTCATCGTGGAAAGGTGATAATATGCTGGGGCTTACTGAGGTCAAGCAATGGCGGGAGGCCCAGCCAGTGCTGGCCTCAGTTGTTATTATTATATCATTATCATTATTATAATATTTATTCATTTTACTCTATGTGTTGTTTTGTCTGAGTGGATGTGTACCCCTTGAGTGCTTGTGCCTACAGGTCAGAAGAGGGCATCAGAACCCCTGGAACTGGAGTTACAGAGGTTGTGAACCACCATGTGGGTTCTGGGAGTCTTGAACCCACAGACTGTGCAAGAGCAACAAGAGCTCTTATTCCACTGAGCCATCTCTCCAGCCCTGAGACTAGGATTTAAACAAGGTCTCTTGTAGCCCAGGCTGGCATCAAATTCACTATATAGCTAAAGTTAACCTTGAACTACTGATCCTCCTGCCTCCACCTCCTGAGTGCTGGGATTACAGGTGTGTGCCACTATGCTGTGCTGGTTCATATGATGTTGGAGATGCTGGAAATCCAACCCAAGGCTTTAGGCATGCTAGGCAAGTACTCTACCAAGTAGCTATACCTCCTAACCCTAGGCCTCCATTTTTAATCCTGTAAAACCTCCTCATGTAACAGGAGCCTGTGGTTGCTGCAGACCCTCCTTTTATAAACCAATGCAGAGGCAGAGAAGATGGTGACCACCAAGCCTGTCAGAGGAAGAGCTGGAGAAGCTGGGGCTACTTCCATGCTGCTACAGTCTGGGCCATTGGCCAGGTTTCCTCTTTGAAGCCTTTCTGGCCTCCACAGAAGTCTGCATCATCCTTATTGAGTTCCAAGGAACTCACAGTCCATCTCTGTGTCTTTGGCCTAGATCTGGGTAGGGCAGGGCCTTTCTACTGTCTGCCTTTCCAAAGAGTGTACACAGTGGCATCTCATCAGAAAGAAAGAGAAACTGTCTTGGGTGAGGCTAAGGCTAGGATGCTGAGCCTCTGGCTTCAAAACTGGTTCATCAGGTTCCATGTCTTCAATAAGAAACCTATCAGACAGGCATGGCGGCACACACCTGATATCTCAGCACTCAGGAGATTGAGGCAGGAGTATGTGAGTTTAAGGATAGCATGGGCTATGTAGAAGTATCAAACCAGCCTGGAATACAGATCAAGACCCTACTTCAAAATTCAAAAAAGAGGGAGGAACTGGAGAGGGGGCTCAATGGTTAAGTGGATTTGCTGCCCAATCATGCAGATCCGAGTTCATATCCAGCACCCACATAATAAGGTGGGTGTGGTCTGAGTACCTGCTCTAACTCCCACTAACTCCAGCCATGTATGATATGGGACAGAGATAGGAAGATCTCTGAGGCCTGCTGGTCGCCAGCCTAGAGGATCAACAGGAGCTTCAAACTCAGAGAGAGACCCTGACTCAAAGAAATGACAGAGAATGATATAGGATACCCAGTGCAATACCCAGTGCCTTCCTCTGGCCTTCACATACACATACAGGCATGCACATATACTACTACATATATACTACACAACTACACACACTATGCACATACTAAATCCAAAAAGAAAAAAGGAAGTATTTTAAACTCCAGGTGAGATAGGGCAGACATTTAAGAGATAACAGTTTGTGATCCTAGAACTCAAGAGACTGAAGCAGGAGGATTGCAGTGAGTTGAAGGGAAGCCTGTACTACATCAGTAGGCCCTATGTCAAACAGACTAACAAAGCAGCAGTTGCAATGAAAACAGCAGCCCACACTTGGGGAGTTACTGGAACTTCCTCTTCCCCATCAGCATCCTCACAGCAAGACCACCCCCCTCCACAGCAGGGGAAACTGAGGCTCACGGAATTGAAGCCAGCACAGAGCATATACACGCATAAGGGGTCAGAGCAGGGAGTCCTGAGAGTCCTATCCCTCTGGCGACACTGGCTACCACACCATCTAAGGGTCCTGCTTCTAAATGGAAAGATATTCAGAAGGGACCCAGGTCTGCACTGGCCATGGCCTTCAGAGATAGAGATACCTCCGTGCCTAACACCTGTCTCCATGCCAGAAGAAAAGGGATCATCAATTTCCAGGGAAAAAGAAAACTACAACTTTCCCAAATGTTTGTCCTTGTTTCTGGACCACTGTTGGCTTTGGCCTTCAACCAGAGAGAGTCATCTAGGGTAGGGGACAGAGGGTGCCTAGGCCTCAGGACTAAGAGTCCATTGGGCCTGAGGCCAAAGGGGTCAAGGGGCAGGAGGCAAGCTAGTTAAGCAGAGGGCCAGGAACCCCCTAGAGACTTAAGCTTGTTTCTTACTCTTTTCCTTCCTTTGCAGCTGGCGTGGCTACCAGGACAGGCAGGGGAACCTTGGGCGGGGACGAGGAGGTGGAGAAGTTTCATGATTATCTCATTAAAGCTTCTATGTGTGTATGCACAGTGTAGACACTAGGCCAGTTTCTGGGGAGTCACATCACTGATGCCTCTGAGGAAAGCCAGCGTGCCCCCATGCCCCTGAGGTGGAAACTGAGGTACAGAGAGAGCAACAGTGCCTGAAGGTCACATAGCTTGTCAGTGACAGAGCTGGCGGAGAACCCAAATTGCTGGGTCACCTGGGGTGGGGATGAGAAGGGAAAAGACAGAGAAATGAAGGAACAGTGTCCAAAAGGCCCAGGCCATCTCAGGGAGCACAGCAAACAAGTGTGGGGGTTCAGGAAGGTGTGGGGAGTCAGAGGTCAGTCTCCAAACTCCATCTGGCGTCATCTCTCATCTCTACCCCTCCCTCCTCCTGCCCCAGCCACCCCACAGTGTTTATCCACTGAGCATATTGTATGGGCTGAAGCTTTCAAATACGCTGTGACCAACGCCTACAGGGTTGTTCCCTCCACTGCTCACCAAGAGAACTCATCGCCTGGCTCCTTGCCCTTTCCTCAGACTCCTAGGAGTTGCCCTGATGCTCTGGGCTCACTGTGCACCTGACGGACAGGAACCTTGGGAGTCACCTGTGCCCCTAGAATCTAACCCAAGCCCATGCTTCATAGACATGTATCATCTAGTTGTCTTTCATCACTGAATCTGAGAGACAGGCAAAATGGGTTTTTCTATCTGTGTGTTCAAGGAAAGGAAGGGTAAGAGAGGGGTGACATAGACAGGCCCAAAAGCCAGAGTTTCTCTGAACCACACAAACCTTGCTAGGCACCACCACCAAAGAGTGCTTATCTCTGCCAGACCCACCAAAGTCACACAAAGGAACCCCTAAGTTAGGAGAAGGAGTTCTGATGGCCATAAAACGAAAGCCTCCATGTCCAGCTCAGACACGACAGTTGAAGAGGGAAGTTAGTGAGACACAGATAAGTGAGTTTCTTCCCCACACTGCTCTGTCTCCTCTGCTCAGGTGTACCCCTCAGCCCAAGTATCCACCAGATCCAGTCATCCCTATCCCCTAAGTCGTCACTCTCACCTCAGTCCTCTCTCACCTGTCCACTGCAGTCCATCATTATGTGCCCTGCCTCCGACACAAACCTAACATCTCCCACTGCTGCGTGGCACAGTTCCCAGCCCAAAATCTCAGCATTCTTCCCCTAAACAGGTGGCCCGATTCCGCTGTGTAACATGCAATGGCTCCCCGCTGCCCTGGGTCAGCTTCAAACTTTCCTGAGCCTGTCTTTGCAGGCACATTTCCCCAGGCGCTGACATCTTGGAATATACAATTCCTCCCAGTAGGGACGGCCTTTCTCTTAGTCTCTGCCTAAGAACACCTATTCACACTTCAGTCTCAGTCCAACTAGAGAGTGAGCTCCCAGGGCAAAGGACAGGGCCCATAGAGTTAGCTCTGGATAGCCCTGTGCCAGCATAGATAGAGCATGGCACAGCACAGGCACCAGGAACGGAGGCGCATTCTTACTTGCATGAAACCACCTCCGTCCCTTTACCCTACAAGTGCCTTTTGGAACCTGTCAAACTAGATCTGCTATTCCCCTGCTCCCAGCAGTGCCCTCCCACACCTGACTTCCACTGTCCCAAGAGAGACATCTTTACATCCTCAGAATGATGCCCATAATCATAATTAGGGTAATAACAACCATCACCACCATTTATTGGGTGTTCAATGTGTGCCCGGTTATTTAAGCCTCACAAGAACTCTAGGAGGAAAGGAGATTTCTTTATTGTCCTCATTTTAAAGATAAGGAAATTGAGGCCCCAAGAAGCTATCTGGCCTAAGGTCACACAACTAGTGAGCAAACATCGCAGAGGGTCACAGCCAGGTCTGCCTGACCTGTAAGCCACCCTGTGGCCCAGCTGCTTCCTGCTTTCTATAATCTCGCCTCTCAGAGTTTAGAGCAGCTGCCCCCAGCAGCCTGGAGCTGAGTATCAAAGATGGACAGAGAGGACACTGACACCATCCTGCTGTTTTAGGGTGACTCAGGGTTAAGAGCAACCACATGGTGCTCAACAGTCTGGAACTCCAGTTCCAGAGGATCTGACACCCTCTCCTGGCTTCTGAGGGCAGCAGGTACACATGTATGCTTAGATATACATGCAAGCAAAACACCCATACATATAAAATAAAAACAAATATTTTGTGTAGGAAACAGGGTTGTTGCTCAGAAGGTCACTGGGAGGGAGACAAGAAATAATGTGTCTGGAAGAATATACAGGGCTAGTGCAAGAGACAAGACAGCTCAGTGGGGAAGTTTGACAAGGACTTGAGCTTAATGTACAGGGAAAGGAAGCAACTCCTAAAACTTGTCCTCTAATTTCCCAGCGTGTACAGTGTTATAGAAGCATCCAATCTATCCAATATCTATCTATCTATCTATCTATCTATCATATCTATCTATCTGACACACACATGCACACAAATAATAATAATAATAATAACAACAATAATAACAACAACAATACAATTTAGGGTTGGACTCAGTGGTTTAAGAGCACTGACTGCTCTTCCTGAGGTCCTGAGTTTCAATTTCCAGCAACCACATGGTGGCTCACAACCATCTGTAATGGAATCTGATGCTCTCTTCCAGTGTGTCTGAAGACAGCAACAGTGTACTCATATACAGTAAATAAATAAATAAAAATCTAAATAATAATAATAAGACAACTTAAAACTTAGAAATAAAATTTTAAAATAAATTAGAATTAAAATAGAACAGCAGACAAGCAGACTGTGGAAAACAAGATAAATGGCAGTAATAATGTGACACAAACTTCTCAGGTCACCTACACCTAAAAGGACAAAATTCTCCAGGGTCCTTCTCCCAGCTAAAGCCAAGTGACCAATGATACTAACTTAATGCTTACCTACCTGTTTGAATTAAACAAGTTTTCTTTTTTTCGAGACAGGGTTTCTCTGTGTAGCCCAGGCTGTCCTGGAACTCACTCTGTAGACCAGGCTGGCCTCGAACTCAGAAATCCACCTGCCTCTGCCTCCCAAGTGCTGGGATTAAAGACATGCACCACCACCGCCCAGCTAAACAAGTTTTCAAGGAAAGAGCCCTTTATTAACCCTATCCACAAGTCAGACAACCAAGGGCAACTGAGCCAAGTCACACAGCAAATCACACCGGCTGGAGCCCAGTCTGTGTCCCAGTGCTGGGGTGCTCAGGGGCTCCGGATGCCTGTTTTCTAGTCCAGCTAATAAGAGTTAAAATTAGGAGGAAGAAGCCAAAAAATAAAAAATAAAAAAAAGCACACTTTCCCGAACCCTCTTCCAGAAGGAGCCTAGGGCTAGAGGAAGCCAAAGACTACTGATCAGCCCCATGCTAGGCTGCTTCTCGTTGCTGGGGGAAGGTCCTGTGATGTGGATGTCACAGGGAAGGTCACAAGATTCAGAGAAGTTTACCATTTGTCCAAGATCACACCATTAGGAATGTGACTATATCTGAGGACCCTGTGGAATCCCTCCTCGCTCCTCCCAGTTCACATCAAACATTCTTGCCTGCCCCTTGGGAAGTTTCCCAACAGAGCAAAGCTAAAGGCTCTGCCACGCCCTCCCAGGAGGTCCAGTTGCTTAGCTCCTCCATCTGTCTGATGGACCCCCCACTCAGGTCCTAGGACCCACGATTCACAACTGGATTCTGAGCCTCAAAGATAACGTATACTTTGTATCCATCTTGCATTTTCTGAACTGCAATGATAGTGGTTACTTTGTATCCATTAACTGTTTATTTTTAGTCCAACACAAAGCAATGGCTGGGTATGGAGTAGATCCTCAACAAACATCTTCATTCAGAAACATTCACTGGCACTACTACATACCAGTCTATCCTCGGTGCTTAGAGACATAGCTGGAACAGATTAAAACAAAAACCCTTGCCCTCCGTGGGGCCTGTGTAGAGGAGCAAATACATACATCTAGAAGGTATCGATATTCTCACTTTGCAGAAGTGAAGGTGTGATACACAGAGGCACCATTTGTGAGTAGCTGAGGAAGGATTCTATTCCAAGTCCCCTGTCCTAAAGACCTCTGGGCCTTTGTCAGCACAGCCCAAAATCAGTACCCATCATGTCAAATATCAAGGAAAAACTGACTCAGCATCTTAACTCCAGATGCCCTTCCCCTTGTGACTCCCAGTGGCTTCAGAGGCACATACACCCTTCAGAATGGCATGGCACAGCCATTACGTCAAAGCATACTCACCCAGATGTAAACCGTTGTGGTCACACAGCCAGTCAGGGAGAGACAGTGCAGCCATCGTCACAGTGGCACATGGAAGCAAAGGACAGAAGTGAGACACAGCACAGTTATCAAACTTCGGGGTCCTGATCAGCTTCACCTGAGCCAATGGGGAGCCTGTCCCCCTCTTCCACCCTCACTCCTACCCAGAGTCCCTCTGGCACTTTGACAACCAGACACCATCCAGGCAGCTATCATCTGAAAATCCACCCTGAGCTCAGTAGGCTGCCCTGGGCCGAGTCTCCTATGAGCAGCCATAGCAGCACCAGGTATTGAGGATGCCATCTGAAGTCAGACAGGGCCTTCCTTACCCATGTGAGCCTACAATGCAGCAGTGGTATAAATTTACTGAATTATTTCTGTGATGCATGCACCAAGGAGACCTTAGGTACCTGGGGTCCAATCCTGCCTCTACTTACAGCTCTACCACTGGTGTCACTCAGGTGATGTCCTAGCTTCTCCCTCCGTGCTTCCTTTACTTACCTGTAACATAGAGGGCAGCATTCAGATCCACCGCTTAGGGCTAAGTAGGAGTCTAAGAGTTCTCATATGTAAGACTTTTGAACAGCAGTTGGCATATAGTTTGTTCATAACTTGTAACTACTATGACTACAGGGGGCTGTGGGGCTGTGAACAGGGACTTTGGAGGGACCTGGTCTGGGTGAGATGACCATCTTCTCAACAAGAACACATGTTGTTGGGACCAAGGCAGATAATGAAAAGCGAAGTCCCAGCACAGCACCTGGTCACTTCGATGAGTCTGTAAGTTGTGACCTTAGGGTGTCCCCCAGCACATCCTCACCATGTAGATCCATCAGGGCTATAGCAAACGCCCCTCCCCACACACACACCCTGTACTGCGGCTTTGGATTGAACAATGGCCAGCCACCATATTCTCCCAACTGTACAGATGTTCCAGTTTAGTCTTCACAGTCACCCGAACTCTGTGAAGGTGAAATTGTTTCTGTTCCCATTTTACAGACAAGGGCAGGGGGTGAAGGGACTCCCTTCTGTATCCTTGGTGGCATCATATGGAACTCCAAGTCAAGTGAAGTGATCAAAGCTCATGTCTGCTTGAATTCTGTTCTCTAAACTTCCCTTCATTTCTTCCCCTTGGTCTCTGCAGTACTAGCTGCACTGCCCCAACAAGACTTTGAATACTTTCATCTGAAACTTTTATTGTCAAACAGCCAGCTTAGGGTGCAAGCTGCTCCTAAAGCTACCTCTCCTGGCTCAGTCACTGGCACCTTGACCCCTGGTCTATTCCTATAGCTGACCTCAGCCACTCATCACTCAAACATCCAGGGACGTCCGCATTCACTCAAATCTACCTTTTATAGATGAGGAAACCAAGGCCCAAAGTGGACTCAATATTACCTTTTAATGCCCTGCTCTTGGACCTTGACACTTTAGTAAGTATGGCCTTCTGAATGAACATCAGTGGGCCCTCAGCTCCAGGTGTCCCCTATCTCTTCTCCAGCCTGTTTCCAGCTTCCCAGATTAAGTATCCCAGAAATCAGAGCTCAATCCTTAAGTCATTAGGCATCTCTACAAGTTAGGACTACAGAATGAGCACTCAGTATGGGTAGAATATTGGGAAATGAAGGCTTCATGTCTTAGGGAAGATGGGGCTTCAGAGTTGGCTCTAGGTTCAAATCCCAAGTCAGCCACTTCATAGCTGTGTGACTTTGGTCAAGTCAGTTTGCCCCCATGAATGCCTAGGAAATAAGGGAGATGCTTCATGAGGCGCTGAAGATTAACTGAGTTAATGTCCCACTTAAACTTAGAACAGCAAATAGGCAAGGGCTCTAACTAATTAGAGAACAAGGCCAAAAACAGTCTGTGGGCTCACAACAGGCACCCACAACCTAAGCCCGTTCTAGCTCCTCACACAGTATGAGTCTGTTCTAAACCAGGCCATGAGTGTGATCTGTTTCTGCTGTCAAAGGTCACCAATACAGGAAACAAGGACAATGGGTGCCGGAGACACAGACCCAGGGCTCATTTCCCTTTTGATATTATAGAGGCAAACTGAGATCCAGGAGGAAAAGTACCTGGCCTACAGACTATGAAAGAGTTGAGTCCTGCCCTGCAATAAACCTTAGGCACTAGGGAAATTCTGAATGCACGGGCGCGCGCGCGCGCGCACAACACACACACACACACACCTACCTGTATTATAAACCCACTCTGCAAACCCAACAGATCTCAGCCACCACAACCTTGGCAATGAGGCACATACACACACACCTATGCACACACACACACCCATGCACATACACACACATACACCTACCTGTATTATAAACCTACTCTGCAAACCCAACAGATCTCAACCACCACAATCTTGGCAATGAAGCCTACGTGAGCATCCTCTCCAGTTCTGTTCCTGGGAAACCTGTATGACACTTAGTACACACTCAGGAGGCTTAAGAAATAACCAAATGAGGTTTTCTGACTTCGGCCTAAGGGTCCCCTCTAGGCCTTTCTTTTTATCTTCCCTCCTGATTCCCACCCTAGTGTCTGTCTCACCCCGTGCCCAGGTCCTAACAGCTGGGCCTAGTTCCAGCTCACAGAATGCTGGGCCTACCCCTGCGTCAGCATCTTCTCAGCCAGCCCGGGATATTCCTGTTCAATGCAGCCAGCCAGGCTCCTGGCCAGGGTCCACTCTGCAGAGAGGGTGCTGGCTCAGCCAGAGCCTTATCCCCACTGGCCTAAGGTGGGGCAGGCAACCTGGGAGTCCTGGGAGCTTCTATTGGCACCCAGAGTCTACAGAGGAAAGCCAGCTTGATCTAGACAGTGTGACTATGGGTTGATCAGGAGACAGTGGGGTGTAGGGTGCCACCCACACATCTAGCCAGTCCACCCATCTAGCTGCTAGAACCTGACAGGCCTTGGTTGAATCTCCTACACACACAGGGAAACCTTAGGGCTCCCCCACTCCATTTTCTTCTTAAAACATCCCACACAGGCATAATCTGACACAAGCGACCAATCTGGCCATTGCATACTTAATACTTCATATGATTCTGCTAATGCCTATAAGGTCCAGATTATTAGCCAAGGGGGCTTGGGAGAGCTGAAGTGAGTCAGGTAAGGTCACACAGTAACAGCTGGGCTGGGACTCAAACCTAGTTCTTCTGAGTGCAAAATCAGTGTGGTACCAATACTGCCCTACAGTCTCTGGTTCCCTTTCTTCCCAGACCTTGCTGTCTCCTGCAGCCTCCCTCCCCCATTCCCACAGTTCCTAATTCCCTCTCCACAACTGCGGTAACATCTTGCTACCGTGCACCTAACAGCAGCAGGTACCACAGGCTGCCACTAAAATTTCTGAGGTGTCTGCCTTAGGAGGGCCTTGATGGCAAGGAGTCACCCCAGCAGGTGTTTCTCTCTCTCTCTCTCTCTCTCTCTCTCCTCTCTCTCCTCTCTCTCTCTCTCCTCTCTCTGTCTTCTTCCTCCATTCCCAAGCAAATCTCCCTGACCTCCCTTCCTCACCCCAGCCTCCTGCGAGCATCGACCGCCATCCAGGCCTGTGACTTGGGTGAGGACTACATGTGGACAAGAGCTTACTAAAGTGTGGGGGAGGAGAGGTTCTGCGACAGTGCTCTGGCCTCTCCCTCGCCCCTTCGGTAGCTCAGGACCCGACCCTAACTCGGCACCCTGGAACTCCCAGCTGCCTTAAAGCCCGCCGAGAACCAGCCATTCTCCTGGAACCTCTACATTTAGAAGAAGGCTCCCAGGGAATATAAGGGGTTGCCTTCTCCCTGTTGCAGGAATTTAAGGGGTCAGTTAAATGCAGCCATTGTCTCCCGGGGAATCCGAGAGCCCTAAAATAACTGTACACATCCCTTGAGGGAGAGTGCTCCCCTGTCCTTTCGGGGCAGATTCGGCCTGGGGTCCAGCGGAATAAGTCTCCGCCTCCAGCTTGCAAGACTGCAGAGGTCCGGTCCTCCCCCAAAGAGGTGGGGCCCCCAGGAAAGTGCGGCTTGAAGACCAAGACAACTCTTGAGGAAACACAGAGGGCAGACAGGGAAATATGTGAGACAGGGAACTCAGAAACGATAGAGAAGGAGCCTGACCCCGAGCAGATCCAAGAGACCTAAGGCAGAGGAAGTCCCAGCCTGGACGCGAGTGCGTGCGTCCGGGCGGTGACTCAAGGGCCACCCTGACCGGCAGAGCCAGGGCCGCAGCTCGCGGGTCCCGGGTCCGGAAACTCAGAGTCAGTTACGTAAGGACTCGAGCAGGACTCCAGGGGTCCCCCTCCCACCACCCTCTGGGTCCCCAAGAGCACGCGGGCGCTCAGGGTGGGGCTGGCGGGTCGGCCTGGGGCTGCGCCGCGGAGCAGAAACCGGCTGCGGACAAACACCCACAGGACTCCAGGTCCGGAGCGAGCTACTGCACGCGTCTCCCGAGCTCCGCACACCTTCCACTTTGAGACTCCAGAACCCCTGGGGACCTTAAGTTTGGAGCATGCAGCTCAGGACCTTCAGCACCCCTCTAGGGATCCTGTGACCCTCGGTTCGCAGCTCCCGGGACAGCCGGATCCTTGGGAGCGGGCTTCTGGGTCCTGCACCTTGTCCCTCCCAGGCACCTAAGGCGGTCCAGGCTCACCTGGGCTGCACAGGACAGGGACCTGGCAGGGACCTGGCCTGGCCGGGCCGGGCCGCGTCCTCGCTCTCCGCGGCTCTCTCCCTTTAAGAGGTTCCTGCCACTTTGCCCCGCCGGGGCCTCCACCTGCACTGACAGGGCAACTCTGATGCGAGGCCCCGCCCTCCCCTCGGGAGGTCCTCTAATTGGTGTAGACAACTGCCAATCTTTGGGGCGGCGGGCAGGACAGGGCACAGCAGCCCGACTGTCGCAACCGGGAAGGGGCGGGGGCTGCAGGTGCGGCCCTAGGCTGGGACGCCCAGCCTAGAGCAGCTCCTGATAGACCCAGAGCGGTCAGGGGAGGGAAAACATGGAGTTCCTGGATTGGCTGGTATGGTCGCTGACGTCATGTTGCAAAAGTATAAAGCAATTTGCCACGTGGTGCTGACCCTAAGGCGTTAGGTTGGGATGGGGGTTGTGCTAGGGGAGTTAGGGAAGTGACCTTGACGACCTAGATTCACCTGTCTGGATCGTTAGTTCTGTGTGACCTTGAGCAACCCACTTCGGAATCGGAATTTCCCCAACTAGAAATCCTCTGATGTCTTCTTGAGGATAAGTGACATTTATTAAACACCAATCGCAAGTCTGAAACCCAAAAAGGTGTCCATTAACTGGAGTTCTGGCTTCTCTTATGCCTGTTTTGTCCCTCTTCTCAGTGGCTTCCTCTCTCCTAATGATCTGCCCCTATCAACCCTGGAAGAGGTATACATAGTCACTGGCCTAAGACCCCTCCTCTTCCTCTCATTTCAGACCTGCCGTTGCTCACATAGTGCCAAGGTCAGGAAGCTGGCTGTCTCCCAGCATGGACTCATCCTAACTAAACTACCCCAGAATTTCAAAAGCTCTTCATGAGATTAAGGCCAAATCTGCCTTAGGATTCCCACCCACAGAGGACAAACATAATCCCCCTTTTATGCAGAGGAATCAGAGAGTCAAATCGTAAAACCATGGAGCATTCACCACGCCAGGGAGCCCTGGGGAGTGAGTCTCTTGTTTGGACAAATGGGGAAACTGAGGATCACTGACGGCAAATAACTTCCTGAGTTTTGGTGACCTGCATTTTTGTCGTGGAGGGGGTGGGGTCACTCAGGGTCACCAGAGAAGCCTTTTGACTACTTTAACCAGAAATCTGGATTTTTCAGAACTGGCTATATGAACCCAGTACAAAAACCTGGGACATACCTCTAGGCTTCCAAGCCGATCAAAACTCTTCTAACTACCCAGAGCAGTGTTGGCCATTGGTCAAAGCTAGAAACTCGAATGTAGACTGCTTAAATTAACTCAGGTTTGAGCCTGTGGGTAAGCTTGTTTCCCTGGGAGTAAAATACGACGTTGCACCAACCTTATGTAGAATCACTGTGCTGATTAGTGGAAACTACAAATGCAAATATTCAATCATGGATCCAGCATTATTTTTTAATTGCTCTCATGTGTACCCATTCATGCATGCCGGAGAGAGCAGACTGTGAATTCTTTAATTTGACCTCAGTAAATAAGGGCTCCCCTGCCAACAGCCTCCTTTCCCCAGACTCAATCTAAGGGCTGCCAAGAGGAAAACCCCAGCCCTGGGTTGGAGTTATTCTAAAAAGCTGAAGAGGCCCCACCTTCAGCTCCTGCACGAGGCTCCAGCTCTGTTGGGTTTTGCTGCTAGAGCTAGTGACTCAGCAACGCCAGCGCCTGGCCCTGCCTGATAAGCCTGTGTGTCTATGTGTGAGTTTGTACTTGGGAATACATCTGAGAAAGTGTTTGTGAACTGTGTGGGCTGTCAGCGTACTGGGACTGGGGGTTGGGCTGGGGGAGGGTGGGTGTGAGTTTACATACGGAGGATGACTTTTTGTGCCCTAGAATCAGATTGCCTGGCCCTGAGCTATCTGCACCTAGGCAGTTTTGTCCTGCCCCTGGAACCTCTGTGCACAGGCACCTGTGTGTGTTTCCTGTTGAAGCACCGTGTGGACAACCAATGCCTTCTCGGGAACCCTGTGGGGGGATATAGGTCACTGCCTCTGCCAGGGAATTCTTAGTGTCCCCCTTGGGCCCTACCTGAGAGAATTCCTGGGAGAGGTGATGTCCTGAAGAGACAGTTCACATTTACTCTCCACTAGTATTTTGTATCCATCTGCTCATTTTTATATCATTAAATTCTTCCAGTCAGAAATGGGTGACACTCAGAGAGCTGACGTGACAGCCACACAGTTCTGAAATAACTTTGAGGGTGACAGGCAGGGCACAGCTTTCTTCTTCTGGAGGCTGAAGGCTCAGTTTGCTGGGGCCTGTGGGCAACTGATAAACTGGGTGTGGGGTGGGGGGAGGGGAAGGGACCTGTTTGTGTCAGCCGCCCTCTCCTTCTGAGAATGTCTGAGCCTCCTTATCCTGTCAGAGCCTGGGTGCTGTCCTCAGCTTCAAGTGGGCGTGAACTGAGCGATAAAGTGTCCAGAGAATAGATGGGGGGGGGTGACATGTGGGTGTACATATGTGAAAACATCTGTTTCTTCAACAGAACTTCATTTAGGACTTTAGTGGAAGTTAACACCCCTCCCCTCAAAAAAAGGGGGGAAAGGGGTTGCTAGCATATCCACAACACCAGCACTCGGGAGGTTGAGGCAGGAGAATCTATCCAAGGCCAGCCAGGGCACATGAAATCCTGTCTCAAAAACAAAGCAAACAAACAAAAAGTTAATGCCTCTGAGAGAGAAAGGGGGAGGGGGGAATCCTCAGTGCCCTGGGTCTCTAGTCATAATATCTCAGGAGGCTGAGGCAAGAAAATTATTTAAGAGAACTTCCATAGCCTCTGCTACCCTGTCTCAAAATAAACAAAATTTAAAAAGCAAAACACAACCTAAATAAATAAAATGTGTAACCTGCCAGGTGGGCTGGCAAGATGGCTTATTGGGTAATGGCTCCAGCGGCCAAGCCTGAGTTAGATTCCCAGGCCCTACACAGTGGAGAGATCCAACCCCCATAAGTTGATCTCTGACCTACACACAGGGGTGGAGGTGGGGGTAAAAATATTTTTATATTAAAAACCTGCCAGATGTAGTGGTGTACACCTACAATCCTAGCACTCAGAAGGCAGAGGCAGAAAGATCAGATTCAAGGTCATCCTTGGCTACACATTGAATTCAAGGTGAAGCCAGGCAGCCTCTGTAAATCCCTGTCTCCAAAAGCACTAAAACCCACTAGTTCAACAAACAGAAATATTGACCAATACCCAGCTAAGTCCAGAGATAGAGAAACTCAACAAGGCCAAAGGCATGATGGGAAAGAGGAAACACAAGCCTAAGGCAGCCAGGCAGCCCTAATCAGTTGCAGTTTGAATCCTGCCTCTGCTCTCTCAGGAATCTTAGCCTGTTTCCTCATCAGTCAAATGATGTAATGGCTCTCACACCCTGTCTCTTTCCCACCGGAGCCACTGGAAGAGAAAGCATTTGTATGTTACTCTCTAAGGGGGAGGTGGGGGGTGGGGCACACCCCTGCTGTGATTCACCGCTCCTATGAGGACAGCCCTGAACTAATGTGTACTCAGAGATCAGAAGCCAATGTGCTTCCATCAGCAGCATGAAGAATGGTTTCTGGAGGAGGTAACCTTCCAGCTAGATTTTGTAGGATGAATTTACTACATAGGGATGGGAAAGTACATTCCACATGGAGGAGCAGCCTGGGTAAAGACTCAAAGATAGGAAAATAGTAAAAGTATGCATTCCAGGAGCAGAACACACGGGCTGGAGCTCCTTTAAAACAGAGAGAGCCGCCGGGCGGTGGTGGCGCACGCCTTTAATCCCAGCACTTGGGAGGCAGAGGCAGGCGGATTTCTGAGTTCGAGGCCAGCCTGGTCTACAGAGTGAGTTCCAGGACAGCCCGAGCTACACAGAGAAACCCTGTCTCGAAAAAAAAAAAAAAAAAAAAAAAAAAACAGAGAGAGCCGTGAGACCAATGTATTGAAGTTCTCGGATGTCAGGTCCAGGCACAGAAAGACAGATTTGGGGATGGCGAGAGGGGGTGGGGGGAGCGGGACCATGCAGAGTGTATGGGGGTGTGGCAGTCATTCGGGGAAAGAGGCTTGGTGGTGGGTAAGGGGTCAACTATCTCAGAAGGACGCATTGGGGACATGGAACAAATCTCCAGAATGATCAGATGGGAGTTGATGTAAATAGAGAAAAATAAAAAATATAAGTGTCCTTTGCCCCAGGCTAAGACTGGGATGGGGGTGGATGAGAGAGTGATGGTGTCCCCAGACAAATCGCGTTTAGTGTATCTGTAATCCTACCAACAAACGCTGAAGAGTTCTGAAAGGCCCCACTGCCCAAGAGTTCCTCTGGTTTTGTTGAAGTGTGGGGCTGCTGCCAATCCGGCTGGAAGAATCTCCTGGGTGTTGGGAGATGCCTAGCGCCTCGTCCCCTTTTCCCTTGCTTTATAGATGAACAAAATAGAGCTCAGTGACCTGCTCACGAATACAGTCCCTAAGCAGTCTGAGCAGGACTTGAAGACACCACCTTAATTTGCTAGGAGAGCAGGAAATTATGTTAGGGAAAGAGCTGAGATTATAAAATTAAAAAAAAAAAAAAAAAAAAATCCATTGAGAAGGAGAGGCGGTGTTTGGCGCCACCTAGTGTTATAGAGCTGAGGGGACCGAGGCACTGAGTTGAGCCGTCTCGGCTGCCAGGGATTAGCGGCCAGCCAGCATCTCATCCCAGTAGTTTATGGGTAGGGATTATGGGAAGAGGGCTTTCTGGCAAGATTGTCCTGGAGTGCATAGCCAGGTCACACAACTCGCTAAGAGTCACCAAAAAAAGGTCATTATCCTATTCCTTAGCTCCTCCCTAAGTGCCCTTAGTGGCGTTAGTAGTTCAGTGACAGCATATGCGTGGTTGGCAAGGAAGAGGCTTTAAGTTTGGGCTTCATCACAACACTAGAGGGACAGGACGAGAGGCAGGGCTGGGGGAATGAACAGTTAGGCAAAGTCCAGACTGTAGGGTAGGCAGCTTGTTTAGGGGCCTGTCTAAGAGAAGGAATGTGGACAGGTGCAGTAGCATACTTTTGTGATCCCAGAACTCGGGATGCAGAGGCAGGAGGATCACTGTAAGTTCAAATCCAGCCTGGTCTACCCAGTGAGTTCCAGGCCAGAGAGGACTAACATGAGTCTCTGTCTCAAACAAAGACAAAGGAGAAAAAATTCAGCCAGGCATAGTGTCTCAGGCCTGTAATCTCAGCACCTGTGGATGCGGCTCAGGAAGACGGTTGTGAAGTTAACATCAGTCTAAACTACACTCTGGACCCCTGCACTTCCTCCCCCTAAGAAAGAGTGCAACTGGACACGGTAGCTCAGACCTGTATTTCTTTGCACCCAGAACACTGAGGCAGGAAGATCTTGAGGCCAGCCTAGGCTACATAGTAAGATTCTGTCCTAAAGTGGGGGGAGGGGGCTTTGTTATCATTTATTTTTATTGGGCTGGAGAGATGGCTCAGTGGTTAAGAGCATTTCTTCTTCTTGCAGCAGACCCGTGTTCAATTCCTGGTAACTAATGGTGTTCACAGCCATCAGTAACTACAGTTGCAGGAAGTGCCACTCCCTCTTCTGAATTCCAAAGGCGCTATGCATACATGCAAGCAAAACACTCATGCATTACAAAATAAATCTCAAAAAAAAGAATGCCCCTAAAATTATAAAGGTTATAATTTTAATATAAAATTATATTAATATAAAATTAATATTTATATATTATAAATATAAGCCGTTAACATACATGGCTCAGAGTACACGAAAAACAATCAGTTATTGATGTTATTGTAAATACTAAGGAAGGGTATAGCTTTGAGAGAGACACTAATACCTTCCATAAGAAGTCTATAATAAAATACTAAACACTAAGCCATTAAAAATACTTACTTTTATTATGCTTAATTATGTGTGTATTTGTATGTCAGGTGCCAGCAAAATCCAGAGGAGAGCATGTTGTGGATGCTGGGAATCAAACCAGAGTCCTCTGCAAGAGCAGCCGTGCTCTTCACTGCTGAGTCACAAAACCCAAGGGCAGCTGCTGCTGCTGTTTCAAGACGGGTTTCTCTGTGTAGCCCTGGCTGTCCTGGAACTTTCTCTGTAGACCAGCTGGCCTTGAACTCAGAAATCCACCTGTCTCTGCCTCCCAAGTGCTGGGATTAAAGGCATGCACCAATACCACCTGGTGGCCAAGTTTTCTTCCTAGTTCCTACATAAAAAGCTGGGAGGGTGACATAAGTGTAGATACCTAGAACTGGGAAAGCAGAGACTGACAGATCCCTGGAGCTCCATGGCCAACCTGACTGAACCAGCAAGCCCTTGGTCCTGGGGTGGGGGTGGGGGCAGGAGACCCCTGTCTAAAAAAAAAAAACAAAATCAAACAAAAACCCAACAAGATGGGGCCAGTGAAGTGGTTCATGCAAGCATGCCGGCCTGATTCTCTGGTACTCAGATAAAGAGAGAAGGAGAAAACCAACTTCAAGAAGTTGTCTTCTGCCAGGCGGTGGTGGTGCACGCCTTTAATCCCAGCACTTGGGAGGCAGAGGCAGGCGGATTTCTGAGTTCGAGGCCAGCCTGGTCTACAGAGTGAGTTCCAGGACAGCCAGGACTACACAGAGAAACCCTGCCTTGAAAAAAAACAAAACAAAAAAAAAGTTGTCTTCTGAGCTGCAGAGATGGCTCAGTGGTTAAGAGCTCTTCTGCTTTTCCAGAGGTCCTGAATTCAATTCCCAGCAACCACATGGTGGCTCACAACCATCTGTAATGGGATCTGATTCCCTCTTCTGGTGTGTTTAAAAGTAGAGCACTAGTATACATAAAATAAATAAATAAGTCTTTTAAAAACAAAAACAAAAAAAACCCCAGAAGATCTCAGAGACCTGATGCTAAGTCCCTTCCTGGGACCCAGAAAATGGTGAGGCCACTCTGGACCTGTAGGCCAAGTATTGAAGGGATTTGGAAGCTAGAGCAGGAAGTAGGCTTAGAGCCAGGTTGGCAGGTGCCATGCAGGAAGAGCTACAGTGGGCGGGTGTCAGAAGCCATCTAGGAAAGGCTATGGCAAGCAAGCAAGTATTCTGAAGATGGCCCACTGTTTTGCATGGCAGCAATGAGTGAGCTCTTAGAGGCACGGCGCCAAGAGACTTCACCCTAGGATTGCTCCTCACTGCTAATATGCTTTTCCTGTCACTATTACATAGCCTAATGATTCCTGGACATCGGCCCACCCTATTGAGCAAATCTCCTGCAGATTGACATGAAGAAGAACTTTCATAAATTAATGCTAGATGAAGTAATTATAGCATTCCTGATTTGATTCAAATAATTGTAAGAAGAAAGTTTAAGGAGATGGTCTTAATTGTTTTGCCAGAAAGATGTAAAAAAGAATCAAGAATAGAATGTGCCCCCCTTCATATAATAGTAAGTAAAGGCTGCATAATAAGGAATGCAATGAGATTTCATAATTGCACTAAGAAGAGAAATAGGCTTGAGACAGATTTGTGATCAAGGAAATACATTCATCCTAGGTCAGGTTCAAGGATGAAGCCACAGGTGTGCACCAGGAAAAAGCAAGGCCACGTGAGACTGTTGCTTTTGAACTTATAATGAGCTTATGGAATAAAACACTTGAACTATTGACATCCTTTTGTAACTCCTCTTTTGTGTAACATTTTATCTATGAGGAACTTTTGTCTAAGAAGGTATAAATTGCCAGAGAGAAAAAATAAATGTGACATGTGGGGCTCTGCCCTATCCACTAAATATATATATGTATATGTCTATCTGTCTATATGTATGTACATACATGCGTGTGTGTGTGTGTGTGTGTGTGTGTGTGTGTGTGTGTACATATGCATGCATGCACAAACACTTGTGGAACTGATGAAACAGGTGATCAGGCCTGGCCAAAGTGTGTGTGTGTGTGTGTGTGTGTGTGTGTGTGTGTGTATGTAAGAGAGAGAGAGAGAGAGAGAGAGAGAGAGAGAGAGACTTTCTTCTTCCTTTTCCTTTCTCTCTGGCTTATGAAGAGTTAACGAACTCTGAGCCTCTTGCCTGATCAGCTAGAAGCCCTTGAGACAAAGAGAAAAGAGCTCAACTTCTCTTCTTAATCTCCTGCTGTTATCAGCAGGAGTTAATTGCCAGAGGCCAGTGCTCTTGGCCACAGAATAACAGAGTTAAAGAAGGAAAAAATTACTAAGAGTAAGAAGCAACTTTTGCCCCCCCATGCTGACCATGCCCCCTTTTGCAGACCATGCTGGCTTTGAACTGAGTTCTACCTGCCTCAGCTGGGATTAAAGGTATTCACCACCTCAGCCTGCGGATGCACTGAGCCATCTTACTAGCCCAGCCTGTCAAATTCTACTCCAAGGGTTCCTGAAAGCCCTTGGGAGTAGGGCACCGCGGAAGGGGCCCATCTGCCTCCCTAACATTGACTGGAGGACAGGAGTGTGGCTTCGTCGGTTTGTTCGCTGCTTCTCTTTAGTCCGCGAACAGTCTAGTGCACCATAAGCTATGCCCATGGTTGAATGAATAAGTGGGAGGGCGCAGTTCAGGAGAAGGAGGCCCTGTTGGGAAATCATCCATCCCAGTTGCTCTCATCCTCCTGTGAGTGTGTCTCCTGGCCTTCTAGGAGAGAGATCTCGGCTGTGCTTCGTGCGAGTCTCAGCAAAAGTTCTCAGCTTGGCCTCTTTCTGTTCAGAGCTTTATTGAATCAGAAGCAGCTGCGTGACTCTGGGCAAGTTGCTTCCCCTCGTTGCTTCTTCCATCTCCCCATTTGTTAAAAATCTTCGTTTGGTTCTGGGAATGTAGCCCACTTGGTAGAACGCTTACCTAGAACGCACTATACTCCAGCATCAAATAAAACCAGGCATCGTGGTATACGCATATAATCTTAGCATTAAGGACATAAAGGCAGGAGAATCAGCACTTCTGGGCCATCCTTAGCTACTTAGCAAGCTGGAGGCCCAGCTGGGATACATAAGACCTTGTCTCAAAAACCGACAACAATGTGGAGCCTGCTCCCCTAAATGGACTGTCCTGTCTGGTCTTCCTCAGTGGGAGAGGATGTACCCTGGTCTGCCAGTGACTTGATATGCAGGGGGAGGGGTGTAGGCAGAGGGAAGACACCCAGAGAGGGACTCCCCATTCTCAAAAGAGTAGGGGAGGGTGGAATGGGGAGAGGGTCTGCATGAGGGGGTTCTGGGAGGAGAGGAAACTGATATTGGGATGTAAAGTGGATGAATGAATACATAAATAAATAAAACCCCACTTTTTCCCTTTAAAATTTCCTTTTAAAGTAGAATACAAAACAATGCGCTTCGGGGGCTGGAGAGGCAGATCAGCTATTAAAAGGACTTGGGCTCAATTCCCAGCACCCACTGGGGCTCATAACCATCTGTAACTCCAAATTCAGGGGATCTGATGTTCTCCTGGCTTCCAAAGGCACCAGACATGGTGTGCAGACATACACACAGGCAAAAAAAAAAAAAAAAAAAAAGACACAACCATACACATAAAATTAAAAATAAAACAGCAGACTCCAGGGCGGGAGCGCAGCTCAATAGGCAGAAGGCATGCCTCTGGAGCATAAGCCATGGGTCTGCACCAGCCTGGTACGATGGTTCTTGCTTGTGACCCAGCACACTGGATGTGGATGCAGGAAGATCCAAAAGTCAAGGTTACCCTCAACTACATAAAATTTGAGGCCAGCCTGGGCTACATAAGATGCTACAGTAGAAAGCTCAAACATAGGTGGAAGTCATTATGACATTTTCCCATGCGTGTGTCCTATAGTATGTTCATAACCACACCCATCCCCCTATCCTACCCCCCCCTGCCTCTTAATATCCACTTCGCTTCCCCTCCACACTAGCACCTCTCTTAGCCACCTTCTACTTCCAACACCTATAAGAAATTATCCACTTCAGGTGCAACCTAACTAGCCTGCCAGCAACCCTAATTTAGTAACTGGGCAAGAGGCGGAACTCTGAGGGGGGAGGAGCTTTGGATTCCAGGTTCCTAGTAAGCTTGAACAACATGGTTTCTGTTAAAAACAAACAAAAACAACAGAACACCCATTTTAAAGTATTTTAGGGCTGATGGTATAATAGTTCACTGAGACAACACCTGCTAGGTGTGTGCACAGCTCTAGGCTTGATCGACAAACATGACTGATAGATCAATCGATGAGATAGATATTTATAGATAATAGATAAATAGATACATAGATTAGTTAGATACATCAATTAGGTAGGAAGATAGATGATAGATAGATGATAATAGATAGATAGATAGATAGATAGATAGATAGATAGATAGATAGATAGATAGTAGGCAGACGATTTTAAAACAGTGTTTTGCTGAGGGTGGTGGCTCATGCCTATAACCCCAGTACTTGGGATACAGGAGGATCAGAAGTTCAAGGTTAGTCTTGGCTAGACATCGAATTAGATTGGAGGATAGCCTGGACACATAAGACCCTGTCACCAAAAGAACAGGGAAAAACTAAATGTTTTTAGTTCATTGAATTAACATGTTTATTAGGAGCCAACAGCTCCAGGGATGAGCCTACTAGGCTGGGACTGAGGTGTGTGGACAGAATGGAAAAAACTAAAAAGGGGTGCAAGTCAAGATATGGCCTGTAGGTGGCAGCAGTGTCTGTGAAGTTAGGCATGGTCTGCCAGCTCCTCCAAATTTCAAGAGAAGCTGTTGATTATTTGAGTGTACCAACAGGCACCTGGCAAGAAGTGATATACAGAGTGCATATACATGTCTATAGCATCGATACACATGGGCAAGTGTAAAGGAGCAAATATATATCCTGGAGCCAAGAGTGAATGTTTGCATGAGAACAAAATGTACCCAAAGTATGGGGAATGTACATAGTCTGGACTGCGTGTGTGCTAGTATGTCTATATTTTCATGTGATTTCATGGTGTGGCACCTCTTGGATTTTTTGATCCCTGCAACTTTGGAACATATAATGAAGGTTCATGATCCTGCGGGAAGATCCTGTTAATGCCCCATTCCAGAGGGTTCTAGGGTGCCCTGGAGACACCTGGGTGAAACATACCAAAATGTTAATGGACTACTGAATGATTTTTATATCTCTCTCTTTATTTTTCATTTTTATCAGGTTTCTCATTTTTATAACAAGCACATTGCATATATATATATTTAAATTTAGATGAATGCTTTGCCTTACATGTCTGCCTGTGTGCCACATGTGTAGCCTGGTTCCTGTGGAGGTCAGAAGAGGGAATCAGATCTCCTGAAACAGGAGTTACAGGTGGTCATGAGCCACTGGGTGGGTTCTGGGAATCGAACCCAACTTCTCTGTAAGAGAAACTAAAGCTCTTAACTGCTGAGCCATCTCTCCAGCCCACTATAGATAGATTAGATAGACAGACAGACAGACAGACAGATAGATAGAGTGTGTTTAAGACAAAGTTTCACTTTTCACTATGTACCTCTGGCTGTTCTGGAACTCACTATGTAAACTAGGCTAGCCTTGCACTCACAGAGGTCTGCCTACCTCTGCCTGTGCCTGTGCCTGTGCCTCCCAGTTACTGAGATTAAAGGTATGTGCCACTATACCTAGCTTTAAATCTTTTAGAAAGTCTATGTACATGTTTTTTTTTTCAATTTAAAAATTTTAAGATTAACTTTATGTGTATGAATGTTTTGCCAATATGTATGCTTGTACACCACATGTGTGTTTGCTGACTGAGGAGGCCAGAAGAGGTAGTCAGATCCCCTAGACCTGGAGTTATGGATGGTTATGAACCACCACATGGGTGCTGGGAACTCAACCCAGGTCCTCTGCAAAAGCAACAATTGCTCTAAAGCACTGGGCCATCTCTCCAGATCCTCTTTTTTTTTTTTTTTTTTTTTTTTTTTTTTGGTTTTTTTTTGGTTTTTCGAGACAGAGTTTCTCTGTGTAGCCTGGGCTGTCCGCTGTCCTGGAACTCACTGTGTAGACCAGGCTGGCCTCGAACTCAGAAATCCCCTGCCTCTGCCTCCCAAGTGCTGGGATTAAAGGCATGCGCCACCACTACCCCGGCGATCCTCTTAAACTTATATTTTATTTTTATTTATTTATTTACTTGTGAGGACAGGACACGAATGGATGTGAGAGTCAATTCTCTCTGCCATGTGAGTCCCAGCGATTAAATCAGGTTTTAGACATGGTAGCTGAACTACACCAGTCCCTGTGTGCATTTGTGCCTCTGTGTGTGCGTGTGTGTGCGCATGTGTGTGTTGAGATATAATCTCACTATGCAGCCTAGGCTGGCTTGACCTGACTCTCAGTCCTCTGTGTGCTGGAATAACAAGTACATGCCACTGTGTCTGGCCCAAACACAAATTACTTTAAAATGGGACCATGGAATCTGACATATGTTTATTCAAGAAGAAATAAGCCCTAGAGTCTCTTCTCACTTGTCTGCCTCTGTCTCTCTGTCTCTGCTCTGTCTCTGTCTCTCCCTCTCCCTCTCTCCTACTCCCCTCCTCCTCCCCCTCCCCCTCCCCCTTCTACCCCTCTCTCTCTGTGTCTCACTCTAGTATTTTGGGACAGGGCTTCTCTGTGTAGCCCTGGCTATCCTGGAACTCACTCTGTAGATCAGACCGGCCTGGAACTCAGAGATCCACCTGCCTCTCCCTCTCAAATTCTGGGATTAAGGATACCCAGTTTCCCTTTTTCTCTTGGTAAAAACAAGCACCTTGTTCCTAGGGCTGGTCGGGTCAGGTGGGGACCCCGACAGCAGGGTGGTGCAGCTGACCTCAGAAGGCAGTGAAGCTGGCTTATGGCAGGAGTCTGCATGCCCTGTTCCACTTCTCTGAGCAGGGTTTGCAATCCTCTCCCTACAGTGGGTCCCTCCATGGGATCCTGAGGATGCAGGTAGAGGGCTTCAAATTTAGATATCTAGAGCTCACCCATCCCAAAAGAGCCTATGAGGTCATTGTTACAGACAATGCACTGCAGGTATCATGCACAGCTGCTGTCTCATTGCCTTCACAGCAAAGGCTTCCTCATAATAGTTATTTATTCAATTTTACAAAAGAGAAACAGGCTCAGACTCAGACATCTTACTCAGGGCACACTTAAGAAATTACTGTACACACATGTTTGCATGAACCAGCACATGTTCTCACACCCGCTGTGCAAACGTACACTGATTCACACGTACCCTTTATAGAACCCAGGTTTGATTCCTAGCATCCACATGGTAGCTCACAACTGTCTATTACTCCAGTCCCAGGAGATCTGGAGCCCTCTCCTGGCCTTCTCTGGAACCTAGCATGCTATGTACAGATATACATGCAGGCAAAACACCCTTAACAACATTTAAAAAAAAAAAAAAGCCAGCTGCTTGCTGTTGAAATGGACAAGTTCATAAAACCCGGTAAAGTGGTGCTGGTCCTGGCTGGATGCTACTCTGAATGCAAACTGTCACCATGAAGAATATTGATGATGGCACCTCAAACCCCACAGCAATGCTCTGGTAGCTGGAATTGACCATCATCCCTGAAGAGTGACAACTGCCATGGGCAAAAAGAAAACCACCAAGAGATCAAAGATCAGGTCTTTGTGAAAGTTTATAACTATAATTACCTCATGCCCACAAGATACTCTGTGGATTTTCCCTTGGACAAAACTGTAGTCAACAAGGATGTCTTTAGAGACTCAGCTCTAAACGTAGAGCCAGGCGGGAGGCCAAGGTCAAGTTTGAGAAAAGATTCAAGTCGGGGAAGAACAAATGTTTTTTTCTAGAAGCTTTGCTTTTAGGTGTATTTTTTTTCCATCATTTAAAAAATTAAAAATAAGGAGCTGGAGAGATGGCTCAGCAGTTAAGAGCACTGACTGCTCTTCCAAAGGTCCTGAGTTAAATTCCTAGCAACCACTTGGTGGCTTACAATCATCTGTAATGGGATCTGATGCTCTCTTCTGGTGTGTCTGAAGATAGTGACAGTGTACTCACATAAAATTAATCAGTAACTTTTTTTAAAAAAAAATTAAAAATAAATAAATATTTTTAAAAACAAAAGAAAAATGTTTTCAAGATACCTTGATCTATACTCATGACCACCTGTCCCATAATGTATGACTCCTCTTCCACATGATATATATTTTCAATTTTATTTTTATCTTTCATTGTATTTTTTTTCTTTCTTTCTTTCTTTCTTTCTTTCTGTTTTTAAATTTTTATTTATTTATTTTATGTATATGAGTACACTGTCTCTGTCTTCAGATGCATTGGATCCTGTTACAGACCTCTACAACAGGAAAAACCAGAACCTACTTCCCGTGTCTGTGTCAGCCACAACTCCCTGATTTCTTTAATTCTTTTTCAATAACCTTCCCCATTTGGGGTGACATGCTACAGATTCTCACAAACACCTCTGAGGCAAATCCCTGGAAGAGTCTCAGTGCTTAACAAATTCACCAGGGAAGTAAGGGTCACACCTCAATACCTCCAGGGTCTGAGAGGAGGATGAAAGGAGCAGGGTGACTAACCTGTCTAAGGCAGCTACAGCAGAGCCCAGAACTGCCTTCAGCTCTCCTAGAGCCAATGCCTCCTAGAAGCCTATCCACTATATACTCCTATACATGCGGAGGACACAGCAAATCACAAGGCAATTAACTTGGCCTTTGTTGCCCAGTTGCCCCCGATATATGTAGGAAAACTCAAAAGATAAAAAATTTTGCAAGGAAGAATAGGTGAGAGCTGTTAGAAATAGCCCAAAAGGTCTATGACAACTGAGACAGTAAAGAAGACTGTCTTAGTTAAGGATTTTTATTGCTGTGAAGAGACACCATTCATAGTCACACAAGTTCAAGAAACAGGAAGCAGTCTAAAGGGCACAACACCCACACTCCTGTCCCACCTTCATCCCTTCCTGGATCCTCATTTTTAATTTAACAAGAAGGGAGGAATGTTAGCTTACTGGCGATTCCACTAGGCTGCCCTCAGGGAACTTGTAATTGCTTACGTCATCATAGGCCACCACCAGGTGCTCGTGTGGGCTGGGTATAAAAGGTCTGCCCGCCGTTCCAGCTTCTGTCTGTCTGTCTGTCTACATGTCTACTCGTCTGCCTCTACCCCTTCTCTAAGCCCTCACTCCTCTCCCTTCCGCCAGCAAACTCCCTTTATACCGTATCCATTGCATGGCATAACTACTCAGGGGCATAACTTGGCACGGGCCGTCTGGGTACTCCGGCGCTGCATTATATTTCATAATAACCATGACCACTGCAGCTCTTATAAGGAAAACATTTAATTGGGGCTGGTTTACAGTTTCAGAGGCTGAGTCCATTATCTTCATAGCAGGAAGTGTGGCAGCATGCAGGCAGGCATGATTGCTGGAAAAGGAGTTGAAAGTTCTACATCTTGCTCTGCAGGCAGCAGACCCGGACTGTGGGCCACACTGGGCTTGAACATATGAGACTTCAAAGCCACCCCCCACAATGGCAGACTTCCTCTAGCAAGGCCACACCTCCTAATAGTGCCACTCCCTATGGATCTATTGAGACCAATTACATTTAAACTACCACAAAGACCAAATGGCCAAAATGATGGGCAAACCACCTTGGTCACACTATATGACTTAGGCACTCTCAACAAGAAAAAGCCACTACAAAGAAATTATCAATGTGCCTACTGTCGAAGGATGGGGCAAAGAAAGAGTGAATGCCATGGGAGAAATAATCGAACACTTCTGATGGGCATCAGAAAGATGGAGGCCCGTCGGGCAGTGGTGGCTAACGCCTTTAATCCTAGCACTTGGGAGGCAGAGGCAGGCAGATTTCTGAGTTCGAGGCCAGCCTGGTCTACAGAGTGAGTTTCAGGACAACCAGGGCTACACAGAGAAACCCTGTTTCAAAGAAACCAAAAAAAAAAAAAAAAAAAAAAAAAAAGGCCTGCATCAGAGGCAGGTAGCTCCTCCCCAAATCTAAACAGACCCTGGCTATGGAAAACTAGCAGGGCAGAGGCTCCTTTGAATTTGGTCCCTGATAACTGTTAATGTTGGAGCCAAACATATAGACTTCCTGGTTGACAGTGGGGCCACTTAATGCTGCAGGAGCCCCTGGGACCTCTCACAAGATACAAGGGATAATGGGAGATATAAAACACTACAAATATACCACTGATCAGACTGTTGACTTGGGTCAAGGGACTGTAACCCACTCCTTTAATGTCACCCCTAAATGTCCCTTCTCATTATTGGGGTGAGAGCTTCAGGCTACAATTTCATTCTGAGGGGACACCTTCAAGTTACAGTTAGGAGAGCCTGCAAAAGTCTCACCTATTAACCTGTCCTCTAAGTGAAGACTTTCTGCTCCTCCAAAGTCACACTCATCCTCCAGAATGGAAATGGAAAGCTTTGTCAATCCAAGAAGTTTCCACAGTATGGGCAGAGGACAATCCTCCTGGTTTGGCAAAACATGTGTCACTTGTCATAGTACAGGTTACCCGTGGGGCTATGCCCATTTGAATCAAGCAGTACCTAACAGCTCAGAAGCCAGGTGTTGGGTAACCTACCAGCACATATATTGTATTAACTGGCTAGGAAGGTGTGGCCTGTATTGTCAATTGTTAATTGCTGTGCCAGCAGCAGCTCCAGGCTGGCAGGATATGTAAGTATTTGTTGCTTCCTTGCCTGCTCGAGAAGGAAAGGCAAGCTGCCTTGTGGGAGGTCATGAATCCCTCAGTCTTGCCAAAAGGCAACACTAAGAACATAGTCGGCCTGCTGATTGGCTCAGAGAGTAGCCTCGGAAACTCTCCTACTACGCTGATGGCTTCTTTATGAGAAAGGAGTGTGGCATTTGAGGAATACAGAGCTTGCGACTGGAAGAGAGAGGCAGAGAGAGAGAGAGACAGGACAGGAGAAGAGCAGAGAGGTGAAGCAGAGAGAGAGACAGAAACAGAGACAGAGAGAGGGAAGAGGAGAGGAGAGGAGAGGAGAGGAGAGGAGAGGAGAGGAGAGGAGAGGAGAGGAGAGGAGAGGAGAGGAGAGGAGAGGAGAGGAGAGGAGAGGAGAGCCACATGGTGGAGATGCAGTGCAGTGACAGGGAAGTCAACAAATTTGTGGAGGCCATTCACCCAACCATTCTGAACCCATACGCTCTGCTCAGTCTATTACCACCAGAGCATAAGGTTTACGGATCTTTAGGTTTATGGATCTTTGTCGAAGATCTCTCTGTCAAAGTTAAGTCAAGCCATTTTCATGTTTGAACAAGCTGACTCTGAATTAGGAATGTCAAACAACTAATGTGGACCAGATTTCCTCAAGGATTCAAGAAGTCTACCGCCGGGCGGTGGTGGCGCACGCCTTTAATCCCAGCACTTGGGAGGCAGAGGCAGGCGGATTTCTGAGTTCGAGGCCAGCCTGGTCTACCGAGCGAGTTCCAGGACAGCCCGGACTACACAGAGAAACCCTGTCTCGAAAAAACCAAATGTAAGCCTCTCCCACAGTAAGTTCCCTGAGGGAACCTTGCACCAATACATGGATGGTATACTGTTAGCAGCAAAAGACATGGAAGACTGTTTAAGAGCCACCCAGACCTTTTGGAGACTCTGGCCCAATCAGGCTACAGGGTTTCCAATAAGGCACAAATTTGGTAATTTCAGGTTACCTGCTTGGGGAATGAATTAAAAGGAGGAAAAAAGATTGCTGTCCCAAGCCTGCATAGCAGCTATAATGTAAATCCAAGATTAACCACTAAAAAACAAGTCAGGGAATTTGTGGGGGCTGTTGGATATTACCTCCTCTGGATACGTGTGTTTGCTGAGATTGCCAAACCTTCGAGCTCTGCAACAGCCAGGGCTAACACCCTCATAAAGCGGACTGAGGAACATGGACAGGCCTTTGAGAACTTTTTTTTTTTTAAAGAGTTTATTTATTTTATGTATATGAGTACACTGTAGTTGTCTTCAGACACACCAGAAGAGGGCATCAGACCCCATTACAGATGGTTGTGAGCCACCATGTGGTTGCTGGGAATTGAACTCAGGACCTCTGGAAGAGCAGTCGGTGCTCTTAACCACTGAGCCATCTCTCCAGCCCCAGCCTTTGAGAACTTAAAACAGATTCCCACCTTAAGTCTCCTGATGTCTCCAAGCCCCTTCACCTCTATGCTCATGAAAGAAGGGTATTACCATGGAAATCCTCACACAGACACTGCATCCTTGGAAGAGACCAGTGGCCTGTATCTCAGAGATTGAACCCTGTGGCCCTGTTTAAGAGCTATCAAAGCCACTGCAGTCATTGTAAAGGGGGATGACAACCTCATATTAGAATAGACTGACGATAACAGCTCCACAAGCCATGGAAACCTTGCTGAGAGACAGCTCTCAACTGGTGGATGTCAAATGTGCAGCTGATTCAGTATCAGGCCCTTCCCCTACATAAGGACAAACTGACCTTTGATAAATCCTTGGCCATTTACCCCACCAACCTGCTGCCAGACGATGACCCAGACCATGGCTGCCTAGGAATGCTGGACACCATCCAAGATACACAACCTGACCTGACAGACATCCCTCTCACCACCAGTCATGCAGACCTCTATACAGATGGCAGGAACTTCATCCAGAAAGGGACCAGGTATTTGGGGTCCAAGTATCCAGGGCGGTGGTGGTCTCAGGTCAAAAGAAAGTCATCTGAGCACAAGCCCTGCCTAGAGGCACATTTGCTGTAAGAGCAGAGAAAATTGCTCTACAGAAGCCTTAAGACAGGCTAAAGAGAAACCGGTGATCCTCCACACTGACAGCCGGTATGCCTTTGCTCCAGCTTATGTTCACTGACAGATTTCTAGACAGAAGGACCCACTCACTTCAGAACGAAAGACTATTAAAAATAAACATGAAATCATTCGGCTGGTGGAGCCATCTGGCTGCCAGCTGAACTGGTCATAATACACTGGCCAGGACAGCAACAAGACAAAAACCCCACACTCAAAGTAACACTATTCAGACCAGGTTGCCAGGAGGCTGTATTTGAGGAACCCAGTCCCCTTAAAACATCCTACAGCTATATGCTGTTCCCAAGCACCACTCAGCTTCAATGAAGATGTCCGAAGATGATCTAGGAGAAGTCAAGCTATATTCTGATTTGGGGGCCCAAGGAAAACTATGTGGATGGTGGTTCTTGCCAGACCAAAAGAAATACTTCAAAGCATTTCAGACTGTTGCCTGACCTGCACTGTGGTAAACACAAAAAAGGATATTCTTCCCCCAGGACAATGGAGTCAAGGTACGGTACCTGTTAAATTTGGGAATTAGATTTCACAGAAGTCATGCCAGGACTATATGGATACAAGTATCTGCTAGTCCTTGTTGATAATGTCACTGGCTGGGTAGAGGCCTTTCTGTCTCAGACAAAATAGCCCAATAGTAGCCAAGAAATTGGTAATAGGGATTATCCCCAGATTTAGCCTCCCTCTGTCTTTGGGGTTTGACAATGGCCTGACCTTCACAGCCAGGTTGTCTCAGGTACTCTCTAAGACTCTTAATGTAGATCAGACACTTTGTTACATGTATTACCTCAGAATTCAGGGAAGGTACAAAAGATGAATAGGACTTCAAAGGAGATTTTACCTACATATAACTCTAGAGACTGCTGGTAACTGGGCTAGTCTCTTGCCTGATGACCTTCTCAGGGTCTTCTGAGCTCCTTATTCAGGAAAGTTTGCCCCACATGAAATAGCCTATGGAACACCAACCCCCATGGTCTCTCAGGTGCATGCTGGACTGTTATCAGATTGCCCTATTCTAACCTCTGGGTCCTTGTAAGGATTGCAACTAACTTTGGCTAAGATTCCCCCAGGCAGTCAGCCTGTTGAGTACCAGCTCCCTCACACCACCATCCGAAGATGCTGTGCTGATCCCGCTTCAAATGTGATGGACTTGGGACTGGAGAGATGGCTCAGTGGTTAAGAGCACTGATTTCCAGAGGTCCTGAGTTCAATTCCCAGCAACCACATGGTGGCTCACAACTCTAATGGGATCTGATGTTCTCTCCTGGTGTGTCTGAAGACAGCTATAGTGGACTCATTATATATATTATATATATATATATATATATATATATATATTATAAATCTAAAACAAAAAACCAAAAAGCTGATGGGATTGAACCAGGTGAAAGAGACCTTACATTATAATTCTCCAGACCCCCACTGCTGTCAACGTCACCAGAATTCCTGCCTGGATTCATCACTCTCACCTTAAGAAGGCACCAGAGGACCAAGAACACAGGAAGGAGAATGTAAAAAAGAAAGGATGGACTGCTACTGAGTGTGGCTCCTTAAAAGTTAAGATTTCTAGAATTTAAGACTGTTTACTATGATTGCTCTCTAATTAACAATTATGTTCCAATTTGCCTTAAGATCTGACCCTGACTGTCTTTTAACTGAAGAAATAGAAGGTACACCTGTCATAGGAAATGCCTTAATATTACTTTGTGAGGCCAGAGACTGTTCCCACCCACCAGGTCCCATTATTTGACTGAAGGAAACCAAATCGTTTCTACCCAAATGAACAAGACAATTGAGATGGATTAATCTGACTGACTGGTCCCAAAGTAACAATGCAGACTTCAGCATAATTAAATATTCTGACAATGGAAATTACAAATGTATTAAAATGGTAGAGGGAAAACAGGACTCCTTAGGTGTTTCTACTGAAGTTAACATAACCTAAATGCCAATGTCTTGTAGCTAACAGATTTATACCAATCTTTGGCTCCACCTAGCGTCAAACAGCAGACAGACACCTTCCTTTTGTGTCAGAGGGGATTCTTCAATTCCTGGGCTGGGGGGGAAAAAAACTTATATGGAACAGGGATCGCATATAAACATTATACCAACTGGGGACTCAATGGAACGTGCCCTCATAAACATTTCCAAGCTATAGCCGATTTCCTAAAGGGAAAACTATTACCCTGGGGTGGTTTAGGAAACAGAGACTTGTTCTTGTAAGGAACGGAGACTTAGTAACAATGTATAACAATGTGTCTCCTTTAACAACAATGTAGCTCCTGTTTGGTTTCACACACCCCTTGGCCTGTGTAACCCAATTCTGTGGGAATAACACTCATTCTCTCCTCCCGAGGACATATGGGCATTGTGGGATAGGATGCATCACACCTATTTTATTTATAAGCACTAGAGTCTCTTAACAGGATTTCAAGATCTCCCCTGAACACCATGACGACTCCCTACATCTCCTAAGACCCCACCACAGTCCCAGTCACAGCTGCCTCTGTATTATCTGTCCCTGGATTCCTTGTGGAGCTGCAAGAAGAGATTTCTAATCTAGCCTGCTTAATAGCTAAAGCTGCTAATGCTACAGCAAAGTTATTTTAATCCAGAAATGGGAGAGTTAAGAGCAACAGTCTTACAAAAGAGAGCTACCGTAGAGTTTCTATTGCTCAAACATCATCTTGGATGTCAACAGTTCGCTGCAATGTGTTGTTTTAATGTATCAGATTTCTCCCACAGCATTGATAACCAAGTCAATGACCTACATAGGGAATAAAACCTCTCAGGCACAAGTCAAATGGCAATTCTGGCTGAGATGGCTTTCTCCCTTCATCAGCTCCCCGAAAGTTTTCTTACTAAGCAAAATATTTGGGCCCAAGTTGTGGATTTGGTCTTTCTCCTAGCGGATTCAAGTTTAATGTTTCTGGTGCCCACGTTGCCTGCCCTCCAATGCAGAGAGGATGCTGTGGCCAGGGGACAGACGGATAGGAGGACAGATAGGAGGACGGGAGGAAGAGGGAGGGGTTTGGGAGGAGAGAAGCCCCTGAAGCATGAGGACTTGGCAGGGCTCTAAGGAAAGAGATCTAGATTAGAAAGGGGAGGAGCTGGGGAAGGGAAGGAGGATAGGGTGGGGTCAGGCTCTTGGGAGAGCCTACAGAGAGCCTAGCTGTGTCTGACTTTTCTATCAGGCTAAGTTCTTGTAGGCTACTTCTCTGCCAGTTGATCTGACAGCTCCCATCTGAGGCCTGGTTATAAAGGGATCATGAGAAGAAGAAAGAGTCAGTGGAGGCCATCAGGAGTCCTCTCCACATTGACAACCTGAGTTCAATTCCCAGAGCCCATGTGTCTATTTTCTCTTTTTTTTTTTTTTTTTTTTTGTTGTTTTGTTTTCAACAGTTTTCTGTTGCCTGTGTCCCGGAATCCTTGTAGACAGCTGCCTCGAATCAGAAATCGCTGTTGCTCCAGGCTGGGATAAGCGTGCGCCACAAGCCGGCAGATATCCTATTTGCTTTCATTCACGTGATAAAACAGATCAAACAGCTTGAGAAAAGCTTTCCTTCCTTCTTTTCTTTCTCTCTTTCTTCTTCTTCCTTTTTCCTTCTTCCTTTCTTTCTTTCTTTCTTTCTTTCTTTCTTTCTTTCTTTCTTTCTTTCTTTCTTTCTTCCCTTACAAGCCCCAGGTCACACTCCATCACTAAGAGAAGTCAGGGCTGGAATCTAGAGGCAGGGACTGGAGAGGTCATGACAGAAGATGCTTTCGGGCTTGCTCCCTATGGCTTGCTTGCTCAGCCTGCATTCTTATAAAACCCAGGACCACCTACGGAGAGGTGGTACCACCCAAGTAGGCTGGGCCCACATCAAGGAAATGCCCCCTCAGATTTGCCTACAGGCCAATCTGATGGAGACATTTTCTCACTTGAGGTTCTCTCTTCCCACATGATTCTGGCTTGTGTCAAGTTGACCAAAAACTAACACCATGTAAGGTAGAAAGTGAGAAACAACTCCACAAAGTTGTCCTCTGATCTCTACATGTGTGCCATGGTACAAGCGCCCCTCCCCCCAAAAGCACTAGTAATAGATAATTAAGCTAGAAAAAGAATAAGAAAAGGAGGCAGAGGCTGGCAGGGTCCTATGAATTCCAGGCCAGCTAGGGCTACATAGTGAGACCTTGTTTCTCACACACACACACACACACACACACACACACTACACACACACACACAGAGAGAGAGAGAGAGAGAGAGAGAGAGAGAGAGAGAGAGAGAATCAAGCTCACTTTTTTGAAAATAAGAAGTTGGATATTAGTACCAGCAGGACGGATCTGGGGTGGACCAAAAACCAAGTGTGTGAGGCAGGTTCCTTGGGCTATGTCTGCCTCTTTCACCCCCCAAACAGGACAACACCAATGACAAACATCCCCCCCCTCCTACACCCCCCCCCACATGCTTTCCATCTCTGGAGAAGTATGCTGTGGATTTTAACCATTAGATGTCTGTTTGGGGAGGTCAAGGAACAGGAGGGGAAAATCTCATTCTCCCTAAGGTGGTAGATCCCTCGGAAGCCATTAACTCCTATCTCTGCCCTCCATCATGAAGAGAGGGCCAGACACTGAACACACAGGACAAGGTGTCAAAGCCATGTGTGCTCCCTGTCTCCATCTTGGGACTGAAGAGAAGACGCTAGAAGATGAGTCTCAGGTGGATGTTACCTGCATAACCATCTATCAGAGATTCCATCTCTAGGACTAAGTTGATCAGCCAAAGGCCATCACTGACCTCTCTTGCCTCCTAGGTTGTCCCCCATTCTTGGGTCCCAGGGAGGGACAAAAGAGGACAGCTCCATGTAAGGAACAAAGGAGAGGAAATCCTTTTGAAAATTACTTTCTCAAACCCGAGAGCACAGTTACAAGAAAAAGTCCTTTACAGCTGACCCACCCAAAACGTGAGGAGACAGAGGTGGCGGTGTGTGGTGGCTTATGCCAGTGATCCTAGCACTCGGGAGGAAAAGCCAGAAGGCTCTTGAATTCTGGCCAACCTGAGCTACACAGAGACCTCATAAAAAAAAAAAAAAACAGAAGGGATGGGGAATGAGAAAGAAAGAAGCAAGGGTTGATACTGAAAAACCTAAACACAAGGCAATAAAAGACTCCCATTTGTTGAACATTTGTTACTTGTGAGTACTGGAAGCTTCCATGACCAAATCATGCAAGAGCCCTCATCCTCAGCTTCTTCCTAACTCTTCTCAGTTTCCCACCAAGTAGCTTTATCTTTTTATTGTCTGTGGCTCATTCTGGAGCATAGGCTGGCCTCAAACTCATGATAATTCTCCTGCTTCAGTAAGTGCTAGGATTGCAGGCAGAAACACTACATCCAGCTTCTTTTCCTTGTCTGTCTGTCTGTCTATGTCTTGAGCCTCTCTTTCTTTCTCTGGGTTCTTAAGACAGTATCACGCCATAGAGCCCAGGCAATTCTTGAACGAGACATCCTCCTGCCTCAGAACTTTCTGCTTACGCCATCCCGCCCACCCGGCCTCTAAAGTCTAAAGGCAACGGGCTGAGACACTTTCCCAAGATTATGTAACAAAGACCTGACAGGTAGTCAAAGTATCACAGACCAGTCAGTTTTCAAGGCGGGAAGAGATAGATGTGAGACAGGCCTGCCAACATCACGGTAGGGTTTTAGGTGGTTGTATGTGATACCAATGTTAAAAGGCACAGACCCTGGCACAGAAAACACCACTGAGGTCTCTCTGAGTAATTGATGTTGCCTCTTGGGAAGAAATAGACATAGGATGGGTCTTCCTGGAATAATCACAGAGAGGCCATCCTCTCCCCTGAACCTCATAATAATGTCTGCCTCCTACTCAGTTTGGGAGCAGTTATGAAGCTGGTACAAGTGAGAGGTGCTTGTTAGTTGTGCATCATGGCTCCTTCTGGTGTTGATGCAGGGACTAGATCCTGGACAGTGCCTCCTAGGGCTGCCCGTGAACCACACATAGCCCAAATCAAAAGTCATAAATTCGACTGACAGCATCTTCAGTATGCCTATCCTGAGGTCCCTCAGCTTCTGATGGCTCCAGTTTGAACTCCCAAGCTGCCTGCATCCGAGCCTCAAACCCACTGTCCTGGTCTCCGGAGCCTAGCCACAAGCTCAGATTAAGAGACCAGGTCCTGACTCTGTTTGCATCGCTCCTAGCAACGAGCACTACCCACCTAGTGCCAGAAGTAACACAAAGGAATAGACAGTGAATTAATAATTGAGATCTAGTGTGGTGGCACACACCCTATAATTCTAGGGCTTGGGAGGTGGAGAAAGGAGGGTTGGAAGTTAAAGGACATCATTGACTACATTGAGCTTGATGTTAGCCTGGGCTACATGAGATCCTGACACATCTGGGGGTACCTGCAGAGGACAGAGGGGTGAGATTCCCAGCACCCCTGTAACCTGCTTGACTTGGGTTCTGGGAACTGAGCTCAGGTCCTCAGGAAGAGCAGTTCCTGCTCTTAACTGCTGAGGCACACTCCGGTCTCCGTTTCACACACGGTTTGTATATAAGTACCAAAGCTGGACCTAACAGGGAACATCACTGTCTAGGGTTTAGAATCTCCAGAGATGGCTTTGTATGGCTCTGCAGTTTAAGTTCAGGATCTGTTGCAGATACAGAGAGTTGGAGGCTGGCCTTTGGACTGGGACCCAGCAGGTAGGTGCTCAGCCAGGCAGGGCACTTGTTCCTCCAGCAACCCTCCAGATGCCAAATGCCCATCTCCCAGTGTACCCAGCACTTCAGATTCCAAGCCAAGCAACTTCCTTACAACAGCCAGCTTTGGAACCCACATAGTTACTAGGGAAGAACCCTGTATTGGGGCCCACTATGTGCCAGAATTTCTGTAGGCATTTGACTTATCTGCATGCTCTGAGGGACTCTTGGGGTCCATGACTTGCCTAAGATCCAGCTGCTAAGTGGCCATGAGTCCCCTCAACTCAAGAACCTGATTAGACATTGGTCAAAATATTAGACTACCCATTCTCATCTTACATCTAGGAGGAAACAGAAGTTTGGTGAGGGAAAATCCTTTGGTAGTTCATGTGCGTATTTACCTCAGAGCTGAGACTTGAAGTCAGGTTTGGGGTCTCCCAGAGCATGTAGGAGACTAAACTTGAAGTCTCTGGTTTGTCTCATTGCCCTCCTGCCCTCTGCACCTCCATCCTCTCTATTATACTTGACATTATCCATCACTCCCTCTCCCTGGGAACGCCCCCTCCTCCTGTTTCCATGACAGCAATTCTCCTCTTCTTCCTCCTCCTGCTCCATGGGGGCTCTTGAGCTGAGGAAGCAAGGGGGTCCCAGGCCAGATTCCCAGACTCCTTTCTCCTCATTGCACCCCAGAAGCCTGTGCACATTTCCCTCTGGGCCTCGGGCTCTGACCCTGCACTCTGGCTGTTTTCCAATCACAGCTACTTGCTGAGTGGCAGACCCTATGTCTACACATACATTACCTAATTAATCCCCACAGCCATTCTACAAAGAAAGTCCACTCTACAAGAAGGGAAACTGAGAATCTAAGAAAGGAAGCCAACGTCATATTCTAGCATTCATCCAGAGCTCTAGGACATCAAGAAGAGATTGGAAACTGTAGGGCATTTTTAAACCAAAGGCACAATCTTCCCTCCCACCTCATAGAGAGAAAGGAATGGAAATTTTGGGGAGGAAGAGAGACCTGTGATAGTCTAGAATTACGCTGTCAATTTAGAGCTTTAAAAATGCACCGTGCAAAATGCACAGTACATTTTGAAAGGCAAAGATTTGGAGAACTTAAGGAGGAACAAAAGTTCACGGAAAATTGCCCTTTTCTCCCATTTTGTTAAGTCTTCAAAAGCTTCATCCGAGGAACCCAAGAGCAGCTGGGATGTCCTTCTGCTTCACGTGATGTGAGATGCCCAGAACTCACAGTACACGTGGACCTGTGAATTTTCTCTAGAATTCCTCTGTCCTGAGTTCTGCCATTCCCGACAACGTCTGTGACTCAGGGAAAAGCAGTTTAACCTCTGAGCTCAGCATTCACATCTGAAATGCAAATACTAGCCAGGCATGGCACATACCTTTAATCCCAGCACTCGGAAAGCAGAAATGGATTTCTGTGGATTCAAGGCCAGCCTAATCTACAGAGCAAGTTCCAAGACAGCCAGATCTACACAAAGAAACTCTGCCCCCCCAAAACAAATATACATACATACATACTAACACATGCACACATACATACTAAAATAAAATGGCAGGTGTGGCACACTTTTAATCCCAGCACTCAGGAAGCAGAGGCAGACAGATCTCTGAGTTCAAGATGAGCCTGGTCTATATAGCAAGTTTCCAGCCAGTCAGAACTACATAGTGAGACATTGTCTCAAAAATAAATAGATAGATGATAGATAGATCAAGATAGATAGATAGATAGATAGATAGATAGATAGATAGATAGATAGATATAGATAGATAGATAGATAGATGGATGGATTAAAGGCGTGCGCCGCCACTGCCTGGCCCTTTGCCACCTCTTATAGAATTGCTGCAAAATGTTTTTAATTAAACAGTACTTCTGGAACATTCTCCCTGAGGCTTCCTGTCACTGTATCTGTCCATTGCCATGCAATCACCTGTGTATGTATGTTATATGTGTAGTATATGGTTTGTGTATATAATCAGTTGAGGTTGATCCCAGGACAGACATCTATCAGTATCAGAAAGGATTTAAAAAAATCTGCCAGATCATGCCAATGTACACACACAAACAAACAAATAAATAATCATTTCTTTTAATTGGGCTTGGTGGATAAATGTCCTTGCCGCCAAACCTGCTAACTTGAGTTCATTCCCTATAAACTCACAAGGCAAAAGGAGAGAACCACCTCTCCTAAACTGTCCCCTGATCTCCCATGTGCACAGTGGCAGGAGCATGCACCACTCAACCCAAAATCAATCAACATTTAAACAATTTTGAAATCACACCTGTAATACTAACACTCAGGAGGCTCCCAACTGGACGGTCAGGAGTTCAAGGTCAGCCTGGGCTCCATGAGATGCTATCTCAAAAAAAAAAAAAAAAAAAAAAAGCCAGTTCTTGTTCCTACAGAAGAGGATTCAATCAGCTCTAAGACAGCTCTTCCCTGGAGGGTGGGGGGCACAAGGCCACAGTCCTTACAAGGGGGACACACAGCCCTAAGTCCTGTGTCACCTGCTTCAGGAGTCTGCCCTCATTCTCTACCTCCCTAGTAGAGTAGCAGGACTCTCCAGTGACAAGTGTCTAGGGGTGTCTTCGGCATGGTGACCAGCTCACCACCACCACACTCTACAGAAATCTCCATGGTGTCTCCACAGTGTCCATTTCAGTGGTGGTTAGCTAAAAGGCTAGGTTCCAGGCTACAGTGGCTGGGCAGGCCTGATGTCGGCGGTGACCATCACACTGTACCCCAGGGTACAGAGATTCCAAGGTCCTAGGCTTTTAGGGACTTCACACAGAGAAAGGGACTGTGCTTTGTCCATCAAAGGAACCTTTCTGCTCGCTAGTCTAGCTCCTGCCTCCCTGAAAGCTGGTTAGGTCCCTGCTGGAGTGACAGCCTGCAGCTTTTGTTCCAAAGAAATGGCTGTCAAAAAGAAAAGAGGTATATTGTCTCTCTCGCTCCTTTCTTTTTTGGTTTGAGACAAAGGCGTCAATTTCTTTCCATCTGTCCCAAAAAAGGAAGAGAATTAAATTTGTTTTTACAAGGATGTCAGCAGGCTGCTTCAATAGGGAGTCAGGGGCAGGTTGCTCAGCAGAGGGGGAGGCACCGGGATAGGGCAAACAATGACATCCAGGGAGCTAGGATCCAGGAGTGCCTGGATCAGTTTCTGTGTCTATCCTCTGCTGTGAGAACAGATGAGGGACCCAGGGCAATGGGAGAGACCAAAGGGACACACCGACATCATTGCTATAAAAGGCTTCTTCCCTCAGTGCCTTCAAAGTAGGGTCCAGTCCCTGAGCACCACGGACCCCAAACATCTGGTGGGCAGCCAGATACTGGGAGGAGGGGGAAGAGACTTCTTCCAGGTTTTAATCCAGGGTCCAAGTATTTGGTGATAATTCTCACTCTCATTACCACATATGGGCTGCTCAAAGTGTCTCTGTGCTCTAGTGCTGATCCACATACATTAGTACCCCAGGAACCCCAAAAGCATCCACACTCAGGCTTTGGGATTTAACCTGTAAGCAGAAGCCTTGGCCCCCTGCCTTACAATTTACTCTCCCAAAACACACTTTTATTGAAACAGGGTCTCATCATGTAGCCCTGGAACTCAATATGTAGACCAGGCTAGCCTCTGCCTCCCAGGTACTGGGATTAAAGACATACACCACCACTTTTTAAAGACTTATTAGGTGTCTGAGTTTTTCGCCTGCATGTATGTATGTGTACCATGTTCATGCCTGGTGTCCACAGTTGTTGGAAGGCATTGGATCAGTTGGGGTTACAAATGGTTGTGAGCCACCATGTGGGTGCTGGGAATAGAACCTATGTCCCCTGCAAGAGAGACATGTGGCCTCAACCACTGAGCCATCACTCTGGTTCTACTTCCACTTCTTGACACAAAGGCTTACTTGGTTTTGGAGCTCTGGAATCTTCTCACTCCTTCCTGAGCCTTGGGGATCCTTTAGAACTTGCTTCTGGGGCCCTTCCTTGTTCAGTATCCATGGAGCCTCTGCTTCTGCCCACTGTTCCCAGCCCCACAGGATGCGGATGCGGATGCGGATGCAGGGATGCAGGGATGCAGGCGCTATTCAAGTCAGACTCAGAGACATCCATATTGGTTTTTATGGTTTGGGGGTTTGGTTTGTTGTTTGGAAGGTTTTTGGTTGGTTGATTGTTTTGTCTTATTGATCCCAGAACCTCACACAAACACCCTACCACTGAGCATATAATCCAGCCCTCTTTACATTTTATTTTGAGACACTAAGTTGCCCAGGCTGCTGGTCCTTAGCTTTCCAGCCTTGGCTTCCAGCATGACTGGGATTACACAGGTCTGCCCCATCAAGCAGAGCTTGTATTCTCTCTACAGAGAAGTCACATTGGACCTAGCCTCAGGAGTACGGTAGTTAGGTAGAACGTGGTGAGAACTTTGACTCTTCTCCAAAGTTGACCTCCCCCCGCCCCCACCCCAGGGAAGGGGGGCTCATTTCCTGATCAACCCCAAGCTGCCTTGCCTGACTGCCTTGTCCCTTACCACCCCAGCCAGACCAAGTCATCGACCCCATCACTGCCCCTCCTGGTTCCTGGAGCTGAAATCCCGGGTCTTGGACTAGAGCTGGGTGTTCAAAAGGCCAGACCCCGATGTTATCCCAAGGCGAAGCTCTGTTCCATTGGAGGGGCCTTACTAATGTCCAGTTTAGGTGTCATTCTCTCAGTCACCAGCTCTGCTCCCCGCCCCTCGACCCTACCCCTCCAACCGGGAGCCTTTGATCTCTCAGGTCCCCCCCCAAGGGAGGCCTCCCCTGTGTGCAGACCCTATTCTAGCTGTCCCGATGGTGGCCAGGGATCCCAAGGGATCTTGGTGTGGCCGCTGGATCACTTCATTTGGGAGGGGCGCTTAAGGGGAGGGTCGGGTAGATCAGGCGGCAGCGCCACCACCTGGGCCGTCGGAGGGGGTGCAGGCGGTGACACGCTCACGCGTGGTGGCCTGGCGGGGACGGCGGAGGCTGCCGGGTTCTTGACGGCCACAGGGTGCACGACAGAGCTGGCGGAAGCAGCGCTTGAAGTTCTCGTCCAGGAAGGCGTAGAGAACCGGGTTGAGGCTGCTGTTGGCATAGCCCAGCGCAATGCACAGGTGCAGCGCCGCCACCACAAGTGGGTCGCGCCGATCGATGTCTACCAGCGTCCAGACGATGACGAAGATGTGGATGGGCGCCCAGCACACCACGAAGGCGCCCACCACCACCAGCACCATGCGAGTGATGCGACGCAGGCTGCGGTCCTTCTCCTTGGAGCCGGACAGCAGGCGCACACTGCGCAGGCGCAGCAACATGAGCCCGTAGCACACCGTGATGATGAGGATCGGCACCACGAAGGCGAAGAGGAACACACAGATCTTGGTCACAGTGTCCCAGTACCAGCTGGGGCTGGGGAACTGTAGCATGCATACCACTGCTCCATCTGCGTCCGGGGAAACAAGAAAAGACAGGGGTCAGAGGTCTGTGTGCCTAAGGGGTCCTGTTTGCTTGTCCCCCTTCAAAATGACTAGCTAGGTTGAGGAGATTCTGATGTTAGTATGTACCTTTACTTGGTGAACTCCTTCTTATGCTTAAAGACCCCAGAACTGGTCCTCATCTGGGGGAGGTCCCCTTCAGTGTTCTCTGCCAGGTCCTTTGTAAGCCTCTATGTCCATGAATGACAGTAATAATTTATCCTGGCCCAGTCAGTAATGGCAGTCATTGTGTGTTAACTCAACAGACCCCTACCTGTTTCCAGAATTGTTCCAGTGGGTTGATCAGTACTGAAGATTGATTTAAACGGTGAGTTAGGACTGGCAATATAATTCAGTTGCTGGAGTGCCCCTGGTTCATTCCCAGCACCGTAGAAACTTGAGCCTGATGGCACATGTATGTAACCCAAGCACTCAGGTGATGGAGGGAAGGAGGAGCAGAAATTCAAGGTCATCTTTGACTACATTAACTTTCTAGGCTAGCCTGAGCTATATGAGATCTTATCCTAAAGAAAAGGAGGAAGAGAAGAAGAGGAGGAAGAGGAGAGAAGGAGAGAGGGGAGGAGGAGGAAGACGTCTGACTCTAGCCCAAGTGTGTGTGGCCTTGGGCAAATTACTCAGTCTTCATAATTTTCCTTATGATGGGGCTAATTGTCTATCCACATTTCTTTAGTTACATTTAGATTTATTTGCCGTGTGTTGTGTGTGTGTGTGTGGCCACACATACATGTTAAGATTAAAGAACAATACACACAGTCTTTGTGAAGGTTTAAGGACGATGTACAGTTGTCCATTCTCTCCTCCCACCATTCCTGTTCCGGGGATCAAACTCAAGACTGTCAGGCTTGGTGGCAAGCACCTCTGAGCCATCTAGCCAGCCCTACCTGCCCCAAGGACATTTCTTAAGACAGTTGTGAAATACATTCAGATACATAAGGTATTTAGCTCAGTGGTGCTCAAAGGGTTGATGCAGTCATAGGAAAGAGAAACAGATACATATTGGAGCCTAGAAGTCAGGTCTAGGGCCTGCATCTCAGGCAGATATCAGCTAATGTAGAGAATGACCTTGTACCACACACCATAATCCCATCATTCAGGAGACTGAGGTAAGAGGTTCTCAAGTGTAAGGCTAGACAAAATTACATATTTAGACTATATCCAAAAAAAAAAAAAAAGCAAAAAACAAAAAACACAAAGTCCTCCCAACAGCCAACCCTGCAGGAAAGGAAGAGGAGCTTCCTGTCCTGGAGAACAGGCTTGGACCAGATGAGCATCTCAGAGGGTACTGTAGGGCTCTGACGCAGGCTGGAAGCTGGCCCAGAGATGCTCAAGATCTCCAGGAGCCACACAGTAGACTGCAGCCTAAAGTCGTGAGAAAGGAGCTGCAGAGCCACAAGCATCTGGGGTAGTTCAAGTTGGCAGGATCCCTGGGGATGACTGAGGATCAGTGTGTGTATGGGTGGTGGTTCTCAGAGAGGGAGGAGGGGAGGGGAGGGAGGAGGGAGGGAGGAGGCCCATTTGGCTCAGCTCCCAGCAGTTAATGACTCCTGAACTCAAGGCTGACTGTGAGCTATGGGGCCCTGCTGCTCAGTCAAAACCAATTGCTCAAAGTTTGTATAATGGCCCTGGGGTTCTGCCCTTGAGGGTTAAGGTGTCTAAGACGTCTCCTATCAATCATCTTCCCCTTTGCTACGCAGAGCAGCAAGCCTCTACAGACTTCTACCCAGGAGCCAAAAGGAAGGAGAGATCTGAGGGCAGGAGCCTTGGGTCGAAGGCCAAGTTCCACCAAATGCCTTCCGTGAGGCTAGAACTAAACCATCTGACTTGATTCTGTTTTCCTTTTTATTTCCGGTAAGATCTGGATACAGAATACAAAGCGGCCTTGAATTCAAGATCCTTCTGCCCCAGTCTCCTTGGTTACTAATGTATAGGTACCCTTCCACACTTCTTTACATCAAGGTAAAGAAGTGTGAACAGTTGACACTAGGCAGGAATAACATTGAAAGCAATAACATTGAAAAGTGGTTATGATTTCTCTCAGCTTCCTTTCTGTGCTTATGTGCTGGCCAGATGCTAACAGTGGATGATTTGGGGGCACCTCCCCTGGGAGCCTGGTACCCCCAAACTATCCTCCTACCCAATAGATTGTAGTGGAATGAGACATATAAACTTCTATTTTAAGCCCCTGAACTCTGAGGATGTTTGGTGTAGGGTGTAGCAGCTTTACTGACTAATAAAGATGCCCTGGGATATGTGTCTGCCACGCCCCTCAGGCCATTTTCTGGGCCTCATTTGGTCATTTAGCCAATGGTAATTTTTTTTTCCTCCTTATTTTTCTTCTTTGTTTTTGAGGCATGGTTTCATGGTTCTTGGCCTCAAACTCATTATCAAACTAAAGCTAACTTTGAACTTCTGATCCTCTTGTGGGGCTTATAGGTGTGCAGTAGCACGCCTGATTTATGAAGTGCGTGGGATTGATCCCAGAGCTCCGTGCATGCTGGGTAAGCACTCTACCAACATAATTACATCCTCAAGGAAGAGTGGTATGTGCTCTTAACCACTGGACCATCCCTCCAGCCCCTCCAGTGGTTTTCAAGTGGGATAAAGAGGAGTTTGGAATAGGTCTTCAGATCCTGTAACCACTTCTGCTCACTGGTCAGTGACAATCACACCTTGGCCATTATCCATCTCCCTGTAATCTACGTAGTCCTAGCCAGCCAGTCCACAACCCTATTATAAATTCCTTTTGGCCAGCAACCTATCAACCAGTCATGGACCCTCACGGCAGTCGACCATCCACACCCCACTGGCTGACTTTCCACCCCACTGGCCAACCCTTGCCTTTCATTGTCCCGTAACCCACACCCCCACTGGCAACCACTCCCACTTGCCCAAAATAATGTTTTGGAAATCCACAGAGGCCCCCAGGTGGCCAGGCCCTCCTGTGGTCAGAGATCCATGCGCATGCAGCTTCTTTCTCACTCACCCCGGGGTTGGGTCACTGCCATGACCATGATGGGGACCCCGACCCCGGAAGCCAAGACCCAGATGCATATATTGATCAGCTTGGCCTTGGCCGGTGTCCGGAAGTCCAGGGCCTTGACAGGATGGCAGACGGCAATGTACGGTCCACGCTCATCATCGTGAGCGTGAAGATGCTGGTGAACATGTTGTAGTAGTCGATGGAGAGCACGGCCTTACACAGCAGCTCTCCGAACGGCCACGTTTCCATCAAGTACTTGGCACTCTGGAAGGGCAGGTGCTGGTGGCCAGTGCTCAGCCAAGGCCAGATTGAAGATGTAGATGTTGGTGGCGGTCTTCAACTTGGTGTACCTTGGAGGGAAGAGTACAGGTAACTACCCACTTCACTGATTTCAGTTTCCGTTAAACTTGGGGAGTGAAGGACTTGCTCAAAGATCTACAAAGGGCAGGACTGCCAATGTGGTGTCACATGCCTGAAATTCCAGCACTCAGAAGACTAACCCAGGAAGACTGGGATTCAGGACCAGCCTGAGCTACAAGGGGCCTTTTCTCAAAAGAACAAAACAAAGTAAAAAGGTTGAGATTGGATCCCTGAATCCCCAATCGACCACCACTTCTCCCTGAAAGGGAAAGACCTCTCTGGAGCCTAAAAGCTTAACTACATAATAGCTACATAATGACACCTTGTTCAAAAAAAAAAAAGTCATGGGAACATAACTTACATAGAATGTAGCCCTGGTCCAGTGATTATGTAACACTCAGGACAAAGGCAGGGTTATAGTTCAGCTCCCAGAGGGCTTGCCCAGCAGAGGTCAGAGACAACTTGTGGGGGTCTATTCTCACCAGCCCCAGATGACCATACTTCATCTACACAGAATGAAGCTGGGAGATAGACCGTTTACCTGGCCTTTGGGGAATATGATTGGTCAGCTCTGATGACAGGCTCTGCTGGGACCTTACACCTTCTGAAGTGTCCTCTGCGGTAGCCCAGGGGTTGGGTTCTGGTTGTGTTTGCTTCCATCCAGGCCTCCTAATCCCCACATAACTAGACCTATCCCTCTGTGGAAGCCATGGTTCCTTCCCCTTCCTGTCTCCCATGCTGTGAGGAAGATGAGGCACTTCCAGTCACACTTAGGGTACGACCCGGGTATCAGGTTAGGCGTATGCAACCAAACTGCCCCTAACACTCCCAGTATCCTCCACTCTGTGCTGCACACAGTCATCCACAGCGCAGCTTGTGTGGCTAGCACATGCAGCCCTTCTGTACAGGGCCTGGGCTGAGCAGGGGAGGTATGGAGGCGACTATCCCAGAGCAGAGTCTTCATCATAAAGACACAGACCACACTGGTAAGGTTCTTTCTCACATCCTGGATTGGTAAGAAAGTTCAGAGAAGAGGCCAGTCTGGTCTACAAAACGAGTTCCACGACAGTCAGAGGTGCTACACAGAGGAACCCTATCTCAAACAAAGCAAACAAACAAGCCTGATGCTTATGGGGCTGGAGAGTTGGCTGGGAGGTTGAGAGTGCTTGTTGTTTTTGCAAAAAGACCTGGGTTCGATTCCCAGTGCTTGTATGGAGGTTCACTACTTCCACAGGCACCACGAATCTATAAAGCAAACAGATATACATGCAGGCAAAGCCCTCATACACACAACATAAAATAAACTTAAATAAAAAGCAAACAAATAACCAACCAACCAACAGGCCAGAGAAAAGCAGGCGGCAGGAGGAATTCCTGCTGTATCAGGTTACAGCTGAAGAGCTCTGAGGGTGGAGAAAGCAACTTTCTGAAGGCAGAGACAGACTGTGGGGTGTGGAAGGGAAAGTGTATACCCATAATCATAAACCGTAGCACTCAGGAAATTGAGGCAGGGGCATTACAAATTTGAGGCTAGCCCCGGCTTCATATTGAGACCCTGTCTTGGAAAGACAAATAAATCTTTGGGTATGGTGGTGCACACCTGTAATTCCAGCACCTGGCAAAGGTGGCAGTAGAAAGTTCAAGGTTGCCAGGCAGTGGTGGCCCACACCTTTAATCCCAGCACTTGGGAGGCAGAGGCAGGCGGATTTCTGAGTTCAAGGCCAGCCTGGTCTATAGTGAGTCAGGACGCCAGGACTACACAGAGAAACTCTGTCTCGAAAAAAAACAAAAAAACAAAACAAAAAAAAAAAGAGTTCAAGGTCAGCCTAGGGCCTAGGCTACAAGAAACCCTCTCCCAACAAAACAAAATTTTAAAAACAGCATTGAAGCAGAGCTGTGGTGGTACATGCCTTTAATCTCAATGCTAGGGAAACAGAGATGGTGGTCTCTGAGATCCAGGCCAGCCTGGTCCCAGAATGAGTTCTAGGACGGCCACGACTACACAGAGAGCCTGTCTTCTCTCCTTGGCTCTGCACCATGGTGTGCTGCTTCTCTGTGCTTCCATTTCCCTATCACTCCCCACCAGATGGAGATTAAAAGCCCCAAATCCAGAGACTCAGACTTAGCAGATCTGAGCCTTGGGTACAGCTTACTAATACAGCACCTGATTGGATCACAGCCCAGGAAAAAAAAAAAAAACCAACAGATCAAGGGTGGGAGTCAGGAGTCTAGATACCTCATGAAATTGAGAAGTAAGTCCTTCATCTCACTTTCCTTTTCTTTTGGGGGGCGGGACTGAAGGTTGTGAGATAATCCTGATTGGCCTCAATCTCATCATACTGCCAAAGATAACAGTGAACTGTTTGCTTTTGAGAAAGGATCCTCTACATACCCCTGGCTGTCCTAGAACTCACTATGTAGATCAGGCTAACCTCTAACTTACAGAGAGCTGCCTACCTTTGCCTCCCAAGTGCTGGGATTAAGGGTGTTGGTGTTTCCATGAAGCCCAGCTGACCAAACTATCTGTTAAAGCTTTTCCTCCAGTGTGGATCAGAGGTTTGGGGTTTTTGTGGTTTGTTTGTTAGAAAAGAAGAAGAGGAGGAGGAAGAAGAGGAAAAAGAAGAGAAGGAGAAGAGGAAGAAGACTCCCTCATTGTCCTTTGAGACCAGCATCTGTCCCACTCCCTCCCAAAATAGCTAGGAGCAAAAGTTTTGCTTGGAGCCAGAATTGTGAGTCTCGGAAGCGTCTTCAGCGGGTGTGGATTGCAGCTGTGTGGGAGGCGGGCTCAAGCTCACAGCTGACTCGTCTAATTTCTCTGCTCTCACACAGAACAATTTGAGGCTGTTCTTCGCATGCTATTTTGATTTGTGACAGCTCCTTCCATCCCAAGAGGGAGCCAGGCTGATGCTGAGTGGGAGCTGAGGCTTCTGGGGCTGGTCTGTGTTGGGCTGAGGGGCTCTCTTGCCCTCCATAGTCATGCCCTGCCCTGACAGCCTTCTCAGGTCCCCTGCGCTCCAGCTGCAAGACAAACCACACACCCATCTGCCCTCAACCCCAGGACCTCTCCAAAGAACCCTCTATGCTCCCTAAGTTGGCTCTGGGCACCTCTGGGATCCAGCCTCTCAAACCAACTCTCTGACTAATGTCCTTCACCATACCTGGCCTTTCTGCTATGCCCTCCTCAGGACTTCTGGACTTATTGCCACCCTCAACCCCCAAATTTGCCATGACTTGCCACTTCACTTAACCAGGGCTCTATTCAGACATCATGTCTTCCAAGAGGCCCTCTCTGATCACCTTCTCTCAGGCCGCTTCTGTGTCTCTAAGCACAGGCCACTGCCTCGTGTTCTCACTGAGAGAACTTACTTTCTCCCAGGACTCTGGCCCCTGTATGCTCCCTGAGTTAGAGGACTTGGTGACCATCTTGTTCCTCCCCGTAAACAGTGGGTTCCCTTCGACATGTGCCACAGTGATATCTTATTCCAGGGCTCAGGAGCTCTCATGGATTTTTTTCTTTCCATAATTTATGGGTTTTTTAATTCACTTTACATTCCAATTGCAGCCCCCTCCCACCCTCCTCTCAGTCCCACACTTGCAAATTCCTACCTCCATTCCCTTCCCCTTTGAAGAGAAGGGGAAGCCCCCCCTTGGATTATCACCCCACCCTGGGACATCTATTCCCAGCAGGACTAAGCACCTCCCCTCCCACTGAGGCCCCATCAGGAAGTCCAGGTAGGGGAGGAAGATCCAAAGACAGACAACAGAGTCAGAGATAGCTCCCACTCTAGTTGTTAGGGGACCAACATGACGACCAAGCTGCACATCTGCTACAAATGTGGGGGGCAGGACTAGGTCCAGGTCCTGCATGCTCTTTGGTTGGTTGGTTTGGATTTTTTTTTTTTTTTTTTTTTTTTGGTTTTTCGAGACAGGGTTTCTCTGTGTAGCTCGGGTTGTCCTGGAACTCACTCTGTAGACCAGGCTGGCCTCGAACTCAGAAATCCGCCTGCCTCTGCCTCCCAAGTGCTGGGATTAAAGGCGTGCGCCACCACCGCCCGGCTGGTTTGGATTTTTGATAGCACATTTTGGTCTAGGCTGGAGGTGGAATTCAATGTAACTGAAGGTAACCTTGAACTCCTGATCCTCTGCCTCCATCTCCAGAGTTCTGGGATTGTAGGTGTGCACCTCCACTCCTGGCCTCCAGTACCCCCCTTCTCATTTGCATATTTGTATGTACATATTGCTAAACTTCATCAACCTTAAAATGCTTTTCTATTTAGCCACACTATTTATGTGTTCCTCTGTTTTTCTAGTGATCTCCCTTCTAGAGCCTTCCTTCTTCCATTTGCATTTGAGGCTGGATGCTATTTCAGGCCAACCGCACAGCTCTCCTGTTTCCTGGCTTCAGAGTCTCCTTGTGTCTGGGTTTATACCCTCATCCTGGCGGAGCACATCTTGTAGCCACTTCCTGAGAAAAGGCTTATGGGAACAAAGTTTTTATCACCTTCGCTGAAAATGTCTTTATTCTAACTTCTGATTCCTTTGACAGTAAATATGATCATGGGTGGAAATAATTTCCCATCAGAACTTTGAAGACATGGTCCTCTCATCGCCTGCCTGGCAACACCTAGAGGTACCAGAACCAATTCTGATTCCTGATGCAATCTGTACCCCTCACCCTAAAGCCCCTAGAATTTTCTTTATGCTTTATGCTTAGATGACATTTGGTGACACCACACTCTAGGGTGACTTTTTCATTTGCAGTTTGCCAGCTCGATCCTTCTGTACAGAACAGGCCTCCTAGACAGTTCCTGATGTCTTGTATTCCTTATGTATTTTAGTGCAAGGTGTGCTCACATATACATGTCTGTGTGGAGACCACAGGTTGGTGCGCAGGTGACCTTCTCTATCATTCTCCATCTTTGGGGATTTTGGTTTGGTTTGGTTTTGAGACAGGGTTTCTCACTGAACCTGGAGCTTGCCACTTCAGCTAGACAAGCTGTCTAGAGAGCCCCTGGAACCTGTTTGCCCCCACCTCCCTCCTCCCTTCTCCCTCTTCCCTCCTTTCTCCTCCCTCCTCCCTAAGTGTACTTGCCACAGCACCCTGCTTTTGCATGAGTGCCCAAGATCCAAACTCAGGTCCTCCAGCATATGCAGCTAACACTGCTACCCATTCATCCAGCTGCCCACCCCAGGCCTCTGATTTTCTGATATGATATGTCTTTTTGATATAATAATAATTTCATTATCTCCCGGCCATTCTGTTTACTTTTTTTTTTTTTTTTTCAGAGCTAAGGACCAAACCCAGGGCCTTACGCTTGCTAGGCAAGCACTCTACCACTGAGCTAAATCCCCAACCCCTCTGTATACTTTTTAAAACTTACTTAGACTCTTGTGATTTGTTTTCCCGAGGCTTTCTTCTCCCACACATCCTTCTCTGAAAGCCACAGCTTGTTTCGTGGTTCCAGTGTCAGCTCCTGACTCTGAGGACGCGAGTCACGTTTGTTTTATATTTTCCTCTGCTCTGCATTGTCAACATGCTTCACCATCTTGGCTGGTCTGTCTGCTTTGCCCTCTCTCTTTTATTCTGGAGAGTCCCTTCAACTAAAGATGTGAGATGTGACTAAAATTCAGTCTTTAAGGTAAGGCAGTGGATAATGAGCTGATAGCTGTGTACGTGAGGACCCACAGGAGGGTCCTGACAACTGGGTGGGGGGGATTTGCTATAAGGGCCTTTCACACTGAGAACATGTAAATATCAGTTTCTAGAGTTGGGTATAGAAGCATGTGACTGTAATATTTATACTTTGAGGTGGAGGCAGAAAGATCAGGAGTTCAGGGCCCTTCTCTGCTATATAGTAAGGTTGAGGCCAACCTGGGCTACATGAGACCCTCCCTGTCTCAAAGGAAAAAAAATAGATTTTTAATTTTGTTTCGTTTTCAAAGTCAGGTTTCTCTGTGTAGCCCTAGCTGTCCTGGAACTCACTCTCTAGACCAGACTGACCTGGAACTCGCAGAGATCCACCTGCTTCTGCCTCCCAAGTGCTGTGATTAAAGGTGTGCACCACCACCGCCCAGCTTCTCCTTTTATTTATTTATTTTTTCATTACTCTTCTATCCCCGACTCAGAGCCCTTGAAACCACATGGCTTCAGTTTTTCTTCTCTAGAAGAGGTCAACACACATTTTAGAATATTTGAAGTGATTGAGAGAGGTGTGACAGAGTGAAAGGCGGAACCAACGAGGCAGGAGGATGACTGTCAACCGAGGTAATAGTGAGACCTTCAGTCCCACCCCCACCTACACACCCTGCACAGGCTTGGATTATACCTCCAATCTGTAAGGTATCAGGGCTTTTCCCCTGAAGGACCTCTGACCCAGGGTCCACCAACACAGAAAGGAGCACAACAAAACTCAAGTGGAAAAAAAGAGGGTCCCAGAAGCTCTTTCCCCAGCTCTGTAGCCAGGATCCTGACAAGCAGAAGTTCACACAGCCGGCGGAAGGGAAAGACCTCTAGAAACTTCTCTTCTGAGCACCAAACTCACTAGGTCTTCTATGAGACCAGTCCTGGTTTCGGAGAGTGGGTACCACTTCTATTCTTCCTTGACTGTGCTCTGTGAGGTAATCCCAGCTGTACAACCAGAACCATGATGAATCCATACGAGGTCCCGGGCTCTGGGAAGGGGTTTCCTCAGCTCAAACCTGCCCTCACATACACTGAATCTAAAGGATTTGCTCCCCAAATTCAGAGCCTGATCCTGAGGGCCCAAAAATGGTCAAAACTTTCCATCCTTTGTACAAGGTATTCTTGGAACTAGTCTATTTAGTTGCTTATTTGCTGTTTTTTGGGTTGGGTTTTTTGTTTGTTTTTCAAGAAAGGATTTCTCTGTGTATACCCCTGGCTGTCCTAGTGCTTACTATATAGACCAGGCTGGCCTCTGCCTCCCAAGTGCTGGGATTAAAAGCATGTCCCTCCACTGCCCAGCACTTTCTGGAAGCAATATTCTTGGAGTGACTGGGCCATGGTAATCCGTGCCTTTGATCCTAGCATTTCAGAGGGAGAAGCAGGTAGATCTCGATAAATTTGAGAGCAGTCTGATCTACAAAGCAGGTTCCAGGCGAGCCAAGGCTACATTAGCAAGACCTTGTCCCAAAATAAATAAATAAATAAATAAATAAATAAATAAATAAATAAAATTCTTGGAGTATCTTTTCTTTTGTGAGCCAGGCACTATGCCAAAAGCATTATCTCTGCTCTTCCACACGGAAACTTTGGGTTGATACCTTTCTACTGGGTTGGCAGTACAGGGATTCAGCAGGTGGATGACTGAAGCAAGAGGTTTGCCAAGAGTTCAAGGCCAGCCTCAGCTACAGAGTAAAACCCTGTTCAAAGGGGATGTGGGTGGGGACGGAGAGAAAGAAAATTCTCTTTCTGTTGATCTCAAAGACGTGTGGCTGAGAAGGAGACAGTGAGAGAATTCAGACTCAGATCTAACAGCTCCCAGAGCTCAGAGCCACTGTCCCATTGCTCCATTATTGTCCCTTGTTCACTCTGTCACCTGGGCTCTCCCTGCCCTGGTGATGGGTCCAGACAGGAGGCCACAGCACTCAGCTGATTTTTATACGTTCCAGGTCCCTCTGGGTAATAGGGAGACAACCTGCTTATGGTTTGGGTATGACCAGAGACTTATTAATAACATCACAGTCATAGTGACAGGCCCAGGGGACAAGGTGGAGAAGGCCTACTTATAACAAAAACACTCTCCTCTGTCTAGGCTTTCTGGACAGTCAGAGTGTCTCTGCTTCAGTTCGTTTCCACAGATAATAAACATCTATTGGACATTTACTGTGCACAGGCACACAGAATAGCCATTTACATCATTTCATCTCCACAGCACTCCACGGGGTAGATAGCAATTATAGACCTCGATTTATCAAGTGTGGTAATGAACTTGTCGAGATCGCACTCAGGGAGAGGCGTGGTGAGATACTAGTGGTCCACTCTGAAAGCCGGCATTTCCTCTGGACTCTGGCTCTAGCTTCTCCCCTGTGCATGCAGTGGGATGTGTGTGTCCCTCACACACTCCTTGACAAATACAAGATCCCGAGAGCAAGGATGGCATTTGTCTGACTCTCCTAAAAGCCTGGTGCCAACAGCAGAACCAAGCACAGAGCAGGTACCCAGGGCCCGTCTATGGAATGGATGTATATAAAGATGTCTGTCTTCCACATCAGAAAGGGACTGTGACCTTTTCTCTCCCAGTCCCAGCAGTCCGGGTAAGGACAGGTAGAGGGGGCACATGGTATTCACAGATGGTGCCAGTGGATGGTATCAAGGTACCTAATCTCCAGAAGTAAGGAGCCACAGACCAAAGGGCCAGATCAGGGTATCTGTTCTTCATCATCCCTCCCCCTCCCTCCTCCCTCCCTCCTCCCTCCTCCCCTCCTCCCTCCTCCCTCCTCCCTCCTCCCTCCTCTGGGCCCTTCCCAGGTCCCCGGAAGGATGCCAGGGCCTGATCCTCTTTGCCCTGAATCTGAAGTGAATCAGCCCTGCAGGTGGTGAGAGAAATCTTTGCTCATTTATCCAAGGGAGCTAATTTGATTTTAACTAAATGGAGGTGGTAATGATGTTGTTTTTCTCCAAAACAGGGGCGTGAGACCTAAAATCAACAGCAGCAGCAGCGACAGCCCAGTTGACCTTGTGGGACCTCAGGATACAAACTTAACACGTCGGCTTCAGCCTGCACAAAAAATATCTTTGGTCCCCAACCAAACCTACTGTGGATCACGAAAGTATTTACAATTAATATTCTTCCTAAATGCCTTTTCGACTCTGAAATGTAAGCGTTATTTACTGGAGAATATTCAAACACAGAATGGAAGAAGGTATAAAAATCAGTATCAGTACCGCAGATCATCATTGTGGGTATTGTGCCAACATGCAAATGCCGTGTTCTATGAAAAGGAGCATGCTCGAACACTGTCATAATCTCTTAGTAAAATGCTGTGGCCATTTTTCTGTATTCATATATGAATTAATATAATTTTTGATGGTTGCTTTACAGTCCAGAGGTCACCAGGCATTTTCTGCACAGAACCAGAGAGTAAATATTAGATAAACAATTGTCATTATTGAGAGTCCACTAGGTCTCTGGCCTATATACTCCTCTTCCTCCTCCTCTTCCTCCTCCTCTTCCTCCTCTTCTTCTTCCTCCTCTTCTTCTTCCTCCTCCTCTTCCTCCTCCTCCTCCTCCTCCTCCTCCTCCTCTTTTTCCTCTTCTTCCTCCTCTTCCTCCTCCTCTTCCTCCTCCTCTTCCTCACTCTTCTTCCTCCTTCTTTAATGTGATTGAGTGGTTTTTGCCTGCGTGTATATCTGTGTACCACTCGTGGGCCTGGTACCTGAAGAGTCCAAGAAAAGGCCATCACATTCCCAGAACTGGAGTTACAGTCACTTGTGAGGCACCGTGTGGGCATTAGAAATAGAACCTGGGTCCTCGGGAAGAGAAGCCAGTGCTCTTAACTGCTGAGCCATCTCTCCAGCCCCCATTTATGTAAAGACATAAAAAGGAACATTTTAGCTCAAGGACCATACAAAAAGCAGACAGTGGTCCATTCCTACAGTACAGGCCTGTAACCCCACACTTAAAGCTGAAGCAAGAAGGTCATGAGTTCAAGCCCAGAGTGAAGCTGCATAGTGAGACCCTGTCTCAGGAAAGGTGTAGGCTGGTAGAATGTTTGCCTGCCGTGCCAAAGTCTTGGGTTCAAACCCTGAGACTGAGGAGCCAGGAGTGGTCCCGGCACTCAGGAGGCAGAGGTAGAAGAATCAGGAGTTCAGAGTCACCCTCAGACACATAGAGAGTGGGAGGCTGATTAGATGCAGAAGATGCTGTCTCAGTAAATGAAGACTGACAGACTAGACTGCGATAGATTACTCTCACCTATGAATCCCCAAATAAAGCCAACTGGAAATCCCCTGCTGAAAGATGTGAAGGCCCTTCCACTCTCCTGCTATCATAAATAAGACTGTGATCAAACCTCTGTGGGCACAACTAACTGATGAGATCCTTGGATAAAATTCCTGGAGCCTCAGAGCCAGAGGAATATTCAAAGTGGGATTAGCAGGTGCACCAGACAAGTTCTGTCCAGGAAGGCTGTCTGGGTGTGTGTGTGTGGGGGGGGAACAGCTTCATCCCAATGTCAGGACTCCTCACAGAATATCCAAGTTAGTTCTCTCCTATGACCTTGCAACTGTATGTCTCAAAGGCAGCCCCCTCCCCCAGTACCACAGAAGGAAATCAAGCAAACAATCTCTCCTCCACCTGCCTGGCACTACTCGTGGAATCATGGGATCTCGGTTTAAATTTAGACTTAAAAGTCCAGAAATTTCCTGTTCTCTGTCCTTCCATGATGCAGGCTGAGGATTGAGGTGGACACTCCCTCCCCTATAGTGAGATTCATTGCAGGAGTGTCCCCTGCAACGTGAGGTTATTGGGGAAAGGGCATTTGCAGACGGAGCCAAGGACCCCAAGGTGTGAGTACCTGATTATAAGGCTGGAACCAAACTTCAAGTGTCCTCCCATGAGATGCAGGGAGGAGGAGGCCATTCGAAGTAATGATGAGAGATGTAGGCACAAGCGGAGGAATGCCTGGGGCCTCAGGGAGATGTAGGCATAAGCCTGGAGCCTCCAGGAGCTGGAGGCCCTTGTTCCCTGATGGGAATTGTCTGGACCACAGGTACTCCCCACTTTAAACATTCCTTCTGGCTCTGAGATTCCAGGAAACTTTTCCCAAGGAAAAGGCAAGGAAAGACCCCATCCAATGGATGGGGTTTGGGGGAGAAGGATACAGCTCTGTCGGTACCTTGACTCTGAACTTGGGATTTCAGAACACGGTGTCTGACCTTCAGACTGGAAGAGGTTCTGATCTCAGGGAGGTCAGACCGCACCTACTTTACAGATGATGACAGATGATGGAAGTGAGACCTGGAGAAGCTGCACAAGGCCAAACAGAATCAGTCTCCTGACGTCTGGGAGGTTTCGAGCTTTCTCCTTCTCTGAGCCTGGAAGCTAATGGCTCCGCAGAAATCTCATGTCTGGTCATCGAGCAACCCAGGGTAAGTTCCATGGACGGCAATCTGTAACAACCATTACCACCTCCACTGTGCTGAGACAGTGACGTGTACCTGACGCATTCCATCAGGCTACCATGATATTGACACAGATCGTCTCGTTTGCTCAACCCTGTGACATCACTTCCCTAACTCTACGGTGGAGGAAAGTCAGCCTCGCTGTGGAGGGTGAATTGAATACCGTGCCCAGGATTCCATGCCAACCAGCGTGACCTGGCAATGTGCCCTTGTGGGGAGACAATGATCATACTAGGTTAGGGTGGGTCCTAAGCCCCTCCCCCAGCACTGATGCTGAGACTAGGGCCTTGGGTACAGAAAAGCACTGAGCTATCTCCTGTCCGAGTGCTATCCATATTTAAAGTTTTGCTTCTTTGTGACCTTGGGATTGAACCCAAGACCTTGACCATGTTCAACATTTTGGTTTTTTATTTTTATGTTTATTTATTTATTTGGGGTCAGGGTGGAGCAGTGCATGCCATATCGTGCACATGGAGGTCCGAGGACAGCTTTTAGGAGTGAATTTTCTCCTTCCATCTTTTGGTCCTAAGGACTGGACTCAACATCATCAGGTTTAGCAGTGAGTCCCTTCACCAGCTCAGCCACGCCCCACCTCTCTTCTTATAAGTCGAAGAGAGGATACACGCCCAGAGATGAGCATGAGGAAATAAAGAGCGAGCCCTTGTGAGGACAGAGGCCAAGGGTGATGAGGACCGCAGGAGCCTGAAGACCGCCAGGGCCCCAGCTCAGCAAAGGAAGGATTCTTCTCAGAGCTAACACACCTTGGTTTAGGCCTCTAGCCTTCTGAAAGAAGAAATTCTGGAAGCTTCTTTGGTTTTTGAGGTGAATTTTGTTTTTTTTTTTAAAAAACGGCACAGGGACATGCTGTTGTTGCCTGAAACAGGGTTTTGCCCTGTAGCCCAAGTTACCCTTGACCTTGTAGTCCTCCAGAGTATTGTGACGATAGGCCTGTGCATACAGATTATTAACATTGAAAGGAAAGCGAGCTGGCTGCGTGTCTCATGTGCAGACTCTTTGGTTTGGGTTGGTTTGGTGTTTTTTGCCTTAGCTCTTCGAGACAGATTTTCTCTGTGTAGCTCTGGTTGTCCTGGAATTCACTCTGTAGAGTAGGCTGGCCTTGAACTCAGAGATCCACCTGCCTCAGCTGGGATTAAAGGTGGGCAGCACAATGGCCCAGACCACCTGTGCATGGCTTACATGCTGGGGGCACAGATCACTCATTCTCCCGCTGAACCAGCATAAACACACGAGAGAGGAACATCGGTACCCCCTTTTACATGTGGAGAAGGTTGAGGGGTGGAGAGGTGAAACTGACCTTAAATTAGGGTTCCTGGGATTCTAACCTCAGATTCCTAGCCATTGCCCTAACGTTCTCCCAGGGGTAAAGTTCAACCCCTTTTTTTACAAATGAAGGCTCTGAGGCTGTGTACAACAGTGACCCCAGAGGCTGAGTGTACCGAGAAGGAACAGAGAAGAGTCAACAAAGCCAGTGCCAGCAGTGAGGGGTCCAGTGAAGCTCCCTCTATTTGCACACAAAGGGTGATTGTTCCCCCAAAGGACAAAACAAGCCTGGCCGGGCAGCAAGGACTGCAAGCCGAGTCCCTGCCCACCACTTAAGAGAGATGGCACTTAGCCAGAAATTAATTAGCTGTCTCAGTTTTGGCAGAACCGGGTGAAGGAAAGTGCTTAATTATAATAAAGCCCAGCGAGCTTATCAAGGGGATGATGGCTAGGACGCGGAAGCAAAAGGCCCCCGAGTGGAACGTGAGTGGAGAGACCTGCCAGGGCTACACTTAGCAATAACCAGGTCAAAGGCCTAGCTTCCATTGGGAACCCAGAGTTCTCCCTTCCCTGATCCTGACCCTACTTCAGGATGGCTGAATTGTGGGGTGAACTGTATCCAGATACCATGGAAGCTCCAAGAGAGCAGAATCTGGGGCTGGAGAGATGGCTCAGTTAGTAAAGTGTGTTCTGTGTAAGCATGGGGACCTGAGTTCAATCCCCAGGAGCCACAGAAACAAGCCAGGTGTGTGGTGCTGAGATGCAAGACAGACAGATTTGCTGGGACTTGCTGGCTAGGTAGCCAGCCTGCCCAAGCCAAGGCTTTGCGTCCCAGGATCCAGTAATCATCCTATCTCAAAAAACAAGGTGGTTAGTTCCTGAAGCATGATACCCTGAGGCTGACACTAGGTGTGTGTGTGTGTGTCTGTGTCTGTGTGTATTGTGTGTGTGTCTGTGTATTGTCTGTGTGTGTGTTGTCTTGTGTTATGTGTCTGTGTCTGTGTCGTGTGTGTCTGTGTGTGTCTGTGGTGTGTCTGTGTGTGTTATGTCTGTGTGTGTGTCTGTGTGTGTCTGTGTGTATGTGTCTGTGTGTGTATGTCTGTGTGTCATGTGTCTGTGTGTGTGTCTGTGTGTGTATGTTGTGTGTGTGTCTGTGTGTGTATGTCTTGTGTGTCTGTGTTGTGTCTGTGTGTGTGTCTGTGTGTCTGTGTTGTGTGTCGTGTCTGGTGTCTGTGTGTGTCTGTTTGTGTCTGTGTGTATGTCTGTGTGTGTGTATGTTCTGTGTGTGATGTCTGTGTGTCTGTGTCTGTGCTGTCTGTGTGTGTCTGTGTACCTTGTGGTCTGTGGCGTGGGAGAAGAGAGAGAGTCAAAGAGAGTCCTTCAGTGTGGAAATCAGTGCCTGGGTTTCAGAAACAGGTGCATGACCCTCCTATAAACCATATGTGCCAGCCTCCCCCACCCCACCTACTCACAGGAACACACAGAGAGATGAGTAGTTGAGTGTTTGAAATAGAACATGGAGGTTAGGGAGTGCTTCAGTGGTAGGATAACTGCTTAGTACATACACTGCCCAGGGTTAAATAGACAGCACACAAAGAAGGGGGAGGGAGAGAAGAGTATCCTGTCCCTGCTTTGATGGGGACACCAGGAGTCACTGCTGCCAACCATCAGAGAAAAGCTCCCTGAAGGAGAGAGTTACTTACTAAAGTAAGTGAAAAGACAGTGGTTGCCCTGGAGGGGTGGTGGCCTGCCATTCTAGCACTTCTCCTGTCCCTTTTATCTGGTGGCTGGTGGGTTTCTATTGTAGAGCCCAGTAACTTTTTATTGTAGAGATTTAAGATTTAGAGATTTAAGAACTATTTGGTGATGGCTTCTAAGAACCAGGGTCTGAGTGAGCTAGGAACAGGGTAAAGGATGGAGAAAATAGTTTCTGCTCTAAGAGAAGCCAGAAACAGAGGAAGAGCCAGAAAGGGGGGAGAAGCCAGAGAGATAGGGAGAAGCCCACGAGAAGAAGCCCAATAGAGGGAAGACAGTGACTGTCACCATAAAGTCCTGACTATCTCTGTGTGTGCCAAGATGCTTGTGCAAAGGTCAGAGGTCAGCTTCCAGGATCTTCCTCTATCGATTGTCCACCTTATTTTTTGAGACAAAACCTCTCAAGGAGCCTGGAGTTCACCTTTCAGCTAGGTTTGCTGGCCTGTGAGCTCATGGAATCTGCCTCTGCCTCTGCCTCTGCCTGCCTCTGCCCCTGCCTCGCCTGCCTCTCCTCTGCCTCTGCCTCCTGCCTGCCCCTGCCGCCCCTGCCCCCTGCCCCTGCCCCCTGCCCCCCCTGCCCCCTGCCCCTGCCCCCTGCTCTGCTATCTGGGTCACAGAGGCATGTTGTTACAAGTTTCTGTGGGGGTTCTGAACCATTTCCCCAACCTGATACTCCCAGATTTTTGTCTATGTCTCTGCTATCATTTGAAGGGATCTCAAAATTCCCACAGTGAGTGAGGTAGTAAGAGGAAACAACCAGCTGGAAGATGGCTCAGCGGTTAAGAGCACTGACTGTTCTTCCAAGGTCCTGAGTTCATTCCCAGCAACCACATGGTGCTCACAACCATTGTAATGAGATCCAATGCCCTCTTCATGGTGGTCTGAAGACAGCTACAGTTACTCATATTAAAAAAAAAAAAAAAAAAAAAAAGGATGTTTAAAAAAAAAAAAAAAAGAGGAAACATCCAATATGGGGTTGGAGGGCTTTAGAAGTGAACAATAAAGCCAGAGAGCTCCAATGGATCCATGTGGCCCCACCTATAGTTCAAGGAGAGTGTGAAGCCAGTCAGGTGTGATGGCACACACCTTTAATGCCAGCTCTCAAGAGGCAGAGGCAGATGAGTTTGAAGCTATCTTGGTCTACATGGCAGTTTTAGGGCAACCAAGGCTACGTAATATGACCGGTCTTTAAAAAAAAAAAAGGTGTTTTTTTTGTTGTGTTGTTTTTGTTTGTTTCTTTGTTTGTTTTTGGCTACAAGTCTATTCAGCACAAACCAATATCCTCCCATTTTATTGAGGTGACTGATGACATCCATGGAATTCCGTAGCTGACCAGGCCCAGTCTTGGCTCTGGTCTCAGAATGGTTGTGGCCAGCATGATGTCAGGCAAGGTCTCTAGAAGCATGCAATCATGGACATACTGGGGACCTTGTGGGTAAAGTACCAGTAGAAATATCTCCGGAAAACCTCTCCTGGAGCCTGGAGACTTGAGAAGATATATAGATATATCTTGATATGAAAGCTGAGTACACTGTTGTCTGCCTGCTCTGGGTGCGTGGGCATGCAAACATCTGTCTTGGCTACTAACATTCCCCCCACAAAAAGTTCATCACCAAGTGCATGGAGATTTGCCATTTATACAACATGGATGTCTGCTCACGCCTGAATGGGCTTCCTTCCTGGAAGTCATGGGTAAACTAGGAGTCTTGTTCCATGACACATTTCCCTGATCTTAGGAACAAGTCCCAATTGAGAAAGGCCTTTCGGAAGGTCCCTGGAAGGAAGTCTTCACCTGGCACCCACCACGCTGAAGTGCTAACAAACTAAAATTCTGAACCTCTTTTATAAAGGGGGCAGAGTTCTTAAACGCAATGCAGCTCTTCTTAGGCATCAACATGGCTGCAGTCTGGTCTGACAAAACAAGAAAGTTCTTTATCACTCTTTGTCACCCAGCCCCCCTCCGCTAAGTGATGGGAGCTAGGAGGCACTTGAATAATGTCATTGCACTTAATCCTGACAAGAATCAGCAAGCAACGACCCTGAGCACTGCCCCAGAACTAGACAGCTGGGAAAAGTAAGGCTCAGAGAGGCAACGGAGAGGGCTCAAGGCCACACAACCCTGTCCAACCTTTACTTTTGTAGTCAGTTCAGCTAAACAACAGTATCCAGCTATCAAACTCAGGTACCGCTGGGAAGGAGTTTTTTTTTTTTGAGCGATCAAGATCACATTTAATGAATTTGGAAAATACATATGAGTATTTTATCTGTAGAAACAAAAGGATGATTAGCATATAATAACTTGTTTCTATTAACGGAAGGAGTTTTATAATCAGCTGAGTTTAAATGAAGAGATAACCTTGATTATCTGTGGGAGCCCTGTCTGAAGCAGTCGAAAGGCCTTCAGAACAACCTTGAGGGCCTCTGAGATGGCTCAGAGGGCAAAGGTGACAGCCACCCAACAACGCAAGCTTGACAACCTGAATTTGATTCTTGGAACCCAGATAAAGGTGGAAGGAGAGAAGTGATTCCACCAAGTTGTCCTCTGACTTGTGCTGTGAAATGTGCCACCCCCATGAAGCTAAACTGAATGAAGTATTACTTTAGAACACTGACACCTTCCCCTTCCCCTGGAAGAAGAGCAGCAACAATTTAATGGAAGGTTTCTGGACTGGCTGGTTTTGTGTGTCAACTTGACACAAGCTGGAGTTAGCACAGAGAAAGGAGTCTCCCTTGAGGAAATGCCTCCATGAGATCCAGCTGTAAGGCATTTTCTCAATTAGTGATCAAGGGTGGGAGGGCCCTTTGTGGGTGGTGCCATCCCTGGGCTGGTGGTCCTGGGTTCTATAAGAAAACAAGCTGAGCAAGTCAGAGGAAGCAAGCCAGTAAGTAACATCCCTCCATGGCCTCTGCATCGGCTCCTGCCTCCAATTTCTTGCCCTGTGTGAGTGCCTGTCCTGACTTCGTTTGGTGATGAACAGCAATGTGGAAGTGTAAGCTGAATAAACCCTTTCCTCCCCAACTTGCTTCTTGGTTATGATGTTTTGTGCAGGACTAGAAGCCCTGACTAAGATAGTTTCCAACCTGGATACTCTTGTACCAATATCAGACTTACCTACCCGTAACTACAGAAGTCCCCTCCCCCAGAAAAGCCCACTGGCTCTTTTTCAATGATAAAAGCAGAACTAATAAAGACTCAAGCTAGGCTCAGGGCCAGTGAATAAGGGTCTCTTCACCCCTCACCCAGAAAAGGTTGTATTGTGGGGGTCAAGGTTTTATAACCTTTTATAAGGCATCGTGGCCGGGCCGTGGCGTGCACATCATTAATCCAGCTCTGGGGAGGCAGGGGCAGGAGATAATGTGAATTTGAAGCCAGCCTGGTCTACAGAGCGAGTTCCAGGACAGCCAGGGCTACACAGAGAAACCTGTCTTGAAAAAAAGAAAAAAATCCTGCTTACCAGGAAGATTGTGAAGACTAAGTGAGACTTTGTGTCTTGGATCTTCTAAGTCATGAGCTGAGCAGGATAGCATGGCTGGTCTGCCTTTAATGGTGATGGTTTTGGCCAAGTCCACATATAGGCTTTGCTAAGCTGTCCTGGGTGACCGTGGCCTAAGGAAGCGGGAGCATCTCATGGCTACCTGCCCATCCAGCAGCTCTGTGTAGTCCCCCAAGGAGTGATGGAAAATCACCAGGCAGCACCAGGCACCAGGCACTCTGGCAGGATACAGACTTGTAACCATGGGAAGCAGATGCTCCCACTCAGGTCCTGCAGGGTTATCTGGCTTGGCCGGGAGCAGCAGTTTCTCTCCTGACTTAACCTTTGTCCCTGGGTCCAAGTGCTAGGCAGCCAGGCCACAAGCATCATAGCACCAACCCTTCTTGTAGGAGTCAGCTGAGGGCCACACAAGCCTCATCAGGGCACATGGGCATCAACATCTGCCTAAAACACTCTTCCTCCCAAGCCTGCCTCTGCTCAACTGTCACTTCCCATATACAGAGGTATTCCCTCCACCCCGTCTTCTTTGCCTGTTTTAGTTTTCTTGACTGCCTGTGGATGGTGTGTGGTTTCTTTAGCCCCCTGCCCTTGAATTTCTGAACTTCCGCCTTCCAAGAGCTGAAACTTCAATTGTACACCACCACTTATGGCGTGGTATGGGACTGGGAATTGAACCCAGGGCCTCCTGGCAAATTAAGTAAGTTGCTCCTCCAACTGAACCACGCCCTTAACCATGTGTCTTCTATTGTCTATTCTCCATTAAAATGGCAGCTCCCAGAGGGCAGGGACTGTGTCTCTGCCCTTGCTTTGTTACAGTTTCTGGAAGTGTGTCTCAAACCAGGAAAAGCCACTGACAGGAGGATGCCACCCCTGCTGATGCAGTAATTTAGTGCCTCACTCAGTTCACGGATGAGAAAACAGGATCAGCAAGAGACTTGGACCTAAATAAATCCATTCAGCCACCTCTCCAGCGGCTGGCACTGCCCTAGGAAATCTGGGGTTCTGTAGGTCTGGATGACAGTGTCAGCGGTCCCCAGAACTGCCCTATGTACAACAGGGGAGATGTACTATGGGGAGGGGATGGGACATCGCTGTAATCATCCTGATACACAGGAAGTCAGGCAACTGTCCTTTTACTCTTTAAATCTTTTTGTTGTTGTTTTAAAAATTAACTCAATTATTTATTTTTATTTTGTATATAGGTAGGTAGTTGGTTGGTTGATTGGTTGGTTGGTTGGTTGGTTTTCCAAGACAGGGTTTCTCTGCATGCCCTGGAACTCACTCTGTAGACCAGGCTGGCTTGAAACTCACAGAGATCCACCTGCCTCTGCCTCCCGAGTGCTGCTGGGATTAAGGCCTGTGCCACCACTGCCTGGTGTGTATATCAAGTGGCCTGCATGTATGTCTATAACATGTGCATTCCTGGTGCCCGTGGAAGCCAGAAGAGGGCAGCCAATCTCCTGGAATTAGAGTTACAAACAACCGTGAGCCAACTGTGGATGCTGGGAATTGAACCCAGGTTCTCTGGAAGAACAGTTGATTCCCTGAACTATTGAGCCATCTCCATCCCAAGCGCACCCCCCTCTCGCCCCGCCTCCTCTCGCCTGCCCCTCTCACTGCCTCCACTTTCTTTTTTCATGCACACTACTGTTGTAGTAAATATTTAATCTCAATCTGGGCTTCCTACCTGCCTTTGGTCATTCAGTTCCCAGATAAAAGACATATAACAACCTTTATATTTACAATAAACCTTTAAAGAGCTAGACCTGGGCAGATATCTACCCTCTAAGCTATTAGTATCTACTTCCCAATCAATAACTTTGAGTTATACCTTGCCATGTTCCATCTGGGCAGCTCTTAACTCCAACTGGCCAGCACTCAAGGCCATGTTTTCAAGATTCTTACCCCATGGGTCTTCTCTCTCCATTTTCTTCTCTCTCCCCTCTCTCTCTCTCTCTCTCTCTCTCTCTCGCTCTCTCGCTCTCGCTCTCGCTCTCGCTCTCGCTCTCGCTCTCGTGATCCTGCGTCAGATCTAAAGTTTGGGAACCAAAACTCTACCTACCTCTCTTCTGCCCAGCAGACTGTCTGTATTTTTATTCAACCAATAGTTTTAATTAAGGAGCAAAGTCACATAGCATCACTTTGTGTACACAACCAGGCCTTGGAGGCCAGTATTTAGCATTAGGATACATAGCAAAAGGCCAAACCTTAGCATGCTACCCCACATGCAAAAAAAAAAATAATAATAATAATAATAATAATAATAATAAATATATTTTAAAAAATGTTTGGTTTTTTGTGTGTATGTATATGTTTTGTCTATGTGAATTTATGTGCACCATGGGTATGCAGCAGCCCATGGAAGTCTGAGAGGGCGTCAGATCCCTTGGAACTGAATTTACAGAAGTTAAGGTCCGCATGTGAGTGCTAGGAACAGAACCTGAGTCTTCTACAAGAGCAGTAAATACTCCTAAACACTGAGCCATCTCTCCAACCTCTAAATAAATATAATTCTTAATTTTTTTAATTAATAAAGTAAATGTGCAATGTTTCAAGTCCTTGCACTTGGTGACAATGTTATCCTGAAGAGGAAGGAGGCTCAGGGCTCTTTGCTGCAGTTGGTTTGGGTTCTATTGTGGGACAGAGTCATACTCTGCCATCCTGGCTGGCCTGGAACTCACAGAAATCTGCCCGCTTCTGACTCCCAAATTCTGGGTTCAAAGGTATGAGTGCAGCTGAGGTTTTTGTTGTTTTTAAGATTTTTTATAAAAGGGGCGGGACTGGAGAGATAGCCCAGTGGTTAAGAGCAGTGGCTGATCTTCCAAGGGCCTGGTTTGATTCCCAGCACCCACATGGTGGCTCACAACCATCTGTGATTCCAGTTTCAGAAGATCTGATGCTCTTCTGAGTTCTGATAGGACCAACCACGTATGTGGTACAGACACACATAAACTAAATATCCATACACATAAATAAAAATAATAAATCTTTAAAAGGTTATTTGTGTGTATGCATCTGTGTGTGTGCTCACGAATGTGTATAAGTGCCTACAGAGGCCAGAAGAGTGTGTCACGAGGCTGGAGTCACAGGAACTGGAAACTCCCGAGTTGGGACCTGAGGATTAAACTGGTATTTGCTAGAAGAATTTCAAAGGTTCTTTTTTTTTTTTTTTTAATTTTATATATGAGTACTCTGCATATATGCCTTCATGCCAGGTGAGGGCATCAGATCTCATTACAGATGGTTGTGAGCCACCATGTGGTTGCTGGAAATTGAACTCAGGACCTCTGGAAGAGCAGCCACTGCTCTTAACCTCTGAGCCATCTCTCCAGGCCCCATCCCAGCCCACACACACTGCCCCCCCCCCCAAGGCTTCTTAATACTGAGCCCCTGGCATTTCTTGAGTAGGAATTCTTCTGACCTCGCTGACTTTGAAGTTGAAGCTCTGCCTTTTCACTCACCACAGAGACTAGGAAAGCAGAGGACGAGCTTCTTCACACGCCCTTCCAGGCCCGAGACAAAGCCTCTGATTTCTGCAGCTGTGCTGGAAGCTATACATCAGTAGAACACAGCCAGACACCCCACCCCACCCTGCAGCCTGCAACTGGAAACTGGGCTGCATCAGCCTGCATGTTGGTAACTTGCTAATTTAAGCCGCGCTTTCTATTCTACCCTGCGATTACCCTCCTTCCTGTGCATGTGAGGATATTCTGGGTGGCCAATTTGATTTCAAAGTTCCAGGATCCTGAGTTTAATGAAATCATGCCTTCCCTTGCCTCTCAAAGTCTAGTCATCTGGCAGGGGTGTGTGTGCAGGGCATGAGTCCTTGGGTCACAGCACTTGAGACTCGTGATCCCAGCTGGGTGAGGAAGCCTGAATTTTTGCCTGTCTTATCTTTTCTCCATCTATCTGAATCTCTGGCACCAAACTTTCACTGGTGGCTTTCTAGTGTCTGCTTTATCCCTTCAGCGACTGGAAGCTCTCTGTATACAGGACAGCTAATTCTTCCTTAAAGAGGTCTGACTGCAGGAAAAGGGAGTCTGACTGCAGGAAAAGGGAAAAGTCTGTACAGAAATGATGGGAGGAGTCTACAACCACAAATGTTCAAAATAGTCATAGAAGCCGGGGGGGGGGGGCGGGGAGGGCACACACCTTCAGTCTCAGCACTCAGGCAGAGGCAGGCAGTTCTCCAAGTTTGAGGCTAGCATGGTCTACAGAGTGAGTCCCAGGATAGCCAGGGCTACACAGAGAAGCCTTGTCTTGAATGCCCTCCCCCAACAAGAAAGAATACCCCAACTAGCCCACACTACACTGAAGAGATGACTCAGCATTTAAGAGCACACTAGTTCCTCCAGAGGCTCCAGGCTCAATCCCCAGCACCCATTGGGTGGTTCTCAACCACCTGTAACTACAGTTTCATGGGATGTGATGTCCTCTTCTGGTCTCCACAAGAACCAGGCATGTATGTGGTACATGTACAAACACAAAAGTAAAACATTCACACATAAAATTAAATAAGTAAATCTAATTTAAAAATTAAAAGAAAAGGACGATGACAGGCATGGAAAAATGACTCCAAGGTTAGGAACACTTGTTGGTGTTGCTGAGGACCCAGGTTCGATTCCCAGCATCCCCATGAAGGTTACAACCATCCATTAACTCCAGTTCCTCTTCTGACCAGCTTGACCTCAGACATGCACATGGTGCACAAACATACACGAAGGCAAAATACTTAAATAAAATAAATAGATCTCTAAAAAATAAAAGTAGCAAAATTTTTTTAAAAAAATCCAAGTTGCTCAAATAGAAGAATACACTCAATATATAGCTATCAAAATTCATGGACTTTTAAAAATATTTATTGTTATCTCATGTGTATGAGTGCTTTGCCAGCTAGTTTGTCTGTACACCATACTCATGCAGTGCCCTCAGAAGCCAGAAGAGGGCATCGGCCTGGAGTTACAGAAGGTTAAGCTGCCATATCTGTCTGTGCTGGGGTTTGAACCTGGGTCCTCTAGAAGAGCAGAAAGCACTGTCTATACCTGAGCCGTCTCTCTAACCCTAAACTGGCATTTAAAAACGGTTTCCCTTATCCCTTTGGTGTTGTTATTTTGAAACAAGGTTTCAATTTTGCAGCTCAGGCTAGCTTAGAAGGCAGGATGATCAGAAACTCAAGCCCAGTGTGAGCTACCGAGTAAAATCTCCCTATTATCGTCATTCACACAATTTTACAAAGTCCATATAACTGGATCCTGATTTCCCTATGCAATTCTAATTTCAAGAAGACAAATGGGTTGTGTGTGTGTGCTGTGTGTGTGTGTAGAAAACAGAGGTGGGAAAGAAATACACATAAATGACGAAGCTTTTCTCTGCAGAAGGATTATGGGTAATATCAACCTCTGCTGAAAGGTCTCCTTAGGTCCTGAAGTAATTCTCTAGTTATCTTTATTATAAAAGAAAGCTTCTAATAGCAACCTGATAAAGTTTCCCTGTAGCATCCAGCCAGAGCTTCTCCACAGCTTAATAAATGTTGACTGAGTGAGTGAGAGGGGAGCCTTACCCCTCCCCTACAGAGCCAGCTTTACACATTACTGCTAATAAACACATACAGCTAATAAACACACCTGGAGCTGGTTCACACCTCATGACTTCCTCACTCTCACCCTGTAAGGGTCTATCAGCCTCCCATTCCACAGAGCAGAACACTGAGGCACAGAAAGATAATACATGTATTGTTTAAGCCCACTCTCTTAAAAAATGTCACTGTCTGATGACGGCCACTGTTCGATGGTCGTTGTGTAATGGCCACTGTGTGATGTTCACCATGTGATGGTCACTGTGTGATGGCCATTGTGTGATGGACACAGTGTTATGGCCCCTGTGTGGCTTTAATGTCCAGGCTTGCAGCTGCTGGTATCAAATACTGAGGCCTTGAGATTATTTACATAACCCTAGCCTCCTCTCTCCGTGCATCTCAAGCCTAGCACAGGCAGAGTGGTTAAGGTGTGGTTTGGGGGCTCAGAAAGACCAGTTCTAAGATGTGGGCATGGTGGTGTGTGTCTGTAACCCTACTACTTGAGTGGTAGATGAAACGAGAAGAAGGGAAGTTACCATTCATCCTCAGAGATATAGCAAGTTGGGACCAGCCTTGGCTACAGGAGACCCTGTCTCAGAACAAAAGCTGAGTTTGCGAGTCCTTTGAGGTGAGAGGCACTTGCTGCCTCTGAGCTCCCAGGCTATGAATGAGAAGAGAAGGTCTCACTGTCGGAATGAAGTGCAGGTTGGAGAATCCTTAGAACCCAAGAGAAGCTCGGGAGAGACTCAGTGTCCTTGGTGACTCCTCCCACTCACTCCGTTGTGTCTGTGACTCACACACTCCCCAGGGAATGATCCTAAGACCTAGGAAATGGCAGCTTCTGGACAAGACCAGCAGGGCCTGGCCTCAGCTCACGCTCCACTCTCCCTGTTTTGCTTCATCCAAAGTCATTGGGCCAGTTTCTGCCTTCCTGTTAGGTCTAGCAGGCTTGGGTTTCAGAGAGAGGTTAAGAAGGCTGGAGGCAGGGGTTTCGGTTACCTGTCTAGGTCTCCTCCCATCTCCCAGCACTAGCCTCTGATTCTGCGACACCTGCTCTCTGCCTGCCTGGTTCACCCCTTCACCAGACCCATTCTCTTCACCATCATTCTTCACAGATGGCTCTCCTGACACCCCTGACACTCAAAGCCCCTTGGCTACTCCAGAATGGCTGGCCCAAGCTTGGGGCCAAGAACCTGTCCAGACTGCAATTCCACATCCAGACTAGCAGCCCGAGCCCCTGCACACCGCCTGTCCCGACCACCCTGGCCTGTCTCCAAGCCTCCCCTCAGGGTCTCACTCCTTTTGCCCTGATCTCCCCTTGTCTCTATGCTCTGTGGCACTCCTCCAATATCTGCAACTTCTTGGGAATTCTGAACAGCAGAGACTAAGTTGGTAGACACAGACTGGCTCCAGGCACTACTGAAGCTCAGAACACAGCAGAAGCCTCTGCTTCCAGCAATCCCGACAACCCTTCTGCTTCTGAGGATCCTGATAACCCCAGGGAAAAGGACACCACTTTTATCGTTTTCATGCCTTTGTCCTGCAGCCTCTCTGCCTTCATGCCCACCCAGGCCCCAGGTGAAACCCTCTGCTCCCTACTGGACCTCTCACAGTCTATGCTGTTTCTCTGCCTGAGATGCCCCACCCCACCTCCCATACAGCCAACGGCGGCATCTCGGACACCTCTCAGTCCAGACATCACCTCCTCTGGCTAAATCAAGTCCCTACCCTGGATCCTACAGCCCTAGGAAGCTGCATTTGATCCTAGAGTCTCTAACCTTGGGTTCCTGAAGCATGGCTGTGAAGGGGCCATTCATTGGCAATGTGAGGCTTGTGTTCAGAGTCTGGGCATCAGGGCTCTCATGCCTAGGTGTGGTAGTACATGCCTTTAATTCAGTACTGGAGGAGTAGGGGGAGGGCTAAGGCAGGTGGATCTCTATGAGGTGACTTCAAGGCCAGCCTGGTTCTACATAGTGAATACAGCCAAGGCTGTGCCACACCCACCCCACCCCCCCCCAAAAAAGAAACAAACCTGAAGCTGGGCAGGTGTGGTGATAAATTAGCATCAGCAATTATTATTGTTATATTTGTTGACTGACAAAATGTGTGCCTTGCAGGACGGGAGACAGGGCCCACTGTGGAAACTAAAACAACCCCACCCCAGCTGCCCACGCTGCACAGCTGCAGCAGCTGCAGGTGTGCTGGTTAATCCGGACCCCAACACACACCAAAGGCCTATGATGCTTCCAGGTGCCTGCTGTTAGGCCATTACCTGCATAACTCCGTTTAATCTTCCCAACAGCCTATGTGGGTTGTTGGTTTGTTGTTTTTTTTTTCAGGCTGTGGTGGCAGGGGGCGTGGGAAGGGTTGGTTTCTCTGTGTAACCTTGGCTGTCCTGGAACTTGCTCTATAGACCAGGCTGGTCTTGAACTACTCACAGAGATCTGCCTGCCTTTGCCTCCCAAGTGCTGGGATTAAAGGCATGCCGCGACTGCCTGGCCCCAACAGACTTTTCTAATCCTGTACATTTTCAAATGAGGTAACTGAGGCTTGGGGAAGTTGAACTGTTTGGCCAGAGTCACATTGTTAGGACATGTTGAAGTTGGGACAGAAACCAGGTACAACCTGCCCCATAGCCATGACCTTTACCTGGTGCACTGCGCCATCTTTATGGAATGTCTTCTGGATGCGAGTCCAGGATCTGAACCACTAATCTGAGCAAGAGAGGGGACAGAGGCAAGAGGCACATGTCTAAACAAGACAGGGTCTTAGCGCTCCCAAATCTCAAAGGTCTCATCTCAGGGGCCCCTGGCACCTTGGCTGCAGACAGGGAGGAAAACCAAAACCTTTCATTTGCATACTGCTTATTGTGGAGCCTGCTATGAGCCCTTACCTCAGCATGGGGTCTGGAGGGGGTGTTTTACTTACATCAATGTGCCCACAGGTACAGATGAGTTGGAGACATTTTGCTTTGTTAATTTAGGCAGTTCTCAGCCTTGCACCTTAGAAGGCAAGTACTATATCCCAAGCCCGTTATCCTAGACTGGCCTCAAATTCTCTATGTAACCAGACATGACTTTGAACTTCTGAGTGTTCTCCTTCAACACCTCCAGGGCTAAGATTACAGCCATGGACCACCATGCCCAGTTTAGTGTCCTAGGGACTGAACCCAGGGATTCATGCATGCACAGCTATTAATTAAGCTACTTCCTGTGACCCCCCCTAAAGCCCCTATTAATAATCTCATTCTATCTATCTATCTATCTATCTATCTTCTTTCTCTCCCTCTTCTCTCTTACTTTGGGGGGGGGTGTCTTGGTATGTTCTCTAGCTGGCCTTAAACTTGCTCTGTAGCCCAGGCCTCAAGGAGGATAAACCTGCCCTGAATCATATCCCGAATTCCTGACCATACAGCTCCTGGGGAAGAGAGAACCCATGGCCAGTCCACTAGAAACTATGGGGCTCTCCATCAAAGACCATGCAGCACAAAGACTGGTGTTTAAAGCCATCCTGGATTCTCTCCCTCACCTAAGACCTTTAGAGGTTTGACAAGAAACAATGCAAATACAGTCTCAGTCTCATACAGAATTACAAACTGATGGTTTGGGACAAGTACACACACAGCAACCGCAGAAGATGACTACTAAATGTGATTTGGGGAGTGTCCCCACAGCCCGAAGCAGACAGCTTATTCCATTTGTATGTTCCAAAGACCTAACTTATTGTGTAGAGCACCTCAGCTCACCCCTGTAAGGTTTCAGAGGACCAAACACACATGCTACCATCAAACTGCCCAATCACAAACTGTGTGCGTAGCAGACACACAAAGTGTTGCCAAACTGTCCCACCTCCGTGATGCAGAAGCAAAGAGATGTCAAGGATGATTAAATGTTATGTAGTTAGGCTAGTGTGCGGGTATGCGCACACATATACGCGCGCGCGCGCCCCACCACCACACCATCACACACACACACACACACACACACACGAGCCCTATCTTTATCATCTCAGAGGGCCTAGACCCTATGCAGAACATTCAAGAACCCGCGGAGTCGGGTTGCGTATCCTGGTCTACAAACCGTAGTGTCCACTCTGACCTGGGACCAACCCCCCTCCCCCGACGCCCTCGGCCGACTTGACTCACCGGACGATGCCAAACATGACGAGCACGTTGCCCAGCAGCCCCACAGCGCACACAGCCGAGTAGAGCGCGGTGATGGCGATGGCCAGGGCGAGGGACGAGGCACTCCGAGCGCCCGGCGACCCCGACGCATTGGCGCCCGCGCTGGGGAAGGCGCTGGGGAAGGCGTCCGAGACGTTGACGAGGAGCGAGGACTGCAGCTCCACACCGGCAGAGGGTACCGGCTCCATGGCGCCGCCGTGTCCGTCTCCACCGTGCGCCCTGGGCGCAGGGACCCAGCGAGTGGCGCGCGGAAACGGAGGCTACGGCCCCGACGCCGCAGACTGCAGCGCTCGCTCCCGCCTCCTCCGCCGGTCGGCCGCCCGCAACGCTCGCCCAAGCCCGGGGAGCCCGAGCCGCCGCGCGCACCACGTGGTCCGGAGGCGGCCGCCAGTCTGCGCCCGCGATCGGGGGCGGGCGCTGCACCACCGGGCTCCGAGCTGGGCCAGAGAGGCCTCCCGCGCGCTCCCTGCCTGGCTCGCTGACTCCAGGCGCCCCCAGCCCGGCCCGGCCTCCCGCCCCACCCCGTGCCACTTTGGAGTCAGAAGAACCTGGATGCGAATCCGCCTCCCGCCTCTTCACGGACGACGGGAGTAACCTTGAGCGAGCGGCTTAAGCACTCTCAAGTTCATTCTCTGTGTCTGCAAGATGAAGAAAATCTCCTGCCGCCTTCAGAGGGTTTGAGGAGGATGAAGACAACGGAGTAAAGAACTCAAGATTTTTTTTTCCTCCTGTGACTCCGTGTTGTGTGCGCTCTGCTTCTCACTGCGTCTTCTAGAACTGTCAAGTGATTCCTGACCAAGAAACAAAAACAAAACCGTCGGGTTCCCCTGAAGGATCCCAATGAAAACTGGTAATACGATTAGCTACAACCCTAGGGGGAGACACTGAAAATAAACCCACCTGGATCTGTATGGCTTGCACAGGGATGGCAGACATCAACGGCCATCAAGGACACGAGCCATCTCACCACATCAAGCTGAAAAGATCACAACTATCTGGACAGATGCGTGTGTGTTACTAGAGACACAACTTTCCTGTCTGGATCTATGCTCTGAGCTAGCAGGCTGCTTCAGCGATAAGTAAAACCACAAACCTCCGTTATCAGCCATGCTTTTCTGCGCCCCATTCATTAGCTCCACAATCATTCTGAGGGTGCCTAACATAAGAGGCAGATACATTGGTGTGCATAATCAGATGAAGGCCCAGCTCCTAGGGGCTTACAGCTCAGAGAGGAAGAGATATATCGATTCTAAAAATCACAATGAGGTCCTATGTTGGGTAGGGGGTATCTACGAAACCCCGGCATCAGGATAGTATTCCTAAAGAAAATGATATTTGAGATGTTGTGTGGATTTAGGAGTGGGGGAGACTAATTTACGGAAGAAATAAGAAGAGCATTCTAGAGAAAAAAAGAAAAACATATATAAAGACCCTACAAGTCAAAAGGACTGAAGGCAGCCAGGAGTGACATCGGGGAACTCCGTGATGGGCAGGTATTAAAGACCAGTGTGCTGCATTTGTTTGTTTCCCTCACCTTGACTAAACATATCTAGGAAGAGGGAATCTTAATTGAGAAAATGCCCCATAAGATTTACCCATAGGCAAGTCTGTGTGCCATTTTCTTGATCGATGACTGAGGAGGAGGAGCACCGAACCACCGAGGGTGGTGCCACCCCTAGGCAAGTGATCCTGCGTCGTATAAGAAAGCAAGCTGAGCAGACCCATAAGCAGTGTTCCTCCATGACTTCTGCTGCAGTTCTTCCTGGAATTCCTTAGAGGACCGGCTGTGATGTGGAAGTGTAAGCCAAAAAAATCCCTTTCCTCCCTAGTTGCTTTTGATCCTGGTGTTTTATCACTGCAATAGAAGCCCTAACTAAGACAAGCAACTTAAACAGGGCCGAGAGATGGCTCAGTGGTTAAGAGTACTTGCTACACTTGCAGGGTTTGGAGTTCAGCTCCCAGCACCCACGTGGTGGTTCTCAACAGTCTGTACTCTGGATCTAGGGCCTCTGACGCCCTCTTCTGGCCTCCATGGACACTGCATACACATGGTGCACAGACATTCACACAGGCAGACACACATAAAGTAAAAATTTAACAACAGTCGGGCAGGGTGGTGCAAACCTTTAATCCTAGCACTCGGGAGGCAGAGACAGCTGGAGCTCTGTGAGTTCAAAGTCAGCCTAGTCTACATAGTCAGTTCCAAGCCAGTCAGGCCTGCATAGTGAGACCTTGTCTTAAAAAATAATAATAATAAATCAAATGAAAAACCAAAGCCACCTTATGGCCCAGTTGTGCTGTTAAAATAGCAAATGAAGGGAGATTATATGATTGACTCTCCTTTCTTACTCTCATTCTCCAGCCAAAATTCTGAGTCATCTTTTTCCTTAAGGTCCCCAGCTGTTCCAGAACATTCTATCAAGCTGTTGCATGCCTGGGAAGTCTATGTCTAGTCAGATATAGAGGACAAGGATGGAAGAAAACAACCCATCTAAGTCTGGTTTGGTTATTGGCTTTACTTACAGGTGCAGGGTTACCTACCGGGGTGTGAAAGTCTAAGGTAGTTTCATCACCAAAAAGTCCCACCCACTCGTGGGTGACAATTTAGGGGGAATCTCCAACCCTGAAAAGTCCCCTCTCCCCAGCAACTCTTTGCTGTTCACGTGACCTGGGCCAAGAAGCTCAGAGTCTGTGGTGAGTTTGCTGAGCTCTCTAATGTCTTATGTTTTGTGAGTTCACGAGCCTTCCCACTCAAACCCTGCAAAGGGTAGGGTTTTTTTTCTTTCCAAATAAGGTCCCACTGTACAGCCCTGGGGCTCACTAGCTAGACTAGGTTAGCCTCAAACCTGTAGTGATCCTCTTAACTGTGCCTCCCTCCGATTGCTGGAGTTACAGACAGGAGCCACCATGCCTGGTAGTCAACGGGATGTTTGAAGGAGGAAACGGATATACAACCTGTGGTGGTTGAATAAGAATGGCTCTCATAAGCTCAAATATTTGAATGCTCAGTTATGAGGGAGTAGCACTACTTGGAAGGATTAGGAGGTGTGGCCTTTTTGTTGGAGTAGGTGTGGCCTTATTGGAGGAAGTGTATCACTAGGGGTGGGCTCTGAGGTTTTAGAAGCCAAAGCCAGGCCCAGTCTCTCTCTCTCTCTCTGTCTCTCTCTCTGTCTCTCTCTCTGTCTCTCTTTCTCTTCCTGCTGCCTGCAGATCCAGATGTAGAACTCCGAGCTACTTCCCTATGATCATGTATACCTGCATGCCACCATGTTTTCCACCATGACAACAATGGACTAAACCTCTGAACTGTAATCCAGCCCCAATTAAATGCTTTCCTTTATAAGAGCTGATATGGTCATGGTGTCTCTTTAGAGCGACAGAACAGTGACTAAGATACAGCATAAGCGTTGCTGTGCTCCAGGCACAGCGGTGAGTATTTTATCCATGAATCACCATTTAACAGCATAGTCTTTTTATTGTCCCACTTTACAGATAAGAAAACTGAGAGCCGGGCAGTGGTGGCGCACGCCTTTAATCCCAGCACTTGGGAGGCAGAGGCAGGTGGATTTCTGAATTTGAGGCCAGCCTAGTCTACAGAGTGAGTTCCAGGACAGCCAGGGCTATACAGAGAAACCCTGTCTCAGAAAGAAAAAGAAAAAGAAAGAAAAGAAAAGAAAAAGGAAAAAGAAAGAAAAGAAAACTGAGGGTTGGCACTAAATTATCCCATATGGTAGCTATTCGTATATGATCTTTTCACCATCTTAAAGAGACCAGGTCTGACTGACCCTTGAAGCCAGGAGAGTCCTGGTCACACTGGGTACTCAGGGCATGTCATTTGAAATAATAAAGATCCCAAGGCAGATTGGAATAAGACCATATTGGTGCTCCTCAGTTCTGTGCTCTTGGGTAATGACCTGGGTTCTGAGAGTAGACTGGCAAGCAAAACTCCCTCCCGACCCCAGCATGAGTCATTATCAATACATTAATTCTTTCCCAGAAAGAACAGAGCCAGGGGCTAGAGAGATGCCTCAGCAGTCAAAAGCCAGTATTGTTCTTGCAAAAGACCCAGATTTGTTTCCTAGCATACATGTTGGGAAGTTTACAACTGCCTGTGAATCCACTCCAGGGGATCAGACACCGTTGTCTGCCTCCAGCACCTGCCCTCCTGTTCGTGACTGTGCCCGTGTGTGTGTGTGTGTGTGTGTGTGTGTGTGTGTGTGTGTGTGGAGCATTTCTCATAACTTTTTAAAAGAGCACGCCCAGAAAACCCCCCAGCTCATTCTCCTTCCCATTCACACCGAGCAGCCACCTCAGCTCCACCATCGGCTAGAGAACCCTCCCCCACCCACCACCCCAGGCTTTCCCACTCAATCATCTGAGGTCTTGTGAAACAAGATTTTTATTTGATCATATACGCTGCTAGATGCCACCCCCCATCTCAAATGGTCTGAAGTACTCAGAGGCTTTGGTACAAAGGGAGAAAACTGGGATACGGGAGAGAAAAGGGGCTCTTCTGGGTTCTGGCCTCCTCCCAACCCATCCAACTAAACCTACCTTTTTCCCCTCTCCTACATTAGAACTTATAGAAATTCTTTTTCTAGCCGGGCGGTGGTGGCACAGCCTTTAATCCCAGTACTTGGGAGGCAGAGGCAGGCGGGATTTCTGAGTTCGAGGCCAGCCTGGTCTACAGAGTGAGTTCCAGGACAGCCAGGGCTACACAGAGAAACCCTGACTCGAAAAACCAAAAAAAAAGAAAAAGAAAAGAAACACCAAAAAAAAAAAAAAGAAAGAAGAAAGAAATTCTTTTTCTTCTACTTGAAAGGTTAAGTCACAACCCTAAGGTTCTTAATATCCATTCTTTTTTTTTTTTTTTTTTGGTTTTTTCGAGACAGGGTTTCTCTGTGTAGCCCTGGCTGTCCTGGAACTCACTCTGTAGACCAGGCTGGCCTAGAACTCAGAAATCCACCTGCCTCTGCCTCCCAAGTGCTGGGATTAAAGGCGTGCGCCACCACCGCCCGGCCTTAATATCCATTCTTAAGTGTGTGATGGTTGTATATGCTTGGCCCAGCAAGTGGTACTATTAAAAGATGTGGCCATGTTGGAGTAGGTGTGTCACTGTGGGCATGGGTTTTAAGACCCTTATCCTAGCTGCCTGGAAGTCAGTATTCTGCTAGCAGCCTCCAGATGAAGATGTAGAACTCTCAGCTCCCTCTGCACCATGCCTGTCTGGATGCTACCATGCTCCCCGTTGATGATAATGGACTGAACCTCTGAACCTGTAAGCCAGCCCCAATTAAATTTTGTCTTTATAGGAAGAGTTTTTGGTCACGGTGTCTGTTTACAGCAGTAAAACCCTAATTAAGACAATGTGTAATTTGTTAATGGTTTGACTTCTGGATTGGGGTCTATAAGAATGCTTGCTTATCAGGTGTGCTCCATGGTTTGACCTCTAGTCTATCAAGCTAAATAAATTAATAATATAAGCTCCTTTGTAAACTCTTTACTGACACCCTTACACCCACATGAGCCCCAACTAAGTCAGGCTTTATCAGTCAGATTCTGTAGAGGAAGAAAACCAACAAAAGGATTATGTATTAAAAGGAGACTAAGCCAGGAATGGTGGCACTTAACTTTAATCCCAGCACTCCAGATTCAAAGGCAGATGGATCTCTGAGTTCAAGGCCAGCCTGGTCTACAAAGTGAGTTTCAGAACAGCCACACAGACTCGAAACATACACACACACACACACACACACACACACACACACACACAAGATTGATCCAATTGGCTAACCCTATAAGGCTGCAGTACATACAAGGAGACTGATCTGATTGGCTACAGCATAAGGCTACAGTACCCCAACAATGACTGTTTCACACCAGTAAGAACAAGATCAATGAATGAGGTACTTGCTCAGTGAATAAGGCTAAGAAGTCTCATCTGGTGCCAATGGTGGAGTCCTGAAGACCTGCTGGCCTTCAGTCCACGTAGAAATCGTGAAGAAGCTGGCTCCATTGTCGGTGAAGGTGGCAGCTGCGTTAGCAGCAGGGCAGATGAGCTCTCCAGGGAAAGTGAAGACCGTGTGAGCAAAGCTTCTGTCCTTCTGTGTCTGTGTATCTGGATGCTGTCAGAAGACCCCACTCACACTTAGAGTGGGACTTCCCTCATCGATTAAGGCAATAAGACACTCCCTCACAGGACAATCCCTCACTGAGACTCTTTCTCCAGATGACTCTAGAGCATGATAAATTGTCAGGGTGTGTCAAGCTGACAACACTAACATCACACAGGCCTTGCTGTCTGCCCTAGCATCCCTCACTCTTTTTCCTGTAACTTCCCATGCATTTCCTCTTCCTCCTCCTCCTCCTCCTCTTTTTTTTTTTTTTTTTTCAGACAAGGTTTCTCTATGTAACAGCCCTGGCTGTCCTGGACTCAATTTGTAGACCAGGGTGCTCTCAAACTCACAGAGATCTACCTGTCTCTGCCTCTCAAGTGCTGGGATCAAAGGCATGGGCTTCCTATGTCTTTCTTTGTTGTCAGCATTGAAAAACAAAGCATTGTGTAGCACCTTAACAACTGGGGGCCAGCCCCCGGTTTGCTGGGTGAAGTCTTCTTTCTTCTTCTCTTGTCGGTTCTTCTTGAGGCAGCAGAGGTGAAGAGTGTCAGCGGGGGTAAGACTTGGTCTTACGAGATTTGGGGTAAGACTTTGGTCTTATGAGATATTTAGGGTTGCTGTATAATAAAAGTTTACTTATCTACGTTACTATGCTACTGTAGCTGACCTGCCTTCTGTGATCCTCTGAGGCCAAAACTGCAATTTCTGGCACTTAGCATTTCATCTCAAGAACAGCAAAGGATTAAGCAAATAGCCTTTGTACTATCTCAACAGGAACTGCTGGGCCCTAACTTATGCCTGCTAGTCTGAGGTCGCAGGAAGAAAAAACACTTAGAGAAGTTATTATAGAGTTTATAACTAAGTGTAAAATGTTTCCTATGAAAGCTATCTAAGAGGAAAAGTGGAAAGGTCCTAAGTGAGGAAAAGGAAAAAAATCTAATAAGGGAAAAGTTCTAAGGGAAAAAATTCTAGGCAGGGGAAAAGGAAAGGAAGGGATGAACGATGACTCTTTGTCTTTGTCTTCAGTACTTATACATCTTTCCGAATACACGGTCACATGTTACAAAGTTCATCACAAGTTCACACCAAAAATCAAATCATAAATTGAAATAGAAGTTTACAACAGAGAGTGTTTATATGCATATCCATTAGGAGTAATTATCTGGCTAAACATCCATCACTTGTCTAGCTCCACAGGTTCACTGAAGGTTTAAAACTATACCTAAGAAATTAGTGAAGTTTTGTATAGATAAACCCAGGCAATATTTTATCTTCTGTCCCAGCACCTATAATAAATCGTTAGTTCCCTATTAGTGACCTTTGGTTAATTGTTTTTACAACCTCTTGGAATGTGCTCTGAGTAGGAGAAAGTCTTGTTACTATCTAAAAGCAATAAACTGATGACAGTTCTTATTGTAGTTTTGACTATCAGAAAGGGACCTAATAGCAGTCCCACTATAAAAGAGCTTAATAATCATTGATATAATCTTAGGAATTCTTATAGGATCATCATTAAGACTTAAGAAGTCATCCATTTGTCTATATAGCATCACTACAAGACAGTACATCTTCATGGATCTGCAGAGATCTGCTCCAAAGGTGTGTGCTATTGCTTAGTGATTGTTACATACATTTAATAATAATAATAGGAAAAACATATTAATAGCAGGAATCTTTCCCTTACAGCCTTGCTGAATTAGGCCTCACTTGTCGAACATTATATAATAATCCAAGGCAAGCCATTTCAGGATGATCACCTGCTAATTATTAGTTTGTCCCATTATGGCTCCCGACACTTAACAGCTCTTACAGTGTAGCCTAGGCTGTCCTAAAGTACAAAGTATAGTTTCACCTAGCCTTGAACTTATGATCTTCCTGCAGCAGCCTCCTCCTACAGGCTGGGATTACAGGCTCATATGGATGTCCTCCTACCTTGGCATGCCAACTCTTGGGTACTCTCCTGATAATAGATGAAACTGTTTGGACAAAGCAGATGTAGGTTAATGCAGACCTGAGACTTCTCAGCAGCCAAAACCTTCTGCTTAGTAGACTCTGTATTACAGATTGGATTGTCTTCCGAAAGCCCGTGTGTTGACAGCTCAGTTTCCATGTGAGAGACCAAACCAACTCCATCTTGTATTCAGGCTCCATCTTAGGGAACCTGACCTAAAGTTGAACTCGAGTTAACCACCAGGCCTGTACCTAGCACTGGTCTCCAGGTCATTCCCTAACAACCACCAGTCAATCAGGAGGAAACCAGAAGTTACAGTTGTACCTAAAGATATTTACTTATGAAAGTTTATGGTTTGGCTCCCAGCACCAGCCAATCATTTTAAAGGGCAACAAATTCTGTAATAGCCCCAATCAGATATGTGCTGAGCTAGGTACCCCTTTGCTTGTTTGCTTTCCTCTATAAATCCTTGCTTGAAACTGGGCTTCAGGCTTCACCTTCTTATTCTGCTGCATCAGTTAACACTGTGGTCCGAGCTCCAGCTTGAATAAAGACCCTTATGTATATTACATCAGGTCAGCTCCACGGGGCCTATGGGGCTCGTGAAATGGCACAAGGTGAGGAAATGTTCACCAGTGAGGCTCTGGGGAGG